>OU015527.1:77551150-78268650 GCA_907165065.1 Caprimulgus europaeus
TCTAAGCAGTTACCTAGGAATTGGTTTACAGACTTCAAAGCGCTGTCAGGTTTATTCTGATGGCTCGTAGCAATGCGTGGGGAGCAGTAATGCGTTTGGAGTGTAATGTAGACTCTCCTCTTCAGCCCCGTGTTCGCTCACAGACTGGGAGGTGGGGATGGGAGAAGAATAGAGGAATCTCTCCTGGTGAATCCAAATGGCATGCAAATGGCCTCTCTCTGCTGGAAGAGCTGCTCTTTAGCTTGATGGAATAAGTTGCTTTGCTTATCTTACCTTTCATCCTGAAGGACTCTTCTACGTTTCTCTTGGCACTGAAATGAAGCCTTTTTCTAGTAGGGCTGGGTCACAAAAAGGCATCACCCCCAACAATAGGACTGGAGTGAAAAGAGGGGGGGCAGGTTTGTCATGCAGAAATGATGGAGAGTGGGAGGGGAGTCCAGCCAGCCCATCTCAGCAGATTTTGGCAGTGCTGAGCCTTGAGTGTGTTTTTTTCTTTTTTTCTTTTTTTTTTTTTTTAAATTTAACCTGTATAACAAGGCAAGAGCTTTGTAGCCCATTAAGTCCTTCCAAGACCTTTTCCTTGAAGTTTAACCAGTTAGATCTGGGACAGCCTTTATGGAGAATGTTTCCATCATGAGAGATGCCAATATGAATGTCTCTATTTATGGGAAGAATAACACATCAGGAGACTTTTTTTTTTTTTTTTTTTTTTTAAACTTCAAGGATTTGAGAAATCTCTTTTCTCTGTTCCAGCTGAAACAGCTTATGGCAAGGTGAACTCACCCATTTACACAGAAGCCAAAAGGGTAATGTTAATCCTATTAGAAAAATAATCTAGCACCAAAAAATAATAATAATAGGGGTGGAGAAGGAATCCTTTTGAGACAAATTCACAGAGTAATTCCTGTGAATTTACTCTTTTCTTCTCAGGGTTGAGATGTTAAACATTTTGCTATCAATACATGAATTATAAAGATTACTATTTTCCTTCCACTTTTGTAAAGAAATTAAGCAAGGGAAAAGCCACATTCTAGCATTATTGCTAGAGAATACTCCTGGTTTTTGATGAACACTGTCTCAAAGAGTGAGGCACTGTCTGTAGAGAGGATTACCCATCACAGGACTAATCTATATTTTTTCCTTGAATGTAATTGTAAGATTTCTACTTTTTTTCGCCTCTTACCTGATTCCATTATTAGGTTGGTTTTGATCTCAAAATATTAAAAAGTTCATTGCTTCCTCATTCAAGATCACCACTATCCTTCCTGAGTAGCAGCTGCAATTGCATTTCACTGCTTAATATTTGAACAACTCTCTGTCCAAAAGAAATCATACCTTCCCTCCTCCTTGATGGCTCAAAAAAACCCACCCCATGGACTGTGTAAGTGATCTTTAATATCAGAGGCTTCTCTTTGTGGCATGAATGTGGAAGGGCCATGGAGAAGTATGGAAAGGACAACAGAAAGGAAGAAAAAAAGACCCTCACATTCTCCTTATAGCTATTTCAAAGTGAATGCTGGATACATACCTTTCTTTGACCTTTTCCTTAGATTAGTGGTATAGGCAGCTGCTGTGCTTGTATTACACATTCCAGCACAGGGACTGACTCGCAAGCAAGGTAGGTGTGTGCGTGCGTGCGTGTGTGCACGCGCGTGTGTGTGTTTGTTATTCATCCTGTCAGCCAAAGGTCTTCAGTGCTGGTTTTAGCTCTTTCTGGGGTTTGTTGGGTTTTGGTTTTGGGTTGTTTTTTTTTCTTCATCATTTCCAAGGGGAGGTATGGTTGTTTGTAGGCTTTGTTTATGTTCACTGGGTGACAGTGTTGCAAGTACTCTGATAAAATAATCCTGATTGTTCCCCATTTTGTTGACAGCAGGAAACCTAAGAGCTTTTAGTGAATTCAGATATACTCTGGATTCAAGGTGGGAATCTCCAGCCATTTTTCTTTAAAAGCTTTCGTTAAGTCTGAGAAAAGAGGAAGAAAACAAACATCTTTCTGCTTTCTGGATGCAGAGGAATGAAAGGTTTTCAGCCTGTGAGCCCTACCAGAACAGTATAGGTACCTCTCTACAAAGGGAGAAATTGGAGAAAAGATAAAAAAAGCTGGATCTATTTTATAAAAATAAAAATCTTAAAGCTACTGCTCAAGTTGGATTTGGCCTTTATTTTACCAAGCCCCTGTTGAGCCAGATGGCCTTGATAAGACCCTGATGGTGTAGAGTGTGCCCACCATCCACAGGATGGGCTTCACGGGAGGGGTGTCTGCTCTAACGAAGGCATGAAAGCAGCTCTAATGACTGCAGCTAATTGCATCCAACCCAGCAGAAAGGGAGGCAGCCAGAGGATGCGCTCACCCCCTCCATGCTTGACCTCCCTCGCTTGGGAAGCCAGATGGGCGATTGCCGCCGCAGGCAGATGCTACCGGCAGTACGGAGACGGGCGCGTGGCTTCTCTGTGTCACCTCAGGAGGGGTTGAGTGTCACCAAGCTGGCCCATACACACAGCTCTGCCTCCTGACGTGGAGCGAGATGGTTTATCTCCCAGTCTAACGCTTCCCCTGTCTCTGCCCATCTGTGTGCTCCTTGGAGCAGGTACTTCCCTCCGATCGCGTGTTTGTGCAGTGCCTAATTGCAGATGCGAGAGTAATATAAATAATAAGGTTAAAAGTCACTTTTCTTGAGGGGAGGTGAAAAGGGAACGGAAATGGAGCTGCTACTCAGCTTCCCAGCTTTTCCTGGAGTCAAAAAGAGAGTGCAAAGGGTATTGCAGGATATGTCAGAGTATTTAGTCTTGAATAATTTGCCATCCTGTTTTTATTCCCCTGCAGATATATTTCAAAGAAAGTGCTTAGATGGAGCTGATGACCTCACTTATAGTTGAGGTTGCCTGTCACTTCTCATGATAAGTCCCCGATTTGGTTGTTTGGACTGTGGCAACTCGCAGTGTTTGAGCTGAAACTTCTCTGGGTCTTTGAGCTCTGGTCATCTCCAGACTTGCTGGGTCACTTTGGAGCTTGTCTCTGACTGGGTTCTCTTGTCTAACAACAGAAGTAGCGCAACTTCTTAATGTCAGAGAGTGGTGCCAGGAGAAATCCATTAGCAGTCATGATAACAGAATCCACTTATTCCAATAATTCAGGATGTAGAATTATTGAAAATAAAGTTTGCATCTACACGTGGACATATTCACATACATATATGATTGTGTCTGTGAGACTGAAGACTAAAAGTAAATGAGTTCAGATCTTTCTCTTAAATGATGTAGTTGCTCTTGAATTGTCTAGTGTTAGAATTTTGTTCCTCCAGTATTATATCTGCTGCTATGGAAAGGATGCTCAAAGCACAGCTGAAGTAAAGATCATATCTTGTACTGGAGAGTCCCATTTACCACTAGAACATCATTTGCAGCTGTTCCCTATTGTACAATGCACTTCTCTTCCTCACTCACTTCCCTCCTTCACTCCATCTCCATCCAGCAATAGTAGCAAATTGTCCTTCTGTATCAGCTGTCATTTACCCAGTAACGAATAAGGTGGTGGGGCACAGTTTCCATTTAGTCTCCGCAGACTCGGCATGCGGCAGTGAAAAGCTTTCATTCTTGCCGTGCCAAAGTTCCCAACTTTGCCAATTCATTTCAGTTTGCTCGAGCATCAACATTTGAATCTTTACCTCCTGCCTACGTTATCCACTTAGCACTCAGCTGGATCTAGGAGTGGAAGGATGGCAGGTTTGCATAGGCTGAGTTTTATTTTGGGGCTTGCATAGCCAACTCTTGTGATTTTGAAGAGTGTTATCATGTGACGTGTGTGGTGGTTTGGGTTTTTTGTTTGTTTTTTTGGGGGGGAGTTTTTTGTTTTGTTTTTGTTTTTTCCTTTTTTTTTTTCCCTTTTAAACAACTGCAGTGACATCAATGAGTGATGAGGCTTAAATTATATATAGTCCCCGAAACTCAGAAGGCACATAAATAGGATCTAATTTGTATGATTTTTAAGATAGTCCCATGGTTTTTAAGGAGCCTGCCCCACAATCTTCAAATGCTTTGACCTTAGAAGTATTAGCAACTCCAATTATAACACTGTTGATAGTGGCTCATATATAAGTGTGATCTTTAATCCTAAAGTGAGTATGATTCATTGACAAGTAACTATCACTTCCACGTGGGCAGCTGCAGCATGCTTCCCCTGTAAAAGCTGGATCCCCTTTGTAAATCTGTGATATGTATATTGGCTCATCTCTCTGCTTCTTTCCAACACTCCCAAGACTAAATATTTAAAAGCTAAACTACAAATTTTTATGCTTAGTGGTTCTGATGACCCTGACTGCTCTTTCATATTACATACAAATGGGAGTTTTACACCACGTGGCTGCCTTTTTGTATAAAAAGATGCAATTGTATTTTTCATTTTATATTCTAAAACAACTGTGAAAAAGAGAACACTAGGTTCTAAGACACTATTTACAGTAGCAGCGACCCCACAGTGTTTTGTTTTTTTTTTTTTTTTTCTCATCCGGTAGTTGCAAAAGTGCTCCCCTGGTTTAAAATTCCAGATGAAATTTGAATTGATGGAACCACAACATGGTCTTTAAGTTTTCTGGTTAGATTCCAAAATGCTAGAAAATACTGGAGTCAAATTTTAAAGTTTTTATCTTCAGCAGCAAGGATGACAAATTATCATTTGATGTAAGCAATGGGGTTGTAGGCACAATAAATTGAAAATTCATGGGAAACCTGTTACGCTTATGAGAAATAGCAGTAGTGCATATTACTCCTAAAAAAATGTCTGCCTGTTGAACAAGTACCAGCTCCACCAAACGCAATGGAGCAGCTTCAAGCCAGGTGCTGACAAGACTTTCTAGATCACCCTGTGACCCCTGTTGCGGGAGGTGAGCTGGCAAGAGGAATTAGCAGGGACAGGGAGGAGAAGACAATTTGTTTGTTTCTTCTTCCTTGGAAAATGTGTGTGGCTGTCAGAGCTGATGTGTTTTTGTGACACTCGAGCTGCCTCTCTGGCACAGCTCCTTGTGGGCTACACGCTCATCTTTTATCGAGAGGATGCTGGCGTGGTGAGAGACAGCCTCTTCATAGAAAGTCACTGAGACGTTCTGCACAAACATTCAGAGGACTTGACTCTTTTTTTTTCCCCCTCTCTGAAGAACCCTTTGCCTATATTTCCTTTTTTTTTTCTTTTTTTTTTTTCTTTTTCTTCTTTTCTGAAGAAGACTGAGAGATGCCTCAGGAATGCACTTGCTCGTTCTCCTTTTGCAGGCCAGCTCTCCCGGTGATGTATTAATTAGCTGGAGCACTGCACACTAACAAGCAACTGCAGGCTGATCTCGTTAAACATTAATGCTTAACTAGAAAAGCCAGAGCTGTTAAAGATACGCTGCTCAATGTCATCCGTGTCCGAATGTAAAAGAAGTCAGCGGCTGAGCTGCTGGCACTTGTGTTTCCAGAGGGAACAGGAACAGCCAAAGTAGCACAGATCCCTTTTCCAGAGCCGGCTGGGAGCACCTCGACCACAGATGGGTTTCCATGCTCCTCTGATTGCCTTTAGCATCTATTGTTTAGCCTAGAGAAGAGGAGGCTGAGGGGAGACCTTATAAATGTCTACAACTCCCTGAAAGGAGGGTGCAGCGAGGCGGGTGTGTGTCTTTTCTCCCAAGTAACCAGTGATAGAACAAGAGGAAACAGCCTCAAATTGTGCCAAGGAAGGTACAGATTTGATATCAGGAAAAATTTCTTCAATGAAAGGGTTATCAGGCACTGGAATGGGCTGCCCAGGGAGTCCCCATCCTTGGAGGGATTTAGAAGACAGGTAGATGAGGTGCTCAGAAATATGATTTAGTAGTGGACAGGTATGGTTGGACTCGATGATCTCAAAGGTCTTTTCCTACAAAACAGTTCTATGATTCGATGATCCCAGCCCTTTCCCAGTGAGCACTCCTCTCTAAAAGAGACAAGTGGGCAAGTTTGTGTGTCCAGGCTGCTTTTTTATCTTTTTTCATGCCTTGTTTTTAGTGGTTACGTCCAAAAACCAGCACAGGTCTACTCCTTATCCACTCTTTAACCACAAGCAAATGGTTAAGGCTGGTGTTTTCAAACATGAAAGTTTCAAGTCATCTAGTTACACCCCAATGGAGTAATCCACATTAGTGGTTGTCTTGATTAGTATTGACTTCTCTGGATATTCTACGCAACCCTATTTGAAAATATTGACCTTATCACCACTTTGCTTCAGTTTACCCTTGGAGGAACTTGTTAGGACAGCCCTTTATATCATGAGGCTTGACTGTTACTAGGAAAAATACCTTGACTACCTCATGAGAAATTTTCAGAGTGTTTATTTGTTCATTAACCAGCTGTAAATGCTGCTGATGAAAGTGGATCAAGCAGGAGACTCCTGCTGAGAAGCCCCACATCTATTCTTCTTCAGACGTGTGCCTTTACAGTCTGGTTTTGCCTGAGCAGTTGCTGGCAGTGCTTCGACCCTTTCATTTGCATGGGCAAAGATGGGATTTTGTATGCACTATCTTAATAACTGTCCACATGCAAATTAAGCACAGAGTTTTGCATAAGTTTTTATGCTCTGCTTTCCAAAGAGCTACACAGCATAGCCAGCATATAGAATACATTTCAGGATTTACAGTAGCAGCCTTCAAATTTTCTGCCTCCACCTTCTCTCCAATATAATAATAAAGACACAGCAGCCAGTACTTTTCCTTACTCTCCCAACTGTTTGCGTTATGCAATTTGATTGCAATTGATAATTCATTAATCATTTCCTATCATGGTTAATATTTACCCTGCTTGCTACTGTGCAGTAAGGGTGATGGGAGGGGCAGGAGCAGGGAGGCGAAAGACACACTCGGGGAAGCACAACATGTATGGGAACACCAAGTCTTCACAAACAGTCTATATTTTTTTTTTCCTTGTTTGTTTATTTATTTATTTTTAAAGGTGGATGTTTCCGTGGTGCTGCCACCAGCAGTTCTACAAGTCTTGTCTTGATTTTTTTTTAGGCCAAACCCTCCTTGGTTGTCATCATGGCAGCCTCATCTCTATGGAAAAGGTTTTTTTCTGGACCTCCAAGCACTGCCTTTTGCTGCCCATGGAAGCAAAAAGGTTTACTGCTGCCCTTTTGGGATTTCGTTGTTATCGTTGGGGACTTTTTCCAGTCTCCTAGCGTGATGCTTCCTCAGACTGTGCTTAAAAGCCACCGTGCTTGATTTCCTCTCTAATGGTGTTAAGACTGGAACTGGAGCTGCCTCTGTTGCCTGGTCCTCCTCCTGCCTGTGTCTTCAGACGTTATGTCACAGCTCCCAGGGTTGCTCGATGACTCCAGCCGGTCTCCCCAGGGGATGGAAACCAGGTTCCCTTCCCCGTGGCAGCAGCAGTGCCCACACTTAAGAAGCTGCAGTGCTGAGCCATGACTGCATTAGTTCTGCTACATTAGAACAGAAGCAAAGAGCTTAATTTAATTCACTGGCCTGTATACTGACACCTGAGGGCCACTAATTCACTGTCACGTATTCTCAGTAAAACCCAGCTCTTTAGCATTCAGATTTTTTTTTTTTTTAATTTGATTTTTTTTTTAAGAGCAGAGCCTTGCAAAGCAAATGCTCATTTTGTAGGACTGGAGAAAAATATATCCTTGCAAAGATCACAGTAGGTCAGGATGACTCACTTTTGCCAGTGTCCACAAGGGATGGAAGATCACCAGTCTCTCTTTTTTTTTTTTAATTTTTTATTCTTTGAAATATATAAACTGATCTCTGTTCTTTCATTTTGCGATTAGCAACATCGATGAAAAAGTTGATTCACAGTGACCTATGATTAGCCATAACACATTTATTCACCACAGGCTGTATTTGGACATCATTCAAGGGCTTTGAGCCTATCAGATACTTCAACCCACTCCGTCTTCGCAGGTGATAGGATCGAGTCCCGTAATAACATTTGCTCTGCTGTAACTTCCAAGAATCAAACCTTGCCTGTGTTACTTGTGCATGAAGACCCATTAGGCTAAGTTAATCCCTAGGGTAAACATACAGACTTCAACAGAATGTTATCAGGGACAAATTAGGCCTATTGATTTTTAATGAGGCTCTTACCTGAATAAAGAAAATAGAGTTTCTCTTCTGTTCAGGTCTATTGTTCTTCTACAGCAAGCATCACCATAAGCACCTGCTTTGACATTGAATTTTTAAATCTGGAAATTTTGTGTTTCTAAAAGGATTAGAAAACATACTATTTTTTCTCCCTACAACTTTGGGCAGTGCCATTGTACAGTGGGATGTGTTTCCCAGAGTTTACAAATCTCCAAATATCCTTTTTAAAAAAAACCCCAAGTGAATAGACTGGCAGAAAAATTACAGTCTTCCCATATTTTAAGACTAATCTGCTCTTCCAGAGAACATCCTCATCACAAGAGGTTTTCTCCATGCTAATGAATTTCTAGAGAAATCATTTTGAGAAGTACAAACTGATTTGTTTATTTGAGCTGATCTGGCTGAGATATCTGTGCTTTACAGTTTCATGGCAAGGATTCCTAGCATCACCCCACCCTTCGAGCCCTCAAGTGGGTAATTTAGAGTTACTCCACATCACCAGGAGATGTCCATGGACCAACTGGTTGGTGGCATGACTCTAGAGTTAAGGGGGACGTGATGAACTCTGTGCTGTTCCCTGGGAGGATGGGACACAGCTGATCCCAGATATGGAGAGGCACATCTAGGTGTTTGTCTATGGAGGTGGCTCTCTTCATCATTGCCATCAGGGCCTCCAGTGACTGTGGGAGGACAGAGAAAGGCAATCTTTCAGAAAGTCTCTATGCCTAGAGGTCTGAAATGTTCTTACCTCCTTACTCTTATTCCTTCTTGACCCACCACCTGAGACTTCTCTAGTGCCTCCCATCCCAGGTGCAAGTCTCAAACAAGTCTCTGATAGCAATGCTTTTGAACGCTTGGTCTTTGTAAAGAGCAGCCATAACCTTTAGGTGGTGAATTTGGAGGTTTTTGCAGTTCCTGGTGATGTTCAGATAGTGGTCAGTTTTAACCTGACTTCTAGAGGATGCTAGCTCCTTGGCCACTGCCCCAGTGAGGTCTGGGTCTTCAGAGATAGGAGTGTTTCTGTGGTTGATCAATGGTGTTCAAAAGTGAGTGTGGTCTGTGGTGCCACATCACTGCAGTGTCATGCCTGGCTGTTGAGGATGCACATGAATGTCCAGGTACCCTTTTTGGTCACTTCACTGTGTCATTCCTGGCTGTTGAGGATGCACATGAATGTCCAGGTACCCTTTTTGGTCACTTCACTGTGTCCTAGTATGATCAGAGATGGTTGTGTTCTGGACTGCATGGTTAAGGGAACTTTGCCATTAAATCCCTGATCTCCCTGAATGCAACAAACCCTGCTTAATTAGCATTCTTTATAGTGTTTGATTTAAAAGTTTGTATTAGAAATTAAGAAGCATCCTTTCATTCCTTAAAAACCATTAGATAGCCCTCGGCTGGGAATAGACTTTGCTTAATAACTCAGCATCTTGTCTTTAACCACTGATCTAAAAGGCAACATGTCTACAGACACCTGAGTCGTCATTTTGTGTTTGCAAAAGTACCTTGCTAATGGAAGAAATATTTATATTTACTAAAAAATGCCAACAGACCTTCTCTGTACCCTTCTAGCACACGTGGTGGAGGTCAAGGGTCTGAACACAAGCAATGCTAACTTTAAGGACAAACCTGTTGTACTTCTTGAATGTTTCTTGAAGTGTGTTTCATTAACAAGACTCTATTTATTTATTAGATTTAATATATTTTGGGCATTTTTACTATATACATCATCATGTGAAGGGATGGATGGATGGATCTTTTGCAGAAATTAGTTTTATGAGATTTTCTCCACCTCCCCATTGATAATTTCAGATCTGTGCCTTTAACTTTTCTTTATCTTGGTAATCATTTTAATTCCTGCACTTGCCTGGGTTGTGGTAGGGAACTACAATTCTCTATCACTTTGCATTGCAATGCCTTCTGTAGCATTTCATAGTAAAACTGAAAGGGAACACAAAAAGTTTAAATTGGAATTTTACTTTGGAAAAGCAATCATATAGGAATATTCATACAGCGCATGGTGCAAGCCCTTATTTAAGAAATATGAAACACCAGATGTAAACTTCTTACAGGCTCAAGTGTGGGATTTGCAATGTGATTCTTCTTTTTTATATACACGTTTTCCATCCCAGAAAATGCTACAAAATCCTCCACAGAACCTGTCATCAGCAGCAGAGATAAGGAATGCTCCAATGCAGAAACATACCCTAAAAAGGGAAAGGCCAATATTGACTTGCAGCAAAGCTTAAGCCCTTTAAACTCACCCCTGGACAAGAAGAATCAATGTCTCTCTTAAAAAAAGAAACAAAAAAAAAGTGTCGCTGCTGTTATATAGCAGACCATTAAACTATGCTAACAGTCGTATATTTTCTATTCAAAACTGTGCCGCTGTTTATATAAACAGGGGAAGGTTTTGTAGCTGTATATGTCCAGATTTTTGACATGTGTAGGTGGAGCCGGCGGAGGAAAGCCTATTCGGGAGTTAGGAGCAGCTGCCCTAATGGAATACTATTGACTTTAGTTACATCAGGGGCTAAATATAGATCGGGTAGCAACAGGGCTGTGTTTGACAGCCAGGACAGAATGTGCCGCTCAACGGACAGACAGATGGACGTTGTTCCTCTGCAGATGCTCCTTTTAGGTCAGGGACTGGGCTTTTTTGCTCAGCGTTGCTACCCCCATGGGAATCCTGCTGCCAGACACCCTGGGCTGTGGATGCATTCCCAAGGGGAGAAGTGATTCTGGTTTGGACACGGGTCTCCTGCTGTCTCCCCAGCATCTGTGGTGTCGTGCTGATTTGTACCTGACAAAGGGCTGATCCCAGGAGTAACGGTTGAAGCAGCAAGGAATATTTGTGCTTTAGATATATTGCCCCAGCCTTCCTCTGTTGCCATCCCTCTTCCTCCCTCACTCCTTCCCAGTTGTGTTTTCTTATGTGAACAGCCAGAGTTGTACTTTTCAAGACAAAATCCGCATTTCCAGCAGCATTCTTCAAAAGCCTTTTTCCAACCTGGACCAAAAAAAAGATGGTCCACACTTGTCACGTCTGTGCCTTCAATAGGAGGGTTGATCCCTCTGCTCACCTTCATGGAGGAGGAGCCATCGCCTCTGAGACTTTATCTTGATTCTTCGGGGCTGGAGAAGCTGGACAGGAGCCTGTTCTTTCTCTTGCTGTGAATGAGGATGAAGCCTTTCTAGGTAATTGGATTTGAATCTTCTTTTTTTTTTTTTCTTTACCCTTCCCATTCTTGAATGCTATTTTTAAGCTGGGAGAGTACCCGTGTTGAAAGGGATGCGCTCATCCTGACAGGCTTCATGGAGGAGCATCACAGGGTTACAGCACGTCTCAGTGCAGAGGCATTAAGAAACTCTGAAGACTTGGCAAGCCACAGGGATGCCGAAGGCAATGCCCAAGGTGCCAGGAAGTTCAGACAGCTTTTTTTTTTTTATTTATTTTCCTTCCTGGGAAGGAAAGCCCAAGGCTCCTGTATCATAGGAAGTGACAGTTTTGAAGTGAAGCAGGCTTGATAGTCCAAATGTGCCAGATTTGTGATTCCTTGGGAGAAAGGAGCACTCACATCCCCTTGTTGCTGTGTGCTCCTGCAGATTTACATCTAGCTAATATGCAGGCAGGACCGGTGTCCCAAATGATTTATTGATGCACAAATCATTAAGGCCAGACTTCTTATTCACTACACTTTCTCCAAAGCATAAGTTATAGAGAATTATCTAGTCATGGTTAGTACAAACCTGTATTTTAAAAAAAAAAAAACCCAAAACATTTAAAGGCTTTAGAGTCATAATGAATCCTCCAGCAACACAAGGCAGGGAATGACCCCAATTCTAGGACTCTATTTACATTCTCCTTTATAATCTGTAAGAGGTCTAGAATATTGTTCCTTTACTTTCTCTCTTATCTGTAGTCCTTCAACATTGACTGAGCATTCACACAATCAAGCAAACCCTGGCTGTGTGGGAAAGGACTGCATGTATTATTCGATTTGGTAAATTCTTACTAAATCCCTTTCACAATGCTCTGAGCTTTACAAATTCTATATTTTAAATATTTTTTTGAGATCTGCTTCTCTTTGCTTACAGAGAAAAAGTGCATATTCCTTCCCCATTCAATCTTTGGGCAATAATTTTTTGGTTTAGGGTATGAAGAGCGAAGCAGAGTGAGTACATTGTCCTCTTAGATTTATAGTCCAGGAGATAGGTCACAACCCTTAGCCACTCTAAAAATGATATATACTTCAGGGGCCTGGGGGACAAACCTGGAATATATATCCTAGTATGTCTTCAGCCACCCTTGGCTGTGAATGTGGTGCTGGCCTGAGCCACTCATAGAATAGAATCATAGAATCATTTTGGTTGGAAAAGACCTTTAAGATCATCGAGTCCAGCCATTAACCTAACACTGCCAAGTCACATCCCTAAGCACCACATCTACATGACTTTTAAATACCTCCAGGAATGGAGACTCAACCACTTCCTGGGTAACTTGTTCTGGTCCTTGACAACCCTTTTGGTGAAGAAATTTTTCCTAATATCTAATCTAGACCTCCCCCCTGGCACAACTTGAGGCTTTTTCCTCTTGTCCTATTGCTCATTACTTAAGAGAAGAGACTGACACCTGACTGACACTGAATGGGAAGGATGTCATCTCTGGGAAGCTGATGTTGTGCTGACAGTGGGTGTTGATGGGTGGCACTGCTTATCCCATCAGGGACAACCCCCCTCTCTATAATGAGTTTTACAAGAATAGGGAGGCACATCTGATTCTGTGTGAGGCTCCTCCAGCAGCGTTGCTATCATTTAGAGTGATTTCCATGCCACAGAGCAGTACAAGGAGCTTCATCCGTGTGAGGTGCTGTGCTGCCCTCTGCTACGGCCTCAGCAGAGCGTTGCTACCAGCTCCACCGCGAAGCCAGGACCCCCAGCTGAGCCTTGGGAGTGAAGCTGCTTCACTCCTTAACCCAATTTTTTCATATCTGCGCACTCAGCTGCAGCGGGGCACGCTTTGAACCACCAAAAGCGGAGCTTAAGCCGTACAGTTCAGAAGCAAAAATCCACCCTTCTCCTCCTCCAAGTGCTGAAATAAGTCTTGAGGAAGCCCTGCTGTGACTCTGTAGTCAGACTGCCAGGAGTGAGCAAGCCCTGTGCTGCATCAGGGAGGTCCCTTGGAGTCCTCTGGTCCATGAGCGAGTCTCCTGAGGCTTGAAAGCATCCACTGTGTTGAACATGGGATATCAAGTATCTTCATCTCCTGTTGAAATCCTTGGCCCTTGCAAGCACCAAGCTTCATCAGGACCGACTCTTGCATGCCACAGCCCAGTATATTGTGGGAGTACCCAGATAACCTCAGGACTGGATTTTTTTCCCCTCCTGGAAACAAGGAAACACTAGTTAGACATACAGTTAGAGAAAAACAAAGATTAAAAGTCTGGATTTGTTACTAGATACAGAGTGATTTTTTTTGCTTGCTCTTGTCAGGTTTCCTGAGACGTGAGAAAGTATGACAAAGAGTCCTTTCCTTGGAGAAGTTGTGCTTATCCTGTGATCTGTATTTCTTTCCCCATCTCTCTTATGTTGCTCTTATCATCCTGTTATCAAAGGGCTTCAAAAGAGACCAGCAGAGCTCAGCTCTCCTGTCCCCTTGAAAATCAGTGAAAAGGTTATGTCTGGGTTTCTAGGAATGCTGGAGAAGGTTCAAGGCAGAAATAAACCACTAAGGGTCTCTTTTCTCTGGTCTTCTAAGGTTTTTTTCTGTGTACATCTGTGCTGGTTTTGTCTGGGATAGTTAATTTTCTTCACCGTAGCTATTACGGGGCTACGTTTTGGATTAGTGTTGAAAACTGTGCTTCCTTGGTGGCTGGGGTTAAACCACGACAACGTGGAGTGAGATTTTCAGACGGGCTCAGTGTTGTCTGTTGCTGCTGCCGGATGCAATGAAGCTCCTGTGTTCCCTGGCAGTGGGAGAGGGCTAATGCGGGACACCCCAGAACATCCCGCTCTCATCTTTCTCTTTCAAAACCTAACCCTTGGGCAAGATTATCTCATAGAGGCTTCTTTACTTGCATCAACACCCTTCACCACAACAATGACTGTATATAAACCTCATAGTTACAGCCTCCACTATGCCCAACACCACACACACACACTTTTTTTTCTTTTCCTCTCTCATATCCATTCACATCAGCTCCTCCAGCCACAGGCCATGTGCCCTTTTGGACAGAAAAAATGGAGGATTTGGCTACAGACCCTATGCTGGAGGAAAAGGAACAAGAAAGTGGCTTGAGAAGGGACCCATAGGTTCTGCTAGTGTCATCAGGATACTCTTGCAGATTAGTGCTGTCCCTTCTCATCTCATCCTCTCTTAGTCTCCTCTTCCCACCAATCACCTCCTCGGATGACCCCACCATTAATCTAGGTTGAAAGGGGACCAAGATGTCGGGGCATAACATAATATCTACGGCTGTTGCCACGTTCATTCTACTTGTATAAGGCATTTCAGTCCTACCTTGTGCCTGCTCCAGGCATTCGGAGTGCCCACTCTATAAGATGTTCTGCAAGTTTTTATTGCACCTCACTCAGAAGGACATTTTATTGACTTTATTCACTGATGTCATAAGCAGAGTATTTGTAAAAATGAAGATATTATCTTACAGCTGTGTTGTGGGTTGCTCCACTTTGCTTTGCAGATTATATGCTGAAAATAATTCCCTGACAGTCAGGAAACTTGTGCAGCTCACAAAGGCTTTCTCAGTCTAGAGTACTGGGCATACTATTGGAACACAGCTAAAGCTGGAATGAATTGAAGTGTGCCCGTTGTATGGAAATGTCTGTGGCCTGTGGACTGATGCAATACTAATTTTGAGATGTTCCAGATGCCCCTTAATGGTTAGAGCACCCTTAATGCTCTGCAGCTGCCGCGTTTTGCAACAGCTCTTGTTGCCGAATTCCTTCATGAATAAAAGCAAGGATGCTTATCTGATGTACAAGGAGAAACCAAATATTGCAAGTGAAAGTATTAACATGAAGGATTGTGAATCACTATCCATTTTTATTGGATACTTGATTATTATGTTTTCTTTCCTATGTGTCCAGTTACTATCTTTCTGAAGAAATTCATGCTAATGTTCCTCTAACACTCAGCATTAAATAAACACAGAAGACCCATCCCTACACCACCAAAGCTCCACAACTGGATGCTCCTACTTTTAAATGTGTGGGCAGCCTTTGTGTGTCCATTTGCCACGATTTCCATTTCCCATCACATTTGGCTTGCTCCAGAGAAAAGGCCTGATGCCAGGATTTCTGCTGGCTGGAACAAGGGTGAAGTTTTGCCCTGATTAAAATCAATGGCAAATCTCCCAGCAGTGAGTAGGAGAGCAGACTGTGATTTGGAGCACTTGGAGGGTATACACTAAGCAGTTGTACATAGCAATATAAATGCGGACATTTGATGGCTGCTAAAGTTAGAGATCCACAAGCTAGCAGTTATAAATAGCTGTGTTTTATGCTGATTCCTAGTTCTGTTATTTTAACCACTATTGAATATAAATTTCTTTCCTGCCTTACAGGATAGGTAAAAGCACATTACTTGCTCTCCCATATTAGAACTTGAACATTTTATTATTTGGAATAAATATTGTTCTCCTAACCGTGCTGTTGTGTTGGCATGCTTAATATTTTCCACACGTACATGCAAAAACCTGTTAACATGTTAATGGATTTGTTTGCTTGTCAAGGAGAATTTTGCCCCCTGCAATGACAGCTTCAAACTCACGCTGCAAAAGGGCAGGGCAAGCAGTCACTCCATGGACAAGCACAACACGCTTCTCCCAGCAATAAAGGCTTCCAACTCGAGTCGGGTGTCTTGCCACTCTGATCCACAGCGCTGGTTTAATCATGTTAATGCACTGTCTAATTATGGTAAACACTACATATTATTCAAATTAAAAGTGTATGTTGCCATTCACATAGTCAGTCTGCAGAGGTTTTTACGCATTAGTGTTTTCTAAGCTGAATGCCCTCTGGTAGGCACTGGAGGCTGTGTATCACCCCGTTAACTAAAAGGGGAGGTGGATGATCATATATAGGCACTGCCCAACTTGGAAAGTGTTTTACTTGGCACGCTATTGGGAGGAAAATTTTTTCTTTGAAGCAAAGTCATCTCTGCAAAATCCTCTGTGAGATGTAGATCTAAAAACAGCCCTGCTGCCTTCCTCATTAACAGGGTGTTTGTGACCTGTGTGGTCTTGGTTGTGTGTGTTTACCGACCTGGGGTTGTACCCACCTTGAGAAAAGAGAGATTTCCAGAGTCAACAACGGAGCAAGGAGATACAGGTGTCATGATTCAGGCTATGATCCTTTCCCTCATGGTATTCACCACTTCTTTCCTTCCCAAAAGTTGTCCTTACTTGGTGGCATCTCCAGTGGTAGTCACCCAACCCTTACGTGGGTTTCATCAGAAGCAAGAGGCTGCTCCTGTAGTGGAAAGCAATCACAGCCCCAGTTACTGTGCTGGCAGACCTGCAATTATAGATCGAGGATACCTAATTAGACACAGAAGTTTCTGAGATGGGCCCAAGCTGGAAAGTATTTCCCTAAATTGAGATTTGCAGTTCCTCTTTGTGTGGGATTGTATGGATCATATCCTGATATGCTGGTTCCAATGACAGTGTTAATAAATAAACACGTGATTTTGTGATCTTGTCAATGATAAGAAAATAAATGAATGTGATATATAATATCTCTCCTATAATGCCTCTCTATGCTATCAGATATCCAGTGTAGCTTCTGTCATAAGTGTAGGATCACATTCAAACTATTCCATATGACTATATACAGTAAAAAGATTTACTTGGATATTTCAGTGCATGCCACATTTTTATAGCACAGTTGTGAGTTACAGGGGAAGCTACTGGGCAGAGTGAAAACATGAGTACTTTACAGAACTACTTAGCAAGTGGACAGTCCAGAAGAGGCTGGACAATGCAATGTATATCAGTAAACATATGGATTTTACTGGCAGATGCAGTTTTTTTGTTCAGAAATGGGAGTCGTGCGTGCACTGGGCTCCAGTTGTGTAATTTGGCCCATAAAATTCTTTCTTTTTCATTGTATTAGGCATTTATAGTTTCCTTTGAGGAGGTTTCTGTATTCTTTTTTTCTTTTTTCCCCTCTGAGATGCAAGGGTAGATGCTTAGACTTGTATGTCTTGCATGCTCTATTAGTCTGTTGATTGTCACCCCATGCTTCATTCACTATGGTTCAGGCTGGAAAATTAGAGTGGAAAGGACTCGTGTGCCTTGGGATTTAATTCTTTTAGGGAACAGAAAGAGTTCCTTGAGACAAATTATATTATGTTTCAACTGTCCCAGGTCATTTGTTTGTTTGTTTTTCCTTGTTTGATTTGTTTCATTTTCTGGGAATGGTTCCCAGTCACCATCAGCTGGTAGAGCTGGACTAGATAGGAGGAGCTAGAGAAAGCAGGATTTTCAGATGTACTAATGAATTCTGAATTTTAACTGAGCAGTTATAGTCTACTAGTTTTGAAATGGCTTGGAACTGAGTATTTTGTAGAGGTGAATGTGAGGAAATGGCTGTTCTTGGATTCATGTCTTGAGGGGACTCTCCTAATAATGGTGGTGATGCCTTGAGTGGCTGTAGATAGTTTTTTCCTGAAGATCTATCTTCAGGAAAAAGCTCTCTAGGTGGTTTTACATGATTGATTGTTACAGAAAACCAGAGTCAGAGCAGATGGCTCACAAGTAGCCTGTTGACTGCTGTATTTATATCCTGCTTGAATTTTAAAATACTGAATGTATTGATAAATCGATTATTTGATCAAACTTTACAAATCTGTTTCAATAGATCTGACCACACATGGTGGAGGTCAAATTTAGGATGAATGGTGGAGGAGAAATTTAAGATTAAATGGCACAAGGGAAGTGCTGGGTAATATTGTGATCTTCAGACACCAAGAAGACAAAAGTTGTTGCCTAAGCAAATAAATTAAGGAGCTGAGGTGAAATAATTTCATGCTGAATACAGCCTTTGTGCAGAGCAGAGGGAATTAAGTTGCTGGAGGTGCGTATTGAGTGCTTTGCAGGACTTGTCAGATATGGCATCTTAATGGATCTATTGTAAAGGGAAAGGAAGGGCATCAGTTCATCTGCTCCAGTCCTGGGCTGTATGGGGCTGTTTCTTTGCTCTGCTTCCCCAGGGAACAGGAAGTAGGAAAGAGATCCTGCCATGTGGTTCACACACCTTCTTGTGTCCCTGCTCCACATTGTTGCGTCCAGAGCACTGACACTTTGGGAAAGGCATGAGTTCAGAGATTTTATTATTATTATTATTATTCCTGCATCCTTTTGCTGCCCATCTTGACAAATGGAAACTAATCAGTCACCAAAAGGGAGTCTGGAGGGATGCCAGCAGGATATCCCTCTCCATCACTGGAGACTCTGTCTCCCATGCTCCCTTCCCCATCCCTTCCCTTCCTTGGTGCTGGACCTGTGGTCAAATAGGTGATGTGTGGTTGCTCATGGGGCTGTGCTAGGTTTTCTTCTGCTCAGGAACCTCCGGTCATTGATCAGGGCAGACAATAACAGGTGCTCTATGCTCCAGGGAGGAGCAGCTGCCTTTTTCTCCAAAGGCACTGTCTGTGGCCAGGGTGGACAGGCTGTAAATTTAACTCATCTCCTGTAGCAAGAGGTTGGATGCTTAGTCACACTTGAGCGCCTGGTAGAGTGCCGAGGCCTCATTTGGTAATGTAATACTTATTACAATAGATTGGCTAAGAGGTATTCATTACCATGTAAACAGGGCTTGCAGGAGGCAGGTCCCTCCTCTCATCCCACTTCCACCTCAAGGTATGGGGCCAGCTGGCTTAATCCACCCCAGGAACCAGGGGACTGAGGACAGGCACCTAAACCTAAGCAAAACCAAAAGAATGAGGAGTGCCATCAGTTTCCATCACATTCCCAAAAGCCAATGTGGCTCAGAGGCACTTGCTGAAACTCCATCCTTGAGCTGAGGTCATACAATCGTTTGGTTGGAAAAAACCTCTAAGATCATTGCATCCAACCATACCTGTCCACTGCTAAATCAGATCTCTGAGCACCTCATCTACCCATCTTTTAAATACCTCCAGGGATTATGACTAAACCACCTCCCTGGGCAGCCCATTCCAGTGCCTGAGAACCCTTTCAGTGAAGAAATTTTTCCTGACATCCAATCTGTGCCTTCCTTGGCACAACTTGAGGCCATTGCCTCTTTTTCTAGTTACTCACTAGTTACTTGGGAGAAGAGACTCACACCCACCTCGCTACAACCTATGACCACATCCCTCCATGTCCCTCGATCTCCAAGGAAGAATGGCTTGTGGGGTCACTCACTGGGGACCTCAGCTGGCTCCCAGCAGTGGACACTGCAGATGGCTGCAGCCAGCTGCAGACTACCTCAGCTTGTGGATTTTGTAATAATACTTAAAAAAACCCCAGGTCTCAACTCAAAACTGGGATGAGAAGAGACATCTGTAGGAGGGCGTTTACCCTTGGTGGCTGGATGGACATTTTTGGAAAGAAAAAGGAGAGGTGGGACCAAGCAGGAGGTGAGAAAACGGTCTACCACCCATGGCAGCTATGCTTTACTTCTTCCAGGAGATTGTTTAGGATTGTGTCTCATGTTGGAAGTAAACCCATTAAAATGGAGACACTGAGCAGTGTGGATGGTATGGTGGGCATGCCCATACCTGAGTCTATGGGCCTGAAAACTAGGGTAAAAATACACCTGTAAAGATGAACCTGAAGTGTGGTCCAAACAGGGGACACAGGGAATGAAGATGAGACCATGTGTCCTGCTTCGGCCCTGACCCTGAGCCAAATGCTGCATCTAAAACCTTCACTACTCTCATGAATGTAGTCTTGGTTAAAAAGAAAAACCAAACCAAACCAAACCAAACCAACCAACCAACCAAAACCAGAAATGTGAGCTTTGTGGCTCTGAAAACTGGTAGCATCCAGCAGTACTTGAGGAAGAGGAGAAGGACTACAGCCTTGGAGACAGGAGGCAGGTGGAGGTGTCCCAGCAACCTTGCTTTGGTCAGGTTTCTGCAGGACCCACTTGTCCCCCACCACCTTGGGGTCCTTGGTGGAGAAGGCTTTATGCATAGGTTTTTATTATTTCATCTTTTTAGGGGTGTATGTGGTTTGATTTGGTTTCTAGAGTTTGTGTCCTCACCGAAGGTTGATTATTTAGTCTGTTTAACCAGGCTGATTGGTACTGCAGCCTCCAAGAGTTTCTTCAACACACTTCATAAGAAAATCATTCCCCTTGCTCTGTTTATTGCTGCCAGGTAGTGCAGGAAGGGAAAAAAAATAATAATAAAAAAAAAAAAAAAAGAGAAAATAAATCACTAGTAAACTGAGGGGAGAGGAAGGGGAAAAAAAAAAAAAAAAAAAAAAAAAAAAGGAAGTTCAGTGCAGAACATTAAGAAATAGGGAGAAAATGAATGACCAAATTGCATCCAGGCATGTGGGCAAGGACAAACAAGTTTAACAAAGATGATGGTCTTGGAGAGAAGGTGAGAGAAATCCCAGGGTGCACTTTACATCCAAATGCATCATTTGTGTCCATCCCTGCCAACACCCTGCAAGGGCCTGGGGGCTCTGTGGGGACCCCAGGGCAGGAGCTGGAGGGAAATGAGCACCCTGTTCCCTTTTCCTCCAACCTGCTCACCCCATCTGAGGCTTTACTCTTGGTGCAGGCATTGTATGTGGGCAGCGATCTGCGTGTGGTGCTTGCACCGAGAGCAAAGCCTCTTGGTATGAGAAAACCTCTCCAGACGATGCCTCAGTCTCTGGGAATAATAGATGGTGTTTTTACAACCTCTGAGAGGCCTGTTCCTTGGTAGACAGTGAAAGGCAATACCTCAGGACCACTGGGTTACAGGAGGTTGTAAAATTGCTCCTCCCCATATATATATTTTTGACAATGCTTTCACTGAGGAGTGTTTCCTCTTTTTTTTTTTTTTTTTTCCTTATTTTATTGCTATTGCCATCAGTCTATCTTCCCCCCACCCCCCCTCGTCCCCGCCCCAGTCCCCCTTTCACTTTGACCTATCAAACTGTAAGTCTTATTTTGAGCTGACGGGTAGGCGTTAAATGAGTGGCTGGGCCACCAGTTTAAGGGAATTGATGATCTTTGGGGCTTACACTCTCACGGGTCAAATGATAATGTTGCCTTTCAGGTTAAATTCATATGTTACATAGGGAAAACCAGGAGCTTTCACCAAACTCAGGGCCAGTGGGACACAGACCATCTTTGGTCATAAACAGGCATTTAAAAGCTGTTTTTGAAGAAAACAATGCAGGGATGCATAATCTTTCATTTTATCTCCTTTTACTGCATTTTTCCTCTCTGATTTTCTGTGCTGTCCTTCAGGCAACTGTTTTCTATTTGTCTTCAGTGAACTTTTAAATGAAAATCATGGTCCAAAAGTAGATATCGATAGAGACAGAGATAGACATAGGCAGAGACATTAATGTATAGGTATAGATATAGATAGATACACATATGATTATAGATATACATACTGATATAAACACAGATATAACTATAGATAATCATAACCATTTTAGTGTGTCTCATACAATGGATACAAGAAGCCAAAGGCATGAGGTTCTTGAGGCTTAGCGTCTGATCTCTTGGCATGCCAGGGCAAGGCCTACAGATGATGCCATGCTACTAATTATTAAGTTTTTCTGCCTTCCATGTTTGTTAATAGTCTCCTTTCTGCCCCATGGTGTTCTCTTTATGTAAACCCCACCAGTACACCACTATCTTGTCATCTCTTTGCTTCACAGCTCTTCTGTCACGTAACAATGGCCAATTACGTTTTGTTCAAAACCAAGTATCTCAAGCTACTCAAGAAATGGGAAGAAATTACTTTCCTCCCCCCCCCTCACTTTTCTTTTTACTCTGGATTGCATTCTCTATGGAATCATAATCAAATCATTGGTAATGGGCATTTATTCCCCCTGCACCCATGACGAATGAGATTGACATTATGGGTCCTTAGCTGCTAGTGGTTACAAAATGGTTTAAAACCTACTGGGTCCATTCAGAGCAGAGCTAACAGCTGTTTTTACAGGCATAGATTTTGATAAATTCATCCTATTTTATTTTTTTTTTCCTTGGAGGAGATACCAACAATTCCACTTAAAAAAAAAAAAAAATCAGAAATTTTGTCTCACAGATGCAAAGAGGAATTGTACGTAGGGTGAATATGAGGAGTGGAAGACCTAACCCTACTGTGTTTACAGTCACTTCTCCACCTTTATCTGCCAGTGGCTCAGAGAAACACTTACTTACAACATTTATAAAGCCTTGGACCCAAGTTAACTTTTGGGAGACAGAAGTAAGAAAGCTGTATCTTCACAGAACAGGACCTAAATTAATTAGAGGAGTGATGCCCCTTAGCTCAGACACAACCAGAGGCTAATGCAGTCATATACTGCTTTTGAAAGCACACAGATGCTCCTGCAGAGTATCCCCAAGCCCACTGGCAGCTGATTCAGGGCATATCCTCCTACCATGGGTATGTGGAGCAGAGCAATGTCAGTGGGATTTTGGGGTGACCCTTACAGTCCTTCTAATGGGACAATAAATTAGTTTTGCTGATCTCCAGTGATACTTTGGCATGATGTGCATCTGAATCTAAGTTAAAGATGGGGACTTATTAGTGTGCTTGGCTAAACAAATACTAGGCATCTCTCCTACCACAGTGCATAAGGCTTAGGACACAAGAAAATAATGAATTGGTTGAGCTTTATTGCAGGGGTAGATTCGGTCCCTGAAATGGTGCTTGTCTGCAGGAGAACAAGAGTACTTTGACAGATCCTTAGATAATGTTCAAGTGAAGGAAAAAAAAAAAAAAAAAGACATCTGTGGAAACTATAAACCCATGTTGCTTCCAAAAATGTGCTTGAAATTGTTTGTTGCAGCCTCACATTTGAGAGCAACAAGAGATCTGGAAAGAGGATACCAGATAAGCATTGCTACTACCAGACAGATTTCCCCTTCTCCATCCAAAGTGTAGGGTTGCCATTTAGCAGTCACCCATTCAAAACCTAGCAAGGACAAATTCCTCACATTGGCACCCCTGGGAGCTCAAATCCCTGCAGCTGAGCCCTATGTAGGATTCCCTCAAGGGGGATGAACAGCTGCTGGTTCTGGGCTGTGTTTCCAGGATCAAGAGTTGCTTCTGCCTGGTGGCAACCCTCACCGGGGAGTCTTCATCCGGTGATGGGGCAGCAAAGGGTTGTGTCTCACTTTTCATGCCTAGTGTTTTGCATTATTTAAACTGGAAAGGCCATATTATAAATGTAGGTGAATCAAAAAAGGTAAAATTAATTGGTAGCTGAGACCACCCAATGTTTTGAGATGGGACATGAGCACTTCTGAGTCTAGGACATTTTGGGGAGCTTGATGATAAATTGCTCACCTCAGGCTTCTCAGGGATCTTTGGGGAGCTTAGAAATCAAGAGCTAACTATTTTCTCTGAAAACAATTGAGTTTGCAAGTCTTTACATGATCAGGCTTCAGATACCAATGAATTATTTGTGAAGGTCATGTTGCATTAGTGGGACAACATTAACACTTGCCTTCAAGGGAAGAAAGCTGCCTGTCAGGAAATTTCTTTGAAAAATGGATTATGATTGCTATTCCTTCCATGGGATGTGTCATTCAGTGACTCTGGGTCAGTGCTGGGCTGGTAGGTTGGTTGTTTATGTTGGATATTTCACCTCTGGTAATTACCCGCTTTGCATTAGGAGACCTTCAGTGTGGACATATCTGACAAGGAAATACATCTGAAATCTCCCAATAGCACTTTATGGTTGTTTCAGATAAATAAATGAGGACTTATCTTCCCCAGATCCTGATGAGGTAGTCAACAGCTTGCAGCAGATAGATAGATTGCTACCAACACAGAAACAACAAGTATCCTTCAGGCCCAGGAGAATGAGATCACTTACTGCAAGGCCACTGAGAGTTTATGAGCTAACAAGAAATAAATATTCCACACAGAGTTTTTCCCAGGTGTTATTGACATGATGGTCTTTTGCCTCAATTTAAAACAAAGATAAAAAAAATCAGCTTGCTGATTATTATGCTTTGCTTTCATCTTATTAAGATTTAAATGTAACTTCTTTTAAACACCAGCAACTTGTTTATTTTACTTTGAATTATCATGTCAAGGAAAACTACCTTTCATTTTCAGGCAGAGACTCAAAACTCAGTATCTTCATTAATAAAATATGAAGAGTTTATGCTATCTGTTTCTTCTGGTTTGAAAGAGCAATTTTTCTGTTACTGAGAAGACAGGTAGCATTGCTAAGAAAAATGGAATTTTTTTTTTCCTCTCTCTTTGCTGAGGCACTGGACTAGGGAATGAGGTATGTGGACAGAGATCTCAGCTTGGCCAGAGACTTTCTGGGTGGCGTTTGTGGATTCAAATGACATAACTTTGTATATCCTAAAGTCATGTCACATCTGAGACAGTCACTCAAGGTCTTTCTTAGAGAACGCTCTGGAGATGCTGGTTTGTTGGCTACAGATGGAGGCTGGAATCAGTAGATACTTGGATGTCTAAATGAGATGAAATAAACCCTTCTCTTCATAATTAGGTCCTTCTCCAGACTCCTTTTGTTAAATGAGACTAACAGTCTTTCCTTTTTACCCATCCTTCCGCAACCTCCTCAGGGCTTCTCAGTCTCAGCACATGCTGCCCAGATGCTGTGATCCTGGTACAGGTCATGAGGTCCCACTTGCATTTCAGATTATAATAGTAATGATAATCAAGTTTTAAGTCACTACTATAATTTGAGTACTTTATGAGTAGTACATGTGTATTCTACATATATTCTACACATGTACTGTATGCAATGCTAAAATAACATAGCCTGAATATCAATTTAATGAGTTTCATGCCTGAAACACAACTTACAAAGAGAATGTGAACATCTAGACATTAGTATGGCATCCTGTGGATACTTTGAGAACTATGAAAACAGGGCGCTTACATATATGTACGAACATAACGCACGACATGGCACATAGAAATTAGATATATTTTTTGATTCTGAAGTGTGAGGTGTTAGGATTCATGTTGTCTAACTTCTTTCCACTGTTGGAAAGAAAAATACAGTTTTATTTATTTTTAAATGAAGTCCAAGATTTTCAGGTAAATGATTGGCTCCAGAAGGTGTGAATTTAAGACAACAAACTCAGTCATCATGACGGCACCACGAGAAGCTGGAAGTTCTGCACAAACCTACTATTTAGGCCTCAAAAGGCAAAACAACAGAACAAAGCTTTCCACTCACTTTTTCATGGCAGAGAATTGGGTACATGCAGAGGAGTTGCTTTTAATTTGTTTGTTTGCTTTGGACTTGTCCTAATCAAGGGCTTTCCCAAGCTGCTCCTTTTCTCTCCCGTAAAACTTTCCAGACTCCCTTGTGCTTCTCTCCTCTTTCCTTTTATTTATTTAATTTGTGAAAAGAACCGAAGGGGGTCCCCAACATCCCATTGCCTAGGAGAGCTGGTTTCCCTGCAAGGCTGCAGATGCCAGGCAGAAAGGACTCAAGCAGGCAGCGGTGAGGCGAGGCAAACGTTATCAATCATTCAGCGTGTTAAAAGAGAAGAAGGAGCAAGAAAAAGAGGGAGAGTGAAGGCGGGGAGTGGGTTGTGGGGGAAAAAGCCTGGGCTGAATTGGAGGAATTTCCTCCCCCCAGTTGCTGAAGGGAGGTTTTTTTGGACATCTGCCCAGACACATGCCGAGTTAAAGAAGCGGGATAAATTCAGGAAGAATGAATGGAGGGAGAGGAGGGGTCGGGAGGACAGAGGGGAGCGTGGGCTATGGAGGCCGATAGCAGCTACAGGGACAAAGGAGGTTTGTGAGGGGAGGCTGCAACAGCAGCCTGTGTCTGTCTGTTTGTATCTGTACATGTCTTTGTCTTCTTTTTTCCTGCTGGATATTTCAAACGTTTGTACCTTCCAGGGCATCATCAGGTAGCAGTGAGTCCTCTCTGTTGGACCATGAGAGGCATCTCTTCTTGTCTCTTGAATCTTCTGTGTTGCCTGGAAGAGACAGGTACATGAGTGAACAGAAGTTATAACCAGACAGGCTGCATCAGGGCTGGTAAACACATTTTAAACTGTACGGGTGTTACGATTGTTTGAGCAAAACTCATCATATGCTCAATCCATCTCCTGATGTCTCCAGGCAAGGTTGTGTGCCCTTCTGAAAAATTCATTGAGCTAGGCAATTTCTGAGCGTGATTCAGAGTGTAGATGGGCAAAATTAGGTGATCAGCTTGGATAACCCAATGAAAGGTCAGATAAATTGTTCTGTCTGCAGGAGACCTGGGATGTGCAGGTCGTACTCTGGACAGCTGGTTCCCATGACTTCTCAGTCCCAGTGGTTTCAGAACATCACTCCCTTAGCTCTCTTGTTTTAGCTATTCATCCAAAAGATCTCTAGCCCTGCTGGAGTACAGATGTGGGTTAGGACCCGCTCAGATGACAAAGCAGTTGGCAAAACTGGGCCAACAGCAAACCCTGTCCAGAAGAGCCAGTTGGGCATGGATTGGTAGTGGTAACTCCTTCCTCATATCTGATTCGGCCAAAAAAATTTGTCTGTCCACTCTCTCAGGTCTCTGCTGGCCTTAAGAGCTATGTATCTGAGAATTACTCTGAATTTGCTAAAGGGTCTGCATAACATTTGGTGTAGCCTGGGTAGATAGCAACAAGGTATTTCTGTGAATATCCTTCCAAAGTCAATGGCTCTGGTAAGAGCCCCATTTCTTGAATCCTACCTGAAAGAGAATCATAGTCTCATGCTCTTGAAGCAGCTTCTTGCACCTTTTCTATGGATGAATCTTGCTCTGGTTGTGCTTTCTTTTTTTTTTTTTTTTTTTTTTTTGTGTGTGTGTGTGTGTTAGTTTGATAAGTTTCTGAATTTTTTGAAGCTTCAGGAATTCCCTATTGTACATATCTAGTGTGGTCAAATCTTACCCTGAGCTTGAATTGGTAGGGCCAAATACAATGCCATGGGGTATAACCTGTGTCAGCTCAGAGGCTGTACCCACAAAGTTGTTTTATACCTCTGCTGCTAAAATCTTGCTACTCGTGTGAGAAAGAATTTCAGGTTTGAGCAACATAAGCAATATAACAAATGATTATGCAACAGCAGATGAGACCTCCCAATGTGAAGAGTTGAGATTTACTGAATAGGCTTGGGGAACTCACCTGGGTTATTCTGATTTTTCAGTACAAAAGTCTAAGCATATTCTTTGTACCATCACCCTACTTTCACACAATAGCCATGGCATCACTCATGACAGTGCAATACATAGATTTCTTAAATGATAAGACTTTGGTAAATGCATGGACTAATTTACTCAATGGAAGTCCACAATACCTGGAAGCTGATTTTGGCCAGATCTCAAGATGAAGTTTGATCGGCTGTGATATTTTTTATCACCTCTATGTTCATCACATTGGCTGATCTTTTTTGCTCCAAAATAATGTTCCAGTCATCTGCTACCAAGGCTTGCCCGCAAGTTTCACATTGTCTTTTCCAGAGAGAGTGATTACTACAAGGCTGTTTAAGGTACAAATTTTCTTCTTCTGAGATTTGAGCAAGTAGAAGACTCAAGAGTATGCTTGATCCATTTGTGACAATCTTTGTCATTATCACCCACTTACTATAACTAAAAATATTTCTGTTGCTACAAATCATAGTTAAATTGGCCTGATGGAAATAGAGAGTATCCTTCTTCCCACATCAAGAAACAAATAAACAGAGAGATATCCACAGAGGACTTTAAAATATAACATTTTGTTCGAATATAGAACAAACATTGGTTTAATTCTTTCCTAGGTAGGTTGTTTTAATCCCTAAACTAAGACTGGGGGAACTGAGCTTGAAAACATGAACAAACAGGATTTATATCTGGAATAATCATTATCATAATTTTGTGCTGGAAGGCAGTGGCTTAAAAAGAAGTAGTGGATGGCAATACTTACATTTTGACTGCCTTTATCCTATGTTGATGCTTGCACAGGTGTGTTAATTCAGTTGTTTCATTTATCGTCACTATCACAACCCTTGCTTGGTGTGGTAATGAAGATCCAATTAGGCATTCATAATAATTAATATTTTGCACAACTAAAATGCAATTGAGCTGCAAAATACAGAACTTGAACTTTAAAAAATGTAATGTAACCATAGTAAGTCATATAATAGCTAGATTACACGCAGTGTTGTGAATTAGGAACTAAGATACCTTTAAAGATAATTTCTTGCCATTCTCAGATAACTGCACTCTAGAAGCATTTTTGCCATAATATAATTCTATCCATGTAGTAAAAGCAGTGCAACTTCTGCATGGTGACTAATACTTGTCTATATAAGTTTGAGCCAAAGATGACCAATTAGTGTCCCAAGGCTATGTTAGGTTGCACAGTGTGTTGTTTATCTGGTATTAAAGAATTCTGGGTGGTCAGTGAGTCAATCAACTAAGTATATTGTTGTGTGTGTGCAACAGAGTTTAGATCCAGATTGCGTCTGCCTAAGATTTACTAATTCATTATAGCTCTATACACGCCCATCTTGGAATAAAAGTGGCCTTTAGCTTAGAAAAGTTGGTCACTTCATCAGAATATTGACCCAGTATACCTCCTCTGTCAAGGGAGGTGGAAGAATGTTGATCCTTAAGTAGATGTCATTGTTTCCAAAGCAGAAGAGTACTATAATCATAAATGAGGGTGTACATTTATTTTTCGTCAGTGTTTTTGTATGGGCTGCTTTTGTCTCACCAAGTCAGTATCCAGCTTTATCTAAATAAATACATATTACAGGATGGCCCACTCTCAGAATGGATCAAATCGTATACACATCCCTGCTGGCTCTTTTTCTGATGATGATTGATTCAATGACTAAGCCCCAACCCCATGTTTACTAGCTACTAATGATATTTAGCTTAGATACATGTATTGAGCATAAAAGAACAAGTTGGCTTCTTTAACCAGCCGTGAGGTTGACCTGCCTGCCCAGAGATTAGGGTTGACAGTGCCCTTTGTTGAGCTCCGATTACAACAGTGCTGGCAAAGCCACTGTTGTGTTTGGCTCTTGTTGGTTTCTGATTTGCTCCGCGGTGCTGTACACTGAAATGAAAAACATCTGGTCGACTCACATACTGTTTAGACTGGTTACACAAATGCATGATATTATGCAACCCAGACCTGCGATCCTATTTCTCCCTCTTCTGAAGCATTGGATATTTTGCTTTTAATCACATTGGACAGACAGCTGGACAGCTTCCAGGTGCTGTTTCTCAGATGGTGAGCCTTGTTGCTTGACCCGTCGGCACAGGTCAGCCTGCCGCCACCTCATTGTTTTGCAAGAACGCCTTGTGTCTTTTTTGCTTCCCTACCCACTAAGCCGAGCAGTGCTAGTTTGTGCCAAGAGACCAGCTGTGGTAGCTGGTGAAGTTCATCCTGAAGCACAACGAGCTGGTTCAGGCAGGGTGTTTAGCTCACTCCTTGGGCTTTTCCCATTTGATAGTGCAGGCTTTCCAGGAAGCAGGGCAGAGCTGATAACCCTCATGACCCAGCTCCAGGCAATCTGTCTGTCCCCTGACACTTGCAGGAGATGATCCACCTGGAGGGAAGCAGTACGATTAATCACAGCAGGAGGAATTCAGCACAGGATTTCTCATGGCTTTGCTCTTATTGTCCTCTTTGGTGTGCTTTTGGTAAATTGCTTATCATGGTTTAATCTCAGCCAGCAAGTAAGCACCACACAGCTGCTCACTCACTCCCCTCCGCTGGCATAGGAAAGAGAATCAGAAGGGTAAAAGTGAGAAAACCCATGGTTTGGGATAAAAACAGTTTAATAGGTAGAGGAAAAGCCATGCGCACAAGCAAAGCAAAACAAGGAATTTATTCACCACTTCCCATTGGTTGGAAGGTGTTCAGCCATCGCCAGGAAAGCAGGGCTCCATCATGCATAATGGTTATTTGGGAAGACAAATGTCATCACTCTGAACATCCTCACCCTTCTTCCTTCTTCTCCCAGCTTTATATGCTGAGTATGACATCATGTGGTATGGGATATCCCTTTGGTCAGTTGGGGTCAGCTGTCCCAGCTGTGTCCCTTCCCAACTGCTTGTGCATCTCTGACCTACTACTGGTGGGGTGGTGTGAGAATTAGAAAAGGCCTTGAGTCTGTGTAAGCACTGCTCAGCAATAATGAAAACATCTCTGCATTGTCAACACTGTTTTCAGCACAAATCTAAAACACAGCCCCATACCAGCTACTATGGAGAAAATTAACTCCACCCCAGCCATAACCAGCACAGTGCTCAAACGTGCATTTTGCCGGCCTGTCTTTTCAGCTCCAAAGTGAGCAGGTTTTCTCAGCACAGTGATTGTGAAAACCTCAACCATGGAAAATGGCAGCACTGCCCACTTGCTTTCCAGCAGGCTCATGACAGTTGAAAATCAAGTTTAGTAGCTCAAGCTCAGTAAGTTCAGCTTTTAATTAAAATACATAATTTAATGTTAGAGACCTCATTCTCCGAGAAGTGTACCATTATAAATGCCCACATCCGACCTGGATTGCTGAAATTGGCATATTGCCTCTATTACATTAGAGATAGCAAACCCAAACTGACTTATCATTGTAACTGTTTGCCAAGCAGACAGAGACACTGTCTTCATCCCAGATATAGATATATATATATATATAAAGAGCTAAAGCTCATTGGAGTTGACTTATTTTATATATAAGCTGATGCAACAACATAGCGTGACCATAGGAAGAGCTGCTGAACACAAGCCTCCACACTGTCACATCAAATCATGCAAGGCTGTTTGCAAAGAGCCAGGTGGGGACAGTGCTTGATGGGCTGTCCTAAACTCCATCTCTGGAGACTCCCCCAAATTACTGCCACTGTTTACAGATTAGGTGCTATCTGACCAGAACTGCTCCTTCTCTATACATGTGTGTGTTTCTATGTTTACACACCTATAAACAGCACTTAATATATAGAAAGTTAATGGGAAAAAAAATAATAATTAGTGCCTGTTATCTCAGGAACTCCTGCTGTTTTTGCCACTGCTCAGTTTATACCTCCTTTATAAGGATTTCCTCTTTATCTTGTGGTAGACTTTGCTCTAATCCTGGGCTTCACCAACTGAGATAGAGGAATGGCTCCTTTAATTTGCTTGGAAGTGGTCCAGCCTTTGGAGTCTGGATAGCTCTGGTTCATATCTTAATAATTTTCATGCCTTCACATGAATTTTTAAAATGGGAAATACCCTGGTGAGCTGCTGGATCTTTCTCTCTTGGCTGGCAGCTTCCCTGCTCCATTGAGGCAGCCAAGGAAACCTTGTACTCCAAGCCACGAGGACCTTCTCTTCCATTTGGGAAAGGAAACTGGGTTTTAGCTTGGAGGTGTGTGCGTGTACGTGCGTTCACACACGCAGGCACACACTGTTTGATCCACTATTCCTCTTGTCCCTCTTTTACCTATTAGTGTCCTTTGAAAGATCAGGTTACCTTGCCAGTGGAAATATATGAGCTTGCTGTGTGATATAGCATAACTGCAACAGCAGATCATATAATTTTCCCCCGAAGGCTTGTTGCAGACTATGTTGAGTCATTTGTATTTATGACAGCTTGGGGGTGATTTAGTGCAACCTCACTTTGATAAAAGCCATTTAGAGCTCATAAATATGGGTGACACACTGCCTTCTCGGCTGGGATTTTAAATGGAGAGCTGCATTTGCGTTCCCGTGGAGTTTTTATTGTTTGGGGGGCGGTAAGAAAGGGAAGGAGTGAGAGAAAGCGGGAAATGGAAGGAGTATGCGAAATTAAAAAGGGCCCTTGATAAATGAAGGATGCTGCTATGCTCAGAGCATCTCTAACTTGAAGCACCCATGATGTCCCCAGCTCTCCACATCTCCTCCTGGGCATGGGGTGAGGTGAAGCTCCACTTGCCCCTAGCAAGTCAGCCAATACAAGAAGTCAATTCTCCAGATCAGGGAGAACATGAATTTAGCACTTAATTTTCCACAATAATAATTAAAAGAAAGTGTTCCATATGCCAGCAGGTTTTCTTTTAGCTTAGCTTTTACTGTTGTGTGCTGTATTTTTTACTTAATTTCAAGGAGCTATTTCCTGAGTATATTTATATTCTGTAACAGGATTTATGAGAAGATAGACAATTTATGGCCAACAATAAAAGATACTTAAGCCCAGAACAGAGTTGTCAGATTTTATTCACTAGGCTTAAATCGATCATTGATTGAAGTAAGTAGGAAGATTGTTCTTGGAAAATTATAATTTTTTTATAATTTGTAATGCCCAAAGGAGCCTGAGCATCACAACCCACTGAATGTCACATGGAGATTAATATTTTATAAATGAGGATTCAAAAGATGAAGTGTTTTTTGTCTTTGTAGTCAGTAGCAGAAGCAAGACCTGAGCTTAGGTGAGTGTCTTGACCATGAGGTCTCCAATCAATCCACCTCCTGCAGCCTTGACTTTGCCTGTTCTCTGCTTTTCTTTTCTCTTACACAGCCAGTGCAGATCGATAGAAATTACTGGAAGCTGTTCTTGGTGGCTGGGAAACTTATCTAGCACATTAACATCTTTAATGCTTATTTATTTCAGCAAGATGAGCAGTATGATACTCAGTTTTGTGTGTAGAGCTATCCTGTCCATGGGCTTGATGTTCAGGGCTGTGTGATACCAAATTAAACTAATCAGAAAATGACTTTTTAGCAGCATCTGCTTATAGAACTAATATAGGGCTTTTACAGAGTTTTACTTGTGTAAAACCTTTAGATCATGAACAATGCCACTTGTGAAAGTTACCTCTGACATCTGTACAGCAAATATATTTTTTGCATATGCCTGTATGTTTGAAATACATCAAAAAGATTTAAGCTGATGAGTTTTAAGCCCTTTTTCAGATTTTTGGAATGTTCTTTATAAATTATAGTGATATTATTAAATTTTATTTTTAATTTTTGAGGTCTAACAGGATAAAGCTATCACAAAAGGAAAATAAATCTTACCTGCCTTTCAGATAATTCCTACAGTGTGATATATCATTAAAACACTATACCTAATTATTTAATTTTATACTTAAATGAATCAATTAACCAGTTTTTCATTATTATTATCCTTTGGGTTGGATAGTGTTTATGTGTTGCACAGTTAGTCAAGTTTGATCTTTGCAGTAGCAAACCCTATGCTTTCTTTAAACTATTTTATTACTAAAAATTGGTCATATCACAACCTGATTAGGCTTTATATATACTTAAAGAATTTTCAGAATAGCATGGTGCATGGTGGCAGACCAGCAGCTACCCAGCCACGGATTCAGAGGTGGGGATTGAATACAGAGAAAGGCTCTGAAGCTGCAGCCTGGTTCTTCTGCATCAGCCTCAGCTGGTTTGTTGTCCCCCCTCTGCCTTTACATCAGGGCTCCCACCTAATATCTAGGCAACCAAATCCAGAGGAATTAAAAGGCAGTGTTCTTTTCATTAGGCAAATGAAAAGAAAATCACAGTCCCTGCCCCGAAGATTTTACACTGTAATCAATGGCAGCATTAATGGGGAACTGCAGTGCACTCGGAGGAACAGTAAAACATGCATGATGGGACCCTGAAGACGAGACAACCAGTAAACTACTTACTCTGCTTCGGCTTCATTAGCCGTTAGAGCAGGATAATAGCACTTACCTTACCCCACCAGAGATTAGTTAGTCATCACTAGCACAAAGATATGGAGGGAAAAAAAAGAAAAGAAAAAAGAAAAAAAAGAAAGAAACATCCCTCCAGGTCTTGCCTTAGTGTGGTTGGTAGCAGGTGAGGATGAGATCTAGGTCATGCTGTGTGGCCCTGGTCACCATCCTGGTTCTGGAGTACAGAGATGCTTGTGTGTAGCCTCTTGGCTTGAAAGAGCATCCTTGTTGGGTGCATTCAAGCTCTGGTCTGCTCCAGCACACTCCTCCCAGCATGAGGAGAAGGAAGGAGTTGGTTTACCAGCCTGCCCTTTCACATTTGGGCTTCAACTGTGGTTTAGTTCCCAAGCAAGCATGTTCAGTGATCACCAAGGGCTGTCCTGCAGATATTTGGCTGCTCTGCCAAAACCCTCGCATGGCTTATACCTTGCTTGGACATCTGTGCCATGGGACCTGTCCAAAGCTGACAAAACAGAGGCATGGAGCAGATTTGACATCGCTGTGCAGGGAGGCTTGTGCAACACCTGTCCGCACCATGCCTGGCACAAGCCGATGTCATTTATCTTTATAAGCGGTTTTGGGTTGGGTTTTTTTTCATTAAAAGTAGGTCCTAGAGCAAACAGACTTTACAGTGTGACTTTTTTCATTAACTGGGCTGATTTGGTCTCCACTGACTCAAAAAGCCAATCAACAAGCCCTCTGAATCTTTGATCCATTTTTCTACTTAGCTGTTCTCTAAAGGCTCAATTTCCTCTCCTGTCATGCTTTAGAGAGGGGGAAAATACACAGCCTAGTCCCCAAGTTATAATACAATTATTTGGTGCAAGGGAATTTTTTTTTTTTTTTCACTCGAATAAATTAGTTGTTAATTAAAGCTTTTTGATGTATTGCAAAAGGAGTTATATTTGATACCAACAGCTGTATGCTGTTTGATTTATAGTCCTTTGGGGTGTTGTTGGTTATAGCGATCCATTTCTCCCCCTTCCCCCATGAAACACATGCACACACACACACACACATCAAAGGCCATTAACTGGTACTGTGTTTACAATTAGAAGGGAATATTTTTGCTGTTGTTGTTGGTTTCAGTTCTATCCATGACTTGAAAGCCATGGTGAAACCAGAATAGCAATGTTTCATTACCTTGGCCATTTTCTCACAGGGTTAAGTCTTGAACCAGTAACAGCAAAGGTATTTGTGACACTGCCAGGGTGAAAGGCTCTGCTTCAGGCTGAAGGGTTGATCCTGAACGTGGTTCCCAAGCTTAGCACGTTGCATCTGCAAATAGGACACACTGGCAGAGGATTTCCTCAGGTTTATACTTTAAGCATGTTAAATTGCTACTATGGGAACTGAGCTGAACTTCCAGGCAATGTGTGAGGTGTTTGAAAGCTATGTGATGAGTTTGGGTTAAAGTATCACTGTAATCTTCAGTCTGGGCAGAATTAGGGACCTGGGCAATTTGGAGGGCCTTGTGTTTGATTTCTAGCTAAGAAATTAGAGAATATGGTAGAAAATGTTGGTGGAGGGGCTGGATTATGTACGATAACTTTTATTTCTTCTAATCCTCTTTGAAGAGTAGATCAAATCTGATGTACATTTGGTGCTCTCACTTACTTGATCTCTAATTTCTCAGAAGTTACTCAACACTCATCTGCTCAGCTCTGTTTCTCACCAGGCCAGGGATCACATACCAGGGGTATTTCCAGGAGGACGTAGCGTCACAAAAGGCTGTCCTGTAATGTCCTCTCTCCTCTTCCTCACCATCGAGGAGGAGAGTGGCCTTGGAAGATTGCTGGTGGCTTTAAGCTATTTAACATGACAGTCACACACAGGTTGAGGAGGAACTCTTCCATAAGTGATGCTGTTTTCAGTCGATTCCCAGCATGGTGTTCATTAACTGTAATGGAAATGGTCGAGCAGAAAGTGTGTTTCTTCACATTGGTTTGCAGTTTGGCTTCTGCACCTGGGAAGTGGCAATGGGATTTCCCAGTCTTGTAGACGAACACATAAGGCCCTTCTAGCAATGATCCAAGCTCAGCTGAGCAAAGTAATAGGATCAGCTTCCCATGCAAAGGAGAGAGAAAACCCTGCTTCTCCAAGAATCCCCATCCCAGGCAAGGCTGTCCTACTGCTGCCATTTAATTTGTTTTACTCTGATGTGGGAGAAAAATGGGCCTTAATTAATTGCCTCCTACTCCAGGTTCAAAAGGAAAACCCACTTCAGAGCAAATTAATGCAGTCAAAATCTGCAGGTTGTGAGGCTGCTGGCAGATTTCCCTGTTTGTGAGTAAATAAGTGCAGGTTTCCAGCTCTCAAGGATGGAAGAGACATTTCTGAAAGACAGTAGCTGGAGTTACGGGCTTTTTTTGAACATGAAGAGATGGAAAGTAGAGTGGCTTCTGCCTGTTATTTTTCCCTTCCTGCTACCTCTGCAGTAGTGATGGGGACATCAGTGCCTACCTATTTAACCCAATTTCTGGAGTCCTACATGGGTTACACTGTTGGTCATACTCTTCTGGTATGCACATGCAGCACCGTGTACTGTGGCACATTGTGGACTTGTCAGGAGGGATTTTAGGCTACTGAGATTGACAGGAGACTTGGGATATGCCTACACATCTCGATGTGACGATAAATACTTTCCAGTTTTAATATTACATTGCTTGTTCCAGTGACCTATTCTGGGAAGGGCTTATTTATCTAAGGATCAGTTTAATATTCTAATTCTCAGGGCTGTAGAAAAGATATTTTCTGCATCACTGAGGGACCTTCTATTTGTTCTAGGATGTGTTGTTTTAGTTGGACCTACAGAAAGATGATATTTTAAGCTTCATAAATAGATTTGATAGCAGAGCACAAAAAGAGAAAGATTGTTCATGAGGAGTTTGATTTATATACCGTTGACAGTTATTTTACAATTTTTGTCTGTTTTCTACTTTGTCTATTTAGGTTTAGTTGAGGGGGAAAAAAGGTGGTTGTCAAATAAGAAAAATAAAATTTTGCATATATTTAGAATAAAACACGTATTTTGAGTTGTGTGCATGTCATCTGCTTGCTGGAAGCCAGGGTGGGTATCTTACGAATGTCCCAGTTTGCCTCATTTCTGCATTACTTATTGAAAACTTTGACTGAAGAATATCTGGCTCTAAGTTAATAAAAAGCAGTGCATGATCAAGAACTGGAATAACATCTCTGCTGAGCACCCAGGAAAGCTATATTGAGCTTCTTTTTGCATAACACACTCTTGTGATGCTTCATACAAGTTCCCAGCAAGGTGCTATATTCTTCTGAGCTAGCTGGAGAGGTGATACTATTCTACTGTTGCTATTATGCAGCCATCATGAAATATTGGCTTCTGAATTATTCAGGCATTTGGAGACAAGGGAGAGAATAAAAAACATGTAGTAGCTGTGCATGTTTCTGCATGTATATGCAGAAGTTAGAGGTGAAAAAATGAAAAATAGACTGAGGGAAGCAAGAAGGGAGAATATGAATGTCGTCAACAAAGATGATGAACCCATTTGCACAAGGCAAATGCAAGAGAGGACCTGACCATTAAGGGACGCCGAAGGGACTGGTGAAAAAATATTGGTGTGGTGGGGCAGGTGACAGGGGAGGTCAAGGATAGAGCCAAGGAAGAGATAGGGGGGATGGGGAAGGAGAAACCACACAGTAAGAACTGGTCCAAACTGTGTGTAGTACACATCTGAACTTACTTGAGGAGAAACATCCAGAGTCTGTGTTATTTCTCTTACTTCTGAATAAATTGCTGGAGCAGTTAATAGGGTGTGTGTAACAGGGCAGCGACAGTGACTCTGGTATTTGGGTTCTTTAACATGCTTCACTGTAACATGATTTCACAGCATTTTGGAGACCACCTTATTTTCTCATCTACAAAGACCAGAGTTTTTGCATTCCTAATGTAACAATCCACGTTATCAAAAGTTCTTTTGGCCTCCTTATTTTTTCTTTTTCTTTTTATTTTTTTTTAAGGAAAAAAAACCCAAAACCCCAAACCAACCTGTAATATCCCTGTTGTTTGAAAAAGAGCCTTTTAATTTTGGCAGGGACAAAAGCTTTGCAGCTGAAGACGTGCCTTTCCCTTCTCCCATGAAACTCCCCTGCATTCTATCTGAGTTATGAGCTGTGCAAGATGGCCATTCCCCATTTCTCACTTGTGTTTCAGGAAAATGTTGGCAACAGATCAGAATAATAGCTGAACATGAATCTTCTGCAGAGCTGGGCCCATAGCACTGCAAAAGCAAAAATAGCAAAGAGAGAAATCCTTGGGGACTCATGGTGCAGGTGGAGCTGGTGTCTCACCCCTTGCAATTTCCCACTAGCAGTGGTGGTAGAAAGCCTTGCCAGCCAAAGCAGAGCATATCTCCAGTGGTCTTCAATGAAGGAAAGAATTCGTCCACTTTTGAGCACAATGTAATTGCTATTTACTGTGTTCAGGCTGCTGAATCAACCAGCTAAAAAATTAGGAAGTGACAGGTTCATCCTTGTGAGTCCAGCTATGATGTGGACTAGGGCACATACATGTTAATCCCATGATGACATGCCTTTCCTGTCATACTAAGAGAGTGCCTCGGTCACACTGCTGGAGAAACATACACTCAGAAATAAGTTTGCACAAATAGCTGTAAATTGGGAATTTCCTATTTGTTTTGGTACTTGCAGTCTAAATGTATTTCTTATTCCAGTGGAAAATGTAATAAACACATCAAGAATGTGTATATCCATACATATCATAGAATCACAGAATGATTTGGGTTGGAAGAGACCTTAAAGATCATCCAGTTCCAACCCCCCTACCATCAGCAGGGACACCTTCTACTAGACCAGGTTGCTCAAAGCCTCATCCAGCCTGGCCTTGAACACTGCCAGGGAGGAGCAGCCACAGCTTCTCTGGCCAACCTGGGACAGGGTCTCACCACCCTCACACCAAACAATTTCTTCCTCACATCTCAGCTCCATCTCCCCTCTTCCACTTTCAAGCCATCACCCCTTGTTCTGTCCCTCCCTGCCCTGGGCCAAAGACCCTCCCCAGCCTTCCTGGAGCCCCTTCAGGTACTGGGAGGCCACTAGAAGGTCTCTCCAGAGCCTTCTCTTCTCCAGGCTGAACAGCCCCAACTCTCTCAGCCTGTCCTCACAGCAGAGCTGCTCCAGCCCTGGCATCATCCTCGTGGCCTCCTCTGGACTGGCTCCAGTAGCTCCATGTCCTTGTGCTGTTGGTGGCCCCAGAACGTGAGACAGCACTGCAGGAGAGGTCTCACCAGAGCAGAGTAAAGGGGGAGAAACACCTCCTCAGCCTGCTGCCCACACTTCTCTTGATGCATATATATATATGTATGTATATACATGTTAGATGTTGTACATGTTAGACATCTGGATGGCTGTGCAAGCATTACCATGTGGGTTGTATGCATGTTTAGACTTGTATAAATAGAAATTATATTTTGCAATGGTACAATGCAGAGCAGCAGCAGAATATAATAAAAATGCATATTTTCTGACAAACACACAAGAAAACTTTGTGTTTACATACACACACGCGGCACCAAGCGCATCGATGATGCTCGCCAAGCAAAGGCGGCCGTGCGCATCCGCGTTTGCTCCTCTAAAACCGCTTTATTTCCTTTTGAATAACAAGGAGGCTCCCCTCCCTTTCCCCAGAGCTGTGGGCTCCTTTTCTGACAATGCACAACTGCATTGCTCGTTGAAGTGCCTGTCGTTAAGCAATGCACTGATTATTCTGGCAGCTCTGCTACTCAAGTCCCCGTGGACGGAGTCAGACATGGAGAGAATTGAATTTCGCCAAGGACGGGGCTAAAGGTCGTTCCATGCAGTGGACAGCTGTGTCTAGTCAAATCGAAACTATTGCTCCAAGTGTTACCAACAGAATAGCTCATAGCTCTGTTGTCAGTTCATTTACACTCGCATCCTGTTACAAATTAAACTGAAATTGTGGTGCACCGAAGGAGCGGAAAGTCAGTTTTCTGCCAAGTGACAATTCCTTATATCACCAATTTCCAAGTGCATCTATTATGGATCATTGCTAGGGTTTTTTGTGATTTCCAGCAATGAAGATTTAGGATCTTGATTTTCTGCCATGGGCAAAATTCCCATTAGCACCTGCTCTCATCTTCTAATCTTAAAGATTGAAAAGGAAATGCAAAGCACTGGTAACTGGCCTCTTTTCTCAGCCCTGCTCACAAAGAATAATGTAAAGTACAGAATTGTTCTTTGACTTCTCCCATTTTCTGAATTCCCTATTTTTTCCTTTCTTTTTTCTTTTTCTTTTTTCTTTTTCCTTTTTATTATTTTTCCTTCTTTTTTTTTTTTTCCCCAATTGGGACATTTGAATTCAGACAGGAGTAAAACTAGGAAGTACCTTGATTCTGCTACAAACTCTTCTGCATGGAAGTAGAGTGTAGCAGCAAGAGCACCTTAGCAGCAGTACTTATGTGCCAGTGTTCGTCTCAGCCCAGCACAGCATCTTGCTCTGAACCCTCTCTTAAGTCTTTCCAGAAAATGACTTATAGGCAGAAAGACAGCTTCTCCCAGGATCCTCAATGGGTCCTAGCAACTAAGCTGAAAGCCTGGCACTTGACCACATTTGGAAGAAACTTGCCCAAAAACATCAATGCTAATTAGCTCGTGTTATGAATGGATTAAGTGAGACACCAGCTGCAACGGGGCATTTTGATTTGGGTTACGGCTTGGTAATTAGATGCACATAAGCTGGCTGGGGAGCTGTCAGTCAGCAAGCAGCAGTTTCCTTTGCAGTGTTAGGAAGAAGAGTTTTTCTGTGTCCCATCATCTGTTTTGCTGTGAACCTTTGGGTGATGTACCAGGGATCAAACACAGCACTGAGCTGTGAACCGAAATCCTCTGAGCCACAGCCATGCGACTGGGTGACTTCAGAACTTCACTCCTCGTGCAGCTGAGCAATGCTATTTTATTTATAGTGCAAAATGTGCTCCTCATATGGTGGCTGTTAATGTTAACACCATCCTTCCCTTTGATCTTTTCCAGCCTTCCCCCTGTTTTCTTATCTACCGTTGATGCTTGGAATGGAGTTTGGGGGAAAATGTGTTTGGTGCTGTCATGAAATTACCTAGAACAACACTGATGATAGAAAAACACACAGAATTGAAATTATAGATGAGTGGATGTGTGCAACTCCGGTGGTGTGGGCATTTTTGGTGTTCTTACTCACCTGCAGCTGGGGTAGCTGTTCCGGGCTCCCATTCTAGCTGACGGAAAGAAATAGGTAACTCCAGTGAGATACACCTATTTCAGACATCATCAGTGTTAGGAGGAGAGGAATCACTATGGGGAGTCCCTGGCCATTTGTTTGGATGAAGTTGTCTGGTTTTGAGACCTCTGTTTTTAATAGATGAGTCAGGAGGTAAGTCCTGCTTTTCCTTGCAAATCTGGAGTTTGCATGAGAATAAAATAACCAGACTGCAACTTTCTTTAATGTGAAGAAAGGCAGAAAGTAAAAAGGCAGCTTGACTGCTCCTGACATAGAGCCTTTATCAGCTCCATAAATAAAGGGCATATGCATGTAATGGCTGACTGCATCTCAGATTGCAATACCAATGTTTTAAAAGCCTGCTGACGGAGCATCTGCTTATTTCATTACTCCTCCAATGTCTTTGCAGGTAAGTCATGCATTATACAGTACTATCTCTAGCAATGCGTGACCAGAGGGGACAGTCTGTAAAAATTCTAGATGGTCCATCACTTTCCTTTACCTTCCAGGAAAGTGAAACATAAGGAATGATGTATTCAGTTAATAAGCAGAATTTGAGAAATAAAAACCTATTTGTAGTGAACTAGGATTTGCATATTTTTAAAGAAAGGAGAGCAACTCTGTCTCATTGCTATGTGAGCTGGCAAGATAACAGAGCAAAAACCATTTTCAGTAAAGTCCTGCTCAGAAAACATACTGAGGGTCTCAGAATTAGGTGAAAAAGGAAGGGTTATGCTTTACTGGAAAACAGATACAGTGGTAAGTTACAAGAGCTTATGGTGATCCTTGACATTGCAATAGTATTTTGAGAAGCCCAGGTACAAATTCAACCTGGCCCTGGCCACAGACCAACCTGTGTTGTGTTATCATCTGTAGTGTTCCAGAGGAGGTTTGGAGTAGTCTCGCTGAATTAAAGTTTTCCTTTAGGAGCAGAATTTGGCCCAGAGTTTGTAAAATACAGCTCATTGGAGAAGAATAGCAAACTATCTCCCCGCATGGGTTTTTCAGTGGGCAAGTTCATGTTGACCTAGTGTTGTGTCCCACTGCCATGCATCAGAAATGCTTCACTTGGTTGGTGTTGGAACTCAATGCTTTGGGTTTTTAAGCAGTGTTTGCACTCAGTAAGAGCTGATTTTCTCAGGCACAAACTCCTGCTCACCTGCATGGAATTGGCTTTGCTCAGCATCTGTAATTCACCATTCTCAAGCACCCAGACATGTAGACCTGAGGATGTCCACTGGCTTTCCTTGCAATTCTCCTCCCTTTCTTGGCCAAGTGCTTTTAGGCTGTAGTAACATGAGTTTGTTGTGTTTCTTTGGGTACCTGCTGGGCTTTTTTGTAGAAGAAGATCCAATCCAAAAGCTGTTTTTGTCACTGAAGAAAGGGATCTGAAGAGAGGATCCATAGTACGCTGTGGTAATTCAGTGTTGTAATAAAATCTACATACAAATTTATATCTGTTGTAGGTCTTTTTTTGGTCAGAGACAATAAAAAGCTGTGAGCTGATGAGCTGCTTACGTGAAATGAGTTTCTGGGTCTCTGTCCAGTTGTTCATAACCTCACGAATTTGATATCCACACAGAAATTTTTAAAAACTGCTTCTGGACCCGGCAGATGTAACAGGAGTGAACATGATATAGAGAGCCATGAAGTGGCTTTCAGTTCTGGAGTACATGAGGAGGAAGGCAGCAAAAGAGTTTTAGCTTTGTAGGCTTTCCTAATTAGCATCTGTAGCTGAGGAAATACCGTAAGACATTTTCCACAAGTATTCATTAGCTGTTGGGTTTTTATAAGCTTGGTTAGACTTTGTACACTTTCTCCCTCCATCCCGTCATGTTTGTTCTTGACAAATATTCCAGCAAACATGTTTGCGAGCAGGAGTGTTTATGGAGGCTGCAAACGCTGGAGAATATTCCTGAATAGTGCCTTTAATATTCCCACTGGAAACCTGCTTCTAGGGATCGTAATGTCCCTCTGTTCAGGAGACAAACATTGCCATGTCATACCAACATTTAACAGCTCATGAATTGGGAAGAGATCAAGAAGAGTTTTTTAGAAAAGAATTTCAAGTACGTCTTTTTAGGCAAACAGCAATCTGCTAGTAGTTCACAAATCAACACACTGAATATGTCGAAGGCTTGTCTGTTCTGTAGTGCCCCATTTCTGGGATTTAAGGTCACCCAACAAATTTCAAAGGCAAAACCAAACATTTTATTTGCTATTCTCCTCAATTTAAATTTGTGGAAGAAAAGAGGTGTTTAAAAAATAAAATAAAATAAAATCTGCTCTGTTTAGAATAGCTTCCATAACATTGTTTCTTATTGACTGATCTCTAAATAAGAGACTCTTGCTCTTGACTCTTGCTCAGATGAATGATTTCTAAGGCTTTTCTTTTTGTGACAGCCGTGAATTGGTCGATGTTTGTATTAAGCTTTCCTAAGTGCACTATTAAATGGACAAAACTTCAACAATATACAGGCTGACTGGCTCAGTGATAAATTGAAAAGAGGGGGAGGTGTGTATTTTTAGACAGAAGAATCATAATGGAAATTGTCCGATTGCCATGCATTTGGAGAAGGGCTACATGGAAAAATGAATCAAATAGGTTTCAGACATTAAATTCTCTTAAATCAATGAGGTTGTGTGTTGGAAAAAAAACCACTCATCTCATCAATGCCTATCTTGTCCTAAAGCTTGCCTGGGATCTAAGCATTCCTGATAGCATTGAAAGCAAAACTTTCAAGCTTTCTTTAAAAATCCTTTAAGTTCCTCTTGTCATTATGACTTGCAAGTAGACTTGAATATTTTACCTTACCCCTACATGAGAAAAAGATAAGGACAATTAAAGATGAAAGGAAAAAAAAAAAAAAAAAGGAAAGTAATCCTCCTGCACCTTTGCATTGTTTTGTCCAGGATTTGTGATATTATTAAAACACGAATAAAGAAAACTGAATTCTCAATTTCCTCTCCTGTTTACAATGTCAGAGGATCATATTTGTGAGTGGTGGTTGTTTCAGGTGAGGATGAATGGCATACTCATGGCGTTTCTGTCCAACAGTAAATGGGACTGGAGTTCTCTCTATGGATAGAAGTTCAACCTTCTGTGTTTTCAGCCTGTCAGACATCAGGACACATTGGCAGTCCCAAGAGGTAATTATAAGGCTCAGAAGTTGCCAGGAGCGTCACCACATCCATTGAAAGCCTCACGTTATTGAGCTGAAGGTGAGGTTCAGGGTCTGGAGTATCTTCCCAGCTCTGCTGCCGGCTGGCTCTGACCCTGGGCAAACCTGCACCTCTCCTGCGAGCTGTGCAAATGAGATAGTAGTATCTGTCTCACAGTGGGTTTTAAGAAGCTTAATTCATTAGTGTTTACAAAGTGTTTCGAGATCCTCAAATGGAAGGCTCTATAAACAGACAAAGTATTGCTAATTGCCAACTTATACTGAATTGTAAAGTGAAAATGAGGACGGCTGGAAGAAAAAGGAGGTGGATTTTCTGATGAGATGCACCAGTCTAGTGGCTTCAAGTTTGATTTCCCATTGACCATCATCTTAAAAATCTCCATTCATTTCTGTTGGTTTAATACTAGAACTCCAGTTTACTTTGGGAAAAATCAATGCACATCTGAGTCTGTGAGAGGGGCCTCCTATACCAAAGAATAAATCATAGGCTTAATTGAGGTAATCATTATTGAATGTGTACCATGAAGCTATGTTGCTTTAAATGGAATGAATCCTGATTTACAGAATATGACAGCAGTGGTGTTGTTCAGTTTACACCGAAATATATTAGAAAAACAACCTTGCACATCTTTATGACCAAGGAGCACACCATGGTACTAATGTTCAGAGCGTTTCAAAGCATATGGGTGGGTTTTTTTGTTTGTATGGTTTAGTTTCATGGTTTTCGTCCTGCTCATTCAGCCCTGGAAGGAAAAAAACAGACGGGTTTATTCAGTACTTTCCACTTTCTGAATTTCCTGCAATACCACAGCAATGTCGTGCTTGGGTTTCTAGTTAACATTTTGTTGGTGATTGAGAAGGTACTGGGAATTGGAATAAGTTAGATAACTTGTGTTGTTAGTATTTATATGTATTTTTCTGCAAAGCCTGATTCTTTAGGACCAAGCTCTTTAATAGCTTTCTTCAAAAAGTAATCATAGAAAATCATAGAAATGGAAAGAAACTTAGTGCTCTTTCAGAATTTAAAATACACCACTTTTAAAATTTTATTTTATTTTATTTTTAATTCTGAAACCACACTGTTAAAAAAAGAAGTAGATAGCCATTTCCCCGTTAGCCTCCAAAGAGTGAAATCCTCATCTGGTATAAATTGGTATAGCTCTATTCAAATCAGGGAGACTATATTAATTCACTCCAGCTGAGGCTCCAGCCCTTAAAAACGCCATCGAGGAGAGCAAGCTTTGCACAGGGTGGATTTTCAGGCCGGGTGGAAGGTTTTGCTGTTTAACTTAGTTATGTGTCTAGGCTCAAGGCTGTGGGAAACTGTCTGTTTGACATCTGCAGCATACACAGCAAATGCTTTGGCAGTTTGAGTTAATGCCTTTTGAATTTGCAGGTTGTTTACTTTCAGCTTGAATGTGGATTTGCTTTCAGCCTCAATGGGAAATCTAACATAAGAAGTAATAGGAGCAGCCATCTGTCCAAAAGGGTATGAGAATTCCTGGTTTTGAACCAATAATGGAGATCAGGGACAAGTTCACCCCCTGTGTAATCTCTGGCAAATTATTGACGTGCTCCTTGGATTTCCGACCTGGGAGCCAGTCCCTCTGGTGCAGTGTGAGCAAGCATAGACTTAGAAGATCAGACCTGTAAAATGAACATGGTCAACATCCCTTTCCAATAGCCACTTCTACAACCAAGTGTTGTTCCAGCCCTTTCTTCCTCTGCTCTGATTTACAACCCATTTTGGCATGTAAACCGTGCACCTGTGAAGTGGTCTGCTCCATCATCACTGAAGCCTGTGATCTCAGGGGAGCAGTAAACAACACGAGTGAAAGGGAACCCCCATCTCTTGCCAGCATTTCCTGCAAGTAAATATCAATCCATGTGTTCGTTATAGGCAATGAATGGTGTAATAACTACATAGATTGGGTCTTTTTTTTAAAAAAAAAAAGGCAACAAAACTCAGGGACAGATTTCTCAACCATTCAGCACTCTTGAAAAGGTCCAGATTTTTTTACTTTCTTTCTTTCCGGCCAAAAGTTAAACTCGTCCCTCCTTCCCACCATCTAAACTAAGAAGATGCACAAAAGCCAAGTTTTGACAAAAATTACCAGCATCCTGCAGCTTTTAGCAGGACACAGTGAACAGATTTTGCAAAGAGCACAGCATGTGATGGGTAATGGAGCTTTTTCCAATTCATGTGTTTCGACACAAATGGAGAGTTGGGCCTCCTGTACCCGTCTTGGTCACCCACAAGAAATGCCATCAGCTTCAGTGAGAACATTCTTAGACTGTATGTACTGTGTTATCTAGAAGGCTGTGTTTTAGAAGCCTGTGTAGTATAAATTCTTGGTTCACACCTTTTCCACTGACATCGTCCATCATTTATGTTGACTTGGATGGTGTTATCTTGATTTGTACCAGCTAAAGACCTGAGTCTTGGTCTCCAAACCACTTAGATGAGCTGAAAATCATTGCTCTAGTAGGAAAAAAAACTACAGCAAATCATTTAAGAGAACATAATCTGGTCTTTAACAGCAAAACATTCATTCTTTACTACATGTAGAGTGAATGCATGTGCTTTTAACCTTCCCGAGGTGAACAGTTAAGGGATATAGGATATCTGGAAACATCCTTTAAAAGCACACTGGCCTGATTCTGATCTGCCTTACACGCTGAGCAACATTATTTGAGATACTCTGGTGTAAATCCAGGCAGACATCAAAACCAGTCTTGTAACAACCCTGTTTGTCCAGGGAACTTAAACAAAACATACCGCTTTCATCCCAACAGCACCATCCCTGGGCTATTTTACCTCAATTACACTCTGATTTAAGAAAACTGGAGGGCACTGGCTCATGTTCAGTCTGTTTTCTTTCTTCCTTCTCTGTCAAATTAGGGCTACTGCAGATCTCATGAGTTTCAAGATTGGGTGGGAAAACAAGTCTCTCTTCAAAGTCCTTATTTTGTTTATTGATTCAATAGTATTCACTGGCTAATGACCACCCAAGGCTAATAGGCTCATCTGAGCTGGAAATGCTGTGATCTTGCATGTTATCTATGAGAAGAATACCCAGCTTACAGATAAGTAGTCTGCTTAAGGTGGAAGAAATCAGGGCTTGTAGTTCTCTCAGGGAAGCCAGATTGTTTTTTCTGCCAATTTTCAAGGAGTCTTCTTTTCTTTTAAGTTTTCCATAGAATCACAGCACCATTTTTCCTCATTTCCCTCGTATATGTGCAGTCATGAGAACCAGGATGACTTGAAATTAAATAAGCACAGTCCAACCTTCAAGTCTAAGACTTTGCGGTTTTAGGTTTTGCTTGGAACTAGAAGCAGAAGAGCCAAAACACTGCATAAAAGAAGAAGAAGAAAAAAAAAAGCTGTTTTCGTGGTATTTTTGGCATGGGCGACTGCTCTGAGAGATACTGGAAATCATGCAAGAAGAGTCTGTTCTTAAGACATTCCCAGCCCTACTCTGAAGACTGAGGGCTTTAGATAAGCATCTGATGTGGGGATCTTTATCCAAAACAAACCACCCAACTTTTTGTAGTTCATCCATCACTAATAGCGATTTCCCCCTCTGCATCTCTCCCCATGCACTTGCACATGCACACAAGTTCTTCGAGGCATCCTAAAAGCTTTTCCTTGCCTGTAACATTTTAATTCCCACTTGAGCAAGATTTTCTCCTCGATGAAGAAAAAGAAGAACCTGATGAAGTGCCCCATGCTCCCCAAAGGATTTCCTGTCCTCAACCTCACACATTGGGACCGCTTCCCTCCTCCTTCTCCTTTGCCACATCTTCTCCATGTTTTGCACAATTGTTTTATTTCTTTTCCAGCCTAGAAAAAAACAAACAAACAAACAAAAAACAAGCATTCCCTCCCCTTTCTGGCAGTATGGGTGACAGAGACGGAGAAATCAGCACAGTGTCAGCAAGAGTTTAGCCCCACAGCTGGGACCTGAACTTTCATCTGCAGAGCACAGCGCTGGGTCACTGCACTAAAGCAAGCCAGATTGATACAAAGTGCTTGCTCACCCTGGGAAGGGAAGCATCAAAAGCCAGTTGATAAAAATCTTGAGGCACTGTCAGTTGTGAGCTTACAGCAGCGAAAGCTGAGTTTTTCCTGGGAAAGATCACTGTGGAGTGTGTATTTATTGTCGTAACCCCCAAAAAGACACAATATTTGGGTACTCACTGCACTGGGAGGATGTAGCATAGGGCCAGTGTGGATTTTAGAGCTGTTCAAACTGGAGATGGAGCATGTAGACTCAAAGTACTGCATACTGTGTGAAGTTTTCAGCTCTGAAGACCTGAATGATCATGTCTGCCAAGAGTTAATGTGCTTAGAAAGAGATGCTAAAATATTCTTTCCCACTCCAGTTTGAAACTGAGAACTTGTTATTCTGTAATATCTTTTATTTATAGTGCCTTTTGACTCAAAAGATCGGAAAGTGCCTCTATCTGGGAGTCACTTCAGTGACACCTCTGGGCAGGGATACTTCTCTGTGGGGGCCTCTTGACTGATGTTTCAGGGTCTATTTTGTCATGGACACATGTGAGGGAATTAGTCTGTCTTGCCAAATACCAATATTTGAGACTAAAGGATGGTTGAAAGGGCAGAAACCCACCCTAAGCATGAAGAATAGCCAAGAGAGATAATGAGTATGTAAACCACCTGGGAGAGAGGATTCGGATGGACATGAGCTGACTTTGGAAGCAGATGTTGGGAGGAACCATTGACAATGCTGGACAATATCCTTATGCAAAAGGCCTGGACAGTGAAGCCACGGCTCAGAAGAGGGGATCTGGTGGCTCTAATTGGATATTTCTCCATCCAGCCCAACTATCTGTAGCTGTGCTGTGGTGGCCTGGAGAAAGATCCAGCATGGACCTTGCACAGGGGACATGTCCCAGTGGCAGAGATGCTCCTAAGGGCATGGGCAGAGGCTCAGTTTAAGTTACCAAATGCACTCATCCCTTAATGAGTGCAGTCACAGCAGGGCATCTGCTTATTTCAAGTCCACTTCAGTGCCTGCCCATCAGCTGCTCCACAGGCAGCAGCTGGCCATGGCTGAAGGACCAGCTCCTCCATGTGGCTCCTGGCAGCTAGAAGATGTCATCCAGCTCTCAACTTCCCTCCTACATTAGACGTGCAGGCCAGGGAAGCAAAATTCAGACCAACTGAGGGATTATGGTTCCAGGCCATGATTTCTGCTTCATCCAAAGCCAGGAGAGATTTTGCCAAGATACATACTAGGCAGCTGCTCAGGACACTGCTGTTTTGTCTGTACCACCCCAAGCATGCTGTCTGTCTGTCTGTCTGTCTGTCTCCCAGTCTGTCTCTGCGATCCTGCTTTTGAGTCGATTGCTCTGGTATTCCCTTGTGTGACCAGAACACGTCCAGGGAGAACCAGCCTTTTCCTGGCACTTTTGTTGGGTCTCCCAAGGGACTCATTGTCACAGGAACTGTGGACACAGGGAATGCCTATCTCTCTCACAGCCCTCTAACTCCTGTGGCTTCCAAGGACTCCTGATGTGCCTCAATGAACAAGCAGGTCCAACCAGGCTCATGAAAAGCCCCACAGACATCAGTGGCTGCTTACAGGGCTGTACCCTGCTCTGATTCTCTTACCTAATGCACTCGTGCCACAGCTTGTGCCATGTGCATCTTCTCTCCTCCCTCCATGTCCCTCCTAAGCCATCCCCAGCATCAGCATTATTACACTTTTTCCTCCAAATCTCTTTTCTCCAGGCACCAGACAAGGTGCCTTTTACATCACTTTATCTCCATCATGCATATGTCAGTCTTCCAAACTCCAGTTTAATTGAGTCACATCACAGGCTGAAAGTTGTCTCTCTTGGGTCCTTTCCATGAAAAACATGCATTTTGCCTCAACCTTTCTTTACCTCCCAAACCTTTCTCCTTCTTCCTTCGTGGAGGGGGCTGGGACTTGTGCATCCTGTGCAAGGTTCATGTTGCTGCTTTCAGGGCATCTCACTCTCTCCTCCTTCCTCAAGAGAAGAGTGTACATATGTTGTGTGTACGTAGGGGCTTTTTTCTCCCCCTTCTTGGTTCATTGAGTGTTATGTTTCACTCCCTTGGGTGCTTCTTCCACACGTGTCTTTGGATTTATGGGTGGGAGTGGGAAGGACATTCTCTATGGACAAGCTAAGAGGGAAAAAGGGAAGGGAAAAAAAAGAGAAAAAAAAAGAAAGGGAATAAATGTTTGGGAGGAGGGCGTTTAAGAGGAGAGAAAAACAAATCGAAGCTGGTGCCAGGCTGGAACCAGCAGCTGGTTGCCAGCACGGCAGGCTGAGAAGTTGTTGGTAGAAGCATTCAGTGCCATGTTTGGGTTGCTTAAAAAAATACACCCTCCCTCCCTCATTATTCCACTTCTGTTTTTCTCCCAGCCCCACAAGCAGGAGGAGGAATTCATTTGCCAAATGCAAGCTTGCAGGAAGTTTGTATTTACAACAATGCCAAGGGATGCAAACACAGTATGTCCTGCCCTGTGACACGTGTGTGTGCACACATGTGTGCACCCACCAGCACTGCAGCTCTCCTGTGCTTGTGCAGCTGTGAACTGGATGGGACTTTCCAGGCATGGGGTGGGTGCAGCAGCTCTCCACTCCGAGAAGATGCCAGTGAACTGGCAACCATGGCATGATTTTTTTTTTTGCTGATGTGAGGGGAGGATGCGAGAGAGCTAGGGATGGAGGAGAAAAGGGGAGTGGAAGGTTGTAACACTTGGCTGGAAAAAATTAGAGGAGTACAAAGGAGAGAGAGCGATGAAAAGGGGTGGTGGGAAGCGGGGGGAATGAGGCTGTGAACTGGCTGCTGTGGAGGTGGGAAGAGATTTATGTTTGCAGAGTGGGTTTGGTTGGAAGTGGGGCCGGGAGGGTGCGGTGTGCCACAGGCGAGGCGGGAGATGCTGCGGGGAGGCTGATGGCCCCGGCAGCAAAACGACGGGGCTTTATTTTCTTCTTTTTTTTCCCTCCTCCCTCCGCTGGGTGCTCGGAGGAGAAGGCAAGACAAAAAGCTGAACCGGTGCCAAGAAGGAGCTGCAGCAACTCGAAAATGGCATTCTGCGCTGCACTAATATTTCGAAGCCGGGCTGTGCCGGAGAGCAGCGAAACGTGCTGGGAATGAGAATGGCAGTGGCTGCGGGGCCGCCGGCCGAGCTCAGGGGTGTTCTCCCGCCTCTCTGCTTCCCCTTCATCTTTTGAATGTGACCCTTTTCTCCCTCATCCACTCCTAGTAATTTTTAGAGAGGGGACCCTCACTGGGGACTAGGGGTAGTGAGGGGGCAGAAGTGGAACAGCCCCTTGCTCCCCAGGGCTGGTGCAGTGTGGTGAGCTGGCAGAAATGCTCAGCCTGTAAGTCTCTAGCCCATGTTTGTGTGTTACGATGCTCACCAGAAAGGATTATTAACAGAGAAGGAGCGAGTGTGCTCACCCCCTCCTGCCATCTCCTTATTAGTGAGGGATTTATTTTATTTTATTTTATTTTTTTCCTATGGAGAAAGGGAAGACTTGATTCCCAGGGAGTTTTCTGATTGTTTTCCTTTTGCCACTCCTTCCCCTCCTCCTCGCTGTCCTCCTCCTCCTCTCTCCGTACCCATAAGGCTGCTCTCATGGCTCTATATCCTGATGCAAGGTTACTTGTAGGACACGCGAATCTCTCTGCAAGGTGCCGCGTTGCCTGCGTCGGTGTTCCCCTCCGATTCTCATTTGCTGGGGGATGAGGCAACTTCCAGGCAGCTCCACGGCTCAGCTGAGCTGGTTAACGCAGTGTCAGTGCTTCGCTTGCAAAAGCCTGCTTGGATGAAATGAACAACAAAAAAAATCATATGAAACTTTGACAGCAAGTCATAAGGCTGATGTATTTGCAAGGGGTGGGCTGGAGTTCTGCTGTAATTTTTGTTGGAAAGAACAGGTTTTGCCTTGTGTTGGTCTCCTATTCCCTCCATTCACAGGCTAGAACAAGGTACATTAAAGTACCTTTTTTATATATATGGGATTTTGTTGTGGTTTTTTTTTTTTAATATGGGATTTTTATTTAAAAAAAAAAATGCTACTAGCACAAACATCCTTGTAGTAGTCCAATAGTTAAAGCTGAATACAAAGATATTCCACCACACACACACATAAATTCCTCTCTGGATCTCACTGGCATTCGGATCTGAATTTTTAGGTTAGCTTTATAGAAACTGGAGACTGGAAAAAGAGAAAACTCCTGCCTTTGGGTTTGAAAACTGACCCAGGTCCTGTTTTAACAACAGTTTTAACACTGACACTGCCAGCAGGTCAAGTTCAATAAGACCTTTCCAAAGCATGGGCAGAGGCTCATTAACTTGCTGCATCTCAGAAGCTTGTGGGTTGTTGGGTTGTTAGCTTGGCCTAGTTTGTAGTCCCAGGTGTGGGATGATCCCCGTGACCTCTCTCTCACCTAAAAACCATGCCCTACTATGTATCCAAACTACTTCAGATCTCACCTTTGGTGTCAGACACGTGGGCCTGGTTTTGGAGCACCTAATTCTGCTCAGAGAATGCCTTTTGGAAATACTGTGATAAATAGTGAGGGATTTAGGGAGGCTTAAACTTATTTTCCAGCCTGCTCTCCTCTCTCTCTTCCTCTCACAGCTCCTCACAGATGAATAGTCCTTCCTCTGTGGAGGATCAAAAGATCAGTCCCAAATTAATGCTCTTGGAGGTGCCCTCATTTCTGAGGTGATGCTAACAGGCTTTCTATGGAGTAGGACGTCTGCAGCAACCAAGTCTTCACTCTTCCTCCTGTCAGCTGTGCCTTAAACCATATAGTTGTTGCAGCTCAACTTGAGCTTGCACAGAAGAGATGCTGATGTCTTCTTATTGCGCTTTTCTCTTTGTCACAAGTGAGAGGTGTGTAGTGCTTGGCCTAGGAAACCTTGGGCAGGGTGAAGAAACCGTGGCAAATGTCAACAAGAGAGTTGGACAAGTAACTTGGAGTAATCTGTGTGCCATTGTACATTCCAATAGATCCTACCTCTTCTTTGTGAATACAGTATAGGCTTAAAAATATGTGGTTTTGTATGCCCACATGTGATTGCTGTTTGATTTTCAGTTGCCTCTTTTGACTTAGTGAGATGAGTTGTATATTTAAGCTGCCATCCTCACCAAGGGCAAGCACCATGCAGACCTTGCCTGAATTTCCCAACAGCCCCTGCTGATAGTTTTGGCTGCAGCTGCACATCTTTGTCTGGCCAAAATCTCCTCTTATTAACCTGAGATCCCTGACCATGGGATGCCAACCTACAAAAACAAATGCCAGGAGTGGGGATTAAAGCCCACATCAAAGAGACCAGAAGAGACCCTGGCAGCTGCCCTCACCTGCCATGCACCTGCACAGAGCATGGCTCATGCTTTTAGATGTAGAGCCAGCTGGTGTTTACTACTGCTGTAAACCTCTTAATGCTTCAGTTACCAAATAACAATTTCCAACAGATTTATAGAGAGGATCCCAAAGATATGGACAAATATTAATGTGGACCAAAAACACCCATGTGCACAAAGTAGTGATGTGGTGTTTCAGAACACTTAGATGTTCTGATTCAGAACAGAAAGGTAAACTGAGGACAACAAAGGAAGAGACCTTCCTAAACCTTTATATTTCAGAATGCAGACCTCTTTCATTTCCTTGTTATCTTGGCAATGCTGCGGAGTAAGGGAGCTTGTCCATCTTAGGACAAAAATATTACTCTTGTACTTTCCAAGTGGTCCAATTATGCCATCTGGGCAGCTTGGTCATACTTTCCAAGGAGCATTGCAAGTCCTTGACAAGGCAGATTTGTCTTTATTTCTCCCTGTATCAAAGAGTCATCTTTGGATGTATTTCCCTGAAACGTGATGTCTCATGAATCTCCAGTTGCTTCCTTCAAATCCCTCATCCTTTTAACACTTTATAATGAGAAATGTTGTCTACTTGAGGTTGTTAGGAGATGACATGTCTAGAAGGGTTAATCTGGAGGTCTCTTCCAAGGCGAGATTCCACCCCTTCTCCCTACACCTTCCCCACTCTCATTCTTTTTTTTTTGTACCGGTAACCTCACATTTCTGTAATCTAAATGTGCAAATGCTTTGCAGTCACGGTCCAGTAGCTGGGTTAATCTCAGACCCCTGGAGTGGCAGATGGCTGATTTGTTGCTGATTCCAGTTACAGAGAATCGTGCCACCTATTATCTTTGCACAGGCTGCTGCTTAAAAGGATGCCTTGGGCAAAACCAGTGAAAAGCAAAGCGAAGAAAGCACTCTCTGATCTACATCACCACAGGTGAAAATGTAAAATATTTCACCTTTGTGTGAAGAGCTTGAGAGGTGGACAAAGAGAGGAGAGAAGGCAGGAGGGGAAGAAGGGGAGAGGAAGATCTCTTTTTTCATACCAGAAGTGCAGAAGCACAGGGCAGAGCGGGTTTGCCACAGTCACGATGTTGAATCACAAGCACTTACTCTGTTTTAATTGGATTTGCAGTGTGGCAGTCCTTGGCTTCAGCTCCCTGCTTTAACTCTTAAACAAAGCAGGTGGGTTGGCATCCTGTGACACCATCCTGTTCTTTCCAAGCCTTTCTGACATGGGTTGTCGTAAGAATCCATGGCACTGCTCCCTGCCATCATGGCTTGTTGCATGTCCCATGACTGCTGAGAAAAACTATGATGGCCCCATGGTGCTGCCATGCTCACCAGGGCTACTTGGGAGGGGAAACGTAGGCAACTGTGTGGGTTAAGGAGAAGCTTGGGGGACCTTCCAGAACTGAAGGTGAACCCCAGCACCAGGTGGTCAGAGGGCCATGGTTGGAAGGTGTTGGTGGGCACACAGAATGATGTAATGAAATGGAGAAGGGTACAGAAAAACTTTGTATGCTTGTGACCATTTTCTGCACGGTCATTCCCACAATCAAGGTTTTCTCTTTTCTCTTTGCTCTGGGGAACGCCACAGGGTCAGATGAAGAATTTGGGAAGAGAGTGTGGGTTCCCTGTGCAGAGTCCAGTGACGAAATCTGTGAACAAGGTAAGAACAAAGGGTTATGTCTGTGAATGTTTGTATTTCTTCCTTTTCCCTTTCCAAACCCATTACTGCAATTTTAGACATGGAATTTAGCATGTGCATAGCACAGAAACTGATATTCCACGCACTAAGCAGAAGAGTCTAAAAAGATCAAGCTAAATAGGGCTTCTTTTTAATGTGTGCCATTATGATGGTTTGGGGTTTAGAACGGTTTGTATTGTATCCAAATGATCTGAATGTGAATAATTGTTACCAACCTCCTGACACCAGGACCTAATTAGAAAGTAAGAGCCTTAAATAGGCCATTTGCGTAGTGAGCTTCCATATGTCTCCTTGCGCAATTTATTTGCTTCACTCCATTGAGATATAATGAGAATGAAACTCCTAGAACTGCCTTTGACTCTGAGGCTCTCCTCTTCATCTCCTCTGCAGTTATAGCCCTCTATTAAGAAGGTAATATCTATTTCCCTTTGTTCAGAAAGAAAAAGCTACTGTACTGGTACTCTTATTCCAGATTGCCCAAGTTTCTCTATTTCCCAAGTTTTCAGTGGAAATAAAATGAGAAATGACAAAACAACTCACAGCACAAGAAAAATGTAATGCTGTCCCAGAAAGCACAAGGCAGGTTAGTATAGGTTGATCTTGAAGGAGATTACTACCTACCCTGTCTACCTCAAAACCCTCCTGCAAAGCAGTGTTGTGGTATTTCAGACAACATATAGATGCAGTTTGAGGAACTCATTGTATAGATGCAATTTGAAGAACGCTGTGTTGGTTTTGTTTGGCTTTTTTTCCTGCTAGGATGCGAGGAATGGGGAAAGGTTGGTATAAGGCTGCTTGCATTTTGTCTTAGTTTTGAATATTTAGCTCAGTCTGGACCAACATGCTCTCTTGGGCTCTCTGTTCCTGTTATGTTGCAGAGTATGTTATTTTTAAATATGGTGTGAGGAGACAACCTTTATTTACAAACACCTTGTACATGCATGACTCCATCCCATGCTTCAAGTGTCCTGCTTAATTCTTTTATTCTCATCAACCCAAATTAATCAAAACTTGAGTATATGATTGAGTACCATTTTCTGTCAGCGTGAACATCAATGAGTGCTACAGGTTATGGATTTCACCACCTCCCCACCCCCCCCTCACCAAATTAGGACCTTATTTATTTTCCCAGTAAAAGACAGCTCCACTTGCAATGATTTTGTTTATGATAATTCACTTGCATGTTCCCTTCCAGGAATTGTCATTGCCTTCCAGAAGGGAGGTTAGTGCTGGTCCCCTTGCAGTGAAAATTATAATCAGACCTGTCAGCCTTCACACAGTCTACGCTTATCACTTGCATTTAGGAGGATTTTTCCTGAAGCCTATTACCAGTGCTGCTTCTTAGGGAAAAATAGTCATGATTTTTTTTTTTTTTCCTGCTAATCTTTGATGGCTCTCAGCTTTGAAAGCATGGAGAGGAGCAAAATGACTGCCAGTTGCAGTTAAAAGAATTGTCTCTTGGTCCTGGTGTAGATCTCTGCATCTGGAGAACAAGAAAGTGGGCAGATAGTCTGGGAAATCCTGAGGGGTTTAATGTGGTTGTGGCAACTCTTCAGGTGTGCAGGAGATGCAAAACAGTGCTTTTTGCAATGGTAATGCTCACAGAAACTAGCTCAGTAGACCTGCTAGACGGCGGCTTCAGGTGCCAGGTGGTTGTTGGCAGTGGTACCCTCTCTCCCTGCTGATTTGGGCAGCCATCTGTGGTTTTGCCCATATTGAACTGCTCGGATGCAGGATGGACAGAGAAGTGGCTGTGGTCAGTGTGGAGGTGATGGTTGGCATCCAGGGATGGTCACAGTGCAGGACTGATGGACCCACTGCCACCAGTGCCACGGTGTACAGTGGTGACCAACTGGTCAATGTGATTGAGTAGGATGTGGTTTGGTATTTTACTCATCCTAGGATAATTCAAAATTTTCCACCTTAATGTTATTCACTGGGAAACACATCACCCCACTTAGTAGATTTTCCCCCATTTTCACGCTGTTATTCTTACTATATTAATAAGTCCTCTTTCTATTTTTTGTTTTTGTTAACTTAAAGAAAAAAAAAAGGGTAATTTTGCAATTTTTACCATTTCATTACTCGAAATAAGTGATGTATCTTTTAGTCCCTCCTTTTATCACCATGTTCTCAGAGATTTAAGCTCCCTTGATTTTGTCAGAATTTCAAGGTGGTCAGCGCTTTATAGCTTTTGTAGCAAAGGAAATGGTAGGAGAGTGGGAACTCTTACACTGTCTGCAGTTACAGTGTGCAGGCATATGATTTGCTTTGATTTTATTTCAAATCCCTGGGAACTAGAGATATATTTATCAGGTGTCACTCCTTGAAAGAAGATAAATGCCATATAGCAAAGACTTCATCTATTATACAAACAGATTTTAAGGCTTTGCTATTGCATTCTTCTGCCTGCTGCATGGAGTGAAAATGCCTTCAGCTGAACACAGACAGTGATACTTAGTAGTAGCTTCTTATAGGACCTTTTGATCAGCTGAGATCTCAAGCCATATTAGTGGATAGATTATGATGTGATAGAAAGAGGGCCAGGAATAGCCTTTTTATCGTGACATCCTTCTTGTGATTATCCTTCTTTGGTATATTCAGGTGGTTAATCATTAGGGCAGGAAAAGAGGGGAGTGAAATATTGGTACAGACAATCCAAATACACTCAGGTTTGCCAACTGCAGTTGGATATTACAGCTTACAGTCTCACCCTAATAGTCTACTACCCTACTGTTTCTGTCAAGGCTGTGGATGACCTTGCAATATTTCCTTTCACTAATAACTCCATTTTGGCAGAAAGATCTACACAAAATGGACCCTGAGTCCTTGGACCACAGGGGAGCTGCAGTCCCTCAGTTGAGAGTACACACATGGTGAATATGGATATCTGACTGCGAAGGGAAACATTCATATGGAAATATCTCTGTCATTTTTGAGATAATAACAGTAATGCTTAAACCTATCTCAGCCCTTTTTAGGAAAAGAAATGCAGGTTTTGAAAAAAGGAAAACAGTCCTGATAGTATTTCTCTTTTTACTGAGCTGAACAGAAACAAGAACAACATTTACATTGGTTTTACTTACCTGCCTGTGCAGGATTACTCCTTAATCTCTGCTGTAGGTTTGAATTAACCTCCTTTATATCTTAATGGCCGTTATGAATCTTCAGCTTCCTTGATAACAGAGCGTAAAGGAATGCTCATTCATTGCTGACTCTGCACATCAGTAGTGGTTGTGTTGAAGCTTGATCTGTCTACTGTGGCCACTTTTTGGAAGGAAGGAAGGAAGGAAGGAAGGAAGGAAGGAAGGAAGGAAGGAAGGAAGGGAAGGAAGGAAGGAAGGAAGGAAGGAAGGAAGGAAGGAAGGAAGGAAGGAAGGAAGGAAGGAAGGAAGGAAGGAAGGAAGGAAGGAAGGAAGGAAGGAAGGAAGGAAGGAAGGAAGGAAGGAAGGAAGGAAGGAAGGAAGGGAAGGAGAGAGGGAGGGAGGACACATGTTTGTGAAGCCTGATATAAATGCATCTGAGTCTGTCTGAGCATGATGTATGTAGCATAGCCCTGTACACATTAGCACAGGGGTATCCCAATTGTACATGTTTTCTTTCCTTTTGAAGACAAAACAAGCTGCTCATTTTCCCAAAGGGAAGAAGGAGAAGGGCTGGCAGTACATGAATCCCAAACTGCTGTCAGTGTAGTGAGGATGCTGATGCACCGGGTCTGGAGAACAATAGCTGCCACAGCCCTATGGAAACTCTTTGAAAATGAGAAGGTTATGGAGGTGGAGGAAATGCACAGCAGGACACTGTCTCCTCTTATCTCCCCCAGCCTCTTCAATCAGGTGCCTGCTGAGCTTCCCACTCCTCCTGCCTTTTGCACGAGATCATAGGATCATAAGGTATTAGATTCTGCTGGCATGAAGTCATCCGCCGTCCTCCTGGCATTATAGCTCCCTGAGTCAGGGAGCTGCTGTGAAACGTTGAGACAGTGAGCCCACATGGTGCCTTTAGCTGCAGCTTCCAGGGCCACAGAGGTGTCCAAAGAAGACGTGGGAGGAGAAACCAGGTGCCTGACACAAGACTCCACCACATTTTCTTTGGGAAAAGCAGCCACTGCAAAGGGTGGTTGACAGCCTTGGTGCTGCCTGTTCACCAAGAAAGTGTCATTGCCAAAATACAACCAGCTCACTATGACAAGATGCTCCTTCCCGAGCTCCATCTGCAAACCACAAGTCAGTTGCTGTATGGGTGATGTTCATGGACAAGTATTGCAAGTGTCATGAGCAAAACCATCCAAAGGGATGAATTTCTCTGAATGGCTCCCATCTGAGAGTAAGAGCTTCTGATGACAGCTTTGAAACCTTTCCACTGAGAAGGCTTTGTGGTGTGTGTGGTGAAGAGGGTGTAGTTATGAAATGTTTCCTCTGCCTCCCTCTGCTGCCTGGTAGTGCTTAGGTCCCTGTGGGATGCAGGAGGGTGCCTGGACTTGTGTGATACCATACCAAGATCTTCCCTTTTGGTGTGGGATTGCATTAATGATGCTGTGCCTTCTGCCAGATGATCCCTGCCCTGATATAGTCAGTTCTTCTCAAAGTGTTTGCATTCAGCTTCTTATAGCTCAGAGCAAACCATGAAAACAGACTGGCTTTGCTTTGGGCAGCTCAGCACAGAAGTTCCTATGGTAGATCTTATGGTCCTCCAGTGTAGCATGGTTAGAGCATATGGCAACTGCTTGAGGTGGGATGATTTTTGGGGGTATGCAATTTAAAGTTGCAAATGTTGAAGTTGTAGTATCAGGTAGATGACAGTGGTGTGTAATGGGAAAAAGAAAAGGACAGTGGTTTGTTTATGAAGTTAAGTTGCCCATGTATAACATCTTTCTTATTTTAAACCCATAACATCTGGTTCCTTGAAATTATTCTTAGATTGCAGACAGGAGCAATCTACAGTTTATTACTGAGTAAGAGTGATATCATGAAACAGCAAAAGATTATTGTTATAACCAAACCTAAAATCTTTATTGCTGGAAAGAGATTATCTTGGGCAGGAGAAGGTGAAGAAGGACTTATGTCCTAGCAATGTTGTGTGCTGACTCTTTCTCAAGCAAGTTAAGCAGTGTCTGGGGATGTCGCTCAGCATGGGAGTGTGACTGGATATGCTCAAACTACTAGAACAGTCCTTGGCACGATTTTGGTCCATGACAACTATCAAACTCCTAAATCATTGCTAAGCATGGATCAGGGTTCACCCTAGTGAGCCGTGTGCATTTAGCTACTGTGTTAGTGAAGCTAAGATGTGGTTACGAGCAGAGATATGAACCATTCTGTGCCAGTTGGCCTCAATGCCTGGGAATATTTCTGGGCACAGTTAATCTGCTAGTGGCTGAAGAGGCTCAGGCCCAACTGAGCAAGTGGAGTCCATCATCCTAAACTCCATTTGTCAGCAGTGGAAGGAGGGGGAGCCACCACCAGAGGATGATTCAGCCTCCCTTGGTCCTGACCTCTCCAAATCACAGATGGCAGCTAAGCCTACAGGGTTCAACACACTGATAGCAGAGAAAAGGATATATTATCCCAGAAAAAGGCCATGTATAGTACAGGTGCATTTCCTGCATATACTAGTCACCTCCCACGCCTCTCCAAGCTCAGATTAAAGGAGCATTAAGCAATTCAGTTGTTCTTCCCTGCAATAGTGAGTACCACAAGTTATTTTTCTTTACAGCAAGTGTTTCTTTCTCCCTCACCATAGGAAGGCTTCTTTTTCAATAGATTCCAGTCATAAGACTAGTTTCCTGTACAATTTCCTTTTAATGGTTTAGTGTTTGATAGTTAAATTTGTCCATAAAAGACAACTCTAGACTTGCATACAATAAAACAGCTCTTGGAAGGATATAACATTATGTCTTTCAAATTTATGTAAACCCTTTGTTTGATAAAGAAAGTTTTGAGTTTGCCCTATCCAAATATATATATATATATATACACATCCATATACTTTTACCTGAATCAAAAACCTAGGTGGAAAAAAAAACCAACCAAACAAAACCCTTTGGGTTGACTACTGCAACTAAAATGTCGTGTTTCGTTATCTTTTCTTTCATCGAGATCTGTTCATGCACAAGGTGATCTGGTACAATGCACTTTAGATTTATCAAACAAAACATTTTCCCTGCAAGAATACCTCAAGTGTTTGGTCACAGTGGGAAAAAAAATATTGATATAATTTGGAACGTATTTGGAAACATGACCTTAAATCTGCAGGTTTCAGTGAAGAAGGTATTTTCTCGATGTATTTCAGTAAATCAGATAAGTAAATTATATTTTTGACATGTTAAAGATGTTCCATTTTAGACAAAGGAAGCAATATCCCGGTTGTGTCACTGAAACTCAGTGTCCTGTGTTGCTTGTTAACAACTGCACCTTTATTGTTTCAGTGTCCCAGTTTGCTATCAAGTATCAATGCACTGCCACATACCAAATAATCAATAGTTCTGTCAGTTGAGCATGCCCTGGAAATACAATATTGCTGTTAATATTGATCCACACAGCAGAAATCAAGGCATCAAACTTTGCAGGCATTACTGCTAGCACACTGGCTGTTACTTGCAGATCAACCAGCTTGAAAATCGCTACAGCTTGCTATTCCCCAGACACCAATGTTTTCTGCACACCCTCTTTCCATGTAGAATAATGAGCACAAAGATAAACACAAAGGTATGAGGGCACATGTGACCTGTAGATATGGTGCATATAGTTTCATTTTATCCTCCTGTGATTTCTGTTTGCAGCAAACCAGCTGCAAAGAGTGAAGGTAAAATCAAGCTCCATCAGCTCTGGTATCCAGCTCTAATGGTGCAGCATAGCCGCTTGGCTGCCCAAACTAATCAAGTGTCCTGGTGTGGTCTTCTTCCTGGAAATGGTGAGGTGGGCTGCTGACAGATGGTTGAGACATCCAGCAGCCTTCTCCAAACATCATGAGCAATTGTGTTAATGAAGGCTCATGTGGTTTGCTTGCAGAGGTGACTTCAGGCTTATCAGTTGAGAGGAAAAAAGCCCCACAACATCCAGATGTGTTGGCAGTGTCAATCACAGAATTGTAGAATGATATGGGTTGGAAGGGACCTAGTTCCAATCCATATCATCATCCAGTTCCAACCCCCCTGCCAGCAGCAGGGACACCTTCCACTAGACCAGGTTGCTCAAAGCCTCATCCAGCCTGGCTGAGAACACTGCCAGGGAGGAGCAGCCACAGCTTCTCTGGCCAACCTGGGACAGGGTCTCACCACCCTCACACCAAAGAATTTCTTCCTCACATCTCATCTCCATCTCCCCTCTTCCACTTTCAAGCCATCACCCCTTGTTCTGTCACTCCCTGCCCTTGGCCAAAGTCCCTCCCCAGCCTTCCTGGAGCCCCTTCAGGTACTGGGAGGCCGCTAGAAGGTCTCCCTGGAGCCTTCTCTTCTCCAGGCTGAACAGCCCCAACTCTCTCAGCCTGTCCTCACAGCAGAGCTGCTCCAGCCCTCGGATCATCCTTGTGGCCTCCTCTGGACTCGCTCTAGTAGGTCCATGTCGTTCTGATGTTGGGGGCCCCAGAACGGGATACAGTACTCCAAGTGGGGGGGTCTCGTGAGAGCAGAGTAGAAGGGCAGAATCCCCTCCCTCGACCTGCTGACCATGTTTCTTTTGATGCAGCCCAGGATATGGTTGGCAAGAGCATCCATTCTTTGCTCTCCTGCCCCCCAGGCTGACAGGTTGCTTTGGGAGGATGAAAATGTGGTGCTTCACATTCCCACATGTACATTCACACACACCCTTGTGAGTTTGGCAGTCTTTGCCATATCTGTAATGACTTTGTGATGAAGCTGTGAATGAAAGTTTGGCAGATTTATTTTACAATTGTCAGTCTTCCCAGAAGCAGCCCAGAATTTCATTAACTAAGATACAGCTATGATTGCATATAAGATCTTTTCAGATTTTACTAGATCCAGATAAATTAAATTGGTATTTTAGCTATGTGCCATCAAAATTAGTTGGCACAGTACTCTCATATAGGAATACTACAGTTCTGATCTCTTGCATTTCAGCAGCAGCTGCACTGTAGGATGCTACCATAATTCATATTGTTTCTTTAATAAGTGGCTCTATGTGAATAGCATGTGTACTGACAAGAAAGGAACCTGGATGGAGCAGAGCATCACCTCTGTGAGGACAATCAAGGAGATGTAGGCATTTAGGAGAAGAGAATGGCTCCACCATGCCACCATGGCTGGGAAAAGGTGAAGGATGCTGATGGAATGGTAAAAGCAGGAGCCTCAGGTGGCTGGAAAGAGTTCATTAGAGTCCCTAAGAAGGTGAGGGAGAAAAATGGCTTTCCTTACATATGCCTTAGGAAGAGGGAATCAAGAGAAATTATACCCTCTGCAGTACCTTGTTCCCCTCCTTGGGAAGGTGGTGTCATCTTTGATTCAGTGTTGTCAGGGCTGTACTTGCCAATATTGTCTGGGAAAGAGGTAACAACTAGACTTTGAATAGGTATGGATGGAGCAAGCTGGTAGTAACAAAGAGCTCCTTGCACAAAATCTAGTGAAATCACTGCGAAGACACTTAGCAGCTCCTTTTTCTTTAGGCCCTTCCTGTCATAGGAGCCTTCCTTGCCATGTGGCATGAGGAGGAACAACACCTCAGCCCGTGCAGTTCCTGACGTGGGGACATCTCAGCCTTGAGTCTCTCACTCTGCTAACATGGTCACACACTCAACCATCTCACAGGGTCTGAGAAACTTCCTGCAGCATTTGGAGGAAGATTACTAACAGTAGCCAAGATCCTCCCCTCAGCAGGAGGTGTGTGTGACACAGGGTGTCTACCTTGGGATTTTTTTAATGCCGTTACCAGCTTAGTTCTGTCTTGCAGGTGACCTTTAGCCACATCATCAAAGGTCCCCTTGCTCTCAAGGAGCAAATTCATCAGCCTTATCTTTCATCTGAGAGCTTTAGCTTGTCTCCTTCATGGCAAGCCATTTAGCACCTGGGAGATGAAGCTCAAGACAATGTCTTGGGAAGTCTATGTGAGGAACAAGGGAAGTGTATTATGTCTTACTGGGAGGAGTCAAGGTCAGGTGTGACGTGCTCAGAGCAGAGTTGCAGGTAGGCACAATGCAAGGCTCTGTATCTACTGGCATTTCCCAAGACCTGACTTCATATCAAAGATTGCATTTCTACACTCTTTCAGAGGGAAGAAACACAAATTCAGACACTCAGCCAGAAGCAAGTATGACTTACATATAGCTCAGGGTTGCTACTGGGCAAGAACATTGAGTTAGAGCTGAAATTGCCGTCAGTTGTGGCTGTGTACTATCAGTAAAAGGAGGTGATGCTATGGTTGCACACTCTTCAAAACGTTTCTCCCTCCAGCAGTATCACCTCTTTGTACAGCCTCAGAAGCTTACTTCAGCTGCTTCAACTGAAGCCACAAATGAAGTCATTATATTAATTTTTCATTGGATGATGAGTGAATGGCCATATCTGCCCATACCTCCTCTTTGAGATAAAATGCCCCAAAATGCCACCATTGAAGTTCAGAGTTCACTGGTGACTTTAAAATACTCTCAAATTGCCTTGGATGAAAACCAAATGAAATAAAAATCGATGTGAGAGTCAAGAGGCCAAGACACCGAAATGATATGTCCAATGCAAGCAGCTTACTGGTTTTGGAGTCTTTCTGGCAGCCATCTGCTTGTTTGAATTTGAGGATGTGATGCTTTTAGAAGTCAGAGAAAAAAACACACACTCAGCCAGTCTTCAGATATTATGCTTGATAACAGGACTCTCTTTCTTATGCCTGTTTTCTTACAGCCTCAAGAATGCGCTGTTTTGCAGTCATACTGTTAGCAGGTGTTCATGGCACTGAAATACCGTGATGTGTAATTCTTTCATTTAAAAATAAAAAAAACAAAACCAAAAAACATTTTGAAGCCTCAAAACATTCTCACTCATCTTCATGAATGAACAGAATAGTGTGTTATTAAAACTCAATAGCCACTCATTTGTTTCAGTGGTTAATGATTGGCCCCTTTTAGCAAAAAAGATGCACTTTTTTCGTGCTACTCCTGTTTCAGCTTTGTGGTTTCAGCCTTGTCCTGTGTAACAAAGAAACTGATCCTTTTATGAATGGTGTTAACTGAGACACCAGTGACCGAATCACATTTAAGAGCTAAATTCCCCTTTTATTCTCAAAGGTGGTCAGGATCAAAGCACTGAGAAACTGGGGCCAGAGAGAAACTTGAACTCCCCCTGTATCCTTCCTGTGAACAAATAAAGACATTATGGATTCCCTCGCTGCCAATGTGACCCTCTAATAGCAACATGCCCACAGTTAAGAAGATGATATTGTACTAGTCCATAAAAATCACTGCTGTGGTTGGAGCATCATAAAGGAAATATATTAGTGTTCTTGGCCCAAAGACTGCATGATGTTAAAAGGTGAAGAAGGGAGTCGAAGGGTTGGCAGAGGCAGGCAGGCAGCAGTGGGAAAAGGCTTCCTGCTGCCTATCGACACACCCAGCTGTGGCCAGCTGTTACAGGGGTTGTGTGCATGGCAATGAACGAGGTTTGCAAAAGGACTGTGGAAAAGGCTGGTGAATGTGTAACAAGAACCTTTACTCTACAGGAGAGACAGCCTTGGGGAAGAGATGAAGGTATTGGCAGAAGTTGTTTACTCTCTGACTTGGCACTTGCTTAGGGAAAACATTCTTTCTGGATTTTTTTTTTTTTAAATACATATGAATACAGCATTCAGAAACTAATGAAAGCTACATTTTTATCAATTATAATGGACTCTATTAAATTCTAGACATTTACCACATCACAATGTTTGTCTGCAAGGCAATATTTCCCCATGCTTAATAAAAGGGAATAGTGGGAGTACCACAGCAGATTTAAGCCACTTCTAGCACTGTGTCAGGATTTTAATGGCAGCCACATTACCTTGGTTTCTTTTTATGGCTTCATCTTGCTTTATGTGACAATACTTAGTTTTTATGTCATGGTTTTTGCACTTAAATCTCAGCATCTCACAAAGCAGGGCAGGATGCTATGCCCATTTCAGAGAACAGAAAAAAAAACCCCACTAACTGAGGTGATTTGGTTGTGGCTACAGAGCAGTGCTGCTGGGAGAAGATCTTAGTCTTCTTAACTTACATCCTGAGAGTCCCCTGCATCTCCAAAAGGAAGCCTTACCCATTTGTAGAAAGTCTCATAAGGGGTGTGAATCCAAGGCTTGCATCAAAATGGAATGAAAGGATTGGGCATCTCCCCATTGACTTCGTGGGGCACTGGATTGCTCTTCTCTGACAGTTAAGCACTCTGAAGTGGTAACTGCAAGGGAAAACATTCAGCTTGGTAGATAAAATAAATAACATGAAGCTGTCTGTGTTTTCTTTCCATTTTTATCACTAGCCATAGCCTGTTGGCTCTTCCTGGTGAGATTTTCTGTAAGTCCTGTTTGGTGTGGAGAAGGGAAGAGCTGACCTCTCCTGTGTTCGAACTTCCTGTTTGACATCTTCCAATTTGCTTTGAAGGCAACTTGGGTTTGTTTTTGTCCTTCTGGAGCTTTGTGAGACTCACCAGATCCTGTGCTAGTGTCAGAGAGTGGCAGTGGCAGTGACTTGGGAGGCACAGAGGTGTGAGGGCAATACTGTAATTCCCTGAAAAAGCTAACTGTGGCACTGGATCATCCATAATTAACCAGTTGTTTTGGGTAGAAAAGCACCTGCTTACTTAAAATCATCATCTTCCCCATCCCTGTGCTGCTGGGATGTATCCTAAGAGCCTTGGAGCAGAGGCTTTATCCTGAAGACACCCTTGTGATGTCCAAGTTAGGAACCTGTGGTGTTCTAAATCATCTTGCTGTGTTACAGATGGCCACGCTCGTCAGCCTTACTGAAGACTTTAAGGGGCCATGCTTCAGTCCAACCATGCAGTGCTGGCTGTTGAAAGGCCACCATGTCCCTTGAAATCCTCTGGCATGTCCTTTGCCATCATGCACTAGCCCATTTTGCAGGGAGGGTTGGTGTTATTTTTCAAGGAAAAACCAAAGGGGTTTGTGTCTGGGTTGGTGTCTGGCAGCTCCAGAAATCTCTGTGAGCCACGCTGCCAAACACCTTCTCCCTTTGGCATTGGGAGTGCCCTGGCGTGGAGCTGCCTTTGATTTGCAATGACGGAGGGTATGACAGATGAGCCTCTCTGGGCTCCCTCTTCCTTGGAAACAAGCTGTAAATCTAAATGGATCATATCCCAGAGAAATCAGCTGATGAATAAATCAATCAGGCGAGTTCAGAAATCTTCATGCTGTTTCCAGGGAGAAGGCATACTCAAAAACAACTCCCTGATAATTGAGGAGGCATCCCTCCGTGCAACCACAGAGCTACTGCCACCACAGCATTTCCCATTAAGGCAACCTGTGGTCATACTGTTCTCAACAGACTAGAGGAGCAGAGGAGGGAAGCAGGCAATAGCATCCTTCCTCCACAGTCTTGTCTTGTCTGCCCTACAGACACATCACCTGGCCAAAGAAAAAGACCTGGATATCCTCCAAAGAGTAGATCAAGAGGCAAAGACTAGACCTAGAGAGTGGAGGTAAAACAACAGCTGAATGTGTGTCTCAGCATCAAGCCAAGCTGCTCTTTCTGATGAAAGCTTAAAAAAGCACCATTCCCCAGTTTCATAGACCTTGAGGACCTGGCTGTTCCCTACAGATTAGTGATTTTGTGAGGCTTTTAAAAAACACTCGGGACAGACTTTGAAGCCCCTAGCTGAAATTTCCTTGTCCATGCTGTCCTGACCTATAGAGAACAGTTGGTTTTCTGGAAGAGGACTCAAGTCAGAGGATGAGGATATTTTGGCCAAAAAGTCTAGCAAGTTGAGGGAGACACTCAGCTGTTCTAAACTTTTTATTAAATAGTGTAAGAAATATGCCGGAAGGCGCTCACACAAGCATTTTTGTGTAAGAGAGAAGGTAATTTCACCTGCATGGTGGCTAAAGTGCCCAAACTACCCTTTGGTGACATCACCAGATACAATTTTCATCCCTGCATTTAACTTGCAGTATTTTAGGTGCTGCAAGTATAGGGCTGTTCGGTAGACCAAGAGCTGAGCTCATGAAGAACTGGGGGAACACAGAGGTTGAAATGATTTAACGTCCTATGTCAGACCTGTTTCTCTCCACACATTTCTCCTGTGTTGCTTTGTTTGTGCAAAGCTTTATTCCCCATCTGATGGCCAGTGGACAGAGCTAGGGAAGTGCATCCCAAAGTTTTTGTCTGTAGATACAAGCCTGATAACACTCCAGAAGGAAAAAAAAGAACAATCAGCTACATGAGAACCAAGCCAATTAAATGTCTAAGTAGTGTTTCGAAAGCGATCATGGGCGGCATCAGAAATTTTCCATCAGCTGTAATAACGCCAATTACTTTGCCAATTGCTGATTCCACTGTGATTTGTTTAGTGCATTCATGCTTCGGCCCCTTGCCTGGGCTGATAGACTTTGTTTATGCTGACTGTTCATTTACAGAGCTTCTCTCTCTTTTTTTTCTCATGCTTTCTCTTGTCCCTGGGCCTGGTCCATCCTCCCCCTGTGCTCATGTCCAGCCAGGGCAGGGTATCACCAAGGGGTAACAAGTTTCTTGGGAGCAAAAGATGTTGCTGCTGTTCCCAACTACTTTGTGAATGCAAAGATGTTCCTTACCTTCCTCTTCTGCGGCAGAGTTTAAAAACACAGAGAATCCTCCCAAGAAGTACATAAGCTTGTCAAGGAGTGGGCAGTTGGGATCTACTGGGAGATGGTGGCTCTGAAGAAGATTGCTGTTGTCTCAGGGAGAGAAAGAGGGATCTTGTGTCTCTCCAGATGGCAAAGGCACACAAGGACACATGCACACTCAAAGTGAGCATTTCTCCTTCTCGTTGGGGAAGATGGCTAATTGTGGGCGTTTAAAGAGTGTACCTGCCTGACTGACAACTTAGAGTCACAGAATGTTGTGAGTTGGAAGGGACCCACAAGGATCTTCGAGTCCAACTCCTGTCCTTGCACAGGACAAGCCCAACATTCAGACCATGTGTCTAAGGGCACATGTTGGCCAAATGCTGCTGGAATATTGTCAGGCTTGGTGCCATGAGCACCTCCCTGGGGAGCCTGTTCCAGTGCTCCACCACCCTCTGGGTGAGGAACCTTTTCCTAATGTCCAACTTCACCGTCCCCTGGCACATCTTCCTGCCATTTCCTCTGATCCTAATTGATTACAATAACTTGACTGTAAACCATTGTGGTATCTTCCAAAGATTTTAAAAGCTGGTTGAATTCCCTTCACTATCCACTCAGGTCTGGGCTGGGGTAGGTTGGATGACATTTCCTTCTTTGTCCTCCTACTTCAGACACCAAGGGTTGGCTTCATCTCCAAGGTGCATAATATCTTCCCCTCCAATTTTCATCCTCCCGTAGCAGCCACTGCTGTCTTCAGTCTTCAGCCCCTCAGTGATGGTGCATTTTGCATGTACCAGCTTTGCTCCCAGCTGTCTCACATCGTTTTGGTTGCCTGTGCTCAGCTTTGCCTCCCAGCTTGTCTTCATAGCCAGCTCCTGGGTGCAGGTGCTTGGAGAACACCACAAGCAAGGAGCAATAGCAAAGCTATAATAGCACCACCCTGACCCATCCAGGACTGTGAGTATTTAAGCACAGACAAACAGCAAATAGCTCATGCAGGACATTCTTGTACACCTGGTTTACCCTGGCTTTTTGGTCTCAGGCAGCTGATGTGATAATATGAGCACATCCTCACTGGGGTGCAGCAGGACTTTTCTAGGCATCCTTGGGGCAGCCAGAATTGCCCCCAGAAACATGATCTGCCACATGAAGTATCAGCTAGATGTGAGGCTATCAGCTGTCTATTCGTACCCTGCTATCAGTTTCAGCTTTGCAGCTGACAAATATATAAGTGACACACTTTGCTGCTCACAGCCCTCCTCATCACCAGGAATTGTAACAGATCCTCTGGACATGTTCTCAGCCCTCACAGTTCATACCAGCCACAAATAGACACAAAGCAGACAAGCTGCTGGCTCATGTCAGAGAAATGTGGCAAAGGAAATTTGCAGGGGAGCCATCTAGTAACCCTAAATTGGGAAAATTAAAGCAGAGGTAGGCTTCAGGAGAGAAACATGACAGGATGTGGTTCCTTTTTCCAGTGGTGTCACTGCAATGGACCTTATTGCCCTTGGTCTGACAGTTTATGTAGTCCTCTAAAATGCTACAAAATGTAAGTGGGTCTGAAATCTCCCCTTCCACAGTCCAGTAGTAATATTTTTCATCCAGTTTGTATTCACTGCAGCACAGCTGCCATGGACACCAGCTGCAAAGCTTTGTTTTCTTTGTGGGAAACCGAGACACAATGAAAAATATTTTTTCCAAGTCACAAACCTACTTTGCAATCAAGTTAAAAATAGATGAGAACATCTCCTACGTCCTGTCTTACCTGCAGGACAGTCTCATATTCAAAGATTTTTTATTTTTTTTTTAATGTGTGAGCATTTGTGGAACAGCTAGTAATTCAGCAGTCACTAAGTCCATGCAATATTCCATTAACCCTCAACTAAAACAAGCATCTTTAATATTTTAAGGATATGCCTAAAGTTTTTTCTTTTCAGATAAAAGGTAAACTAAGGTCATTTAACATCAGTATCATCAGCCTTCTTTATTCCTCCCCATCCTCTATATACTTACTGAGTACTATTGAGGGTTCATGACATACTAATTGTGTGTGTGTTGCAGTATAATAACTCATCTGGAGATTTAAAATGGCAAAGGGATTACAAAGCTAGAGACAGCTCTGTTGGTATGGCTGACTTGGTGTTTATTTTAGGGAAGGACCTGTTATCATAACACATTGGAGTGCTGGCCTCAGAGTTCTGATCCTTCATGCCCTGAATCTAAGGTCAAAGGCAAGCAGGTCTCTCTCCTGGTGTCTAATTCAACCTTTTTATGGGGTCATCTGCTAGGTAGTAGCAGTATTCAGCAGAAGAAACAAAGCCAAATTTGTCACAGGCCTCATTAGGCAAAGTTCACTGTTGGATTACTAAGTCAAATCCAATGGGTTCCCATCTGGACACATTTTCTATCACAGTGTAGGAGAAGCCAAGCAATGTTATTTAATGTAGGTCTCATGCTGAGTACTGTGGACTTTGGCTATATGTATCCCTAAGACGCTTTGGAGACATTTCTTCTTTGGTCTAAACCAGAAAAATATACTTTTGCATGAAAGGAATGGGAAAATACCTGTTGATATGGTGGGAGACAGCAGAGGACAGGCCATGAGAAGACGTGCTGTCTAACTCCAGCTACTGTCTTGTAGACTTCTCTGCATGTGTATATCCCTATCCATAAAATGGGAATATTAGTAATTATCTTGCAGAGAGTTAAGAAGCTAAATTAATTACTGTTTGTGAAGCTAATTGAGATTCCCAAATGAATGCTGTTTGGAACATTCTAATTTTTATTATTATTATTTCCACTGAGATTTGGCTCTATGTAATTAGTTTGCTGTATCTGCAAACAGGTATGTTCTCTCAAGCTATTTGTAGGCATTCCTCATGGGACTGGCCCATGCAGAGCTGTGTGCCATGAGGAAGCACTAGCAATTGGGACTGAGCCATCTCCCAGCTCTTCTCCCTCACCCCAAACCTGTGTCCACCTCCTTGTAGGGCTATGCTCTTCAGAAAGTCACATTTCTGCAAGTGAACAGAAACAGCTTAAGGAAGCTGGCCCTATTACAAATTTATGCACCATTATAAATTATTACGGTAAATTATACTTGTGTGTGTGCAGTGGAATAAAGCCCAGAGGTGGATTATGTCAAATCCAGGCAGGGAAAAGGTTTTCCAACAGCATTTAAGTGTCTCTAGGTTTGGCCATAAGCTTCTGTTGGGTTTAATGTTAAATAAATTCCATTCAATGTGCACCACAGACTGTTTCAGTTTGCGCTCACAAGTGCTGTTAGGCTCAGTAATTCTGCGTTTGCTCCTTATTTTCAAGAAAGTCAATAAAAGCTGCAGTTGTCATTACTGAAGATTCACTTGTCAAACACCTCTCCCACTTAAAAGTAGCACAACAGTAGTAGAACCAAAAAAAAAAAAAAAAGTAAAATGGTCCTGGTTTTTAAACAAAACAGCCCCTTAGGATTGTGTAAGAGCTATAGGAAGTATATTGTTTTATTTATGAATGTGGAACTCTGTCTATTCATTATTTCCTGAGTCTGTGTCGGTGTGTTTTGCTTTTCCTTTCCTTTCATAAATAAGCAATAATTGACATTGAGACATTCAAAGTAGTTTTAAGGACCTTGAAACACCAGCAGCTTTGCCAGAGGTTTTGTCTGAGAGAATCTAAGTCAATATGAACTGCAGAGCTTGGGGAAGTAGACAAAAATAATCAAGTCAATGTGTCAAAAAAGACTGTGCAACTTAGACTGGAGTTGTGCTTGTTTACCTTTCCTGCGCATAAAGCTCAGAGGAGATGGGCTCAGTGCTGGGAAAATGGTTTTAAGCAAGCTGAGGTACTTTGAGATTGTCACATCTTTTTACAGCAGGAATATAGAGGTGTAGGCATTTCTGTTAATTTACCAAGTCAGTGAAACACTCAGTCTGATACCTGTGTCCAATATAATCAATTCTAATGTGATTTCTCTGTTCCTGTAATCCCAGAACAGCCCTTCAAAATCCATATTTGCCAGGGCAAATATATTCAGCCTAAAGGTAACAAGGACATTAATTTTTTACATTCCTGAATAAACTGGAAGCTAAACTCCATTTTTCAGGACATGTTGATGGACTCTGAGCCACCTGGATGTCTTCAAAGATCTGTTACTATATGTCTGAAAGATTGAAATTAGCAATGCTGTTCGTGTCTCCTTTAGTAGGAAATGTGTGGTTAGAGGGAGGGAGTTAATGTAATAAATAATTATTTAATCTTCTCTGTGTCCAGCTTAAACTTGCAAATAACAGAATCACAACCCAGGGTGCTTTTACTTGCTAATTGTTTCACTGGCTTTTGCCATATTATCTAATATACTGCTGGAAAGAACTGAAATTTTAGACTTGCATTTGCAGGATTCCCCAGCGTTGCTATCAGCAACCTCCCAAACTGATCCATTCAGTTGGTCCTTTGATGTGCAATTAAACCCAGGAAAAAATAGCTTTGTGTAATGTATAAATAGAAAAGAGGAGAGATAAAGGCGGTGTTGAAGTCACTTGCTGACAGCTTGGCATCCAAACGTTAAAGGTGCATACCACTACCTCTCCTTAAGAATGAGTCCTGAGAAATATCTGCTCCTTCCCAAATTCCAGCCCCCTCAAAATTAGCACTTTATTTACATTGCAGCTACTTTGTTGAGTTGGAAAGAAAAAAAAAAAAAAAAAAGTCTATGAGGCCAACTTGATTTCTCATATCAGCATTTTTTTTTTTGTTAGAAGAAAATGATAACTACTCTGTAAGTGTTTTTATTAGATTGTTTTTATCTCTATAAAAATAACAGCCTTGCAGGAAGCCATTAAGTTTACCTGTTCTTACTGATGAATAGCTGGCATGTGAAATATAGACCTTTTGCATGTAGCAAAAGGTTGGAGTACATGGCATGTTCTTTGAGCATCAGGGATAAGACAGCCAGGCACTTTTTGATTAACCTGACAAAAAGTTGAGATAATCTAAATGGAAGCTACAGTATTTGAATGAACTGCTGCCGTTAATGTCTGCTGTATCTGAAGGCCTGACTGATCTCCTGCCAGTTTTACATTCACGTAACTCCATGGCCAAAGTGGAGCTATCGTGCTTTACATCAGCAGGAAATTTGATGTCACCTTCTAGAAGAACCAAAAATAGCTGATGCCAAAGGATGAGAAAGCCATTCAAATTCAAGACTACAAGGAAACATATCGAGGAGAAAACAGGATGACAAGGGGTGCAATCATCACCCTACTATTATCTGTATTAAGAAGGCGGGCATCTAGTCCCAGCTGAACTTCCAGGCTTCCTGTAAAGCCAAAACAGAACTCTGTCCATTGAAGAGTGCCATGCATGCTAGGCATCCTAACCACCATTATCCCTATCATCTCTGTGCTATCTGAATGGTGTTTGCTCAAAGTTGGAATCAGGACAGTGTAAAGCTGGACAGGGTCTCTTGGGTTGTCCCATCTAGCCCATGGTGAGTGCATCCCTTGTGTCCCGTGATCACCTCCTAAGTTCCAACTCAACTTTCATTTGGTTTGTTGTCCCTGCTGTTTCTCCAGTCTATACCCTAAATTTATTCATACCCTCTTCTGTCATGCTCACAGTGTACAAATGAGTTTAATCAGCTTACTTAACTCCCTGTTATTAAATGTCTGTTACACCAGTAGACAGCGAATGCATCATCTCTGTCTTGTGAACTCACACAAGCCAAGAGAGGTTTTCCTCTTTTCAGGAGTGCAGTGATCAGCTGCTGTGCAACTTCCAACTGGTTGCTCCTCATCCTGTTGAATTGCTAAAGGATTTTTGGAAACTCAACACATCCTCCTTGGCCTCCAACATCACAAGGACATGGACCTACTAAAGCAAGTCCAGAGGAGGCCACGAGGATCATGCGAGGGCTAAAGCACCTCTACTGTGAGGACAGGCTATGAGATTTGGGGCTGCTCAGCCTGGAGAAGAGAAGGCTCCAGGTAGACCTTCTTGTGGCCGCCCAGTACCTGAAGGGGCTCCAGGAAGGGTGGGGAGGGACTTTGGCCAAGGGCAGGGAGTGACAGAACAAGGGGTGATGGCTTGAAACTGGAAGAGGGGAGACTGAGATGAAATGTGAGGAAGCAATTATTTGGTGTGAGGGTGGTGAGACCCTGTCCCAGGTTGCCCAGAGAAGTTGTGGCTGTTCCTCCCTGGAAGTGTTCTCGGCCAGGTTGGATGGGGCTTTGAGCAACCTGGTCTAGTGGAAGGTGTCCCTGCTGCTGGCAGGGGGGTTGGAACTGGATGATCACTGGAAGTGATCATTGGATGATCACTTCCAATCCAAACCATTCTATGATGATGTGTATTCTGAAAGACTAGCTCTTTTTGTGCATTTGAAATGATTTTGTAAGTAGATTTTGCCACCCATGGTTTTGTGTGTACCAAAACATGTGACAAAATCTGCTTGCTTAGTTTTGTGGCTTCTCAGCTATAGATAAAAGTAGGTGTCATAGTCACAACAATAATTTGAGAACAGGATGTCGATATCTGTGGTGATAAGAGAACAGGGAGAATCAGAACTTGGGGCTGAACTAATTTCTAGATACATATGCAAAGCAGTAATAAATGAGCTACAGTTTATTATGAGGAGAGCATCGAATCTTCCAGCTGCTCTATCAGGACTTCAGGCCAGCATATTTAATTATGCCCTGGCCTCTTCCTTTAAGCAGATTATCACAGTGACACACTGACTACTCTGCCCTGCCAGCACTCTCAGTCTTTGCTCTTTCTCCTTTGCTCATAATGATCCTGCTTTCCTTGGAGGGAGGAGGCCAGGGCTGAGAGGAGGGATTGCTGTGGGCAGGGGGGTCCTTTTTAGATTTTTTTTAAAAAAAAACCCATAATCTGTGTTTATGAGAATGGTTAGGATGTATGATTATTATTGTTGATTATTATTATTATTATTATTATTATTATTATTATTATTATTATTACTATTACTATTACTATTACTATTACTGTTATTATTCATTAGCACACCTGGGATCTTATAAATAGGGAGTCTTTCAATAATGGAAACCATGGCAAGCACAGACAAGGGCAATTTTGGTAGCTGGACTCCTTTCTTATTAATTAACCCTTATTAATTTTATTAATCTGTGCATTGCAGAGCAGTGATGTGGCAGAGGTCATCCCCCACCTCTTCACCCCTGCACTCCCATGCACGGTACTGGCTCTGAATACACCCATGCCAGGAGGACACATGCGTGCCCCCTTCCACATCTGCTCTTCAAACACCCTCCAGAACCAACAAATCTATGAGCTGAAGGCTCTGGTTCATCCCAGCAGGATTATGACTGCTATGATGCTGCCTCCCCAGGTTGTCTTTGTAGGGTGCGGCTCTTTGAGCAAAAAACTCTTTTTGCTACAGAAAAACCCTTGGTTTGTGCTGCTGGAGGTGAGCCATCTCACCAGGGTGAGACATTCCAGAGTGTTTATTTTGTCCCACCGCAAGCTCACCAATTCCTCTGTGCGATGAATTTCACTTTCTTCTACTTTTTGAGAGGGGATAATAGTCCTTGCAGGGCTTTGAAGTGCCATGTAAGCATTGGGGTCACTGCTGATAATACAACTATTACAAGAACTGGCAGCAAGCACAGGAAAAAAGCATGGGTATATGGTTTCCTAGTGAGGACTGGTGATTTTTATTTAGGATTTTTTGTATTTTTACCAGAATAGTTGTGGGAAAAAAAGCATAGCATTGCCCAAATAAATGGTTCATAAATTGGAACTAAATTCACTCAATAATTTTGGCTTTAAAAATGGAGATAGGAACTCTGGAAAAAACATGAAGTGCTGCTATTTTCCAAGGAAATGTTTTAAATTTTCTTTTTGAAAAGCATACTTTATATTGAGAAAGATGGAGGGGGGAGGAAAGATGAAAGAGAGAAAACGTAAATGAGACTGTAAACAAAGAACTGGACCATTTTTGGTTTTTCACCCAGAATATGAGAAAATACACTTCCTAAGCTATTTTATGTAAATGTTTTTCCCCAAAAAAACATAATGTTCCTTCAGCTCTTCTTCTAGATTCTGTCACTAGCTCCAGTCTTGAATTGACGTGTGACCTGTAGCAGGTGACTTGATTCACCCTCCTGCAAACCTGGGGATTTTAATGGGCTTCGTTCATTCAACTTGCCCATCTACTTTCCAAGCTGGAGGTGAGGGTGGCACTATGTACATGCAAAGTCTGGGGAGAAACTGTCAATCCTGTCTGCTCTAATGAGATTTTTCTCCTGGAGAGGACATCAGCATGTATCCCATCCACTACTGTCATATATATACGTGGTTTGCCAGATATGCTGCAAAATATTCCTAAAGGTGCATTCCTTCAATCAGTTTTATGGCAGCTCTCTTCTGATGATAGCAAAATTGTGTCCCCTTAATGCAAGTTTATAGTAAAATAGGTGAAGAATTTTGGAAAATATAAGGCAATTACTTTGCATTAGTGATAGACCCATAATTTATGCTCCTGCTTACTGTACAGTGCTTCAGCTAGGCAAGCAATGAACTCATTGCCCCATAGAAACATCAGTATGAGATGGGCTATTCAGATATGAAATAGGTTCTGAAGCCTATCATGGCAATGGAAAGCAGCAGTCATACATCACAGTATGACATAATTTGTCACCATCTTCAGCCAGCTGAGCTGTGATTAAGTTTGTCAATTGTCAGATCATAAAACCCATCACCAAAGTTGTACTAAAATGTGCAAACCTTTGGAAACAGGCCAGGCTTTCAGGCTGATCCAGCACTAAAATATTTGCCTTCAGGTGTCAGTTCCCTCAACTGGAGGGAGCCGACATGCAACAACACCCTTGTGCCCCACATGTCCTTACCATGTGTGCTATATCCATGTGGTGTCCACGTTAACAACATCATTGTGTCCTGGTCACTCCTCTGTCTCCAGCCTTATTTTTACTAAGCCTTATTTCAACTAAGATGGCATCTTATCTCAGCAAAGCACTGAAATACACTTAAGTTTGTTTCACTTTCTTAGTAATTTCTTAATATTCTTACTTACCAGGCGCTGATCTCTCTGGCAACCAATCAGAGGCAATGGCAGGAAGATGTGGCAGGGGAGGGTGAGGTTGGCCATGAGGAAAAGGTTCTTGAGGCAGAGGGTGGTGGAGCACTGGCACAGGCTCCCCAGGGAGGTGCTCATGGCACCAAGCCTGACAATATTCCAGCAGCATTTGGCCAACATGTGCCCTCAGGGACATGGTGTGAATGTTGAGCTTGTCCTGTGCAGGGACAGGAGTTGGACTGGATGATCCTGGTGGGTCCCTTCCACCTCACAACGTTCTGTGATTCTATGATTCTTTGATTCTACTCTAGCACAAAAAGTAATGAGAACAGGTGTGTGTTAACAGGATTAGATAAACAATCAGTAACAAAACAATGGTTGCTTGAACTAAGAAGCATGATAAAAATGAAGTGAGCTGAGGAGTGTGACCTAGAACGGGAAAGGAGCAAATAGCAGATGCCTTTGTGGCGGCTTTTCTCAGCCGCTTGTAATGAAAGAACACTTAGTCATTTGGAGAGTAAGCCAAGACCTGCTCTGGTCAAGGGAGCCCCAAGGTGTTTGATTTACAACCAGCTAAAAATGTTGCAAAACTTTGAAAGTGTACTTACACCTTTCTTTTCCCTCATTTGCTTACTGGCACGCATGGAATTATGAGGAAAGAGTTTGGGTTGTTACTGTGGTTTTACTTGTTTGCAGTTGCTCCATGCACGATTTTTTTGACATTTTATAGATCCCTAAAGATCCACAGGCCATCCCTTGTGAAACAACGGCCTGGAAAGACAAGGTGGAAAGTTTGTACTTCATGTGTCATTGGAGTTCCTTGATACTACAGGAAAACCCAGAGGAGAAAAATTTTGGACTTTGGTTTCATTGCACAAAGAGCTGTCTTATTGCAACGACAGGTTTTTCTTCAAACAAAACCAGACGAGTCTAAAGCTGTTGTGCAGTGAGCAAAAAGTACTTAGAGGGGAGAGCACTGAATGCTGCAAATGCACCCAGCTCCCTTCAAGGCAAAGACCATACAACCAACAGGTTCAGGCCAACCTCTCCAAGAAGTGCAGTTGTACAGACTTGTCTGTCATTCTTCAGTCTCCCCAGGGAATGGGAGGCAGGAAGGTGCAAGGATGCAGCATTAGCCAAGTGGCCCTTTCCTTGCCATTTTCTTTTCTCCAGAAGAGGACATCAAATGTAGTAAATATTTTGTAAAAACCATCCTCTTGGCACTGTGCACCCGTTCCTCCTGGCAATGCTTGGTTCTTTGAACACCTTGTAGCTACTGTCTTGTGTTATCATCACACCTCCCATGGAGAAGTCACTCCCTGAATCACTTCAGCAAGGTGTTTTTGGTGAGGGTAGGTTACATGCTGGCCACACAGCTGAGGAATGCAGGTATTTGGGACTCCTCTGGAAACACCCTGATGAAAGATCTATGGGGTGTACTGTACTAAGCATAAGCCTACCACCCCCGGGGTTTGTAAAAGAGCAAATTCCTTCCAGGATTATAGGATTAAGAAGCTGAAAAGTGATTCAAATTCTTCATTAAACAGGAAAAAAAAAAAAAAAGGGGGGGGGGGGAGGAGAGAGAGAGAGACATGAGGGGAAGCTCTTCAATGCATGCATCACTCGACGTGTTTTCCTTGTAATTAAAGGAAGTTATTGAAAAATATTTGAGGGGATTAAATGCTCAGAGTATATGTGCCGATCAAATAACACAAGAGTCTGCATTCTTGAGAGTAATCAATGGAGTGACTTGAATGGGGAGGTTCAAAAGAGCACAGTTATTGTTAAAGTGCCATTGTAGCACTATTCACCATACTGTACGGCAGTTGGACAGACCCAAGGGTTTCCCAGAAGGGAAACTTTGCCATAGCTGAAAAACCAAGGGTCTGGAGTTCATAGGTGGGTATTTCCACACCAACTGTTAAAATTTCAGGCAAGTTTTTCTTCCCTTTCTGCCCCACAATTTGAATGCCAACAGAGTTGCTCTTAATTTCCAGCAGAAAGCTTCTTTGGGTGTAAAATTGTGTTTTTCTTCCATGCAAGCAAAATAGGAAAGGAAAAACCTGTGGACAAGAAAGGTGTTTAAGAATTGAGCCCAGGACATAAGAAATGGGAGGGACTCCTACTGTAAACAGGAAATTGTACTTACCATTATTCTTTACTCTGTCTTCTGACAGTTTAATTGTAAATGGTCATTATTTAGCCATTAATTAAGAGGTCATTTTGTCCTAGACACCTGGTGTCTAGAATAGCCAATATATCCTGCAGTTCGTAACACAGCACCATGACCACCTAAGTGCTCTATGAGTATTTGTCCATGTATGTGTCAGAAATGTTCTATCCAGAGGTCTTTATTCTGGCTTTTCCTTTGGGTGTTTCAGTGCTGACAGTGGGCACAAGCAGCGTCATCTAGTGGAGAAAGAGATCCAAAGGGAGTTTGAAGACCACGAGGCTATGGGATTTTTTGTCATTTTTCATCAAACTGCCAGGAATCAAATTTACCTACATTACCAGTATCCTGGTAATGGAGGTGGTCCTGGTCTGGAAAGCGGAAAGCTCCTGTCTTTAAACAAAACTTGGCCCCAAGGTTGCACCTCTATCTTTGCTTCTGCTCTGCCACCTCACCTTCTTAGCTCCTTTTGCACTTTACAAATTAGCAGATTAATGACATGCTCTTCAATTTCTGGGTTTAATTAGTGGTTGAAAAGTTCTTTGAGCTCTTAATCGGAAAGATGCCATACAATTGCACAAAGAAGGATGCTATTTATTCTTTTATTGGCTTTTCATAAAGAGGTTCTCACAAAGTTGATGGAAAAGATTACCTCTCCTCTCCTCTCCTCTCCTCTCCTCTCCTCTCCTCTCCTCTCCTCTCCTCTCCTCTCCTCTCCTCTCCTCTCCTCTCCTCTCCTCTCCTCTCCTCTCCTCTCCTCTCCTCTCCTCTCCTCTCCTCTCCTCTCCTCTCCTCTCCTCTCCTCTCCTCTCCTCTCCTCTCCTCTCCTCTCCTCTCCTCTCCTCTCCTCTCCTCTCCTCTCCTCTCCTCTCTTCTCCTCTCTTCTCCATGTGGGTAGGCCTATTGTCTTCTAAGTTAGGTGCAACAGATCACATCCTCACTTACTAAGAATGTAGGGTCACAGTAGTACCAAAGATATGGCCATTTGGGGAGTAAAGGATGAGTCTGGTGCTGGCACTTATCACTTTTAGAGGATACTTTCTCTCTAGAGTTATGTATGACAGATGTCTTATCAGACCAAGCTTGAGAGGTCATTGCATCCATCCTCCTTAAGGCAGGACCAGCTGTACCTCAAACTATTCAACACATGTTCATCTAATTTGTTCTTATGCATGTCCACCCATGGCGAGTCCTTCAGGCGACATGCAACAATCCTTACCATTTACGTGTTTCTTTTAATCTCTCATCTATTTTTCCTTTATTCCAGTTTAATTACATTATTTCTTACGCTATCCTCAGTGAACAGGACCACATTAGTTCCTTTCTTTGTGCTTTGGCCACTTATATTAAATCAGTCTGGAATTTGCTCTAGCCAGGAAATGAATCAGTTTGAGACATCCCATTATCCTTGTGCTTTTGCCTTGCCAGAATAGTCCAAATCAGGATGACTGCTTCCTAGCCAGTCACTTCAATCCTTTTTAGGTGCTTAAAAGTAAACTTTCTTACAGAGAGTCTTAGCACACTGAGTACCCAAATTGAAGTTAATGGATGCTCTGAGAGTAAATCCTGTTTATTTTGGCACCTCTCTATACAAGTGAAAATCTGATTATAGGTATCTGCATAAGAAGTGAAGACATTACTACTTTTTTACCTTTTTTGATATTTTTCTTTTATTTTAAACTACTTTGTCAAATCAACCATACATCTTCTCACTTCCTCCTTCTAAAAGCTAACCAGACAGCATATGCCAGCCTCAAAATTTCCCACTGCTCGTCTGTTTATCATTCAGTCGCCTAAAGCATGAAGTGGAAAGTTTGAACTGACCCTGGGGTATGGTGTTTATTAATAACCAAAAGAATGATTTGACCAAGTTGTCATTAAAAAAAAACCAGCAAAACTAACCAAAACCCCCCCCCCGACTGTCCAGTCTGTTTTGCATGGTGCCACACAGTATCAGTAGGTGCTGAAAATTAGCAGAGCTCAGTACAAAACGAGCTTTGGAGTCCTGTGTCTGATGTCTTGGAGGTTACTAGGGTATGTATTTTTATGACCTTAAAATTGTAGTTAATAAAATAATGGATGAGAAATGGATGAAAGAAGTTTTTTGTTTGTTTGTTTGTTTTCTTTATATTTTATTTTGGCACCACAGACATGCTTAAGCAAATACAATCTCCTGATACTGAAAACAGCAGTTTCCTTGGCAAAATGGTCTGAGATGGTTTTGGAGAACTTTAGTTAAAAAAATACACTTGCAAAAAAAATAGGCTGTCAGAGAGTAAATATTTAACTTTTCCATTTGTTTTCTTCTTTGCATGGAGTGTACATGACAAACCTAATTCATAGCTGCTAATGTTGTAGTTAATGTCAACAGAGCTATAGTTGGAAAGGAAATTACCCGGGCTGTCATGATTTCACATCCTTTTTGTAATTTGTTCTCCTGGACAGATTGGTTTTTCATGATGACAGACAGTGAAACAGACTGACTTGCCAGGCAACTCGGAGTATCATACAATAAAATGCAAGTCCTGGAGTTCTGTATACAAATAAATTACCCGTGGAAAGTACCCACCGCAATGAGAGAAACAGAACAAAACCTATGACCAGAAGTTAAAACCAGAAAAGTACAAGTTACAATAAAGGGGCAAATGTTTAACAGATTAAACCAAGTTGGTTCCTGGAGATTTGCCACCTTGGGACATGATAGGAGGTTTTTGCAGAATATGTGATTTAGTTAAACTTTGCTGGACTTGATGCAAGGAGTTACCAGGGTAATTGTGTGATCTGTATTGTACGAGTGCTAAAGCTAGATTAAATATATCTTGCTTACTTCTGATCTATGATCAACATAGAGACTTGTTTCAGTAACCTCTCAACCTTAGTTTGGCCAACACAAACTGAGGTCTTAATGAACATTGCCCTCCATCTTGAGAGTATTTGCACTATAGAAATTAGACACACTGCACATAAAATCTCAGGTTTTCACTATTCTTCTTCATCGGGATGAGGCAGTGGTGAATTATGCCAGGCTGTAAAGTGTATGTGAAAACTATTAGGAGAAGGCTGCTTTAACCAATGAGACTTATCATGATAATAAGCGTTAGGCTTAGTAGTCAGTAGTAACAGGGTCAGTGCCTTAGAGAGTAACTTATTGCAGAGTGCCAAGGAAAGGGAAAGTGATTAACTTGAGTTTCCAAGGGAAAATGAGCAGTCCACAAGTTCAGTACTAGATTGTCTTTCTAAGAGTCTTTGTCTTTGCCTTCAGTAATAGAGTAAAATCCCTGCTTGGGTAAGTGTCTTCCTTATTGCCAAATCCATTTGCGTTGGGAATTGCTGGAACGTAGAGGAAACCCAGTGATCTGAGCAGGAGAGAGACCCAGGATGTCCTGAATTCTCGTGCTAAGGCTTGGCAAAAAAATTGGTTCCTGTAATTTCCTCTTCGCTCTGCGAAGAGGTTAACTCAGTAATTATTCTAAGTAAGAAGATCTCTGCATGATCTTGGCAGAAGGCCAGAGATTCATCCAAACTTGTGGGCTTACTTCCCTGATGTTCAGGCCAATTAGTGCACTCACACTGCACAATGAGTTGCAGATGTAGTGATCTCACGCGCTACGTTGGTGAAAAGTGCAGAAATGTTTACCCTGAAGTTGAATGTAAATGCAAAAAGACCAGTTGCCCGAAACTGCAATCTGAAAATCCAAAACCAAAATCACTCCCCCCCCAATTTAATCCTTTGCTTTGTTGCCTCATCTTACCCATCTGTGAAATGGAAACAATTTCACTTAGCTTTGACTTGCTTTGCCCCGAGGAACTGGAATGAGCTAGACCTTTCAAAAGGACTTTAAAGATAGATTATTGTTTTTCATTACTGTGTGCAAAACTTCCTACCATGAAGAGATATTTGAGAATAAAGGTACAATTCTGCTTTGCCAAAAAAGTAATGCTAACCTTCCACCAAAAACATCTCACTGCTTTAATTCTTAGATGGAAGTCAGCTGTGTTTGACAGGGATGTTTGTAACCTCTGCCAGTGCTACGTGGTTCTCCACCACCAGCCTGGACCTGATGTATTTTATTTTTTCCCTACTTTCTGTGGTGGATTATGTGTTGTGACTTTGACCTGGGACATTTCCTTTCTTCAGGAGGATTAAGCTGCAGTTGTTTTTCCGCTAGCAGTGAGTATCATTTGCAGCCTAAGAAATATGATTTCCTTCTTTTAAAATGGGTCAGACCATTTTGGGTTTTTAACCACAAACAATGGAGTTCAGAGAAATATCCAGAGGAATACAGACTTCGGAGCCTTTGTGGCTTCTGATGTGAAACAGGCCTGTCTAATGCATTCAGTTCCTTGTCAGTTGTGAAAGAAATGTCTAAAGTTTCATAATACCATATCAGTTGCGCAAACAACTTGTCCTTTTAAAGTAGGTGCTTAAAATCTGCACTTGGTTTTAGTAAATCTTAGTCTATTTTTATGCTTGAGCATGTTTTATTTTCTAGGGGTGGTAGAAAAAAGATAAATAATTTTTTTTAATTTATTTTTTTTTAAATAGGAGACAAGTAGCTCTATTTTAGATGTTTTTGTCTTATTCAGGGCATTTAAGGATTTCACGTCATTTGATATTCTCTTTGAGAAGCCTAGGAATTGGTTATGAATTTCTATCCTTGTTAGATTTAAACTCTATTTCATTTTAACCCTGGGGAATTAGTCTGGGTGGAAGTGCATGTGTGTATGAATTAAATCACAGCAACATTGCTATGTCTTTTTTTTAACACAGAGTTCTCAAAGCTCTTAATCGTATGTTCATTTCTCAGACCTGCCCTGTGAAATGGGTATTGTAGTTGTATCATTTCCAGAACTGCAAGATCCATATGCAATAAACCATACCTCTTCTTTTTTTTTTTTTTTTTTTTTCCTTTTTTTTTTAATGGCTGTTACCTTGAGAAGACAAGGAGCAGAGGCTACTGGCTGCACATAGATCTGTGGAACTTCCAGTTTGATGTGCTTTTGTTTATAGCTCAAGTGAAGGGATGCAACTGAGGCTGTCTCTGATAAAGAACGTTTTTAGCTGGTTGAGCAGTAGTAATTCCTGTTTAAATGCTTATGATCCCATTGATTTAATCTGGCACAGTTTCAGCAGGCTAGACGGGTGAATGTCTGCTGCTCAGAGTCATCGGTGGCCTTAGGGCTTTCTCCATTGAAGTGTGAGATGTGGATTCGAGAGACAAAGAGCTTCAGCTCCCGCTCATCTGTGTGATCCAGCCAGCGGGCCTTGTGTAAGAGGTGAAGGGGTGTTCGTGTTTGCAAAGGGGACAAGCTTGCTCAGTTCTTCAAATAAGACTGAGATCTTCTTAGCAGGTGAAGATCTCAGGCTGTTGATCTCAACTGGGTCAATCCTGAGCGGTTCAGCCCTTCATCGGGTTTTTTTTGCAGTAGCTTTGGATGGCATAGGCACTAGCTAAAGCACAAAAAACCTAGAGGGTGAGGATGAATGCCACTGTGGAATGAAAGTACATCACTGTCTTGTGTCTAGGAGGTATCCTACTGGGCCAGCTTGAGTCCCACAGTAAAAGCTGCAGCCCATTATATGCCAGAGCTGGCTGTTACAGTCTTGAGAGATGAACAGCATGACGGCTGTGGCAGGTCATCTCCTGCAGAAAGGATAACAAAATCTTTGTGTATCTTACACAGATGGAGGGATGAGTAACAGAAGCGCGTGGGGAAGCAGGTACTTCTCTAATTACGCGGAGAAGGCTGCTCACCTTCACAGACCAGCAGAGCTGACTTAATGTAGCAGCAGCAGCTATTGCACCAGTCGAAGGAACAGCAAAGCTGCCATGGCAACGTCTTCTCCTCAGGGAATCCCAGACAGGATTCTGGCCAAGCCAGCCCAAATTTCTCCTGTGCTTTCCACTGCCGCACTGCCCCTCCAGCTGGCTACAAAAGACAAAATCCAGCCCATAAGCTGAAACAGAGTAAATATTAGTTAAACATTTACAGCTCTTAAGATCTCACAAGCAGTAGAAGCAGCTGTCAAGCTGGGAGATACCTCCTCCAGTGCATGACATAGTCCAGCCACAGTGTGTCAAGGATGTTAATGGTCATGCTGTCTGCAGCCATAGCCTCAGGGAATGGATTAAGTGATCAAGCCCAAAGCCTTCTCCCACCCATCTGACTCAGAGATGGGAAGAACCACGGAGCACCATAGATGGACAATTTCAGAACAGGTCTCTACTTGATGGAGCTCTTTCCTCCCATGTGGTCCATGAAACACTACAGGAAAACAGCTCAGCAACCTGCTTGATGGAGGTTAAAAGAGTGTAGAAAAAGGCTTTGGATTTTTTTTTCCCCTCAAGATAATGCTCAGCCTTTTTCTTTTTCATGAAGCCATCGAGTGCTCAGTTTCATAGGCTCCTCACTTTCTATAAACCAGCTTTGTCTGCTTTGCATTAATCATGAATTGCCTTGGCTGGAACATAGGCCTTCTGTGTAGACACTCATAGCAGAACACGGCAGAAAAGGAAGCAATCTTCCCTCTTGTTTAATACAGCCTCTCAGGCAACTGAAGGTATTGATTGATGCTTCTCATGTTTCCAGATATTCTCTGTGATGGGAAAAAAGCCATATTCCTCTAAAGTGGCAGTTGTATTAGATATCAGTAAATACATCTCTTTACTGAACTCAAAGCATCATTCTTTTTTTATTATTATATTTTTTATTTGAAGTGTCTCTTCCTATGTTGTCATATAGAAATAGATAGATGACACGCATTAGATACATATTTTTTTCCTAATGTGATTGAGTTATCACAATCAGCATATTCCTTTACCCTTCTGAATTCTTGCAATAAAATATATCACAGCTATAGTCACATGAGGACATGTTGAATGACTGTACCTTTAGTGATTGCTTCTTACCTGTCCATAAGCATGAATAGATATGGTAGTCTTGGATGTTGATGATAGACTTGTTTCAACAGGTTAGGTGTGATTAAGCATTATATAAACATGATTGATAACATGAATGTGTCTGTATATCCCTTGAAGTTCTAAATGCTGTTCATAGTCAGAAGTTCAAAATGCTGTTCATAGTCAAATGTCAGTTTTTTAGTGTGTGGCTAATTTTATAAAAGAGAGAAAACAAAGATGTAAGTATGTAGTAAGGATCTGAATCTGAATCCTCCAAAACAGGGCCTCCAAAGGTTAGAGTGTGTTTTTCAAAATTTAGGAATAAGTTGCTAATGACTTCACTAATTAAGATGCAGTGTGAAGCACCACTCATTCCTTGAATAAAATAAAATATATGTTCTAAAGATTTACTCCTATAGATTTTAAAAGTCAGTTAATAGAAATACTATTCATATTTTCCAAGGAAAAATAACTTTGAGCCAAGGCAAAATTTGGAAATAATTATTTGGAATTTATTTTTTTTTTAAATTATTGGCTTAAGCAGCTAAAGCAGCAACTGGAAAAAAAAAGAGCTGACAGAAGTCCTGGAAATTTTGGGAGCCTGTATGAAGCTTGTGCTCTGTCAGTGTTGATTTATTTATTTATCTTCAGAGATCACAAACTTTGTTAAATTGTGTAGATAAATAAGCACATACCTCAGATGTCTCGTCTGAGTAATGGGTGTAATGGTACATTTGTCCTCTGTGGCATACTTCAAGAATCTTTGGAAAATGTGCTACATGAAAACTAGATATAGCATTTTGTGTGGGGAGGGGGGAATAGGGAATGGATGCCTACATTGCTATAGAACTTAGAGGAGAGGAATAATTTTGCAGAAAAAAAAAATCTAGGAAAAATAGATCAAGAATTCTGAGTAAAAAGTAGCTGGATGTGATGGATGAAGGTTTAGCTACTTTTCATAGTCACAGATAAGTAATGAGGTTGAACTACTGTGATATTGTCTGGAAATAGAATAGATGACATTCTTAATAGTCTCAAATTGATTCTTAATAGTTCAGACCATCTGCTGAAACTGTGGAGTAATAAAACCAGTACTTTTATTATGACCTTCATCTAAAGCATGCTAAACACTGTGGGATGGTATATCAATATTTCTAAATCTATGTTTTGGTTGGACAGTCTGGAAAAAGTAATTTGCACAGGGTTTGATGGGCAGGCTCTGGCATGGTTGGTATAAAAGCAAACTCAGTGAGGTTCCAGCCCTGTCTTGCAGGTGCTTAATGATTTCACCATCCATTTAAGCCAGTTCTTCAAAAGCTAAATGTACCAAAGAACATCTATGGAAAAATGTAATAATAATGAATAAGAATAAGAATAAGAATAAGAATAAGAATAAGAATAAGAATAAGAATAAGAATAAGAATAAGAATAAGAATAAGAATAAGAATAGAAGAAGAAGAAGAAGAAGAAGAAGAAGAAGAAGAAGAAGAAGAAGAAGAGGAAGAGGAAGAGGAAGAGGAAGAGGAAGAGGAAGAGGAAGAGGAAGTATTTGAAAGAGTGTATGTGCACGTAAGCACCCTACAATATCTTGCTCTGATCACAGAGTTCTTAGGTCACCATGTCATCCAGGCTCTGGGTGCGGACCATTTATAACAGCATATTCTACCCTAGACCTGCATAGTGGTAACATGATGTGTTAAAGAGTTCTTCCTTCAGGAAGAGTATTCAGTTTGAAGTAGGAAAAACAAAGCACACGGCTGCAATAAATATGAGGTGAAGAGAGTACTGTGAGATAAAGATAACAGAAATGAAGACCAGGAGAGATGTTTATACTTGAGGATGTCTCCTGTTCCTGTCCGTTATGAAATAGCATGAAAGGAGTAAAATTGGCAAGAACCCTGTTGTTACTAGGTGTATCTGGAAGCTGATCATAGAAACATGTTATCTGCATGGTGTGATTAACTCCATCTAGCATCTGTATATAGCTGTGGGGTTTAATATGGAGATATTTTAAAGGATATTCTTTCATTTTGACTGTAGTAGATGGAGCCCTATGAAACAGAAACCTGGATTATCGTTTCCGTTATTTGATTGTGCAATGCAAGGTGCAATGGGCTCCTCATCTATGAGAATATAAATAATGGCAACTGAATAAAGAGAACACACACACTTGTGTCCAATGACTATTTCTAACACATGTAGTATTCATGCAGCCCATTGTATTTTTTTTTGCTAGTGATTTGGGTAACCGCCCTCCTCACTGGACAGTTTCTATCTGGAAATGCCCATTTCAACAAATGCAATTAGTATTAGGGATTTGTTTAAGATTTGGTGTGGTTACTTATGTAGAGGTAAAAATAAGTGAAGCCCATCAAAATTTATCTTGGGTGATGACTGTAACTTGTTGAGTATTGCAACGCACAGATGTTTTAATGCCATGGAGCCTAAAGTCCGAAACTGGTAACCTTTTGGTTTGGAGCTGATGTAAAGAGAACAAAAAGTTTCTCCTTGGTTATTGGAAATGAAACACTGAAGATAAAATTTCTCCTAGCCCACCCATGCCCTGTTGCAGTAGAAAAGAAATTAAAGGTGACGGAGCACTAATTGCAGTCCATTGCTTAAAAGACATTGTTATAAATCAGGAAAGAGGAGATCTGCTCCCATCTCTGCTCTAGAGCTGAATCATTTACTTGTCCTCTCTGCCCTTCAGTTTCTCGCTTCCTGATGGGTGCAACATTTATTTAAAGAGATGCTGAGACATAATTTATTAATATTTGCAGCATTCTTTCAGATGCCTGGGAAGCTGGGTTAGGAAAGACATTGATCTTATTAAAGAATGTCATAGTTCAAAATGAAGCAGGCTTTCTGCTAGGTGGGTAGAAGTTTGGACAAAGATATTTGTTTTTGAAAGGGAGGAAAGGCTGGACCACTTGGCCTTCAGAACTGATAATCTGAAACTGCATTAGCACTTCCAGAGAGGAAATACAGCAATCTCTTCAAAATAGCATAGGGAAACGCAATACTGACCAAGGGTGAATTGGAACCAGCAGTATTTTTCACAGTGATAGTGGTTAATCGTTAAAACAAGGGGCCAGGGGAAGTGATGAATTCTGCATCTTTTGATGTCTTCAAGATTGAAAGCCTCTCTGGAGGAAACATTTTAGACAAAAGTTATTTGGCTCAACAGAAGAGTAACTGGGTAAAAATTAAAGCTCTATGACATATTAAAGATAGATGATCTACTAGTCCCTCTACAAGTGTGATTCATTTTACACAACTTTAGATGTCTAATGTTAGATGCCTAAGGCTGAACTGATCATCCTGGGCTCCCTTTTTAGTCAACAGTAAGAAATATCCAGAGAGCAATCCATTTGACATGCCTTAGGTGCCTGTTTTCTTGTGACATGAATTGTCTTATACAGTACCTGTTCCTCTTCATTGGCTATCAAGGAAGCCTACAGTGACTCATTCACATTCAGGCACCTCATTTTTAGATGCCTGAGGAAGGAGGCATCCCTCTGTGGGACACCTAGGAGTTGTGGAACAGTGTCCCTTAATTTATAGGGCAGAGACTTGATTCATGGTAGTACTTGCTTTGCATCGTTTATGAGTCAGTTACTTCTTGAGTTGTATTCCCATGTTGGTGAATCATTTTGTGTTTTTAAAGGAGAACCTGAGAACATTAATTTCTTTAGGGGTAAGAGTGTGGGTAAAAGTGGGACAAATTCTGTTCTGAATTACTCTGGTATACAGTCCTGGCAATCTCACAGGTTTTAGCAGAATCACCATGCCTTGCCTCTTAAGAATAAAACAAGAAATGAGTGGTTTTGAAAGGATTAATCCAACTGCCACAGCAATTTGGTTCTTTCTGTGTAAGCAATGATCAGATGAAGGGCAGATCTGGAAAAAATGCTGTACATCACAGAGCATTTATATAGCAAAGACTCTTGAGCATGTGGAGACAGTGTTAAAAACACTTTCATCTTTCATTTCTTGTAGTCTTCCTGGCGCTGCTCCAAATTCACTTCATCACTTGGTGTTACTTGGTTTAGACCTGTGCCTCTTGCTTATCCTGTTAATAGCGGACTCCTGTGTAGTGTATCCACATTCCTAGCCCTGATGCGAAGTTGACAAGCCTGTTATCGCACTAGAGATGTGCTCTGAGCTGCTTGGAGCAATGCTTAGTCCACATTTGAGGTGAGCAACTGTGGTGTTTAACACAGGAGCTTATCCACCTTAAGTGCCCTCCGTCTCTTAGGGGGGTGGGTGCCTCTGGCAGGTTCCTCAGCACAGGAAAATATATTGTTGTCTTTCTATGGACTGCAAAGAGGATGATGTGTCCTAGATGCTCCAATCATGTTCTCACTGTAGATGGCTTGGATTGGCCGCATTGGTTGACTTGGGACCACATACTAGCTAAGGAAGATTTGCAGTGCATCGGTGAGTAGATGGAGGATTCCCAAGGCAGAGTGAGTTCATCACTCCATATAATAGCAGAGAAGTTGAGTATGGCCATACAGCAAGTGTCGGTCGCTGCCAGTTGTCTGTTATCAGGCTACCTTCTCCTGGGCCATTATCTTCCTGGATAGTTACTCTTGAGTGTCCAACAGCTGCTGCCATCCACCTAAGCAATGGTAGAGCAATCCTGGCATATCTCACTGGTTTGGATAAATTTGAATTTCGGAAGCTCTGTGAAGTAGAGGGGCTGTGTAAACATGTGTCGTTGCAGATGCCATGCCCAGATTGGGTCTCTGCACCACTGATCCTGAAGATAGCAATATGTTGCCTATATCACTACGTGTGCACAGCCTGATATGTGGAGCAGTAATGGTGCAACCAGATGGCACGGGAAGGAACGGGATTGTCATTACTGCGCGGCTCTTTTTTGGTTCTTCGCCTGTGCAATTTGCAGGCTCCCGTGGTACTGTACCACAGGCTGTTTAGCCATTCTTCAGTTCCCACTCACTGCTGCAGAGAAACCTGATCCTCTCCAATTCTGCGGGACATGAGGCTCTTGCCACATCCAGCTGTTGCTGACATGATGGTATGCACATTGTCTCAGCCAGTGGTGAATTTTCTGTCTGTAGCAGCTCCTCCCACAGTGTTCATGGTAATATGGTGGTTGAGGTGAGTGTTAACCTACTGCTTCCCTTGGAGGCACAAATATTGCTGTGACAGAATTTTCTGTGCAAAGGTTGCCAGGGGGAAAATCACTGTACACTGACCTGAACTGTGTCTGGAGAGGAAACTTTGCACTTTTGGAGCATACACGTGCTTCCCCCTTGTAAAAATTCATCGTCCATTAAGCAGAGGGCTTTTAGTGCAGCTTTCTCTCCTGCGTGACACACTCCTACTGACGTCAACAGGAGCTTCATTTGCAGCACAGGTACAGAAAATGCCTAAGGGGTCGGTCCAGCAGGAAATAAATAGCTGAAGCTTTTAGGGTGACCTGTGAAACCGTGGCTCTGAAGTGACATTTGTTCTTCCCACTTTGCCAGAGTCAATTATGGTCTGATAGATTGTAAGAAGTACAGAAACGTCTTTATATTTGTAACCCATATATATATATATATATATACACGTAGGTGTTTTTTCCCCCCGCTCCTGAGAAGTCTTTTAATTTTGTTTGGCTTTAAACTGGGATCATTCTCTTTTTCAGTCATTGAGATTGCACACCTCTCCCACCAAAAGAGAAAATTGGAAAGAGTTAGTGAGATTAATTAGCTGGCTTTAGGATACAGAAGTGTGTGAGCAAGCCAGATCACATCTCTTGAAGGAGTAGTTCATGAAGTTGATCTCATGGAGATATCAACATCCTCATGGAGACACACGCCACCATTCAGACTTCTTTATGACTTGTGATGCTTTCTCATTGCTAACTGCTTTTCTGACTCAGGTACATTATTGCTACAGTACTGTGGGAAACATTTACTAAGAGATAATAATAGCTTTTATCCTGTGATGGTCCATGTGTCCTGTGAGGTGCTAACTCCATCTCAGGAGATGCAGAACATCTTCCATGGTCCAGGAGGTTCTTAACACGTTCTCATAATTCTCAGCTGACTGCCTTATATCCAGGGCCACTGCTGCACCCGGAGGAGTGGGAGCAGTGGCAGAGAAACAAGAAAAATGTTATTTCATCACTGAATGAATGGGTTCATATTAAGAAAGATAATTTTTATAATGAGGGTATAAGGATCTAAAAAACCTTTTCTGTTATTGATAGTGAAAGCTTGAATTCAACAAAAGCCAACCTTCATTCACTCAGGAAAGCTTCCTAGATACTAATATCAAGTAAATGAGTTGGTTTTTAACTCTTGAGATTTATTAAACATTGGAACACAGGAACTGTTACACCAGTCAAAGTCTTATTATTATCTTATTACAAGCTTCCAAATACTGACTGTAGCCAACACCAGATGCTTCAAAGGAGCATGCAAGAAACCACATAGCAGACAATAATAGTAGTTATAATTTGTTCGTAAGAAAAATAGCTTCTTATCCACTGCCCCTGCTCAGTGTTTGGTTTATATCCTGAGACATGACAGTTTATATCTTATTACGCATACATATTTTAAAGGGATAGCAATTTGCAAAAGAAGGGACTGGAATTTAGGATGTCTGAATGAGATCGCAGGATTATCCCCTGATGGGATGGGTGACATTGACCAAATGACATCATCTTTCTACACCTCCATTTCCCTGCCTAAATGCTATCAAAAGTCTTGACACTCAAGGTTCCTGAGATCTATGAACTAAAACTGTGATAGAAGAGCAAGGGAAGGTTAAGTGAAAAAAATCAGACTTGTATCTTAAATGTGAGCAATTATTACAAGGAGTGCCTAAGATAGTGAGAAGTTAAAGCAGTTCAAGAGAACACAATGTGCTGTTCTCTTTTTTGGATTGTGTATTCCAGGCACTTGGCAGTGCTTCTGTGCAAACTGATGGGTGTGCAATCAATTTGGCTGTTTCCCTCGTGCAGTCTCTTCGGTGCAAACTACCCACTTTGCATGGAGCCTTTCACTCAGCAGGGAGAGAAGCACACTAAAAACTGAAAAGAAAAACCCCCCAGGCAGTCACTTCTGATCATACTATTCAGTGTTATTATTTTTAAAAGAGGAACACAGAAGTACAAACAGAAAGTCCTTGTTCTGTTCGTCTTCCTGCAGCCAACTCGAGAAACTGTCTTTCGTCCTTCCTTTGCAAAGAGCGAGCTAGGAAATGAATGACATCTGAAGACAAGAAGTGGGTTGCTCACCCCAGGTTTTGTTTGAAGGTCACCTTGCACTTCTCTGTGGTTTAGAGATGTTTTTATTATTCCTCTTTTAACCTTCTCTCTCTTTTTTTTTTTTTCTCCTTCTTTCCCCCTTAAGCTAAATGACAAGTTATGAAACTTTGTGGTTTAGTTGTTCTTAATGTGAGTATTGAAAAATGATAATATGCCAAATGCATGTGACAGAGCATTCCCTCCTCCTGCTCCCAGCTCCCTCCACGTCAGCTGCTGTTTAAACTGCTGTTTAACCATCGTGTTTAACCGCTCCCAGCTTTCAGAATATATTGGTTTCCGTTCTCAGACCTTCTTTGTCTTTTCTTGCAGCTGTTTGTTTCACAGCGTGGCCAGTGTTTGCAGAGTAGATCAAACCCACCTCTAAATTCTTTTCTCCTCTCTTGCCTCTGCAAAGGTCACAGAGCTGCTGGGGTTTCTGTGCTCACACTGGGAGGTATCAGGAGGGGGAAAGGTAAACCATTAATAAAGGACAAGTGAAGCAAACTGCAGAGTAGCAGGCTCTGGTCCTACACCTTGTCAGAGGGCAGGAGATTCAAACTGAGCCTTGAAGATCTTTTTATGTGTATTTAGGAAGGTGATGGATAAATGCTGCAATATGATCAAAAGCCTCCACTTGCCATTTGAAATGGGAAGGGATGTGGTAATGCTTCAGCCCTCTGTGTTTTCTTTTGTCCAGATTTTAATGAGCTGGTGTCCAATTTGTTAGGGAAAATTAGTCTTTTTATTTTTTATTCTCTGTATGTGTTCTAAAATACCCGCAATATCTTGCCCGTGTTGTGAAAGGCAATGAGCTCTCAGGTACCACATGAGAGGGGATACTATCCCACAGTCTTTTACAGTGGTACACCAAAAAGGTAATATTTGTATGTATATCCTCTCCTGGACAAGGAATTACAAGCTCAAAGTACAAATAAGCTTTCATAAAATAAGATTTTTCATTATAGAAGTTGGAGTTGGACAAAATAAGAGCCTAGGCTAAGCACAAAGTGTAGGCATGACTTAATTTAGAGTTTCCCAGATTAGATTTCATCCCACTCCTGTGTAGTTGCTGCACCTAGAGAAAGGACACAGCACTTTCAATAGCTGCCAGGATAGTATCAAATAGAAAGTGCTTCTGCACCAGCATGACTTGAGTGTATTTTCCTTTGGAATATTCCACTACACCAACCCTTACAGAATAAACGGGTGGGAGAGTTAAATATCTGCTTCCTCCTTGCATTAGTTCCTGTGCAAAACACAAGTGGCTTTATAGATAGGAGTGAGTCTTGTGTACTGCATTTCAGGTGAGAATTGTGCTCACAGTCCTCCTTAGAAATTGCAGTTACAAAATATCCCAAAAAATTATTCATATATTTTGAGGTAGTTCAATAATCTGAAGTAATATTGCTAGAGTATTTTTCCCTTTTCAGAATGAGTTCTAAATCCTGTCTATCAGTTTACATTCCCAGACAGGAAAAGCATATATGGGACAAAACAGTAAGTGCTACAAAATCTAATAAAAATAGAATAGAAATTTTAAATATTCATTATACTCTTACAACCCTCCTGAGAGATGAGAAAAAGGCACCAAAACATTTCATTCAATCGCATCTCAAATATATATTTATTCAGTCTGTTGTTTCAAGAACGTCAAAAACTGTGTAACAATGCTGGTTCATCTATTACAGTAATTTAATATTATAAATCTTTACAGAAAAAAACAAGATATAAGCCCACATATACTCCTTGTAAGATTTTTTTTTTTTTAAAAAGAAAAAGTGAGAAAGCAACTAAAAGTTAAGAGGGGGAATATCACCATATGTGTTTATAAAATACTGCCTCTCTTGGCCTTGGCCCTTAGTTTTCACTTGCAGGAAGTACTGCTCCCTTCTGAGTGCTACATATTCTATATGATCAATAATAAAGTGGTGTGTCATCAAGAAATATTATAGTATACCTGCCAGGAGTCCAGGTACTCCCTATAGAATAATTGTGACAGCAAAAGACATGAAATATGGGCATCTGATGGACTGGCTAATCCCCTTGAATATTCCTAAGGAAGCAAACAAAAGGAAAACAAAACCTCAAAGAAATTAAACTAAAGTCTCTATCAGTAGTCCCAGGAGATAAAGTCTTATCCTAAAAACAGTGCCCACTGTAACCCAGTCCATGAATCACAGCACTTAAGCCTGAAGAGTCACATTCCATGTTGACACAGACCTTCAGTAGTCCCATTAAATGTAATGGGGTTGCACAAGATGTAAATCACTGTAAAATATGAACCTTGATCTAATTTCTTTCTCCGAGATGAATTCAAAGCCATTGTTTCCTATGTCTTCCTCTTCTGAAATCCTAGTAAAACAGATTTTTTGAAAGCAGATTATTTTAACTGTCAGTGCTCTTCAAATAAAAATTGCTGTTAGCTTTCTATGCATTTTCAAATTAGATTTTAAAACACAGGAAGAGGTTTCTTGTTTGAGATTTTAGGTCAGCAGTGGGGTTTATTAGACAACATAATCATGGCTGGACTTATTTTAGCAGTGAATTAAATAAGCAAGTATAATATACATGTGTATATATTGGAGAATACCAGAAAGTAATATATGTGTTGTGGTAAAGAACTAGTGGCCCATTGCATTATTTCCATGGTAATTAGAAGGCAAATAATCCTTCTAATGGCAAAACTGAATTATCCTTGTGAATATTCAGTAGGGACCACTGTACCTATTGCAAGAGGGTGGCTTGAATGACCCGAAAGGTCCTTCCAAATATAATATTTATGACTCAGTAAATGGTAGATTTCAAGCCACTAACGAGAAAGGATAACACCAATAACTGCAACAACCTGTATACTTGTCTCTGTATGATGAATAGGAACGAAATGAAGTAAATCAACTTGTCCTTGCCTTTTTATTACTTCATCTGCTCTTCCTAGAAAGAGCTCCTTTTACCTACCCAGCACCAAACTTAAAATAAAATTAAAAAAAAAGAAATTCCCTCCAAATCTTGACCACGTTGTTTGTACACACGTAGATGTAAAATTGCAATGAGCAGCATTCTGCCTTGTACAAATGAGACTTTTTTAAACATTAAACTGTCAGAGAACTTATGTTTTTTAAATGGATCACAAAGTTAGGGGCTTTGTAACACCATGTAAAGTACATTTTGTGGTTTGATACGACTTGTGTCTAAAGATACTGTGGTGGTTTGTTTTGGTTTGGTTTGGTTTTTTTTCCATGCAAGTTGCCCTAGGTCACCATTGAAGGCATTAAATATTGGACCATCATATTTTTCATATTTTTCCTTACTGAGTCCTTTATTAATGACCACATGGTAACTGAGTCACATGGTGTTGTGGGGTTGGTGGGTCAGATATCCCAGTGCTACTGAAAAAGCACTAAACGTCCTCAGAGCTGTTTAAAACAATCCAAAAATAGTTCATCTGTATCATAGGTGGATAATCAGAATATGAGTGCTGGGTGGTGGTTTACAGATTTCATCAGTATGTGTTTGGGATGACTTGCATAACTGATACATGGCCTCATCACCCATGATTAATGTGCTATAAAGTTACAGGAATGAAAACCTCTTACAGGCACTCGGTGAAGCAGGGGCCCTGTAGAAAAGAGCAGTATGTGACCATGTAATTAAAATCTGTACCATTAATCTGCTTGCAGAAATGGACTGAACTGAGGTCACATTCAGAAACTCATCAAGTCATGAGATCTTTTAAGTTCTTGTCTTTGCTAGTGTACTGTTTTCATTACAAGTTTTTATGTAATTTATTATATAGCTTATATAAATCAATATGATTACTTAAAAGTTCACATGCATAAAAATTTGGGGCAGTATTGACAGTTCCTCATGCATGATAGTTTACTGTTCTTGTATGAGTGATACTATTTCAGCTACTTTTATGATGCCATTGCTCTTCCCTTTAGTCCTGGGGGGCAAGTTGTGAAAGCAGTTAATTCAGTTAAATGTGTGTGTCTCTACTGTATTGAAATAGTCTGAGGAGACCAGCACTAAACCAGACCCCTGTTGTGGTCAGCACTCTGAGAGATGAGTCCTGCTCCTTGGAGCTTACAGACTAAAGCCAAAGCAGGAGTATGAAGCAAAAGATTCATTGAATGGTTTTGGTTGGGAAGCACCTTTCAAGGTCATCTAGTCCAGCCCCACCCCCTGCAATGAGCAGGGACATCTTCAACCAGATCAGGTTGCTCAGAGCCCTGTCCAACCTGACCTTGAATGTTTTAAGGGATGGGGCTTCTACCATCTCTCTGGGCAACATGGGCCAGTGTTTCACCACCCTCAGAGTGAAAAAAATATTCTTCATGTCTAGTTTAAGTCTACCCTCTTTTAGTTTAAAACCAAAAGAAGTGAAGGATTATTATTTCTTTCCTTTTTTGTACAGAAAGCCACAGCATTTGGGAAAACATTTTGCAAAGTCTCAACATCTTCTGAGAACACTTTTTTTAACCTTAAACTCCAGCTGTAGCCCATGGAACTCTAGAGCACAAGTTAGATTTTTTATTGGCCTGATCACCCCATGACAGTGCCTCTTTTTCTCTCTTGCTGACCACAGAAATGCCTCTGCGTGACTACCTGTGTTCCTAAGTCAGACATCTTGACTGGGAAGTGAGTCCAGGTCCTATTAAATCCATTCTTAAACTCCTAAATAGCTGACCTATTCTGGTGTTTTGACTGGTAACGATCGAGCTGCTTGCTGGAAGTCAAAAAGGGTATGAGAGAGTAAGAGGAAATAAAAGAACTTCTGAATACCTATCCAGTGTCTTAATCACAAAACCTTCTTTCCTCTGAATAAGCTTTTTCTTGTCCTTTGGGCTTGATTTTCCGGTAGGTTAAATATGCTCCTTTATCAATACTTTAACAGCACTTTCCAGTAGCAGATCTGTTCTGACTGGGAGCATCAGTTCACTGATTCTTAATGGAGATTCCTTCATTTTCCCTTGACAGGGAGGGTGATAGCTAATATAAGACTGCTTTAAACTTTTAAGTATTTAAAGTATTGCAAGCACATGAGAGAAGGTAGGGAAGGGACAGTGGTAGTGAGAAGAAAGCCACATGCTGGTTCACAGTCAAGAGCCCCCTCTCAGATTTCAGATAGGTCCAAAGGACTGCCCTACCATACTCAGAAGAAAGGCTAATCCCTGGGATCATTATATTCACAATCCTGCCTTGTGATCTTTATAAATCTCTCTCTGAACACAGAGGATGAGCATCCTAGTGGGATTGTCAAAACGCTTTTTTGTACGAATGCTTGGTTCAAAAGGAAACAGAGCACTGTGAAGTGTCCGTGAAGAAGCAACCGTCTGAAGGTTTGCTTTATGAAAGATTAACTTGCATCCTACAGTTTCTTTTCCCCCTCACCCCCCAGACCCCTCCCTCCCCACCCCCCCCAAAAGGCTGTTTTTAATGGTTCATCTTTTAAATGCACACTGTTTAATTATTTATGCATCCTGAGCTGTATTTTCTGGGTTTGGAACTTTTGACATAGCACTCACCTTTTTATTTCACACCACTGACAGCCCACACTGCACTGTCTACAAACAGGCATCTAAAGATCCCCTGGAGAATGCATGCAGCACATGTGTACAGCTTGTTTAAACACGTGTGTGAGATGGGTTATTTGCTTGATTGCTTTGACTGGTAAGTCAGGGACTGTGGCAAACCTAGCAGCATCCTGGCAAAATTATTTCAGACCCAGTCTGGAAGTCAGAAGATGTGGCTTCTGTGTTCAGTGGTATTTTGGCTTCTCTCCTCTGCTTCTGCGTCTTCCCTTTTCTCCATTCTGCCTTTATTACTTGAATGGAACAGCTTTGGGAACAGATTTTTTGCTGTGGTTTTTTTTGTACTGTGGTTACAACAAAGCACATCCACTCCCCTTTTGAATGTTCTGGTAATAGCAGTGCAAATAATGGGCAACCTGCTCTAGGTGGCCCTACTTGAGCAAGGAGGTTGGACAAGATGGCTTCTGGAGGTCCCTTCCAACCTCAACCAGTCTGTGATTCTGTGAATAAAAGTAATTACAACGAATCTTTACAATTATTAAAAGAAAGTATAGAATTTAAAGCTTTGATTCCTAGTCCCTATATGGTAGGGACGCCTTAATTACTTGTCCTTGGTCATACCATTTAATGTCCTATGCCTTTCCTGGAGTGGAAATCAAAATACAGATTGTCCTTAGAGTGAAACCACCACAGTGCAGAAAGCTGTAATGGATTTTGTGTGGCTTCCATTATCTCCCTACAAATTTTGTAAGTCTTTATTGTCCTAGAGGTGCAAAAAAATAATTTTACTATAGATAAGGTTTTAATTATACATTCATAACTAGCATGGATTTGCTAATGCATATCTTTTGAAAATGATGTATGGATAGGCATGGTTTTAAAAGCTGTTGAAGCCAAGTAAAGTAATAAGGAGAGAGGAATCACAGGAGTCTGGAGTGTTGCTAACAAGTCTTATGCTATCTAGAACTGATTCTTGCTGCAGGCTTTGATGACACAAACATAGACCATGCCCCAGGTTAACGTGCCTACATTTCTAAGGCAAAGGAAGTCAGAAATGGGATCCTTAATAAGGAGCTTAACTCTGTTAGTGTGGGCTCACGTCCACATTGAAGTGTTGGTCCAGCACCTCAGTGTAGTTACTGAAATCCACATTTGCTCAACATTACATATCCTTGGTTATGTCCCTTATGACCAGCGGAGATTTCTCAGGCTTGTGTCAGAGTAGCCTGGTGTTGATTATGTGCAATAAAATTCTGCAAAGAGCAGAAATTCTGGGATTACTGAGGAAAATGAAAGGGTAGAATGGGAAAGATGTAGGTAGATCACCTCGATGTCTCTCTTCCTATAATTGCACAATTGTTTCCTGTAGCATTTTCTCCATTCCTTATTATTTTGTCTAGTCCTATGTGTTGAAAAAATGGGTTTCCTGTTGCATTTGTAGGCTACCCTATAACTTAATATATCTTGCTGTCAGCAGGTTCTAATATTAAGCCTGAATTTCCTTTCATTTCATTCCTTTCCTCCTATTTGTGTTGTGAAAAGCCACTCGCCCCTTCAGCTGTTGATACCACAGCATTTGGCCTGAGAGGGGGAGTTTTGCTCAGCGTTTGGCATTCAGTGGGCTCTGTTTTACAGTGGAGACTACACCGGTGTTATCAATTACACCTGCACTTGAATGTAAAGATCAGCTTAAAGAAAGATAGATGTCTTAAAATGTTCAGTGTTGGCCCCCTGGGGAGGGAAAGTTTCTAGATCAAGTCAAATTTGACTTTATCTGAGAGTATATTGCAATCAGACATTGTCCCTTTTTGATCTGCAAAGTAATCTGCACAATCTAGGCAAGTTTTCTCCAAGGGAGATGTTACGGCCTGTTGCGAAATAACTCTTCATTTTCCAAAACACTCTTGTAGCTCAATCTTTCCCATACATGGAGTCCCCTCTGCACGGCACACAGCACTAATGATACCCGCTCTGTATATAGTGTCTGTGGGGTTTTAATTTTTTATTATTATTATTTTTTTCTTTCACAAGAAAATGGGATCAGGCATTTTGAAAGCACTGGTGTTTATTCCAGGAAAAATCCATCCAAGACAAGTGAACCGTCAACACCTACTTCTCAATAAACAACTGTCAGGGTTTTGAGTAAATGAGGACTGTGTGTGTGGGTGTGTGTGTCTGTTGGTTATTTAATTACTCCATGAGTCTCCTTGTATCCCTAGTAACCTTCATGTTTTCATTTGAGTTACACCATAGCTTTGCAGTTATTTTCCCCAAACCATCACTGGTTCTGAGACAAGATTGTTAGACAGCAGCCTGGCTTTGTTTGCTGCCCATGTTACTGTGGCGTGGGCAGAAAATTTAAGCAGGCACCTATGACCCCTCTTGTGTGCTTCAGAGGGGGTTTTGTGCTGCTCTGATGCCTCTTAGGCTCCCTTACTAACTCATGCATTAAGCCCTGCTCTCCTGAAAGGGCCAGACCTTACTTCTTTCCCATCAGGATATATCAGTTGGAAAGGAGAATTTTTAGCACTTTTATTCCATTGACCAACAAAAAGCATTGTTGCATTAGCTCTTGCTGCTTGCCTGGCAAATAAGTAGGCACACTTCAGCTAAATTTTGCAGCTTGTCTGCTGGTCAGGGGTGCTGGTGCCAGACAAATCCACCTGCCAGTGGGGGAAAGATATCTCATCCAGGTTGTAGGGTTGCTGCCCTGGTGGGAGTGCAAATAAGATCACTGGAATTTAAATTAGGTGACCCCCTCCTCTTATTTTCTTGGAAAGGGGTTCTCATTAAGTTACATGATTTGTGATGGGATAGGGCCTTCAAAGAAGGTGATGAGCTGAGATGGTCAAAACTTTGAGTTTCATCCAGTATTTTGTCTTTTAAATTAAATCTTTTCAGCCTGTGTTCATTTGAGGAAATGGTGCAGACAGCCTCACTTCAGCAGGACCTCCCCTAGAATTGCAAAAAAACCCCCAAACCTCTGAAACATCTTTACTGAAATAATGATTTGTATAATACTAGCAGTTAGAAGCTTCAGTCCAATTTAGGCTTCAGTTTTGTACTATAATCGCTCTATAGCAGATTGACTCTGGTTGTATCAAAGGCCAGAACATGCTGAAGTTAGTGGCAGATGCAAGAATACAACGATCACCAAACTCCTAGGTCAGTTAGACTGTGCTTACTTCCACAGTTCTGCATGTGGGTGTGTGCCAGGTAAAATAGCCAGAGGTGACAAGAATGAGAAATTATCAAGTGAGAGAAATAGAAAAAGGACATGAATCCTCCAAAGGATGCCCAAGTATGGGCCAAGGCTTGGTCCAGTGTCAGGTGGTCAAAATCTGACGGCCATGTGGGTGGTAAGACTCTGACTCCTCATGCTCAGGTTAGATGTCTAACATCAGACAGTGCTCTCTTCCTTTCCATAGTTACATGGGCTTTTTTGTCCTGTGCTGAACCTATACGCCTGGGGAACAATCACCAAGAGTCAGAAACCCAGCTAGAGCAGGATATGCCTACAGCAAACCACACTTGATCACAGCAGAGGAAAGCCTTTCTAGTCTCACAGCCATTGCCCACATTTGGCTGAGAGGGCTGATTAATGCGCTGCTCATTAACGGTGTGGTGATGGGATGAAGCCTCTCTGGAAGCACCATAAATGGATCAGAGGTGCTCTTGTTAGAAATAACCTATAGAAGCAGAAGGAACAACAGATGCCCAGAGGCAGGTGATGGTGCTGCTTCGTGGGTAGCAGTTGCATTCATCCTGTGGTCAGCTACTGTGCTCTGTGGTTAACAGAATATCCATAACTCGAGATTTTACTGATGAGCAAACCTCAAAAGACTGAATAAAAGTTTGAGCAAGAAGCTGCTAGAAATGTGGGCATCTGAACATCATGACATCTTGAATCCTCTTCTCTGTTTTGAAATGTCCATTTGTATAATGCAGCATTTTCAGGGAGGGTACAAGGAAATGTTAACCTCTGTTAACTTGCAAACAAAGGCTGGGCTTAAATTTGAATTGCATGCATAAGTTTGGTCTTTGTTTTTGTTTTGAAAATAATTTTATGTGCCTGGGAACAGTACAGAAAAGGCACAGAGATTGTGGTGTATCCAAGATTATTTCTTTGCTTTTCCATGGTTTACCTCAAAAAGGAAAGAGAAGTTTTTCATTCAAGAACAATTCAAATTAGGACTTTGTAAGAGTATAGCTTAATGGTGAGGAATGAAAAATCCTTTGCCTCGGGCAGGAGGAATGACATTAGTCAAGCCCCAAAGGTTCACAATTTACTGTATACAAAACACATTTACAAAGAATTGTAGGAATCTCTGTTTAAAAAAAAAAAAAAAAAAAAAAAAAAAGAAATCTTGAAAGTTTTGCCAGGAACAGATTGGGCCTCTATACATTTCATTTGTCAGAAAATGTTTATGAAAAACTTTTGTAAAGGTACAGTTCAGCCCTTTTGAGTCTAATGTGGAGCAGCAGGAAAGGGGTTAAACATATATTATGGAAACTGATGTAAATTAGGCTATATTCATCCTACCTCCCTTTGGATGCCTAATTTAAGTGCCTGAATTAGCTGCTCAGGTGCCCTATATAGTCAGCAGAGAGATTTAGCATGCTCTAGCATCTTCTCTGGAGGCCTCATGGGCTACACATGCAACCCAGGCTCCTAAACCAGGTGTTGGTCCCAGTTTGATGGCTGGAGCCATGCTCTGTGAATACTCAGCTCTGACTGATGAGCTGCACCGAGCTTTTCTACAGATGGGGCTGGAAGGCCAATTCCTACAATATATTAATAAGTATCTTTTCCAAACGTGGTCTCATACCAGACCAGGTTGCTCCAATCTGCAGCTTTGGTGACGGATAGCTCAGTCTTGTGGAGGAAACTTGGATTTGAATCCTGACCTGAATTTCTTATTTTACCTCCAACTCTAGAATTTCCTTTCTGTGGTTCCTAACTAAAACCTCTGTTTCTGGAGGGCAAGAGCTGAAAGCACAAAGGTTTTGCTTTAATCACAGCCTTTTTCTTATCTTGCTCAAAGCAAAACCCCGGTGAGCAGCAGACAGCCCTGCTGAGCTGTAGCCTCTGTCTGAAGTGTCCTCTTCTTTTCAGACAGGAGAAGCAAAAGTCTGCAAGGGAAGGAAATCTAATTATATTGCACATGTTCTAATTTAAGTTGCAGTGGGTTGCTGGGAGTTTGAGCAGCAGAAACATGAGGTCACTTCTTGCCTGCGACCATGTCCTTTCCTTGATGAGAAGTGGATAGACCTGATAGCTTTTCCCAGTGTAATTACCTCAAGAGTGGATGACTGAGGATCTTCCCCACAGTCTGGGGTTTATTTCTGTGAGAAAAAAAAAGCTCTTTAAATTTAAATGCCCACTGACACACTCATGCACAGATGCATGCACACAGAGAGGCAGGTAGAGAGCATTGTGTGTATGCTGCAACCACAGATGCATAGGTAATCCATTTTGATGCCACTGCAAAGCTAAAGGACTTAAAAATGCTCATTTGTGGATTTTTAGCGTAAGAAATCATAGCCCTGTATGTCTGAGACTTCCCCAGATCCCACCTGGCTGGTGGTGGAAGGGATTGTGTTCTGCTGAAACACAGTCCCACATTTCTTCTGCTTTCTCAGACAGGGATTCCAGTTGTGTCTGTGGTACCCATTGTCAATTTTGATGGCAAGTCATCATTTCAGAGACTTTATTTTCACACCCCCACTGACATGCACAGACTCACAAAGCAAAGGATCAGTCCGTTTGCACTTCAGCCAGACATTGGTTTATTTGAAATTGTGTTAATCTAGATTGTAAAATGCTTTGGGAACGTGGACTTGGGACCTTGGTCTTGTTAACCTTTGTAGACACAGACAAAAGAGAGAGTGAGGAAACCTAAAATCTTCTACTGACACTGGCAGAAGAATGTGGAAAGACCTTGGGCAAATCACTGAGCCTTAGTATTGCCATGCGTAGCATGCAGAAAAATGACTCCTACTTCTTTGATAAAGTGCTTTGAGATTTGTTGAAGATAAACTTTGGATACTAAGAAGGTCTCTTTGCCTCATGTGATTTATATGGTAGGTGTCATTCCGAAGAGCATGGTGGAAAACACATGTAATAAACTTTTGTTACTTGATTATTTGTTAGTTTATACCTCCTTGCCACATGTAAACACATATACACACTGGTTTTATTTCCTGAAGTAGTATTTTTACAAAATTTATATCCACAGTTCCTGGTGGAGAAGGGCATGCAGGCCTACAGAAGTGATGGCCTGTTCTGGATATATTTACAGGGACATGTCACCAGATTGGAACATGTGTGTGGAGGAGACTAAAAACTTAATTTTTCATACCCATTGCAGCAGTCCATCCATCTGAGTCCTTGTCAGTCTGGCAAACTTAAATGTGTCCCTGGATGGAGTAGGAAGAATTTAGGTCGATTTTTCTATCATATGTCTTGTATTAAAACATATCATTTGTGTACAGCACTGACTTCTCTTTAAATATTTCCTTCATTAGTAAGAGTAAATGCAAAATATGTTACATGTGGGGAAAGGAGTGCCAGGAAGCTTTATTTCTCTTCTCTCTTCATCTCTGGAGATATTACACATGCAGATATGTGGTACCCTCAATTATGCCTCACCTACTCCAGGATGAAAAAAAAAAAGGCAGAGAAAAATTTACTGTAATAAATCTCACAACCTCTAGTCAGGGAAAACCCAAATTCTCAGATATCCATAACAAGCTGAGCAGCAGAAATTACCAGCGCTGCACACCAAACTAGTCTCAGGCACTTTAAAGTGCACATTTTCCAGCTTTGCCCTTTCCACAGTATTCCACAGGGGCCACCCATTGCAACTGCTGATAAGGTCGTGTGCAGGGTGGGTGATGAATCTGCACTGATTTCAGAAGGTCCTTCTGTCTGGTTGCAGAAAATAGATACGTGTGTACCCTTGAGAGAAATCTTTAAAGGGGGACTGTGCAGAAGTGTGTGCATTGTGTAGTGGAAAACAGAACAAAGGGGAGAAAAAACCCACAAAAAATAAATGATAACTATTGAGCAATAACTAAATACTTTACCTAAAGTATAATAGTTTTTTATTCTTATTGAAGTATGTTATATGCAACCTTTTGTAGAGTGGTTTGAAATTTAGTTTTTGCTCTTTTTTCTCCTCCTGCACCCAAAAAAACACCCAAACACCCTTTGGAACACCTAGTGTGACATTTGTATTGAGGTAAAAAGACCTCCAGCAGTTCAGAGGTTTGCATTTGGGCTCATGTTTTGAGACTGTGATGCAGCATACAAAACAGCAGAGAAATTTAAACCAGAAAAGACCAAATTAATATGTTCTTCTATATTTAAAACAGAAAAAAAGAAAAAAGGAAAAAAAGAAAAAAAAAAGAAAAAAAGAAAAATGCAGCCAATGCCTAAAACTGACTCTAGGGTTCTTAATATTTTCAAATCTAGGATGTTTTCATTTCATGCTGTTTTACAGATGTCTTTGAGACTTAGATCCAGATTGGATATCAGATTTGGTAACTCCTCTTAAAGTTCAGGGCCAAATCTTGGGAATTTGGTGAGGACAGAACCAGTCTGGAGGAATATTTCACATATGTTTGCCTCACGAATTTCCATGCTCAACCAGCACAGAGGTATCACAGTAACTTGCCCTGTGCCACATTGGTAGCCTGAGTGCATTGAGCCAATGGCATATAGCATTGCTCATGGTTGCAGAACCTCATGTACTACCACACTGCCCATCCTTGTTCCATGGGGAACCACGTCTCACCAAGCATGTCGAGATAGAAAGGCCCTTCCTAGTAAACCAACTTGGTTATACCAGTGGGACACGCTGCTTTACAACAGCCAGGAATATGGCAAGTGAAACAAATTGTTAAAAAATGTGAAATAATCTTTTTGGTGCCTAGGATGAGGAGGAATAGTTGGGATGAATCCAGAACTGAGGTATGGAAATGATTCCAGGGGAAGAGGGAAGAGACTCTGAACAGTGAGATTTATTACGCTGGGACACAGTCTCCCAGAGGAAGGTGTTGAAGACACATTGCTGGAATTGCTTAACAACAGGTTGGACAAAAACACTGGAGGATATAGAGAGGATATGTAGTCACAGATTTTTAAGGCTAGAAAGAGCCATTGTGATCGCTTAGTGAAACCTCCTGCATGACTCGCACTGAGGGATTTGCCTAAATGTGTTCCTGTTACAAGTCCAATAGCTGTCGTGCACTAATGCATATCAGTTAGAAAAGCAACCAGCTTTCTTTTAAAAGAAACTTCCAGTAATAAAAAATCCATTGCTATGATCATAAGCTGTACCCTCTATTCAAAATGTGAGCCATGTTTCTCATCTCAATTTTTCTAGCTTTGGCTTCAAACCCTGTATGTCCGCTAAACTGAAGGTCCCTCTGTGGCACTTTTGTCCCCATGTATTTTTAATCCCTCTGATGGGTATCTCAGATGCTTATTACACCAGTTCCACAGGTGCTTTAGGGCAATCTCTCTCTGTCTCTCTTTAAGTAGCTCTTGGAAACACTTACCTTCTGCCAACTCTTCCAATGCCAATCCTTCAGAACAAGTTACATTTTACAAGAAAGAGGCAAAACTTTGCTCCCTTAGCAACAGACAAATGCATTTTGATGTCTAAAATGTGCACTGCCTGCTTCTGATTTACCCTCTATGCCAAGCTACTTGGATAGGTGACTATATCTTCAGTGTCAGTATTTTTATAGAGTTACTCAGTTTGAGCACACAGCATTTAAGACAAAGCAATGACACATTTAGAGCAAAGAACTGTACTTAGGTGAGTTACTGGAACAAGGACAATTAAAAGGGCAATGCTCTGAAGTGTTGGCAGTACTGCACCATCGCTCTGTCTGGTCTCCATGTCTCCATTCCTAAAGGCAGCATGTGCACAGAAAACACTGAATTTCTGCACATGTTCAAGAATTTAAGAGTTTCTCCAGACCAGATCTTCAGCATAGGATAAGCCAATTTCTGTCCCAGACAAGCTACAAGCTTTGATGATCTGGATGCTAATCCCAGGCCTGAATTTATATTAAAAGATTTTCCACCTGCCTATTCAACCTCACGGGTGAAACAGTGGGGACCCAATAAGCTGAATTTTACTCCTGATTTCTTAGGTGAAAAGGTAGAGAAGTTTGGGAGGTCATTTAAGCATAAAGCTGTGCTTGGGGGGTTTGCAATCCTCTTTTCTAGTTGACTGTTCTCTGCCCTCTCTTTTTCTGGTCTGTGCTGATGATGATTTATGTGTGTAGAAGCCAAACTTAAACTTGGTCAGGGCCTTTAAATAATGCTGCTGTACCTTAATAAAACTGCAGTTAGCCTGGTGCTGTTGTTTTGAAACCAGTTGAGAAAGTCTTGAAAGTATAAAATCAAGGGACAATTAAATCTTGCGTTCAGTTCCCAAATACATTTCCGCTGGAGATTCACACTTAATAAAATACAGAAAATTGCATTTTATTTTGGTACATAAATACTGGTAGTGGGGGGACTGTGGCATTTAGAAGAGAGAATCGTTCCACCAGAAAACTCACTTCAGCAAAATGATGCAGTCCAGTTGAGCCCCTTTTATGATCTGGGAAATGAGTGTTTTTATAGCACACTAAATAAAACCTTCTATTCGAGCTGGTGTTTTATTAGTAAAGGTGATTTTGTCATAGCTGTGGGGGGAAGAAAGGAGAGATGAGGGATGACATCAAAGCAGAGATGTATGTCATTCAGAAAAAGCACAGCAATGCCCTAAAAATGTGGTGCCACTCCTCATCACCTCACCTAGCATTGCCACAGAAATATTTTGTGTCATTATTTCTTTTGTTGTTGTTCCTCTAAAACATTATTGCTAGTCTGGTTGAATTTCCCTCAGTGGGGAAGCTTTTGCTACAGATGTGATGGGGAGCCTGCAAAAGCATCTGGGTGAAAAAGGCATCTGCAGGGAGCTGAATCCAGGGGGATGGTAAAATCAGTTCTTAGAGGAGAGCATTCAGGTTTAGCCAGGGCAGTTTGTGATTTTGCTTCTGCTCAAACTCACCAGTGTTACGGTCTGGAAAGAGGACTTGCAGGTGGGCATTAGCAGCCTCATAGCTCATGTCCATGCCTCAGGAGTCCTGGTGCAGTGCTAGGTGTCTTTCTTCAAACCTGCCTTCCTTAGGGGTGCAAATGAAAATCACCTGATTGAGGACTAAAATCTTCAACAACTATGTCACAGGGGCATCACCTCTAGTCCCGAAACAGAGACATCTGACATGCTTTTGACATCTTCAACATGTGCAGCAAATTTCTTCAGTTATCACCTCATGGGGTTGATGCTGGTTCTAGGGAAAAGGGGAGAGGGATCACTTCTTATCTACCAACAGTGGTGAAAAATAAACACATGTTACATGCAAACTAGGAGGATAAATCTTGAGAAACTCCACTCATCCTGTAGACTTTTGCAAATGGGGAAGTTTTCACTGCATGGCTGCTTGGACAGTGAGAAGGACTGCATGCAATGCAAGGGAAGATGAGTGTGCTCCTATTCCCTTCCATCAGCACACAGTTATTTTACAGGTGAAAACAAAGGAGAACCCCACTTGGGAATCTGACCTGAGACCAGCTGTTTGACAGAGTCCAGAACATGTCCCCTCTCTGGATGGTACATCCCACACCATTTGCTAGCTTTCTATAAAGTGTAGTGACTTTTCAGTACACAACCAGTGGAGCCAGGAGTTCGTCACATATGACCTCTTTAGGCAGATTATCCAAAGGGAACAAACCTCTCGCATTTCGCTGCAGATCACTGACATTCATCTCTTCGGAGTCGTTTTGCTGAAGGCACAGGTGATGATGTCTCTGAATGCACAGGATAAGACTCAGATCTTAAGGCAGAAAGATGGGAAGACACTGGATAATTGACCTCTCCCACAAATTTTAATGAATGTTAACCAAATAGATGTCCTAGCAGATTTATGAACTTTTTGCTAATGCTCATGCATGTGCAAACTTCATGACAGATCTTAGCTGCAGTCAGGATGCTTTGAAAGAATTAATCTAGTGGTCAGTAACTGCTAAATGAAGTGCATTCTAAAAGAATGATGAGATAACTGACTGGAGTTCACAGCTTTTATGAACTTCTCTAAATGCCTGTTTTCAGGTGAGTTCAGCATCTCCTTGACATTTAAGGACTCAATTTATAATCAAATTATATAACTCTAGTGGAAAGAATCACTGGCCACAATGGAAAAGCTATATGTATTTCCCCAACCCTTGGGGAGGGGGAGAAGTATAAAGGCTAACACTGAAATTCCTATACTAAATGAAGGATAAAAGAAACCTTTCTGTGCAAATTAAACACCGTAGCCTTTTAAAAATTACAGCAGAAACTTACAGTGCACACATCCTTATTTCCAATGTAGTAATCTGAGGCATACTGAAGCATTAATGTCCAGGACAACACCACAAACCTTTCAGAGATGAATACCTCTTACCACTCGCATTTCTCGATGTCTCAGTCCATCTTGGGATCCTTTGGCTGTTTGATTATGGCCAAGTCACTAGAACAGATATCCATTGCCCTCTACAACTTGAAATCACAAAACAAAATGGAAGAGAAGGATGAGACAGAAACCTCAACATGCAACATCGTAGTTGCAGACAAGGAAAAGCAGGTCGTGCTCCATGGAACTGTACCACTTCCAAAGGGATGGAAGTATGTTTTATGTATGAATAATAAAGTCTTTGCTGCCATTACTACCAAAGCTTTTCGAGAAATGAAAGAATGCAGCTTAGCAAAGGTGTCTTGCTCTGCAAGCACTGGCTTCACAGACATGATGTCTGAAATGCTCACTTAAAAATCTTTGCACTGGCTTGGGGTCGAACAAGGACTGAACCAGGATTATCTGACCAGATGAATGAGCAAAATTATGAGTTCCATTGCAGTACACCTTAGCTAGTGCCCGATTGTTCTCTCCCAGCTGCCTAAACTAAGGAGGCAATCTGTGTTATGCTTAAACATGATATTTAAACTGCATAGTTATGTCAGTGGTGATGGGCTCTTTGTTGGAGATGACAGAAAAATCCCATTGTTTAGAGTTTTCCCAGATTCGGTGCTTAATACAAAGCCTTGAAAAGAACAAGGTTGTTTAAACATTTGATAAAGAAAATATGTGCAGAGATGGGTCTCTCCCACTCGTAAGGAGCAAATCAGCCCACAACACCAAATCCTACCTTTATAAATTCAACATGTTGTTGCAATTTGCCCAAATAAAATCCTCAATCCCTGTATGTGGAAAATGGAAGTGTCTGAAATCCATCAGAAGATTGAAATAGTGTGCAAGTCATCCAGTTTAAAGCTGGTAGCAAAATTAATTTGGAATACCTTTGGAATGTCTGAATTATTTAACAAATCATGACGCTTTACCGGGAATGCGTGAAAAATTAGGATTTGCAACCACATGAGGAACTTCAGACCCTTCAGTAATCTCTGTGCATTGCTTTGTCTTTTCCTTAAGGATAAGTGCTTTAGATAGGTATTCTCAAAACAATTAGAATGCAAAAGCCTTAACTTTTCTCTGTTCAGTTTCTCTGTTTTGACGTGATTACACAAATACCTCAGGGAAGACAGAGCTACATAGCAATGGGAGTGCAAATCTGGAAGGACCTCCAGCAGCTTCAATGAAGATCTTCCTGATTTGTGTGAGACTTGCACCACAGTCTGTGATGTTTGTGTTCAATGTATGGACACAAACAGGTGATGCTTTGTTTTTAATTAACCCACTCCCACCCCATGCTGTGTCTTGTTCTCAAGTAGTCCCCTGCAGCTTTGTATTAATTTCTGCCTCTCTTTTGATGTCTTAACGAATGATCCTCACTCCTGTGAGTGTGATGGTGTTTAGGATTATTGCTATTGAAGACTTAGGGAGCTGGGGAAGAGTTAAACTCTGGGAGCAATAAATCTGACAAACTGCTCTGAAAAGTCACCCTGGTTTGGGATGATAATGATGAATTTTATGTTAGTGCCTGCTGACATGTTTTCCATTAGTATTTTAATTGGAATTAAAGACCCTACATCAGTTCTGGACCAGATTCAGTGGGGTTTCTCAGAAGACATTACTGTTGTTTGCAATAGGAAGTGTCATATGCCAGTTTGAGATTTCTGTTCTCTGATTAGAGTCATTGAGGACCTGAAGGACTTCTTGAAACCATTTCAGACACATGCATTATGAACTAACCTCTCTTGATCACAGGCCCCTCCTATAAATTGATCACATTTTATGTCAGTGACTGCTCAACCTGAAAGTCATCAGCCCAGAGTTAAGTTCCACTGAACCTGGTGTCTCCTCTTGGCATCTTTTATTTATACAACAATGCTACCCCAGGAAGACTCAGTGTACTCACCAAAATACATTAAATATCTCCAAACTATAGTTCTTATTAGAACCTTTGAGTGAGCAGTTTGCAGCTGTCCCATTGGGACACAAGAGGAAATGCCCAATCTTGAGCAAAAGCATGAGCTGAGCCAGAATTATTTATTCATGTGTCAGAGCTGGAAACTCAGATTTTTCTTCCTCTGAAAGGGTTTTCTTCTCCAGTAACACGTTTTCATGCACATCTAGGAAGAAAAAAATGAAGAAAAAGCTTTTTCAAGAGGAACAAATTACCTGGAGCTTCTCCAGTTATCATGTGCTCCTTGCAAAGGAGCATCTGATTTTTCAGAATGCAGATGCCCATTGCATTTGAGTCACTTAACCCTCAGTGCTGCCAGATTTTTTCATTCAGTCTCAAAAATCTCAGGCTGACCTTTTGCTAGGCACCAAAGGTCTGCTATCAGCATTGTCTGGAGTACTTCTGAATATAAGCTTAAGTTAAAGCAGGTGTGAATTCAGGCTTGCCTTTGCTCTGAGGTGACTCAGGAAGGTCCAGTGTGCATGCAATATCAGTGCCATAGCTGAATGCTGTGCCTGAGCTAATATCCTTCTCTGCATGGCTTGGAGACAACGTCTGGCCAACCCAGCATCTAGCCAGCCCAGGTGGCAAAGAGAGCAAATGTTCACACACATCCAAGCAGTCACAGCTTCACCCCATGGATTTCCAATGAGATGCCAGCTCTCGGTTGCCAAAATTGCTACCAAAAATGGCTTACAAGTTCCTAGACCACACAGAGGTATTCTACGTTGTTTTGATAAGATTTGTTCTCTCTGGAGGGGCAGGGGTGGCCCTGAGATAAAAGCAAGCACTTCCCAAGACTCTGATCCTAAGTGACATTATTCGTTTAGGAAAGCCTTTCCTCTTTTTCTTTTCTTTTTTTTTTTTTTTTTTTAATTTTATTTCCAGCCTATGAAGAAGATAACAAAGGATAGTATGTCCCCAGAGCACACTCTGATGTGTCACTATGGATGCCAATCCCCACAGACACTCACGATGTTATTAATTTTTAAAACAAACTTGCTGATTGAGGTTCTGACTGCCTTTAAATTGTCTCTACAAGGAGACTGTGTACTAATTAACCCACAAAAACAATCAATGATGTACCTTTTTCAAGTTTCAGGGTGATTAGAATATGAAAATGAAGAGCACAATGGTGCAGATGTTTTAAAATCACAGCAGACAGCAATTAGTGACATGGGAACCAGCTGCTTATCTCTCCAGATAAAGCCTCCTAATAGGGAATTACACTTGAGGAGCCATTACACAGATGGATCTGTGAATGATTTAAAGAGGGGGTGTTGTAGTATTAACTTTGATTTGCAAGCCAGATTCTTGACAAGCTGTATGTGTGTTACCTCCTCAGAAAGGTGTGTTTAGAGCAGGGATGTACCATCCCCTGTGAGCAATCAGAATTTTTTCAGGTGATGGGTTTCTCTAATTGCATATTTTATCATTATTTTCAGTTATATTAATTTTTATTTGGATTTTTTCTTACTACTATTATTTTATTAAGGTCTTGATTTGTTTGCTGGCATCTCCTCCCACTTTTGGCTTTAGGACTGGAAACAGCATGTGGATTTAGAGAGAAGCTAAGGTGAGGGAGTGAGGAGTCAGAGTGAGACATCCAGTAGTTAAATAAAAAGAGTCCCTGAGGGATGGATTCTGCTGCTGGATACTGTTTGTGGAGTAGGGTGGCACTTATCATGGGACTAATACAGTCTCATTCTCTCAGTTGCAAGGGCTGCATGCCAGAATAAAACTGTTAAGAGGAGTTATCGCTTCTGGAGGTGCAGGTTGCACAGGTCTGGCAAGGCAGGTGTGAACACACAATTCCACCTCCTCTGCTCTCTGGACGGTGCTGTTCAGTTGTCAGTCTATGGGTTGTGTCCTGCTCATAGGTCTACCCACCACTGCCAAGACTGAGGACTGAAACTCATGAGTTTGGTATTAAAATCATATACTCATAATAAATGGATTCAAACTTTATTTTTTTTTTTTTAGTCTAAGGTTTAGAGTAATAGAATCAGAGAACGGTTTGGGTTGGAAGGGACCTTTAAAGGTCATCTAGTCTAACTGCCCTGCACTGAGCAGGGGCATCTTCAACTAGATCAAGTTACTCAGAGCGTTGTCCAGCCTGACCCTGAACGTTTCCAGGGATGAGGCTTCTACCATCTCTCTGGGCAACTTGTTCAACCATTTCACCACCCTCATCGTAAAAAATTTCTTCCTTACATATAGTCAAAATCTACCCTCTTTTAGTTTAAAATCAGTACCCCTCATCCTATTTTAGCGTTACCCCTTGTTCTTGTTTAGCATGTGCTGAATCACACTGCTCAAACTTCTTTGGAGTTATGAAAACTATTAGTTTCTTTATGTGTATTTTATTTTCTCTAAAGGGAGGATGGGATTTTTACCCATTAAGCATGTCCAGAAATTGAATATCAGTAGAAATATTGACATTGTCTAGTGAGATGTGATAAAATTGCATGGGTTAAATTACACTTCTACTTTCACAAAAAGAAGGAACAGACTCCCAGTGCAGAATAGATAGCTGCTAAAGAAAATCCCATTTAATGAAAGGGAAAACTACAAATAGAGGCAGGCGCTGAAGTTTGAAGCATTTTTAGGGTCTCGTAAACCAAAAAGTAAATAAAGGTAAATCTTTCCCTTTTTATGAAAAAGCCCACTACTTTTGATGCCAATCTCAGCTGTGCTGCCATAGGAACTCTATTCAAGTCGGCAGTCCCTTGCCAAGACTTATAGAGCTACAGTATATTGCATGCTTACTGATGAATAAAGTAATGAATTTTGTGAAAGGCATCAAGATACAGGTTTCTGAAGAGCCTATTTACTCTCACCCTTTTGACAGCTCTGGTGTCCTCCACTAGCTCATAAGAAGCTTGGGTGAGCTGAGCTGGGGCTTGTCGGCTTCTTAGGGTGATGCTCACCCACCAGGGAAAATTTGCCCCTAAATATTAGGGCCAAAGGGATCAAACAGCAACCCAAATGAATACTTAGGGAATAAAATACACTTGGCTGCATTACTTTCACCTGATTTAGTAGTGCTTTCAGGTAAACATTCCCCACATATCCATTGCAGCCAGTGAAACCCAACCTGCTGCAGTCAAATGATATCTGGTTGCTGTGTTGTGGAAGAATTATTTTGAGGTGATATGGACGTGTCTGGTGAGGGGGAGCGAACAGTAAATGTTATGCTGGAAGAACTTGCATGAAGAAACCCAGTGGAGTGCTATGTGCTTGGGCAAATGTATAGTTTTGACATCCCGCTTAGGAAATGGAGTCCCCTGATCCTGCAGACTGGTCATTTTTTGAAGGCCTGTTGAAATCAGAGTGCTTATCCGTGTGATTAAATGCCTCCAGAGTTGGCACCTTTGATGACATAGGCATATCTTTCTCATGAATTGTAAGATAGATGTCGTGGTGGCCTGCGGAGCTGGAGTAATGACAAGGCTATCATTAGGGATATGTTGGAAGTTGCATCATCAGTTTATAATGTGCAGGCTGAGGAAATGAGGCTGGAGGAGCCAAGCAATATATCAGCATTCATCGCTGACATATAGCTGGCCTCTCAGTTCTGAGCCCTTATTAACTGCCTTAAAATATAGATCAGAGATTATTGCTCCTTTTAAACTAGAGATCTCTCTGCGTGTGGTGGACTTGGAGGTACCAGGGTGTTGCCAGCATGATGTTTTCACTCACTGCTGTAACTCTCTTTTCTTTTTTTTTTTCTTTTTTTTTTTTTTTTCCCCCTTCCAAATGAAATGTTTCAGGTCATTTACTTTTAACACCTCAGCATTTTGGAAATAATGTGAGTGTAAGGAGTTGCTTTGATCTGTGCAGAAATAAGCCTGGCCCAGCCTTGGTATGGGTCCTGAGGGCTGAGAAACTCCTCAACCCATCATTTCCAGGGCTTGTCCAAGTCACAAATCCTGGTACCTCAGGCAGATGATGTTTCATGTAAGGCTTGAGTGCAGGTCACCCATCTCCAGCCCACTGGGACCTCACCAGGGGATGACCATGTCCCGCACACCTCCTCATGCCCAGCTGACAGCACACCCAGCCTGATGGAAGAGCCCCAAATGGCTGAGGTATAATGAAGCTGAGGAGCTTTGTGATCAGTTTTTTTTCTTGTTGTTGTTTTTCTGTTTTTTTTTTTTAAAAACAACAAACCAAACCCCAAACTATCAGTGACAGTGCTGCTGATTTCTTTTTGACCCTTCCCTGGCTTCATCCCAAGGACGTGGATGCGGGTGGGCTCCATTTGCTGAAGGAGGGCATCAACAGCCTGGGTCATGGCTGCTGTGTGCTGTGTGGCTCACATGCAGGAGGCCACTGCCAGGAGGAGGAGGTGGAACTGATTCATTCCCCGAGGGCTGTTTATGCTTTCGGCTCTTTTCTCAGGCTGAAGGAACCGAGTGTCGCTCGCCCGTGACATCTGCAGCTCCACCACAGCTGTGTGCTTTCATTTTCTCACTCCACAATTCCTGGAAATCTCTGCTTTCCCTGAGCATGGCTGGTCCATGTGCAGAACAGCTGAACTATCCACAGGATTTAAGAGTCCCTGATTACTCCTCAGACGATGGACCAAAACAGCTTCATCATTATTGCTTATACCAGAAAAGCCACATGCCCATTTTTATGTGCACATGAAGAATAGCTCAACATCAATTTGACAATAACATGTATGTTTAATGGTCACTAAATAATGCACCATGGGCTTGGAGGTGTTTATCTCTTTTCAAATCCCTCTGAAGTTGCTCAGAACTGAGGACACCTTGTTTCTCGGCTCAAAACCCTCTTATGCTGACAGCCTTCTTGCCCCAAAACTTCTGTTGCAAACACCCCAAACAGGGATCTAACGTAATGCTACTGATGGAAATGTAATTGTAACAGGGTGTTTTCAGAAACATGAGATGCTTAGCAGTTGTTTTCTATTGTTCTTTCCTTGGTTACACATTTATTTTAAGTTTCTGCTCATTTATTTGGCATTTGGAACAGTATAATTACGGTTTGTTAAGAACAGTTGTTTGCAGTACTAGGTGTACAAAATCAGTTGCACAGTTTGATCCAGAACTTTGCAAAAAAAGCTCTTAAATGTAACAGGAGAAAACAAATAGCTAGAAGAGGTCAATTAATAAAAGTAGAAAAAAAAAAAAAAGTTGTTTGTTTTTTTTTTTTTTTGCTTTAAGAAACTTTTCAAAGGGTTATAGATGTAGCAAACATAATTTCTTTAGCTGAAGGAGGCCCACCAAGAAAAAAAAAAAGTTGACTTTCTTTTGCTCTGTAAAGTCTTCAGCATCATTCTGCCCTTACTGTAACCTCTGCGACTTGAAGAGCTGCTGTCAGATTAGAAGTCATATTGGAAATATCTCTTAACAACACTGCAAATAGCAGATTATGAAAATGGAAAGAGAGTAATGCAAATTTTGAACCTGCCAAGTGTGCTTCACACACTTGATGCTATGCGTATGATTTTAAGCACTGAGTTTGTGGGGATGACTTCTATGTGGAAATTAAAGCAAGTAAATCTTTGCACATTCTGGCTTCATAGGGAAGTGGACCCATGGGTTTTCCTCTTGTTTGGTACAACTTCCGAGATAATTTTGTATTTTTCTTGTTTACAACAATGAGCTTAATTGCTGTTACTGAGCATCAAGTTCTGTAAGGGATTATTTTTTCAAAAAGGGATTCTCACCAGGAGGCTAAGTTGTAACATTCATCCATTGAAAGGGAATATTTTACTTGTGTTTTAAATTAAAAATCAATAGAATATGTTTCCTTAGCAATTTAACATTTATAGAAATATTTCCATTGTTTTTAGAGTGGGAAAACAAAACAAAACTTGTTTATAGTCCCTGAGTCTAAATGCAAACTTGGCTCAAGTATAAGAAGACTTTATAAAGGCTTCTAACCCTGACAGGGGCTTTGGTTAAGAATAGTTGTTGTTCACTGCACAAATAAAGAGCTGTAACCAGGGATTATGAATGGACTAAGAAACTAATTTTTTTTTTTTTTTCCTATGTATTTTCTTTTACCTTCCAGGTTTATGACAGGCCACCAAAACATTCTGCTCTGCACTATGATCCGGGCCTCCAACAAGACTTCACCGGTGACACCTTAAAATCAAAGCACCAGCAGAAAAGTAGCAACCAGCACCATCTTGACTGGTCATCGAGCTCTGATACTGGATCCACTTCTCAAGGTTGCTTCATCAACACGGAACCCAGTCGAGAAGCAGTCAGTACCACCAAGGTTTCTGCTCCAGAGCCAGGAGTTTCCTTCAGCAAATCTCAAGCAAAGAAGTCTTGTTCCAGCAGTACATGGGGGCAGCTGTCGGCCAGTAGCAAAGAGCTTGCCATTTGCAGTGCGGTCCCATCACCCAACAACATCAGCGTGGCCACCCAGCCCAGCAATGCCTCTGAGTGCAATGGGCTTTTGCCTCTCGGTGATCAAGAGGGAGGTTTGCAGCTGGAGGCCCCCGATCAGCCCACTGGAAGTTCAAAGAAGAAGTCCAGTAAAAAGGACTTGATAAGTCAAACCATCCAAACTGCAGACATCGAATGGGTGAAGAGCGCTCAGAAAGCATTTGACAGCAAATCCCATGACAGCATGGAAGGGAAAAAGGAGTCTTACTCAATGGACAGTGTGTTGGATACCTCACCCTCGAAGCAGAATCCCACTTCTGTTAGCAGTTGTGAAAGTGACACCAGTCACGTGCGAATTACTATCCCAATAAAGTCTCCGACAACAGACACATCTGGCCACAAAAGGAAAAAAAGGCAATCCACAAAATCTTCCATAGAGAAAACCATCCAGGAGAAAAGCATGCCTTCAGGACTTTCTATGAGCAGTGAAGTAGCAAACAGGGCTAGCTCTCTACCAGAGGGGAGTAAGAAAGATCTTCGAGCCACAAAGCCAGGGAAAGTGATTGAAAATGAGTCCCCTTTAGTATCTATCGACAGCAGTGTGCTCACTGACAAAGCTTCCCCTAACAGTGCCACCAGACTCAGAAAACCTGTACCTTTGACAGCTACTCTCCTACCCACTGATCTTCCCACAGCTGGCAAATTATCTGAGGTCCAGCACCCCAAACATGCAGCTAAGCGGCGATGGACCTGCAGCAAACCTAAATCTATCCTTCGAGAGACCTCCATGACAACATCTGAGAAGCTGATGGTGGAGCCTCCTTCAGCCTATCCCATCACACCATCCAGCCCTCTGTATACCAACACAGACAGTCTTACTGTGATCACACCTGTCAAGAAAAAAAGAGGACGACCAAAGAAACAACCTTTACTCACTGTTGAAACCATTCATGAGGGAACATCCACCAGCCCAGTGAGTCCAATCAATCACGAATTTCCAGGAACAAAGAAAAGGAAGAGGAGACGGAATCTGGCCAAGTTGGCCCAGATGGTCCCAGGAGAGGACAAGTCTATCAGTGAACTCAAGTTTCACAAAAAGGTTGGTAAGCTTGGGGTCTTAGATAAGAAAACCATCAAGACCATTAATAAAATGAAGACCCTCAAGAGGAAGAACATTCTCAATCAGATCTTGTCCTCCTGCTCCAGCAGCATAGCTCTGAAAGCAAAAGTCCAGCCATCGTCTAGTGCTGGGCCAGCCACCATTGATGCCAGACTAGGGAAGCAGATCAATGTGAGCAAGAGGGGGACTATCTACATTGGTAAAAAACGGGGCAGAAAGCCAAGAGCAGAACTGCAGCCTCAGCCAGAAGAACCTAAGACAGCCATCAAGCACTCAAGGCCTGTTTCCAGCCAGCCAGAAAACCCAACAGTGCCTTCCAACCTGCAGTCACTTGTGGCATCGTCACCAGCAGCTATTCATCCACTTTCAACACAGTTAGTGGGGACTAATGGCAACCTTAGCCCTGCAAGCACTGAAACAAATTTTTCAGAGTTAAAAACTATGCCAAATCTTCAACCTATCAGTGCTCTTCCTACAAAAACCCAGAAAGGAATGCACAGTGGAACTTGGAAGCTGTCTCCACCCAGGTTAATGGCTAATTCACCTTCCCACCTCTGTGAAATAGGTTCTCTGAAAGAAGTCACACTGTCACCGGTGAGTGAGTCTCACAGCGAGGAAACCATACCGAGCGACAGTGGGATAGGTACAGACAACAACAGCACTTCTGACCAAGCTGAGAAAAGCTCAGAATCCCGCCGGAGATACTCCTTTGATTTCTGCACCCTGGATAATCCAGAGGCTATCCCATCTGACACCAGCACAAAGAACAGGCATGGTCACCGGCAGAAACATCTCATTGTGGATAACTTTCTCTCTCATGAGAGTATTAAAAAGCCAAAGCACAAGAGGAAAAGGAAAAGCCTGCAGAACAGAGATGACCTCCAGTTTCTGGCAGACCTTGAGGAACTCATTAATAAGTTTCAAGTGTTCAGGATTTCCCATAGAAGTTACACATTTTATCATGAAAATCCATATCCCAGCATCTTCAGGATTAATTTTGATCACTACTACCCTGTGCCATATATCCAGTATGACCCATTGCTCTATCTTCGCAGGACCTCTGACATGAAGTCTAAGAAGAAGCGTGGTAGACCTGCCAAAACCAATGACACCATGACAAAGGTGCCTTTTTTACAAGGGTTCGGTTACCCTATTCCCAGTGGGAGTTACTATGCACCCTATGGAATGCCTTACACATCAATGCCTATGATGAATCTTGGTTACTATGGTCAGTATCCAGCTCCTTTGTACCTGTCTCACACGCTCGGAGCGGCTTCCCCATTTATGAGACCTACCGTGCCCCCACCCCAATTCCATGCAAGCTCTCATATGAAGATGTCCACCACTGCCAAGCATAAAGCGAAACACGGAGTGCACCTACAAACACCTGTGGGAATGGGCCTTGGAGACATGCAGTCCTCTTTGGCTCCTCCAAAGGTTGGAGGAACAAGCCTTTCAAGCGGCCGACTTCACAAAAGGAAACACAAACATAAGCACAAGCATAAGGATGAGCGGATATTGGGGACACATGAAGATCTGAGTGGTCTCTTTGCTAGCAAGTCCACTGGCTTCTCCAGCCATGCCATCAATGAAAGGCTAAGCAGTTCAGATAAAGACCTCTCCTTGCTCAACGAGAAAAGCAAGCATAAGGAGAAGCAGAAGCACCAGCATTGTGAAACCGGACACAAAGGCTCGAAGAGTAACTTTGAAGTGGATACACTGTCTACGTTATCACTTTCTGATGCCCAGCAGTGGACACAGAGCAAAGATAAAAGTGACACAAGCAGTGATCCCATTGACTCTTGCACAAAGAGATACTCTGGTAATACTGAGAGTAATGGAAGGTCAGAGTCCTTGGACATGTTTGGTGAAATGAATTCCTCGAGTGAGAAGCGGGATAATGAAGCAAGTGGGAATAAAAGAAGAAGCTTTGAAGGGTTTGGAACTTACAGGGAAAAGGACATTCAGCCCTTCAGGACAAATAGGAAGGACAGAAGCACTTATGATTCTTCAGTCTCTTCTGGTAAGCTCTGTTTTTTTTCTATTTTATCTTACTACATTTAAATTTGAATGCTGAACAAAGTGAGACTTGTCATTTACAGTTCATGAGTCAATAACTGCTCTGAGTTTTTGTCTTTGACTACCATTCTGCATCCAGACTTTGGGGAGATTGACAAGAAAGTTGGCCATACTTTAAGCCAAAACCTTTAAAAGCCTTTAAGTTGTTACACAGCATTTTTCTAAATATTTGTCCTGCCTTTGCCTCTCTCTCATAACTTGTTGCACTTCCTCCAAAAATCTCACCGTTGAGTTCTGCAAGAGCAGCAATTATAATACCCGTTGGCAAGGTAGGCATCCCTCTTATTGGTGTCTAATGTGGTAGTCATTGCCTAGACTTTGGGAGAATAGGTACAGTCCTGAGCAGAGAATCTCTGCTCTGGCCCACAAAGCATACAAAAGTGGTTTGTTGATGGGATGGACCAGAGATGTGGGAAGTTGTTGGGCAGGATTAGTGTCCCATGAATGGTGTGGTGTAATGCTGATCCAGAGGGACCCGTCACAGCGATAGCTGTACTGAATATATGGAGACCCTGGACACAATCCTAGCGTAAATCTATCACTTCCAGTTGGCAGATGTCGTGTAAAGTAATTTTCCTGAGCACTGAGTGGCTGTGGGAAGGGACTGGTGTCATGGAAATAATAAACCTTATCCCATTGACTCTGAAGAGTTTTAAGACTCATGACTTGGAAATATAAGCTGGGTAGATGAGGAGGGAGGAAGCTCCTTTTGGCTGCTGAGGACATCTGTTCCTCTCCTGCAGAGGAGGAAAAAAAAAAAGGAATCTGAATCTTGTCTGAGACTGAATTGTACTTTACAATAGGGAGCTGCTTTCTTGATGACACAGAGGCAGGTGTTTTGCTGCAATATAAATGAATTTAGCTTGGGAGCAAGCCCAGAGCTCCTGTACCATCAGATGTTTATCACAAAGCAGATTTCACACTTGGTTCTGTAAAAGGGTGAGCTTTACTGAACCAACCAGTGGTGGAGAAGATTTTGATGTGCTAAAAAAGAGCTTCAAAGAAACGTAATTCATAGCCTCCAAAATGAGCAGAGAATCAGCTGAGAACTCAGGAGGAGCAGAGAATTTGTATAACCTGCCAATGTAAGGCTCTTAAGTTTTTTATTGACTTGTAACTGATTGAGATCCAAAGACTGCTCATGATTAAGCCACCTATACATTTTCATTTCCTTCACCAAGACTAGGATCTGGACTACAGCAATGAAAAGCAGAAATGGGAATGTTCTCATGGGATAAGCTCTCATTTTAGACTGTTTATCAGACCAATTGTGACATCCAGAAATGACACCCAGAAATATTGGAAAAGAGACTGAATTCAGCCACAGGTTATATCAGGGTTGCTACATGCCTGGCAAAGAACAAAATTATTCTCCATTAAGTGCTGTGGTGGCTACTGAATTATGGACGTTGTGTCCTAGCAGACAAAGGTTAAAAGTCTTCAAAATTTTTAACAGGGCTATTTCTCTGGTTTTCAGTGGAAGTTACTGATTTCACAGTTAAAATAACAGTTAGATTTGTAGTCTTTTTGATTTCTGAACAGAAGATGTTTGCTAAACCTGCACTTTCCAATTTAATATATTTCACTTAGGCATAGCAAATTTCACTTAGGCATATCAAATTGTCAAGAGAGAATTCTCAGCACTGCTGAACCAAAATGAGTTTCCAGCACAGGGGCATGATCCCCATGAGGCTGACTTGGAAATAGAATTGGTAAAGAAAAAGTTCATTTCATGTTACTTTCCTTCAGTTTATTGTTCATCACAATAAAAATGTAAGATGGAGTAGTAGAACTTGCAGTAGGAGCTCCATCAGATTTGCTGTTTAAAGTTCTAAAACTGATTCTCATTTAAACTAAAATTATTATTTTTATTTATTTTTACTTTTCTTATTTACAACTGCACGTCATTCCCCATGACCTAATCCATCAAGTCACAGATTATGAACTGGTTTCTTCATTGTCAAGCTATTATTTTAGATGGAAAAATCATCAGCAGTTAGCTAAGCAGAGCCAGCTAACCAGAGCCATACCTTGCACTACAAGGAAAAATACTAAAACTAAACAGCTCTGCCAAGAAAGGCCTGGAGCCAAAACTGCTCATTAAAGTCTAGGAACATCTGTCTGCTTATGACTGTCTAAGATCGCAGTTGCAGCTTTTTTCCCTCTCTGCCTTTGACCTTCACTAGGATTCCCAACAGAGGTCCATGCTTGAGTCTAGCCATAACTATTAACCAGTTCCCACTGAAGAGGGATTAAACTTTTCCATTATAATCTTGACCTTCTTTCTCATAATTCACCTTGCATTTCCCTGAGGTGGATAAACAGTGATTGACTAATCATAAAAATAAAAGGTAAAAGGAAAAAAAAAAAGCCCTGTGAGAACAAATAGCTCTGTCTCAGGAGACAATTGCCATAGTCTGATTGCTCTTTCCATTTAATACTTGTCATCTTTCACAATATAAAATCATATACAGCAGAGATAAGAGGAGACATCCTGAATACTCAGATGAAAGCTGAAAAGAGATTTATATCACAATTTCACTGTTATCTTTACTGCATGGGCATTTTGGCATGCTCAATAATGCCAGCCTTAAAGCCTATGAATGATTTTATGCTCTAGAAAGATTGGAATGTCAAGGGAAGAGTTGTCCCTCTTACATTCTAGAGGAGCTAATTGCAGTCCTGGCACAAGAAATCTGTACCAAGAGTGAAGAGGGACACCCAGCAACCTTGGTTGGCCAAAATAAATATCTATTCCCTGTACTGCACCAGCTTGGACTATCACTCACCATTTGTTAGTGGGGACTTTGTGAGCTTTGGCTCATTTCACATCTCTTGGAATCTCTTGGGGTTAAATGTGCAATGTTAGTGCATATGACTATTCTCCCAGTGCGTTTCCTGTTTCTCCACCATTGTTCTGGAGAAACGGGAGTCCCTTCCATAAACAATAATTAATAACTCTTCCCACTTTCCATCCACTCCACATGACCTGTTGCTTCCTGCTGCATTTTTCTGAAATTTCTGTTTTTGTAAGATTCTTTGTGCTCATCTACCCGATGGCATTTAGAAAGACTAATTAACCAAAACTAATTAAACCCTTCTTTCCAGTTTGGCTGATGCAATAGACTAGTCCAGTGGTGTTACTCTGGCCTATAGGAAAGGATATGGCAGAAGGTGTTTCACATCCTGCCTTGCCACAGTCATACTATCACCTGGACACATCCTAAACTGAACTTTCAAGTTGTATACACCAAGCATGGACTCAGTTGACTCCCTCCTTCCACTCTCAGCAGCCAGAGGTACACCTCACGCATTTGCAAAACATTGTTGGGGTCCCTCTGGCACTCTGTGACCTGAGGCACTGCATACAGCTGGATGTCTGATCCTTTCTTCTGCTCTCCGGTAGTTACTAAAGCCCCGGGTGAGGAACCCGGAGAGAGACCACAGATTGGTGCCACATCTGGGCTGGGGAGACTGAGAGCAGAGCTGTATTCTGAAGAGGTCCTCATAGCAAGCTCCACATCTCCCTGTCGTGTATCTGCCTGCTTCACTTTCATACGTGATGCCAAAGAAGAGACTTGCATTGCTGATGAGCAGTCTCGATGCCATAGCTTGTGCCTTGGTAAAAAGCAGGAATGGTTACCTCTTCCTTATTTCCTTAAGTGGACAATTGAGGAAAAGCTCATTTAAGATTTTAAGGTGCATAGATGGGGTGGCAAACTGTGTATGTGAGACCTCTCTGACTATGTCCTAGTTACAAAAACTGCAAGCTGGGATGCAACTGGAGGGAAAGCAGATGTCAAAAGTCACTATATGCAAGACTGTTATTTTTGCTTTTCTTTGTAGGTAGAGTAATCAAGGTCTATACTACTTTATGCTCCCAGTATTTCTGCCCCTTCCATTTATTTATTTATTTATTTTTAAATGATGATTATAAAAGTAAAGATTGCCTTGCTTGCATATTGGGCATCATGGCTCAAAGATCAGCTAATAAGTACACGGGTTTCATCAGATATAGCACAGACACCATGCACAGTAAATTTACAGGGATATAAAGTTAATCACATGCAGCTATTAGGAAGGTTGTAATCATCAGTCTCCGAATGCTGGATAGTTAGCATGACAAACATGCCTTACAAATTAATGCTTAACTTACCTACAAGCAGCCCCCCCTTGCCTTCTCCCCTTGACATCCAGCAGTGCTACAAGCTGAATTTCTTCTGATTTGACCTTTCCTCCTCAGCTAGACTGTATGGTGCTGGTTTAACTCTGAAGGAATCAGTATCAGCTTTAAGTAGAGGATGGGCATCACACAGTGAGTAGTGTTGACCCGAGTGGGTGAAGAGGGGCCATGTTGTGCATGTGTAAATATGCAAGTCACACTTGCTAATTGCACAACTCTATGTTGTATTTGCTTAAAGTTATTTTCCAACATTGTTATCTTAAAAGTGCTCTTGTTCCTGTTAAAAAGCCTTTACATCAGGTGATTAAACCTTCCAAAGGGAGAGTAGAAGGAATACTGAGGGAAGGGAGGACAAGTGACAATCAAACGAATGAAAAGCATTCATCTGATGTCAGTACAAGCACACATAAGTAACTGTGCTCTGCTGAGGAGTGTCATTTATCCAGATGAGATTTCTCCTCTGACAAAACTCCCCTCCACAGCTCAGTTTCCTACTGGAATGTCCATTGCCACACAGCACTGGATAAATCTCTGGTTCATCCTCTCTCAGAAGTCAAATGCATTAGTGTGATTTGAAACAGGACTTGCTATGAGCAAAAACAAACATGATGAAATATTGGCAAAGCCACCACTAGTTTTGTTTTGGTTTCGAGGAGGGGGCGGAGAGGGAGGGGGGCATATTTGACGTTTATTTAAGAAACAGCATATGAAGTTTTAGACTATTACGATAAAGCCTTAATCAGCCACAGTTTTACGCTGAAAAAGGATCTGTTTTTCAGTAGTGGATGAGTATATTTATTCTTCTGAAGGTATATGGAAGACACACTCAAATGGGGTTAGCCCACTGCTTTATTGAACAAACTTTGCTGATTTTTATATAATGATACTTTCCACAAATAGGTTTTTTTTTTTAATAACTTCACAATCACAAAGTTGGTTCATTGTTCTGCAGTGAACACATTATTTCAATAGTAGGGGAAACAGTGATCCAACACCATATTTTATGAACATTTACTTGTATGACCAGCTTAGAGTCATAAAATGAATGTCTATGCTGGCTGGGTCTTGCATTTCATGGATGCATCTTTACATACTGGAACAAGGGAGGAGTAGTAACAATCAGGTGGTGAACCAAATTCATTAAATATCAATTCAAACACACATATAAGTCACCTTGTTTTCTTCAGCAGTGGCATTCAACTCAGTAGGACCTAGGTGCCACGGTATTATGTGCACAGATGCAGAGGCAGACTGATGTGTGATCCACAGTTTGGAGACCCATCTTCCATATCATAGTTTTCTAATGTGACTGCAGAAAAGTGTCTAAATTACAGTAAACCTCACTGTGTGTCTGGGAAAAGGGAATAAAAGGGCTTTCCTGCTGTACAGAACCATGGTGAGGTCTGACACACGGTGATGCTCAGCGAATGCAGTGTGGGAGCAGTGGCAGTGCTTGAAGCAGATGGGAGAAGAGCCATATGTCAACTTCCCTTGCTGAGGGTATATGGAGTATTAATCACCCTCCCTTTCCCCAGCTCTGTCTCTGCTGTGGTTTCTTGGACACTCCTGCATAGCTGCAAGCAGCTGCAAAAGTTTTCCAGTCTCAATGTCACTGGGGGGTTGTGCCCTCCCCTGTGTCTTGTGGTGAGGGATAGGCACTGTACCATTACAGGGTGAGTATTTGTATCATCTGGCCCATAAAAGTTAGCATCAGAACTGTACAAAATACCATTTGTAAATACAATTACATTCATCAAAACAGCTGTTTGGGCCCCTGGATGCTTAGGAGTGCAACCAAAACTACTGAAATTACTTCCAAAAACATTATCTGGCTCTATTAGGGTAAATGTCCTTCTTGTTTTCCACTAAGTCTTCTGCCAGTCCTGGAAAGAGGAGGACAAGCTACCATGACTGTTGCTTCATTCTGCCCACAGTGTTTCCTAGAGGAATGGGCTGTTGAGGGAAAACAAAAATAATGGGGAAAGCAAGTCAAAGCTTTCCTTGAAAGTGTTTTGATCAAGGCATTTGAAATACGTGAGTTTTGTTGTTGTTTTAATGCTACTGGTTGCTTACCATGTTGCTTCCAATGTTTGCACTGACCAAAGAAAGAAGAAACGAGAGAGAAGCTGGAGTGGGAGAGGGAGCTGGAGTATTTACCACCCAACCAATCTTTTATTTCCTCTCTTAATGATTGTACATTTATTGCGCTGCCTGAGGCTCAGTACAAAGTCTTTTGGACCGGCAATGAATTAATCAAATTAAATGCTGTGACCCCTTTGCTTTTTGGGAGTGTTACAAGCCTCCCAGCACCCTGCCTAATTTCTGCCTCTTGCTTTGCTCTCTGTCCAACAGTCAAGCAGTTCTTCCTTCACAACTTGGCGGCTCCCAGTTATTTATCTTCTCTCTTCCTGGCCAATGCCAGAATGTCTTGTTTGAAGTTTTTATTTAGACCACTGCTGGTTTATGGATTTGTGCAGATTCCACATTGGGTGTGCAGCAGCTTCATGTCAGACACAATTGGCTTCAACTGGGCTCTTGGCTTTAAAAGACAATAAAGAATCATGGCCGGATTCTCGTTGCAGCCTGGTGTAAATCAGGCATCTCCCCATTGAAATCAATGAATCTGCCTTCTGGAGTGAAGTAGCTGTCGAGGTGAATAAAGGGTGTGGGGCTGGGGAGTCCCATCCATGGATTCAATAGGGGCTCACTGCTTGCAATCCTTGCAGCTATGTTCTACCTGCTGGGTGCCAAAACCAGCCTCAGTACACCATTTGTAGGGATTTTCTTAGCTTGGAGGAAGAGAGCTGATTAAGATTTTGATGGTGCGCAGCGTGGATACTTGTATAAGTAGAACAAGATACTTGTATAGATAGAACAAGAGGTAATGGTGTTAAGTTGTGCCAGGGGAGGTACAGATTGGATTTCAGGAAAAATTTATTCTCTGAAAAGGTTCTCAGGCACTGGAATGGGCTGCCCAGGGAGGTGGTTGAGTCACCATCCCTGGAGGTGTTTAAAAGATGGGTAGATGTGGTGCTCGGAGATATGGTTTAGTAGTGGACAGGTACAGTTGGACTCCATAATGTTAGAGGTCTTTGCCAACCAGGAAATTCTATGATTGTGTAAGTGGCAGTTTAAGAAGGGTGAGAAGGAAAAGTGTATGCTACCATTCTAGGCTATACGTCATAATTTCTTGCTCAAAGGCACTGATAATCTAGGTGCAAGGCAAGAGGTCTGTTCAGATGCATGGAGGATGTAAAACAAAGCAATGGCTGTATCTTCACTATTAACCTGCTGGTCAATGTGACTCAAAGCTGGGCATAAGAAAAGTTAAGCTCAAGATATCTGCTGGTGAGTAGGACTGTGCACTCAGGGCAACCTGTGTCCCAACCACCCCAACTGCAAAAGTAAGAGTTGGCATCTGTGACCTCCAGAGCATGATCTGAGGCAGCTTCTCCATTCCCACTGCCTACCAGGAGTTTTATATTCATGTGTCATAGCAAAAGAAAGCTGGAAGAGCATTATCCCAGCTGTATTAGTCTGCCTGTTAGCAATAATGATGCTGAATAACAAAAGGAGCAAGAAAGTCCTGTTTTAAGGTTTCACTGAGAAGGAAGTCAGAATGATTCCCCTATAGATCAAGGGCTGAGGGGAGGGGTGGTAAAGGAAAGCTTTGACTGTCCATGGAGGAGTTTTTATACAATGTCAATGACTTGAAAAGACCCAAGGACTCATAATAGGAATCATTAGTGATTTGTCATTGAAAACATGCAGCTGGGCATGGATCCCCATAGGATTTTGCAGCAGCACTGAGTCTGACCAAGCTTTCACATGGGGCGCTGCTGATTTCAGGAGGCTTCGGGAGTATGTGCAACGCAGAGTTAACTGTCAAGCAAGGGCAGGACTAGATGGCTCAGAGGGATTTGTTAATGAGCTATCAAGCCCTGGGTCACTGGTTGAAATTTAATCTGCGAGAACAGTGACAGAAAATCAAATCAAAGTACTGACGTCAGTGTGATGCTGGAGCAGCAGCAAAAGCGTTGCTGGTGTCTTATGCAGCACACACAGGCAGCTTAAATAAACCAGGAGCAAACTGCGAGTGAGGAACTTGTCTGGTTGATCCCAACTGCAAGATATAGCTCAGCCAGTTTGTGTTAAACCTATCAGTAACTCACTTGTCTTAGTACATTTGTTTGTGAATGATAACAACATATCACAGAATCGGATCCAAACCCAGCATTTTACAACACTAGAAACAAGAGTTGTGGAAACATCTAGGTAGAGTTTGTTCAGCAGTGGCATGGAATGTGAATAAGCAATGTACCACAAAGCTCAGTAGTTTGCAGATGGACATTTTTGCATCTGTGTCCTACACTGGGGCCAGTAGTGATGGCTTTGCCATTCCCAGGCTCCTGACACAACTTGATGGTTTCACCATCAGGGTTGGAGAAGGCCCACATTACTAAGGCTATATAAACAACTCTTATGGTTTTTGTAGTTACCAGAGGGAAAGTTGGTGATGAAAGGGACTAGGGGACCACATCCCCTCAGCAGTGGTAGCAGTGCTGTATATGGAGGTCAGCATGTTGGGGCAGGCAGGTTTGCACTTGTCCTGGTTTTGCTCCTCACCCAGCTGACAGGTTTGTTGTCCTTTTCACTGATTTTTAGGACCAAGTCAGTAGGCCTTCCTCTGCTCCCATGCAGCCGGGCTGAGGATACAGAGTGTCTCCAGATAGCACAGAGGTGCCATTTCAGCAATGTGTCTTTGGCCTCCCTCGCCTCCAGTGTCAGCAGGGAAGGGAGCAATAGTCAACATGGTTTTCTGTGCCAGTTATGATTAGTTGGCATAAAGAGCACTTAAGTAAGTTGACAGCCTTTGAGTTACTTGGTTTACTTAAAAAAGAAAAAAATCACTGAACTACTTTAGACTCTCTTTGCTGCCTGAAGTCTCATCTGCACCAATAAAACCCTGGGCTTATCCTAGAACTGAGACGTGGTCAGTTGCTGAACGTTTGTCATCCTGACATTTAATTAATTTATATTTTTTTTTTTTTAAATAAAAATAATAATAATAGTGAAAAGCCTCTGGGAGAGCAACAAGTTAAAAAAAAAAATAGTTAAACTCCAGATTCATGCAGATTTCCTGTTTTGCCTCTTAACAAAACCTCAAAACCACTTTGAACAAGTTTCCCACCTCAGCTGAGGGTGGAGTTGTGTACGCCCCACACGTGGCTTCTAGAAGTGCACCCAAGGACAATAGCACATCTCCTCTGGCACGGTGGGGCCACGTTTACTGCTAGCAGGACAGTCAATACGTGCGCCTGTGCATGGCTGCCCGAAAAAGAGCTTCTGACTCAGCCAAGTACATTGGAAAACTAACTTTTCTGTTTCCAACAGAACAGGCTGAATGGTAGAGATGTGGCAGACAGAACCTGGAGGCATTTGATAAAAGGATGCCTCTCCAAGATGCTAGGCAGATATTGGCTGTTGTCGGTGTGCTGGGCGATCTGTCATAATTTCATTGATTTGATCGAGGGAGACAGCATCTCAGTAAATAAGAAGATCAGAGAAATCTATTGCACTGAAATTAATGGTTGTTGCCTGATCTCCTCTTGAATAAATTCACTGCAATCTGAAGCAATGCATACATTTTGCAGACCCAGCATTCTTTGGCTCCTACGCTGCATCATGACATTACTTTAAGCAGTAAAGAAGATCTTAGTTGTGATAGAGTGTGCTGTGGTAGACAGTGAAGTAACTAGATGCCTGGGAACTCTGGATGGAGCTGTGGCATATGGGTGTGTAATTCTAGGTAACAATAAGCAGTGCTTAACATTTCCTCCCACACTGGAAGCGTACCCATTAAAAGTTTAGCCAAGTCAACTGTGCAAGTTCTTGCATAAAAGGACAAACTGCTACAATGCTAATAGGAGCCACTCTTATGTTAAAGAGTGGGTAGAGCAGGATGCAGTAGCCTAAATTCTCCTTCTCTACTGCTAATCGGGGGAGACTCTTACTGAGATCAAATAACCTCTAGCAGGTAAAAATGATAATAAATCAAGCTCAAGCCCAGGTTCAGGACTCCTGAGGTTTTTTTTTCAGCTCTATTTCTCAGGTGCTGCACAGTTTGAAGAAGTCAGTGAATGTGATTTAGACCATCCATGAGTCAACTTAAGTCCTTGTGAGTATGAACTAGATATGCCTAAATTCCAGGGAATGGCTTAGTCTGCTTCATTGGAAAGAGAACCTACATCTCAGAGAAACTGAGTGTGTATAAATCTGGACAGTGTGTTTTGGACTGAAGAGTAACTTAAATCACATAAGCATATGGTTTTGCATGTGTGCGGTGACTGACAACTCCTGGCAGTCCATCATGCCTGACAAGAGGGTGAGGAGCTGCCAATACCTCCCGTGGCGTTGGAAAAGGCCCACTTCATTAAGTCACAACCTGACCAAACCCACCAGTTTTAGATGACATTGAGCTAGCATGGAACACCTCAGCCAGAGAAATCTGGGACATGTTTATATTCTTTTTGTGGGCCAAACCAGCAAGAGAGTCTATGCCTCTGAACTACGTGTTGCAGACTGGCTTGTGTTCACACAGCTGAAAGCTGGGAGCATCTGGAGTGGGCAGACCAATCCACACTGCACAGCACTTGATCCTGATCTCCACTGGGCAACATCTCCCTGTAGCCCTGAGGTACAATTATAGGTATTTCTGGTTTTCTTGTTTGTTTGTTTGGGTTTTTTTTTTTCCTAATACAGATGCCAAAATAGGGGCTTTTCTGCAGCCATCTGCTTCCTATGTGCTCTGGGAAGTGACAGGAGGGATATTGAGGTTGGGCGACTTCAGGCTGGTATTGCAATATTGAAGCAGGTAAAGAGCCAAATTTGTGTGATGCATGTCCACACTGTGCCTGGAGCAGAGCCTGGAGCACACTGTGTTACCTTGGCCATGCCCAACTTTCCTCTTGGATGGAACAAACGTCTCCCTAATGGCCAGCTAACAAGTGCAGCATGTGGAGGACCTGCATACCAGGATAAAGGAGAGGGACAAGTCAGTCTGGTAGTGTGGAAACACCCAGGCATTCCTAAGTGCCAGCTAAGCCTGGGGCATGAGGAAACGCCTGTTCCCTAGTCTAACACAACTAATGCTGTTTAACTGATAGAGCTTTAAAATAGAAGATTTACAAACTAAAGACCTCCCCATCCACTGGGCTGAAACTCTCAGCCCAGAAGCTTCTGCATCTTACACTACTGCTTGTTAAGCAGTTGGCCTTCAGCAGAAGGAGGCAAAGCCTGGATTTTGATTCCTACGTAAGCAGGATTGCACACTGTCGAGCCTTGAATTAAGCTCCTACCCAGCCACACTCTTGAGAATAATATTTCCTCATGCCTACACTTGAGTAGCTGCATGCAACCACACTAAATCATCCCGTGAAGGACCTACAGCTCACTGTTCAGTTGATGGAGAAACGTGTGAACATCGCTTGGGTGCTACTTCAGAGGCATCCGTCTCTGTGTTGCTCGTATAATTTGCGTAGGCACCTTCCTTAAATGATCTAAATCATTCTACTGGAGCCAAGTGGCTTTTCTTTTTTTAAATTATATATATATATATTTTTTTAAGGTGTTGCAACAAATGAATTGATTGCCTAAAGCAGGCACTCTCAATCTAGCCTTCAGGGTCTCCATGTTTACTGATTGATATAATGATATAATAGTCCTTGCCCAACTCAAAAAGCTGTTGCAAGATTTTAATTAATTAATACTGGCAAGGCTTTGAAATGCTGGAAATGAAATGAGGTCTATAAACGAAGTGTATTATTATGACTTGACGGCACTTTCTACTTCACTTTCACACCATACCTGAGCACAGAACAGGGCAGCTGCATCCTCTGATTCATCATGAATCACCAAGAAGCCTACTTAAAATGTGGATAGTATTGATATATTTATGCTAGTTAAAATGTTCCAGGGAAGAGACATTACTTCTCACTCCAAGAATGCTAGCCAAAGCTCTGGCAGCTCCCCCGTTTTTTTTCCCTCTCATTATTACCCCATCTATACTGGAGTCCTCCATCACCCTGTGCTCAATGTTTCAGCAAAATGTGCCAGAAGGTAGCTGGAAATGTGAGAGTCCTACTAGGATTTGCAGAAGACTGAATTACTCCCTGGTGACAGTGTTGGCTAGCACAGGTTCTCATCCTGAGCATTGTAGTTCCTCAGGTAGCTTTTGGTCTTCCATTTCTCTAGTATGATTGATGTTAACTGTAGCCATGCAGTTTCAGTGGTGGGCAAGACACTCAAGAAAAGCTGGTATCCCCAAAGTCCTTCTTGTGCTTAGCATTAGATTAGCACACAAAACTCCTTGGAGTGAGTCCCTTGGTAGGTCAAACCATTTCATCAAATTACAAAATACCTCATTAGGTTCCTAGTCAGGTTTGGTTTGTTTTGTTTTTTTCCTATCTGTAAATTCTTAATGAAGAATGCTACAATCTCAGTCACTAAGCACTTTGCCTCCCCTGCTATGTAAAACAAAGACAAATGCTACAGGGTAAAGACAGAAGAGAAGGGGAGCGTCTGCCACAAAGCAGTGCAACTCCAGGTGATGCCACTAAACACCCAAGGGGTGCTGCCATTCAGCTAGACACTAGGAAGAAATGGCCTCAGGGGGAGGTGGCTGGGTGGCCATCCAATGGTCCTATCAGCAGGTGTCTCCTACACCAAGGCCAGCTCTTTCCATGTATAAAACATGGTATTGGCAGCTTCTGTTGCTCCTCACAGTGTGAAAACAGGGTTCTGGCATTGCTGTCTGGCCCTCATGCATTGTCCTGGTAGCGTTTGATCCACTAAATTGGACCAAACGAATGACCCTTCCGTATTGACCCTTGCCACAGAAGAATACTAATTTTTCCAGCCCAATGATGTAAGTAGGGAGCATCATCCCTTCTGTTATTATCATTCTTATGTCTTATGCCTTCATCAAAGACAGAATGTACATTTGGCCCCAGGGGCAATTCCTAATTCAGAGGATAATCGATGCCTTGAACACCAAGTAAAATCTTACCAACAGAAACTCTCTGGCAGTCAATGGAGCCTCATGTATACTGGCCACTTTGGGTCAAGTTCAGGCAGAAGTGAATGTCACAAAAGTGCATCTCTCGGTTACACTTGACAAGCCAGTTGAGTTTCTGCTCTTTTTACATATGCTACTAGTTATTCAGTATTCTGCCTAATTTGTACGTGGTGGTTTTCAGCAGTAAGTCTTAGACTCGTTTTACAAGAGGTCAGGATCTTTACCCTCATTTCATAGGTGAATAAACTAAGGTGCAGGGAGGTCTAATATCAGAATATTACTGTTTTCAGCAGTAAGTCTTAGACTGGTTTTACAAGAGGTCAGTATCTTTACCCTCATTTCATAGGTGAATAAACCAAGGTGCAGGGAGGTCTAATATCAGAAGGTCAGTGTCAGAGCAAGAAATAGCTAATTGCAACAGAAGTAAATGCATCATTGTGCCTGAGTGTCAGTAATTTTTATTGCACCATCAACCACAAAGTTATGAAGAGATACCAAAGACAGAAATAGAGGAGTACTGACTTCTTCTTTACAGATAGGGATGTGCTCTCCAGACGTTTTTTTCCCCCAGAACTGATAAATTACTTAAGGAAGAGAAGGTGCCATTTCTCCACCTGGGTGACTATGCCCAGAGGCAATAAAAGTCATTTTTAGGATATAGTTTCCCTCCTATTTACACCAAGCTAGTAGCAGTGCTTATTTTAACACAATTGACAAGCAACTTTATTTTTAGATCTTGCCAACACAGTATCATTTTGTAATTCTTGCCTTGTTTAAAACAAGTAAATACATTTCAATGGGAACATGAAATTCACTGGAAGAATTATAGCTGCCTCACAAATATATATTGATAGCCTAAGAAAGCAGTGATCTTCTTTTTCCCATAACAAGAAGTGCTCCAGATCTATAAAGCATCCCTAATATTTTACTTTAAAAGACCAAGTCACAAGTTGGGATACCTTTCAGGAAGAACTTTATAGATTTTCCAGCTCTTAAGGGGTTCCTTAAGGAGTCTTATTTCACCCAAATAACATTGTTTTCTTGATGACTATCATATTCCTATAGGAAAATTTGCCAGTGGGGCATAATCTTGGTTTGAAAGGTCCTAGAAGATGATAAAAAATTGAATAGGGAAAAAAAAAAAAAAAGAAAAGGAAAAAAAAAGAGAGGAAAAGGAGGAGGAAGGTACAGCTTGTCAAATTCAGGTGCTGTGAAGACTGATCAGCCACATGTATTTCTATAAGCATGTGTCAACTTGATGTGCTACACTTCTGTGTTTTATTAAGTGACCGTGTTTCAGAAGAACATAATAATTGCTGTAATGCATCTACCTCATCCAGTATCCCAACCAATGAATGTGGAAGAGAAGGCATGTAGAAGAAGAAAATGGCATCATGTGTTTGTGGAAGGCATCTCTTCCTCCTCTCCCTGATTAACAGCTTGGCATTTTTCCTTGTGAAAACCTTTATATCTTTTCTTTTTCTCTCCCAGGATAATAGTAAATACTTTTACTATCTACACATTGGAAACTCATCAGGTTTTTTTGTCTTCATAATACTTTAGATAAATCCCACCACAGCAAGCAAAAGTTGAAATGTAACCAGCCTGGTAGGAACAAAAACATTAAAGATGAGAGCCCACATGGAAACCAGTTCCAGAGCAGTAACAATGATTCATAAAGTATGAGGCTCAGTGAAGAGAAACTGTGGGCAGGGCTAAAATTTCAATAAAGATGCATCCTGATCTATACTAGGTAGGACCTGGAGAAAGATGCCTTTATACTGCCTGAATGCTTTCTGTACAGGGTGTTGCCAAAGGAGGTTAAGTTTACAAAAAAAAAAAAATCATTTATCCATTAATTGGCAACTACCTGTAAGGAGGAGAGTGGCAGTTGTGTAGTGGTGTGCTGAAATCACACATATATTTTAGGGACTGGAAGACTGTGAGTAGCATTACAACAGGTACCTCAAATTGCCCTAAATGTGGTGTATTACCCAAATTTCTCTTGTTCTAACTAGGATTATACAAGATGCTTTAAAGGCAAGTTTAAAGAGATAGATTTTGTGGACTGACTGCCAAGAAACCCAGAAGAACCATCTAACAATGTGCAACCTATGAGTGCGGTTTTTTTAAGCAATAAGTGATATTTTTCAGGTCTTGAGTTTTCATGCGCCTTTTTTTTTGTCTGGGCTCTTTTATTGCACAATGATATATTTATTTTGACTTTTAATTTGCAGTCTTAGAATAGGCCTTTGGTGGCTAGGAGAAGTCATGACAATGAAAAAGTTTCCTCTCTGAGAAACAATATTCTATTTTTAAACATGACATCTGGCCAAATTTTTAATGATTTATGGAGGCTCTATCATGAACATATTTGTGGATCACCTACTAAAGGCATTCATTAAGGGGTTTTTGATAGTTTAGGAGGCCTGAAGAAATCATGTTGGTCAATTACATGATGGCAATATTGTCACAATAATAATAAAGGACCAAATCTTCACCATCTTAAATTTAATCACTTAATATTTATGTAGAACAAGACCCCAATCCCTTAGCCATAATACAAAAGTTACTACCAGGGTTGAACAAATGGATTAATAGCTCACCATCTACCCCACTTGATTTTCACTTGTTAGTTGATTTTGTCCGTGGAAATTACACTGCTCACTTTCAGTGTGCATTTATTCTCCAAAACACTATTTAGTTTCCTCTGAACTAGCAAATTGTTGAGTTTAAAAGGAGAAGAAACAGGGGGTGTCTACATATAACAGTACTATTTTTCATGAGAATTTTTTGATGTCACAAAAACAATGTGTATCCACAGAGCTTCACAGAACTTAATAAATGACCAGTTGATACTGTGCCTCTAATTGTCTTCAACTGGAGGCAAACACTCGGTCTGTATGCCAAAGCTGATTAACACTATTGGTTGATGAATTTTCTTTTTTAAAAAGAAGGAGCCAAGGGGGAGCCACAACAGTTCTGAACTTTCACAAGGACTGCCTCTGCTTTAGGGGAATTTTGATTTTTCCTGCTGTTTTGTTTGTTTAAAAAAAAAATGGTGATGTCTAATCTTCAGGAACGTACCTCATCATCCAACCCACAAACTGTTGGCAAAATAATAAACCTACACAGAATGTACTGTTAGATTTTTTATTTGTTTTTTTTTTTTACTTCTTCTTTTCAGAGGTATAAATCACAGCTTTTTGCTTTTGCAAATTAAAGTATAGGCTTTACACTGGATAGTTGGCACAGTTTCTGCTGGCCAAATGTTCCATGTTGCTTCCAAAGAAACTGTGGACACTGAGTTGGCTATAGTTTGTCTTTGAACTCATTTGCAAAAACTCAATTTTTGTAGGCCTCCAAGAAAAAATATACATGGTTTCTTTATTAAGCTGAAGTTTATCTCTCTTATGTGCAGCATTGCTGATGGTAATTCTGTTTGGGTTTTCATTTTTTGTATTTATTTGTCAGAGTTTTTGCTGTTTACTTCTGCTAGTTTACATGAATGGCATCATCCTGACATATAGGTCCAAAAAACCTCTACATTTCTGATCATCTTGCAGGGGCTGAAAAGGAATATACTTCTTTTGCTAGTTGGTTGCAAAGTAATTTTCAAATAAACCATGCTCAACTACTGTTGAGTAATATACTTCTCATTATATTTCCAGGAGTCTTCTCAGCTATATGCATATTTGCCTTTGTGTCTTTGTAACACAGTAAACAAACTAGTGATATCGTTGCAGCTTGTGCTGCTAAGTTGTCTATAATATATTTCTAAATAATACAGAAGTAGGAATGCACCATGGTCTCCCCTTGAAGCACTTGGTGATTTTGTCTGTCAAATATAGTTTTAAAGTTTTGATCAGCTGAATGTTCAGCAAGGAATAAATGAAAGTTATTGGTGTGTAAAGCATTGCAGAGCTTGTGTTAGTCTTGGACTTCTCCCTCTAGCATCCTTGTACTGCTTTCTTCTGCAATGCTTCCTTTCTATTGATGTGATGCCATCTTTGGTACTCTAACAAAGGGCTATATAAATGTTTGGAATCCAGAACAGATGTTTTTGGGCAGCTTTCATTGAGTTTGCCAAGTTCAGGCATAAAACAAGATCCTGACCGCTTGTGGTTACTGTAGATTGGATGATTTTTTCAAAGGAAGAGTAAGCGTGCTGGGTCCAATGACTTCCTGTCTTCTGGCATCCTACCACATGTCTTCTTTACTATACCATAATGTTTCTTAAGTTTGCTTTTGTTTCACTCTCATAATTGGCTTTGTATATCCACTGACTGATCTGATTTTCCTATCAAGACAGGGCTGTTCACTCCAGATTTTCACTAGTGTAACTGAGAGGAAAATTTCGTCCGTATGCTCTGTAATAAGATATATCATCACTGTCAATATTTTTCTTCTTCCCATCACTCCCCTGCCATATGGCAACTTCACAGGAAAGAACTGAACTGCATATGTTCTAAGTAGGACTTCTTCATTCCCTGCAAATTTGAGGCTGGTTTTAATACCATTCAGATTTAAAAATGAAGTCCCTAATCCTTTAGCATGGGATTTTCATTTAATTTTAGCCACCCAAAAGTTAGACAACCAGTAGAAACTAGTCATCTGAGCAACTCCTATAAATGCTAGAGGGAGGAAGCAACTTTGAGAGCATGATTCACTGCATCCTAAGATAAGAGTTCGGGGGGAAATTTTATTGTCACAGACATGAGTGCAAATCTCTTCAATATCCACTGATCTTAATGGTGTTGAATTGATTAATTGAGCTGCAGACCCAAAGGCAACATCTGTGGTGGTGGACTGAATGAGGACAGGGGATGGTTTTCCTGAGCTGCTGTTAGTCTCCTCCCTGGCACATTCTGGCCTGTGCCTGGTAAGTTCTCTCCAAATCACATTTGAGCATGACTCAGTGGGCATTGTGGGCCAGGGATGTTTTTCAGTCAGCAAGACACAGATAAGGCTGCCCTGCTTCAGTTATGAAATTTAGCCCTAGTAAGACAAGCCATGCCATCCACTTGCTTTTAGGGTCAGATAGTGGATGCTGGCTCATTTTGTTTACTGGTATAGATATAACCCAAGAGGTGTAAGCAGTGAAGAAAGCCGTATAAGAGAATGAGAGATGAGCTTGAGAGTTTTTCATTTGCAGTGTCTAAAACTGGGACTTGGATGCAAGTAGCAACCCAAGAGACAAGAGCTGCTGTTAGTCAGACTTCTCTTATTAAGCAAATTTTAAAGACACTTCTTCATTGTACTGGTGCTACAGAGTGACTGACTATGGAAGAAAAAATCCATTTGTAAAGAAAGACTTCCAGGACCAACTGTACCTAACTGACTTTCTAAAACCAATTACCCTACAGATTCCCCCTTGAAGCCATCATTAGAAAACTGATCTCCACAGGATTTGTGCCCAGGAAAATGCCCAGCATCACACAAGTGTTTCTGTAAAGTTTCTGAGCTGGATTTCAAGACATAAGACAACTCTGCTTTAAAACACTCACTGTTCACCATAGAACACTCAGATCCAGCAACAGGCAGTGCAAAGTGTTTCAGCCACTTTCAGCCACTGCTATGAGACCCAGGGACCATGGGATAAATTCAGATGAATAACTCTATTTCCAAGTTGTTTCCAGAGAGTGTGTGGGTGTTACAGACATTTAACTGCCAGGCTATTCATTTTTCTGCACTAATAGTTTCCATACTAGCTGACTGACCAGTCTCCCTGATGTGTCGTGTCAATTTTCTTATTAAATATGAAAATAATGAATGTTAGGAATGAGCCTAGAAAGCTCCTCATCTCTCAGATTGGGTCTTGGTGCCAAGTGTCTGGCTGGCATCGTCTCCAATATTCTGCAAACAACATCTGCATGAGCATGTCAGTTGTGTAGCTCATAAAGTTAACGTAAGTGAGTGCCGTGATTTGCTGAGCAGCATTGATTAAAGCAGTTTTGCCAGAGGGAGGCTTTGCAGCTTGTGGGAGAGACAGCCATGATGTGCCTTTCCCAGGAAAGTGAAGGGGTACCCTGGGCAGGAGTACATCATTTACAGGAATGACTCTGGGGAGATTTCCTTCTCCCCCCTCCAGGATTCATCTGGTCCCAAATGTGATTAATGATGCATCTCTGCTGAAATGATCATTGCTGTAATGATGTCAGAAAATGAGTGCTTTAGAGGCACTGACCCATCCCAGTAGCTGCCTTGAGCTGGAGAGGGACAGCACGCCAAAGAGATGGGGGAGTTTGGGAGGATGCATATAAAACCCCAATCCTTGATTAACAGCACATCTTGCTGATGCTCTGCACAGCCTCTAACAAGTTCAGTAGCATCTCTGCTCATGAAAGAAAGGTCCAAGGTGCTTCTCCACGCCATGAAACTCAATATGATGCTGTAGAGAAAGGCAGTTTGGGGAGCGTGCTGGAGCCCTGTGGATAAAGTGCCATTTAGTTGATGGAAACATCACGTCACTGCCTAGGAGGAAAAACTTGAATGCTAGAGAGTTACATTTTACTTCCTTCCCTCTTAGGACATGTATATTTTATATATGCCATCAGCCATTTTACTAGAGGTGAGACCCACTTTTCCTGTCCTTTGCACCAGTTTAGTGCAGTTGTTTTCAACTTATTGTTTTAAAGCAGCATATGACAGCTCATTTTTTGTGAAAAGGCTGAATTTTGGCATTTCTCATGCCAACACTTCTAAGTTCATTTTTTCAAAAGTATATAAAATAATTGTCAGAAATAGGGCATGTCAGTAAACTGCTTCTAGACAGGTACTAGGAATATCTTTCTTTGCTGTTTATGTTAACCTTGGGCTAAAGATTGGCTGTTGTTCAGTATCTGAAACTTCCCAAAGAAAACAAATGACAATGTGTAAATAACCAAACCACACACATGAAAATGACACTGAAATATAATGTGACGGGTCAAACTTCAGTTGGGTTAAGTCAGGCATTTAGCGTAATCCTTCTTTACCCCACTTAAATGTCACATAGGTAGGTCGTGACAGCTCACTGACTGCCAGGAAAAGCTTTCATTATCCTCAAGCATGAATTCAGGACCTCAGGAAGCTACCAAGTCAAATGAAAAACAGAGACAACAGGCAATGGCTTAGCGGCTTAAGCCATATGCCTCAGATCAGTCTAGTCATAATTTCAAATGCCAGCAGGATCATTATCAAGCTAATGCAGATCTATTGAGTACTTGGCCATTTACTACAGGCAGAACAAGTCCTTTGAGTTTAATCCTAAGCAATTAGATCCTTTGGGGTTTTAATGGCTATTAAAAATCACGGGATATTTTCATGAGGGGAGCAGTTTATTAATCTTATGCTCTTAACCAAATCAGCCCTTTCCTCCTACAAATACACTTTCAGTTCCTTGTTGCAAAAGGAAGATGGGAAGCGAAGAGAGAATGAAACTCTCCAGTGATGTGTTGTATCTTGCAAGAGCTGTACTACTGCTATCACTGCAACCCAAAGGTACTATAGGTTTTTTGCAGTGAAAGCCCCAAGCTGATGTTCCTGGAGTTCCTGTACCAGTGACTGGGTACAACCCTGAGTGCCTACTCTGTATTTATGATTAAGCACTGGTCATCTCTTGCAGATTCAATTCGTTGGGGGTCCCAAGCACCTGGCATCCCACTCTAGCAAACAGTATCTTTTTACAAGGCAGTTAGTTATAGAACAAGGAGAAATAGCTTTAAACTGGAAGAGAGTAGGTTTAGATTGGATAATAGGAAGCAATTATTTATTGTGAGGGTGTTCAGATGCTGGAACAGGTTCCCAAGGAAGTTCTGGATGCCCCCTCCCTGGAAGTGCTCTCAGACAGATTGGATGAGGCTTTGTGCAACCTGATCTAGTGGAAGGTGTCCCTGCATATGGCAAGAGGGGTTGGAACTGGATGGTCTTTGAGATCCCTTCCAACCCAAACCAGTCTGTGATTCTATGATTCTATGATCTGTAGTGGGAAAGCTGTGCTGACCTGGCCTCCAGTTCTCATGGCTGCTTTGCAAACCCAGCCTGGTGTCTGGCTTAAAAATGCAGTAAGCAGAGTGCTGCAGAGATAAGGGGAAGACTTGTGAGCACAAACACTTGCATGCATATGCTGTGGTTTTTATTATCTTCATTAGCCCACAATAACGAGGGCTGATCGGGGATCAAAACCCTCTCTAATCTAATCATAAACCGAAAGATAGAGGATAAAGGTGGATGCAAGAGCAGTGAGTCTATATTGGTTAGTTTAATAGGAAGTGCCCTGATGTGATGGAAAAGGTTTGTAGGTAGGAGAGCTGTATGGCAAACAGTGAGATGATTCTGTGAGTGATTCAAAGAAACTACATTGGGGAGTAAAAAATGCCATGGGAGATAGTGCAGAAGTGTTTCATTTGTGAAATATATGGAAGACCAATGGAAAATGGTGTGATAACCACAGACAGCAGCTACCATTTACGCAGAGAATGAGGGATGTTATCCTGCTAATGGGATGTAGAAGGGTGTCTAGTGTGATCGGGCTGGGATTCAGCTCCAGACTCAGACACTTAAATGCAGGCAAAGGGATTAAAGACTAATTTGGGAGGAATGCAAAGGAAAGCCAAGGTGATAATTAAGGTGTGACTATGATTACCACAGCATAGATACCCCATTTCTTAAAGATTACAGATCAAGACTGGGATCCTGCTAGCGTGTATTCACACACCAATCACTTGGCTCAGTAAAAAGATACTGAGTGAAATGCAGTCCCTATCCTTAAAATATGAGCATCTCTGTATTGTGATTTATTGGTGTTCTGTATTTCCATCTGTCGTGGGTAGACTTTCAGCATTTCCAACGTTAGTGACTCAGTGCTGCTGATGCTGGAAAGTGGGCACTGGTCCAGCCTGGAGTTCTTCAACATCCTTCTATGAAATACTGGCAAGATTCTGAGATACTAATTGGCTTTTCCAAACCTGGATTATATCAAGCAATAGGAGCCAGATCACCTAATTCACTATTCTTTAGCAATCAACTGATAACATTCTCGTGGCTTTGTTTTAATGGTCTTTTATTTTGAAACTAGATGATGTTGGAAAATTGTCAGAATACTTGAAAACAGCCAGTGAATCACATTAAGTGTGGATCACATTAAGATTTAATTCATTTTCTATTTTAGTTTTTTATTGAGACAGTTCACCCCTGTAAGGAAAAACTGCAAGTTGCGTTTTCCCTTTCAGCTTACACTTGTGGTGAGAAACATAATGTTTGAATTCTTAGTTTGGAATAACTGCTTGGACAAATAATAAAACAGAAGATCAGACTTATCTGTGAGATAAAGACCTTGGACCATTTTGTGAAGAATATTTGATAGATCAAAACATTACAGGTTTCTCATCATTACTGGGAACTGAAAAATAAATAGACTTAGCTAGAGATCTGGCTGAAAGAAAACAATTTCTAAGAAAAACAGAAAAAAAATCCTCACAAATATGTTGTTCTCTTTCCAGTGTTATATTAAGCCAAAAATTCCACTGGTGCTGAACAAGTAATTTAGACCAGTGCAAATCAGAAGAGTTTCAACAAAGATGAAGGAGGTCATTTATGTTTAAAGTGCCATTACTAGCAACAGGTTTCAGATAATTTTCCATTTTTAATTACTTCAACAGCATGCAGAGCAATGAAGGATAAGTTTGAACTACCTTGCATGGGTTATGAATTGTCAAAGCCGGATAACTGATACAATATATGGTGCCTACATGGCTTAAAAACCTAAGGAAGCAATCCTTTATTACAGAGATTTCAGACCAAATCCTATTCAGCTTCATACTCAGTGAAAGTTGCAATGTAATGGATTTTCAGCCTGAAATGAGTTGGTTTGCAGTTAAGATACTCTTGGAGATATGACCAAAGATTTGAATCAACATGACAGTTGCTGTCCTTATGGAGGCAGACTAGATGACTGGTTAAGATTAGATATATAACTTTTAGGTGGCTGGAATATGAGATAAATCCCACCCTCCCTTACCTCTTTCCTCATCTTCTGCACTGATCCCCATACATCTTTGCGACAGCACCATTGGAGGTACCCAGGAGAAATACTTTATAAGCTCAGTTGGCAGAGAAGTGCAAGGGGAGCTTCCACTGTTACTAAAACATTATTCTCTGGGCAAAAGATGTTGAATTATCTTTTAGAATTTGATCTTCTCAGTCAGCCACCATCCTAGCAATGTATTCCCACTGACTTACACTTGGCTAGGGAAACCCACACTGGGTTTGGGCTTCCAATAAGGTGATTCCCAAGGATATTTCTGCTTGAAGGCAGGAAGACTTTTTAGGATGAGTTTTAATCATTATAATGATGAGAGCTTAAGAACGTGTTTTTTACTTGGACATTCATATTAACTGCACCTGCTTTGTAGCATGCCTCCAGCAAAGGAGTACCTTTTAGACAGATATGAAAGCAAAGACCTTGTCTCCAGGGAAATGGCAGACTGGCTAGGTGGCATATGAATGAGGAAAATACATTATATTGTAGCAGAAACCAGATTGTTAAAGAGCAAAGTATTGAGTTAGTCTCGTGCTCTGGCATATCTTAGCCAGAAAATTAGCTGGCATTTTGTGATTCTGTTACTCATCCGCTTAGACTTTCACTGTTTGTAGAGGATATGGGTGGAAAACTAAGCTTTGAATAATGAGGGGTTATGATTGGAGACCCTCTAGCACACCAATATGACCTGTCCTGATGTTCTCCCATGGGAGAAGAGATCAAGTGATGTTTTGTTGCTGGAGTGGGGAGGGGAAACACTTCTGTTTGAGGACCAGACCCATCTACTCTTCATCCAGCATGCTTATACAGCTGGACTTGCATGATCTCTGCAGCCTCCCATGTTGCAGCCTTGTACCTATTTTAAAGCCATTTATTACTCCTCACTGTGTATGTACCTACCTAAAAATCCATAACCAGTCTTGCATCGAATCAATGCTCACAGTCAACTTGTATCTAAACAAATTGAATAAAGCTAAGGGCTCTGAAGATCCTCTTATTTATCCTATGACAAGCAGAGAGACTCCCAGTTCTTCTGCTCCTGACACCTTTGTCAATAAAATCTGCAGATTGCACGATATAAAGTTGTTTTATAATTCATCTCCTTGACAATAACAGAACCTTTGAACAAGAATGCTTTATGTGGTCATCACAAGAACAGTGCTTAAGCAGAGGCTGCATCAGTAAAGAGCAAAAATAAAATTTTGTGCCTCTTGAAGAGCTACAATTCAAGCAATTTTTTGGTGTAATGAAAAAAATCTGATTTGATTTTAAAGAAGAATTTATATTTGGCTGGCAATTAGATCATAAGTAAGAATCATAGGACTTATTAGATCATATATTCCATTCTCCTTCCACTGCAGGATCATTTTTCAGATCTGAGGTCTAATTTCATTATTTCAAAAGGACAAAACATCAGGCTTCCAGAAAGTAATGTAACTACTGCAGTATTCACCCTTTGAAGAAGGTTTTTAGGCATTACTCTCAAAACTAACTGCTGGCAAAATAAACTGCAGGATAAACTGGATATCATTTTAATTGATTTGAAGGTGATACCAGCTCACCTACCTGCCCTAATTGGTATTTGCAGCTATTTATGAGCTCATAGTAAGAAGTGTTTTAAAAGTCCTGCCTCAAATCTTTAAATTTAGAATAAACTTATTCTAAATTTACCACTAGAACTGTTTCAGTCTGTTGTGTACTAGGTTTTAAAACAGAAGGTGGAATTTTCAAAGCCAAGCAGAGCACTTGAAGTTTCATTCATTTCAGTGGAGATCTATATGTCAAAATCTTGGTCCTGGGATTTTTAGGTGAGTGGATTACTTATTAAAGCAGTTATTTAAAATAGTTTAATCTAAGAGAAGGAAATCAAAGTTGAATTCTGAGAATAAGCCCATTCTCAGTATTTTATTCTTTTGTCTCATAGAATAATTCAATTTATTGTTTTATTTGGAATTTGAACTTTAATTTTTACCTTTAATGTAATTGAAACAAAATTGACTGCGAAAGAGCTGTTTTCAGGGCAATTCTAGAACAAGGTAAATGGATAGAGAACTCCATCTCCAGTTTATCACTTGGCTAAAGGTCCGGGAATAGATAAAATGCTTGGGAATGAATGGAATTGACACTAATATACTGGCATAATAGTTTGCACCTCAGTAATATTCAGCCAAGAATGCTCTGAGGTTTTACCAACAAATAAACTAACAAGAGAAGTAATGTTTCCTCATTTTACAGATGTGTGAGGAAAGCTTAGAAGTGTCAAGTGACTTGACTATTTCCTATGACTATTTGGAAAAGATGGAAAAAATTGTCTATTAGCTTCCAATTTATCTGGGGTTTTTTTAACGCTCAGTAGCTGTGTTGCTGAAGGAGCTGAAATTTGTAGATTATTTGGAGCCTGCCAGTGCAGCAAAGCCATGTGCACATGGTTTAAAATATGCATCAGAGCCCCTGCATACTAGTGGGTTTTGTGTTTCGGTGGGACCAGTCTGTGCTTCAAATGTGTCATTATCCTTCATAAGGAAGTTTCTTTCTACTCTTGAATCAGCTCACATTGTTAACGTGCTCATCAGCCAACTCAGAAGGATACACAGACAGCTGCGAGGAATCTAATTAACATTTGACTACAAAAGAAGAAATTACAATCTACTGTACTATTTAATCTGTCAGCAAAGGTCTGGATTAGAAATAGGTCCAGTATTTCTCTGTAGCTTTTCCTCCATTTGAATATAATAGAATCATAGTCATTAGAGGTGGAGAAAACCTATTAATTTATCTTGTCCATCTAGCATTACTGATACTTTTAACCTTTGAATGACCCTAAGAAAACCTCTTCCTCTTTATGTTTTTCTCCATTGAACACCTGCAGATTGTTATCATCTCTGCTTTTAGTCATCATTTACTTGGTCTTAAGTAATTCATGTAATGTTTCCCTGCAAATCAAAACTTCCTTCATTCTTCCTATGTTTTTTTCTCCTCAAACACCTTACAGTGTTCCAGCATTATCCCCAGCATGGTGAAGAGTTACCATCCAGAAGGAGTACCTGTATTCTATATTAAAACCTATCTGCTATTTAGTTTAAAGTTTATTGAAGGAGTCGTTCAAAGTCACTCCAGGCTTTTTTTGTAAAAGAGAAGAAAGAATAATTGCATTTCTGTGTGCTAACTGCTCTTTAATGCATAAAAGATAGGGCAAATGTATTATGAAGCACAGAGTAGTTTGAAAAGGAATAGCTTTTTCAGATTAATTTAAGTGTTCAGAGAGTTTTTTTCAGAACAAACAGGAACAAACAACAAATTGTTTGGATCAGAGAGAGCGATTGTGTTGACAGCAGACATATGAATGATACTGTTTTTACAGATGGACTGGTGAAAATCAAATTTAAGCTATTGATCTGTATTTGTGGAGGATCCTGCTAAACTGAAAGCTTTGAGGGCTTTGCCATTAGCAGCATGGGTCATTTTACCAACTAGGAAAGGCAACACACTCTATTTCTGTCATATAAGCTCCATTGCTAGCACAACAGAAGATGCCTAGCCTTCAAAAAATGTCAAGAGCCCTTCTGTGGAGACGAAGATAATCCTTTTTAGATATAATTAAAAGCCTTTCCTCTTCCCTCAACAGGCACATGCACAAAGGGGAACTCTTTTGAGGCAATACATCAGTAGACTGGAAAAAATCTAAGTTAACTTTTTAACTTCATTAGGTTTGCATCTTCTGTTTCGTGGAGGCTGAACGCAGACTGAAAAGAGTAGGAGGTGATAAGAAGTCCTCAGGTCTCAAACTGACTAGTGTCTTTGGAAGAGTGTAGAGAGAAGTACAGATCTCCTTAAGGAGAGCAATTTTGGGATTTCCCTCTGAAGAGCATGCATTGCATGTTCTCATTAGTGACCAGTCTCCTTGGGAATCTGAGCTGTTGGAAGTGAGCAAAATGCTTATTTGTCATTGTGATTTCTGGTGGGAATGGGACCACCACCATCCTTATCCATTGGGAGCACATAATTGCAGCCAGTGGGCAGCAGGAGAGTGCAGGTGCAGCAAGTGTGAAAAGAAATACTTAAGCTAGCTCTTTTTCTTTTTTTTTTTTTGTTTTTTTTAAAGACATATAATTCATTAAATTCATTTGTTGTTACAGGAAGGATGGTTTTATCAGCTGAAGCACATTTCTTTCTTGTTTGCTTTGATATTATCAGACTTATGTTGAGGGATCATGTTTCAATATGACATCCATGGACTGATGCTAGATAAGGGCAAAGTATTTGTACCTTTGTAATCAGTTTCCTCCATACGTAGAGTAACATTTTCCTTATCAGGGAATGGAAAAGTAATTGAAGCATCTGATTTCAAAACTTGTAAATGTACCCCATTTGCCTTCAAGTCACTAGGAGGAGAAATGGGAGAATGTGTTAACCTTAACCAAACTTTAGATCAAATTATTCGATCCCTGTACTTTCATCCTTTACAGCTCTTTCCTAGGAATGCTGTAAGGTGAATATAAGCATTGTTTTCTTCATGCATGGATTATTCTTATTCATTTTTACTGTTTCTCAAGGTTAATGGAGGTGATAAAAAAAAAGTCTACAGCTATAACATCTCACATATTGAAATCCACTTAAACAAAATATAGTGAAGTCCCAATTATTCTTTTATTATTATTATTATTTAAAAAAATAATAAATCTTCAGTCTAGAAAAAATGAACTTCAGGAAGACCGCATCAGTCTGCTGTAGTTAGATTCATAGTTCTCTGCTGTTGTCAACAGAGTTGCATTGCCAGGAAGGTCAGCAAAATACAGAGGAGCACTTATCCATTCCCCTTCTATTTTTTCTACATTTCTGAATCTGGGAGACGATGTTCTGTTTCCATCTAAGCTCAGTCATGGAAAAGACAACTTCAATTGCTGATGTTTGGTGAGAATGACAGTAGTAGCAGAGTTGCTAGTATAAGCATTTGGTGAAGCTCAGCATAGATTTAACTGTTACTGAAAACAATGCTAAATCTATATTAAAGAGGGGATATGGAAAGCTTTTGATCATTACTGTGTTCACATATATTATTTAGAGGCTGTAGATTAAAAGTAACAGATTCTGTTCATTAGATTATCACCAGTGATAGGGTGTAGCAGTGCTAAATAAAGTCTATGTAGCAGACAGGACTGGACACACACACCTTAATGCTGTAAGTGCCCTTACCATTGAGTGAAATATATTATGAAATGGCCTTAAATTAGGAATGAAATACATTTCAAACCTTTTTAAACTGTAAGAGTGATATACTGAGAACATAATGTGAGTCAAGAGTTGGTCCAATAGCAGGTAGAGATATCCAAAGCATTTTGTGGTGGTATCTGATACCAGGAGAGAGCTCTCAGCAGCCACAAACAGTTTTGTGTTCAGAACTGGAGGAAGCTTGAACAAGACCATGTTTCCACACATTATACTGCAAATTGTTTTAAAAAAGTAAACAGGCCTTGACTACGGCGTGCTGCAGAACTCCATTAGCATGCCTTTTTAGCAAGGTTATGAATTTTCAGTAATTGCTGTGGTAATCCATATTTAGCATCTGCAGGATTACTTTTAATCAGCTTTGAGGATATGATTTGACACCATTGGTTTTATGCTTCAGCATTTAACCAGTTAGGCTGCAAAAAAATGCCATCGTTTTGCTGACTTAATTTAAAGCAAATAGCAGTAAAACTGAGAGTAAGAGGGAAGAGGGAGATTTGTTAACCAGCAAAAGGTGAGGAAAATGGCCATGTGCTGCTTTTAAAAAAAAGCACTAATTGGATCAATAATTGTGGTACTAAAACAAGACTTTGTTCTGTTGTAGTGCTTTTCCTCCATAGATATCAAGGCCTTTGTACATTATGAGTCAAGGGTAGCATACATTCTGCATATCTCTACTTTTTTCTTTTTTTTTTTTTCTTCATGCTGTGGTTCTTATATATATCACCTCTATGTGTATTATGGCATTGCTGCAGACTTCCTCCTAAATTCCTTATTGCTTCTAACATGTCCTAGGACTAAGTCAGTACATTCCTTTTACTCATGAGGTGGCTGATGCTTTTATCAGATGTACTTTCTCCAAGGTACATATTGAGATTTTGCCTAGATAATGGGTATATAGAGGTTGCTTTTCAATCAGATAGTTTCCAGCCAAGTGGTTCTTACCTTCTGCCTTTCCACTGTGGGTTTTACGGTGTGTCCTGAGAGGTAGAAAGGTGTTAATGGATTTCTGTACAGGCATGGTCACAGCTCATCCAGATTGCTATCAGAGAATATATATATTAATAATTACTGTTGATCAAGAGCTTGGTGTATATTTCAGTGTTTGGTTTCTGTTTCAGTATCTGCACATGTGACTTCAGTTAACCTTGATGTACTTTACGAGAAGGCATCAAACTGAGCATTTGCTGCTGGGACTGTCCTCAGGGAATCCAAGTCTGAGGTTTACAGGCAGAAGAGGTTGTTAGGATCATCTGTGGTGACCTGCTGCAGAGCACAAACCAAACCCATTACCAGATTGCTCCACCACAGGGAAGCATGACTCTCAGTTACCGTTCCCATGAACCTTCTTAGTTTGATATTGAATGGGAGGAGACAGTCCAGCAAGGTATAAAAGTGACAGCCTGTGGAGTATTTACCCTTCTTCTAGGAAAGGTAGAGTATTTGTGGAGTATTTACCCTTCTTCTCTCCACTGTTAGAAGTTTACCTTTTATTGCAGGCCCTTCTCTTTGACCTCTATCCTTTGCCAAGACTGCCTGGCCTTGCTTAGGGCTGATAATGTGGGAAACAAACTCATTTATACCAGGCAGGGCTGGAGTTTTGAATTCAGATCTTCCCCTTATTTACCAGGAAAATAAACTGCACTTAGTTGGTCACACACTTTCACAATGGTGAAGTGAATCCTGAAGCCTTGCTACACACAACGTCAACAAACCCCAATGAAAAACAGGGGAGAACTGAGTACTTTCATGATGTCTGGTCTTAAAATCATTAAATCAGTGTTTGATAAAAAGTAAGTAACAGTTTAGTCTATTTACAGGCCTATCCAAGATAAATTCCTGAGTGGAAATTCAAGTGGTCCCTACCAAGGCTCTCCTGTGTTTAGTGAAAAGGTAATTGAGCTTAATGATGAGAAGAAAAGCACTGGATGCAATATTCTCAAAATTCTTATTTTCTCTTCAGTGGGGACAGTAAATCCATAACAGAAGAAGCCGTTACAGTGCTCTAAACCCAGCCTGCCTCAATTCTTACTTCAGGGTTCGAGAAGAGAGTTCAAAGAATTAGTGCCTGTTTCATGCTTTTCTTGTAACAGGATCATCTCCTCTAGCGACAGGAATAGCAATATTCTCATTTTCCAGAGGCTGCTTTGTAGCCATTGGTTGGGAACAACTTTACGATAACTGCAGCAGCCTGGAAGGGGAAATATGAAGTTGATTTTTAGCTTAAGGCATCGAGTCCAATGAGCTATCTGCACGCAGTGCTCTGTGAATTGAAAATTTGTAAGTTTGAGGCAGACTCGATTTTAGTTTAGTGCCTCTGATTTTGATTAATGTTGTCAGTGCGTCATCGGAGAAGTACAAATGACTTGAAAGATGTATATTCAAGGAGTTCTTGAATGTGACCTTATCTAAATTTCTTACAATGCTTAGGAAATGTCCTCGAAATTTGAATGTCTCCTTTAATCCACATTGTTCATGAGGCTTTTTTTTTTTTTCCTCCTCCAGCCAATAAATGAAGAACATCATAGAGTGTCTTTTGTGCTCAATTCCTGAATGTCAATTGACTGAACCAAAGATAACAAGCACAGGGCTCTGATGCCTCTCAGAAGCTCCTGTGATAAGTGCTAGTATCAGTTTCCAAATAAATATGTAGACCTGTTCTTGCTTCAGGTGAAATTAATAATACAACCATTAATTTCACTCGCAGACAGATTATGATTTAAACCAACCCATAAAAAATTTCTAACTTGCCAAAATCCACTGAGAAAAAAACAGTTGTTAGTCAGTAGCCAGGCTAAGATGACAATTAAATGAGAACTGAAGATGTGCTGGATCTGACCTGCAGCATTGGCAAGCCACTGGGCCTTGCTACCACCTCTCATGTGTTGTGATGGGTTGTACCTCTTGCTCTGGGCTCCTCAAGGGGACAATGTGCGGGACCATGCCAAGGTGCATCCAGGGTGTGAGGTCCTGTGTGCTAGGAGACCATGCTAGAAGACACATTGCTGGGGAAATCCTAGAGCTCTTACTTCTGCTTCATCTGGGGCCCAGGCATGCCCAGTGCTGTTCCCCCTTGATCAGCATTGTTGAGTTTCGCCTAGCTGACACGTCTGTCATCAACACATTTGCTTGTCTCTCTCCACATCTTGCTTGCAAGACCTTGAGGCTTTGGTGGGGGTACAAAGGTCTGCTGAAGCACAGGGCTGTGCAGGGTGGGAACTGAGAACTGCTGAATTTTGGCAGCCCGGTTGGGAGTCCTTGATACAATGGCAAAGTGAAGGAAGGTTTCTTGAGGGCACTTCCAACAGACAGAGTAGGAGCTGCTGCCGCTGAAGATACCCTGAGATGAGTGAGGTTAAACAATATGAATATGCTAGTGGAGAGGTGAACCAGGGAGGAAGTGTAGAAGACAGACAAAGCCTGAAAGCTGGGAGACTGCAACATTTTATGACAAGAGGCCTCCAGTTGTGCCCAGGGCAGTTGAGTTTGGATACGAGGAAGAATTTCTTTGCTGAAAGGGTTCTGAGGCATTGGCAGGGGTTGCCCAGGGCAGTGGCGGAGTCCCCATCCCTGGAGGGATTGAAGAGTCGTGTAGACACAGTGCTGAGGGACATGTGTTAGTTGGGGACTTGTCACTGTTGGGTTCATGGTTGGACTGGATGATCTTAAGGGTCTTTTCCAATCAAGGCAATTCTAGGATTCTGTAGTGTATCTGTGCAGTATGTTAGAATGGTTCATTTAGGGAAAAAAAAATGTTGAAATGGGAGATGATGGCCCAGGGAAAGGCACAGCGGTCAGGATGCTGCCATCTTTCTAAGTGGATCCTCAGCCACATGCATGATGCTGGTGTCAACCACCACTGCAGTGCCACCATGACTGTTTCTGGGGTGGCATGCAGCAGCTACAGGGTGTGAGAGGGCAATGAGGTGGCTCAAACATAACCTCAGGCATGTACGTGGCATCAGTCAAGGCTGTGGTCTCAGTTGCCATTTCCAGAAAGGCCTGTTTTGATGGGTTTGGCAGGATAAAACCCTAATAGGGGGAAATACTTCCTTTATAATTTAAAAAGGGGCTTCATGTAAGTGAGAATGAAGCCCAAGTGGACTCAGTCTGAGCTGCAGGATTGGAGCCTTAAGTGCAGGCTTGTCACAGAAGTGTCTGTTGCTCAGATTTCAGTGCTCGTTTTTCTCCAGGAAAACTGTGTGTTTTTTTTCATGCACAAGCCTGCATCTTCATTCAGCCATACTGCAGGGCTGTGCTGAGTTATCTGCATTGATCTGGTAAATGAAAGGCCCCTTGCTGGCAGCGAAGCACAAACTCTCTGAGCCCTGAAGCAAATTGGAACAAGGCAGCTCAGACAAGCACAGGCAGTGTGCTGTTATATATGCATGTATGTTTATAACATAGATTTGTATGTGTATACAAGTATTTAGTCAGAAAACATCCAATATATTTTGGATTTTTTTTTTATTTCAAATTATTTTTTAAAAAATAAAATTGACATGGAAGTACTACAGACCAAATGTATGCATGCTTATGTATGTATAAAAATGTAACCTTTAGAAACCCTGAGAAGTGAATGACATCCTTAAACACAGACCAGTGGCCAAGAATAATGTTTATGTATGGGGCTGGGAAGTGTGCAGAATATAGTTTTTCATCAAATCATGGGAATTAGAGATAGAAAAGGCCCATTAGATCATCTTAGATATTCCCTTGGCATCAAGGTACAGTAGAGCAGGAAAAGAAACAAGCAAAAAAAAAAAGGCATTAAGGGTATAAAACGTCTATTTTTGCAGAAATAGCAATGCAAACAGAAGTCCTGCGACAGCCACTGTAGTTTTTGTTGTGCAGTTATCAAAACTGATGTACAGAAAGAAAAAATAATTTGGAGCTTTCTTGAAATGCCTTGGGCTTTTCCTTTCTCACATAACAAGTTTTCCATAAAGCTTAATGTTGAGACTTTTTATCTTGTTTCCAATGTTGAGTGATTAAAAATTCAAAAGGGAGATAATTACCATGACACTGACACAGCATTTTATGTATTCAAAGAATGAAGTGATTCTTGCAGAGACATTGGGAAATGGGTATGTAAATCTGCTACTTTGACAAGTGCTTTATCAGTGCCAATGGATTTATCAGAGATTATTGCTCTTGCTTTGTCTGTAAGGAACATGAAGCAGAGGTGAAGTGACCGCTAAAGACAGACAGTGAGTAGGTGGCCAAGCCAGGATAAAATTCAGGAATTTTGTCTGAGTTTTCTGGTGTTTCAGGGTTGGACACTTTCCCACGTATCTCTGAAGGGAGTAACTGAAGACATCAGCTCTTTGTAACCACCAAAGCAGAGCAGTTCTATAGGCTGGGCACACCTGTACTAACTGCTAAAATCATTAAGGTCTTCACTAATTAAGATTGGCACGGTGCTTACTGCTAGCAATATATCCCTGTAATGGATATAGCATTAAACATTTTGAAGTAGCAGCTGAAAAGGTTTTAACAGTGTCCGTGTTGGATTAAGGGTCTACACTTTCTTGAAGGTCTTTTATTTCTTGTCTGGTTTTGGTTGTTTCTTTAAAAAAAAAAATAAAATTGTTGGCAATCCAACTGTTGACTTTCAGAGAAAAGAATGAGGATTTCTTTTTTTTTTCTTTCTTTTTTTTTTTTTTGGTAACCATAATGATTTTATCCCATTTGCCTTCATTTAATTTGGAAATGGAAACCATATCTTTAATGCTAATTAGGCAGCACATTACTTAGTCTTCCTGTCCTCATGTAAATAACAATTAGCAATAATTTAGCAGTTGTACACTTTGGCATCTTCTAAGCCATACCATTGTATACCATTCCAAATTCCTTTGCATTAATTAGGTTCATAAGCCAATCAGCACTAATTAAGAAGAAAATAAGTATAATAACAAATGAAACAAAGCTAGTGATTTGTATCTGTTCAGTAGTTCTTTTTCCCTCTGCAGTTTATCAAATAGTTGTAATGCGTAGGAACTTCTTCTAATTGAAACTAATTATGAGGTTTCCCCTGCTACTTTGAGCCTCATGTTCAAATCCCACGAAGCTCATTAAATAAGTAACAAAGCTGGAATCTTTAGCACATATTGTAACTTGGTTCATGTTAATTATCACCACGTTTTGGAGGCAGTCAGAAGCTGTTCAGCAGCAAACACTACCTAAAGGGACATTAGGTAGGGATTTTTGTGGATTTAAGAGCCTATGCAGAGACCTAAGCCAGGTATTATCAGATATGACTGAAATGTCATATATCTGCCTCAAGAATGTATGCTAAATATGGTACTTTTGCAATTCAACCCATTTTGACCCTGTCTTAATGTCTGTTGCTATTTGGAGCAAGCATCTGGGGAAACGTAGGGACTTAAGTATGCAACCATTAGATCTGAAGGTCGTTCCTGCCTATTGGTGACTATGTCATAAAGCACCATACATTTTTGATTGCTGTTTTGGGTACCATTAGCACCATTTCACTTTCAGAAGAGGGTAGCAATCTAGATGCCAGCATCTTTGCAGATCCCAGGCCTGTTTAACAGACTGGAATTGCTACATGATGTTTAACGACGCTAAAAATATATATGATGGTATGTGCAATCTCCATTTAGTTGTATGCAGTGATTTAGAGGTAGGCAGTCGGTAAGTCTTGAATACTGTTCAAGGTGGGTGAAAGAAATCCACAGGCCTATAGTTTTGTGTCTTCTCACTAGGAATTTACTTCATCTTAAGCAGTTTTCAGCACAATCCTATGAGACAGAGCAGCACGCTGATCTTACAACAGGCTGCTACATCGCTGCTGTACTGCCACTCTTGATCTTCGTGGACAAAGACATGCATGACCTGATCTCATTGGAAAATCTCACATGCCCTGAAACCAGACGGAGTTGGAACAAATCACAGTCTAGTTTGTGCTTACTCGCTATCCCTTTCCAGCTGAAATTGCTTCGAGATTGCTAACTAATTGGCTAATTAATTAAAGTACCTTAAAAGTAGTGCAGTAACTCTTGACATCTTGGATATTTTGTAGCTCTTGGATCTTCTTTGACTTCCCAGTTTGTGTGCAGATTCTCTCACCTCAACACCAGCCCCAAAATGCTCTTCATAGGGCTGTGAGTGTGGCCCAAAAGCCATTCACACATACAAGATCATGCTCCTGAGAGATTACCCATTATTTCTCCCTGTCTGTGAAGATGGTAGCTGAGCAGCTTGCAGACAGGCTTCAGTGGTAACTGCTAGCTCCCATTGTAGTCAAAGCCAGAAGTGTCCTCCTTAAAATTATGAAGAAGTGCCAGTGCCCTTTGTCTCCTTCTACATTTCCAGACAATTTTTTTTTCATTTAATATTATCATTTGAAGTAGTGTTTAAAGGAGTGAAAGAGACTACAAAGTATCATCACAGTCTTTCCAGATGAAAAGAGACCCTCTGTAAATTATTAAACTCTGAAAAAGTGTGCAATCCAAAATTATTGAAAATATGTAAAATGCCTCTTCTTGAAATCTGATGGCCATCAAGTGGAGATACATCCAAGGACACAGTAAATATATTCATAAGGGTGATCCACAAATCAGTTATATTTTTCCCTTGGTATGGATAAGATGACCAGCACACATGACGTACACAGCCTGCAGGTGTTTAGTGTAGGTACATCAGAAAGTATAGGGATCCTCTCTGCTAGAAAAGTTGTCCATTACCAATGATGGAAGATGTAGTCTTTCACCTGGACAATTAGCCCATAAATGCTCATATCTAGAGCACTGACTTGCTCAAGTAGTTCTTCTCCAGTAGTGTCAATGTCCCATTGCCCTGTTATGTACCACAGACAAGCAGGGTGTGGATGCTGATGTGTTTATCTGAATCAACTGGTGAGTCAAAGGGCTTCCTTTTCTGGGCAATTAAAGACTATCTCTAGTAACAGCCTTTGGTGGTTCCTCATATTAGGTGTCTATCTGAAAATAAAATACCTTCCAGTTAAATATATAAAAAATAAAATAAAAAATAAGCTTAATTTGGTGTTTGCAATAGAAAACATGTGTGTCTAAAAAGAAGCAAAAGAAGTAAGAAACCAAGTTTAAGGAGAAGTAAAACACCTATTGCATTTTATCAGCATATAAATAACTTGTTTCTGAGCAGCCCAGAAAAGCACAAATGAGAATGACCAATTTCTGTGTGTTTTAAATTCAAGAGTGTACCCTAGAAAGAATTAACTGTGAAAACTTGCTCTCAAATCCCCTGCAGACATAGCAGAAGATCATCAAGGTTTTGTTACTCATGAGCATTTCTAGCCATGTCCTGATGTGAGTCTGAAGGTCAAATGAGTCAGGGAACTAAGGTACTTTCTAATCCTTGGTGATAACTTTATATGTGGTATGCATAAAGGAAGCAGAAGGGAAAAAGAGGGGAATTTGGACTGTATAGTCCTTGTATTGTGGAAAACAAAGCAAAACAGGAGTCACCAGGATGTATTTTTTTTCCTTCTAATGGGATTTCTTTTTTTTTTCCATACACCTTTCAATAGTTTCTAATTATGATCAGTAAAGAAGTAGCTGTAACACCTGCAGATGGGGAAAGCTGGTGCTTTCCTCTCTTTCAGAGGCCCTTTGTGGTTTGATTCACTAAAATCTGTAAAAGCCTTTGAGATCTTTGTCTGAAAAAAACATGAAATAACAAAAATGAAGTTAATTGCCATCCCTTTTGTCTGTAATTGACCTAGGCACAGACATTTGTTATTGTTGAAATTGTTAGGGGTGGGGGGGGGGGGTGAAATTGGCACGTGTCCAAGGCAGTTCTGCTTTTTGCCTTGATCTGAGCTGTAAGGGGTTAAAATTACAGGGAGTCTTACCTTCAGAAATGGAGAGGGAGAGGGAGAAAATGAGAAGGAGAAGGAAAGAAATAAATGTGGAAAAAAATGCCCCTATTTCGTGGAAAGGATTGGCTTCTGATTTCAATTATTTCTGAGTTGTAAACATTTTCAGGGACAAGAAATTCCTTTGCATACACATATTGCTATTTGCAAAAACCAGGGCCAGTCCAGTGGAATTTTGTTTTTGTCTCAACAGAGTCATTTTATTCATCTGGCAGATTTTATTTAATACTCTGGTATTAATGACAGCAAGAAATTAAACAGTTGTTTCACTCATTTTTCTTCTTTTCAGTGTGTGTGTCTTTCTTCCCACCACCCCACCACCCCCGTATCTTTATAATTATGTCTTAAGACCGTAAATGTTTCCAAAGGTAGTGCCAGATTTAAAATACTGGTTGTTATTACAATGTGTGGGTGGCTTTACCCTCTCTTGTTCACAGCCTCCAGCTTTTATCTACCCTGCTTCAATCCTCCTACTATAAGAGAGGAATCCAAGAAAATGAACTCATCTAGGGCAGAAGCAGCTTGACTCCTTTTATGATGATTATGATTATTTTAGTCTGGAGCGACTACCCTTTAGCAGGTAAAACCGAAAAATGAAGGGAAAAGAAAAAAGCTTTGAAAGCTTAAATTTTGATGCAATAAATCAATCAAGCAGGCAGCCCCTGTCTCCCAGGCTCATTTTCATCTCATCCCCCTGGTTGCAAAGGAAGTTACTCCCGTTTCAAGCTGCCACGGTGGAGATAAGAATCAGATCCTCATTCTCCGCCAAGCGTGTTTAAAGCAGAAAGACATTTTTGTAGGCTGCTGCGGCATATCCTGAGCCTCACTGTCCTTTCTGCTGCGTACAGGGAGTGTGAGGCAAATACCACACATTGCAACAGGCACAGGGAAGAGGAAGGGGATGATAGAGACAGTGTCGTTCTCCCCTGAGTGCTGTAAATCTGCAGCAGCGTAGATGCAGAGAAGGAGGGTGATGTGTGCACTATTTAATAGGGCTGTATTGCAGGTGAAAGGATGTAGGATTCTGACTAATTCATTTGCAGTGCATATTTCTGCTGATGCCACACACATGCAATAGATAGTTCTGGCACATAAATGCAGCACTCATAGATCGAACCCAGAACCACTGACCCAGCCAACCCAGCACCATGAGGTGATAGTAGTCATATATGAGAACAGATAATCAGGAGATTAGGTAGATAGATAATGCTAAACTTTAAAGTGGATGAGAAAAGAGTCCCTGCAGCTTGATCAATGGGTTTGGCAGTGGGGTCATTCATCCAAAAGCATCTATTTTATGTTGGGCTGATTTGCCCCATAAACTCTGTTGACTATGAATAGTTTCTGCTATCGATGAAAGACTTGCTCAGAAATCAGTGTTTCCACATGTAGGCAGCCATGTTCAGTCTGACGAGTCCCATGCTGCTCTCTGGGAAGGAGGCAACAAGGCAGATTTATCCCATTTATAAATGAGTTGTATTGGCAGGATGCTCTGGGAGTGGCTCGACACAGTGCTGCAGCTTTTAGAGCTGTACTGGTCCCCCTTTGACTGCCTCTGGGTGCTGGCAAAGCACAGAGAAAACTCCTTGCATGCTCTGAGCACTCTCCTGGGAGATGGCAGGTTTGGATTCCCCTGAGGAGGAGGATGGATTCAATTTACATTTTCCATTTTTCTGGATAAGTGCTCTAATGCCATCAGTGTGCTTCCCCTGCAATTCGCTGCTGACATGGGTGGCAAAGAGGCTTTGAAATGGCCGAAGGTGCCAGAGGATGGGTTGGAGTCCAGGTGGACTTTTTTGTTCTTTGTTTTCTCCTGACTAACTGGGATAAGGAGTCTGTGCTTTAGAGATGTTTTTCTCTGCACCTAACCAGGTAACATGGAGGGACCAGCCAGTCTGGGAGTATTAACTCCTGCTCAGCATCTCTGAGTGATGGGATCAGCATCACTGTATTGACATGGCTTTTCTAACCCTTCTTCAGGGTTTCTCCTGGAGGAAGGTCTTATAGGAGGAGCCAAGCATTACTAAAGCATTGTCTTTGTAGCACCACATTGCAGGAGGGAAGCTGAGGCACAGAGTCAGAAAAATTTGCTCCAGGAACAGGAAAACTCCAAAGCAGCAGCAAAGCCCCCAGAGCAGCTAGAGACTTCCCATTCTTTTCTTTAGATATTAATGTAATTCTTTGTAATCATTACAGTTTCCCCTATATTTGAAGGAAGAGGGCCATAAAAGTTTAGCATTATCTATCTACCTGATCTCCTGATTATCTGTTCTCATATATGACTACTATCGACTCGTTATCAGCATGGCACTGATCTGGACTTTGAGTTTACTGCTCTGTGGAAATACAGTAGCTCCCCAATGATGTAATTATTTCAACAGGCACCCTTTTTTCTGTAAGATAAGAAGACAGTTCTGTCTGTTTAGTGCTATCATAAAATTGTGTTGATCTCTCAATAAAAAGCAATCTTTGCTTGCTCTTAGGCAGAGAGACCAGTTTACCTTTGAAACCAGGGTTTGGATGAACCCAGCTTCTGTTTAATGAACTGGTGGCTTGCACTTTTGATGTACCTGTTGATCCTTTAATCAGCAGAACTTTACTGAAATCGGGAGGTTTCCTGTTATGTTAAAAATTCTTACAAGTCAACTGCAAGGTTGTAATCTCAGGTCATTTTCTTCGCTCTCCCCTCCTCTGTAGGGCAACAAAATGTTTGTGTTCTTTCAATCCTTATTGCTTCAAAGCTCTTTGAAACATGGTAATGTGGTTTGAATGCACAGCTATGCAGTCAAAGTCTTTCTCTGGAATTTTAACTTCAGCTGTTTATGTTCCAACTAATTAACCATAACGTGCTGGACTGGGGATAATATATTAGATATATTATGACTCTTTCCCTGTGCTGTAGTAGGTGGCAATTCTCCATCAGTAACTTGAAAGTGCAGGAGCTGTTTTTTCCCATCTTTTCTGGAGAAGCAAATATTTAAGCTAAAGACCCTTGGTTTTTGCTACTATGGGTTATGGTCGGTTTTGATTACATTTTCTGTCTCAAAAGCTATTAGTATATTCTAAACACATGTAAGTAAATTCTCAAGTGAGAGCAAAAGTGTTTGGGAAAGTCTGTGTGCCACCCAGACCAGAGGATGTAGGCTGGAAAGAAATTATGTGAAAGAAAAGGAAAAAAAAAAAAAAAATCCATATTGTATCATTTAAGTGCTTTATACATAAAATCATCTGGAATCCCGCTGAGACCCCTGACTTGAGTTTGGGCTCTGAACCCCCTACTAGTCCGTTAAAAAGAGAGGATATTTGCAAAGACTGGGCAAAAGCATGCAGCTGTGCTAACGTTTACAGATTCTCATAACTCAGGTTCTGGTTTAGCAGCATCTGTAAAATTAACAGCTTCAAGTTTGGTTCATCCACAGGAACAGGGAGTCTGCTGAACACATGGGGTCTTAGCATAATATTAACACTTGTTTGCGGAGAGATCACACAGAGAGCTGCATATGGTTGGGTTTCAGCCATTCCCGGGGTGCTGAGGGCATTTCTGATGAGCTAGGGTTGGTATTAAGACCAGTGTGGTTCAGGATATGGAGATGCTGTGAAAATTTTGGAGTGCCACAGCCTGTTTCTTGGACTGGTTTTGAGTTTACAGGCGATCCTGAGGGACCTGGCCATCTGCAGCAGCCTCAGGCTTTCTTCTGGTGCTGGCCTGCTTCTCTGTAGCTCTCCGGTCAGCAGAAATCCTATGGCTGAGCATAAAGATTTCAACATTTTATAGTTCCCAGAGAATAATACTGCCAACTGCCTAAGTGCTCCTCATTGCAGATTTCCTCTGCACTGCTGATGGGAAATAAGAAACCTAATGACTTCCTCAGGATGAACTTCAGGAGGAGAGAAGCGCTCAAAGCGAGCCACCCTTGCAGCTTTTCATTTCTAGTTTGGGATTAGAGGATATTATTTGTTGCTCTGTCTCCCTGCCCATTTGTCCACCTGTTTGTTCTCACATCCACATCTATCACATTGTCTGTTCACAGTGGTCGTGGCAGTCCATTTTTGATGTATATAAATCGCAGTAATATCACAGTCATAGGCTGTGATCATGTCATAGTCACATCATGTGTTTACTAGAAGGTAGGAGGAAACTGCAGTGCTCTGAGACTCCAAGAGCTGAAAACCTGCTCATTTGCAGGGAGACACCATTTGCCCTCTCTGTTTGGCCTCCCTTGGCAGGGCAATGAATGCTTTTTCATGGAATCATAGAATGGTTTGGGTTGTAAAGGACCTTAAAGATGATCCAGTTCCACTCTCCCTGCTGTGGACAGGGTTGCCAACGCCATCCAGCCTGGCCTTGAATGCCTTCAGGGATGGGGCATCCACAGCTTCTCTGGGCAACCTGTTCCAGTGCCTCAATACCGTCTGGGTGAAAAATTTCCTCCTAATATCTCACCTAAATCTCCCCTCTCTCAGTTTAAAACCATCTCCTCTTGTCCTGTCAGTATCTGCCCATACCTTAACCCTAATGGATAAGAAGAGGACACAAAAGCACCTGATTTTCTCCCCCAAACCAGGTTTCTTTCCCTGTTGCACAAGAGCCAAAGACAACGTTTCCCTCCTGCCCGTTCCACATAGTTCCTGCAGATTTGCTTGATCTTTCTCAAAACCATACAAACTCTTGAAGACAAAAGGATGAAGAAAAGACTGACAAGAAAACCTCACCAAAGTCTTCTTATATTTTTTTTTTTCCTCCAATTAATTTCCCAGAGAAGAGCCCCTCATTTGTGCAGAGGAAAGGTGCAGTAGCTATCCTTACCCCACACCACTTAGGACTTCTGTTGAACAGGTGTCATCTGCACCGTGCCAACACAGCCACCTCCAGTGTGTGTGCATCGCCTCTGGCAAATGTTTCTTGACCAGGTCAGCTGGCAAATCCATTTGCCATGCTGCGCTGGATAGATTACAGGCTCTGGCCCTCAGTCCCATGAAATATATCAGAATGCTGTGCACATGTTATCACTCTAATCCCCCTTCCCTCTCAGCCTACGTGTAGCTCTGATGTCTTTATTTAAAACCTTAGTGGCATAATATTTATATCCCAACCCTTTCATCTATCCCCGTCTCTATCAGTGGAAGGTAACATTTGTTTGGGGGCAGTAGCTTTTTTTAAGTTTTTAATTATTACTGTATCCCCAACATAAATTAGCCACTTAGTAGGCAAGTAGCAAGGGGCAAATTTCTGGAGAGAAGATAGCACATCGGAACAAGGTCAGATAAAAAATGGAGTTGAGCTATTGCCAGTTCCTTTGTCGAGGCCAGTAAGGGGAATTGGGGCCAATTTTCTTAAAGCCAGCAGAGCTTGCGTTGATGAAGAGAGCCACAGAGACTGAAAAGAGGTCAGTGAGTAATGTGTGTTGGAGCCAAGACAAGGGAATAACAACACCGAGTGCCTGCAGAGGAAGACAAACAGCAGTGGTAATGTGAGTTATGCAGCAATATTGCTAAACTCTTTTTAGCACAAACCTTCCTAAAAGGCTGTGGCTCTGAAAGGGGCAATGCCAGAGCCAGCCCATTCCTCCTGCTTCCTTCAGCATCTTCCCAGTTTTAGGAGTATGTCTGCTGTCATTGCAGCAAGTGCTGCAAAGCTTGAGGAGAGATTTTTGTGCCATTATAATTAAAGGTGTTATTCTCATACACAGCCAGTAGTTAGATAATCTAGGTTATCACATATGTACAGCCTTCAAGGGTGCTCATCATTGCTGTGGAGAGCTCTTTCCACAGCTCAGTCTTATTACTCTATGATGTGAAAGAGCATAAAAGAGGCTATGTAACATGTTTACTTACATCAAAGTGTCATGTTCAGTTCTACTTAAGGGACTTGTTCATCTGCCTCTGTAAGCAGTGACAAGCCTGTGGAAGAACTGGGGAGATGACCCCTCAGAAACATTTCAGACAAGCATTTCAGTGTAAGTTCTGCCCTGCAACCAGCTTTTAATAACTCATAATTTTTATTTTACATATAAATGTGTATATATTTACAAACATATATCCATCTATATATATACACATATATAAAAACAGCCTTTCAAAAGAGCTGAGTGCCTTGCTTGCCCAGTTGAGGGTCTTTTAAAAGCCCTTTTCTGCAGATGCTTGGCAGCTTGGAAAAATATCTTCTTTCAAATTAAGCACTCGCAGCACTGTCCTTCCCACATCAGAAGACAATTTTTAAGCCCTCCCCTTCAGTAACCAAAATTAAATTAATCTAACATCGGGAGAGGCTCGTACAAGGAAAACCTATCAGACTTTGAAATAGTGTCCCCCAGAGAAGTTGGGGAAGCCCAGTCATTTAAGGCTGAATGGATTGACCTATTCTGGGGTGGCTGGAAGTATTGGCTAGCTGAGCTAATACAGCTTTTCCATTTCTAATATATTTGACCTAAACTTGGACTGTCGAGACCCACCAACACAGGCATATATGCTTTCAAGGAACACACCAGAAAATGAGGAACAGCATTTTTAGTAGGCAGACAAGTCATAACCACAGGATCCCTGGACATTCAGTTGTGGCTTTTTGTCTTCTTCCCTCTCCAACTTCTGTGCTAAGACACTTTGCTCTCCAGAAGTAGCAAGGACTCAGTCCTCCTGTTTCTAAACTGATGTCATCTTCTTTGGGAACTTGTGAAACAGTTAAAGAAAGAAAGGAAGAGGCCATGGAAGGATCACTGAAGAAAAAAAAGTGCTGGAAGATCAATGTATGCCTTGTTATAGTGCAGGTTTTAACTAAATGACAAATATTACTCCAAACAGGAAAAATAAACTTTGAGTTGGAAACACAGATATTAATGTTCAGACATAACTTGTTTTTTCCTCCCACTTGCCATGGTCTGTGGAGTCTAAGTAAAAAAAGTATTATTTAATTTTTGTGGTGATTGTTGAGGACACAAATGACTCTAAGCTTAAGTGTGTGTACATATATATATTTTTTTATTATTATTTATTTATTTATTTTGCATTTCAATTTCTGTAACCCAAATTCTTTGGGGAACCTATGTTGCAATAGTTTCATCATTCTTCTCTTATGAAAGTTGGGCTTTGAGAATAAACAAGCTATACAAATTGTGTCAAGTTAGCTTCAGGAATGAGATGGGATGCTTCCAGAAAAAAAAAAAAAAAAAAAAGAGAGAAAAAAAAAGGAAGAAAAAAAAGCTGTAGGATTACTACGGCAACCAATTACACTGACCTTCCCCCATCAAAACCTGCATCTTGAGAAGAGATCCATTGTCAGAGATTTGGCCTAATATCCCTTCAACACAAGTCAGTCAATGATTGCAGGAATGATACTGAGTGAGAAATCTGTTCTTAGGAGAAAGCAACTTCTCTGTAGTCTGGTAGGTGGTTTGTCCTTAGCAATGTACAACGCTGGTCACAGCCTCCCTTCTCTGCCTCCTTTCTTACAGGGCAAAAGAGCAAGGGGATATGAAATATGGGAAATGAACTGAGAGCCTCAGTAATTGCTCCCCTTGGAGGTGGACACAGACCAGGTCAGTCCTGGAGTCTGATTTCAGTGTAAGGAACAAAATCCAGGCTGGAGGATAAGAATAGTCCCTGGAAAGTCTATGCAGGAAGATAATAAGGTGTTCACCTACGAGTTTTTTAACTACATTTTAGTTCAAGGGGGTGGTATCTGTCACACTGAAGAAGACTAGCCTATGCATCACTCAAAATCTGTGAAAGCCTATTTTTTGAGCTGCAGAGCCCAAAAATCAGTCTATAGATAGCTCCTCTGTAAATCCAAAACAGCACAACCTCCATTTTGTCTAACTTAGGAGTTCTTCCAACTTTCTGACCCTTTCTGACTGATTTGCTGACAGACTTTTGTTGTGTTCCTTTATGAAAGCAATCAATAGTATCTCCTTACACCCCCACCATTTACACTAACACCTCCCCAGCACCTCTGTTTCTTCCTGAGTGCAGAAGTGTAGGACTTGTCTTCCCACCATGGAGCACACCAGGCATGCAGAGGAGAAGGTCTATACTGCAGGCTCGGTCATGCTGCTCCCCTTCTATAGGAGGCTATAAGGGCTGTTGAAGCCCCATAAACATAAACTATCAGAGTTGCTGCAGAGAAACTTGATTTCTTCCACAGCCTCCCAGTAAAGCACTTCACTGAGGCCTCCTCCTTCTCTGGAATTATCATCTGAAGACATTGATTCCAGTGTCCTAACAATGCCATAACACTCCAAACGTTCCTAACACTCTGAGACAACAGCAATTTGGGCACTAATTCATTTTTCTTTTCAGTATTTACAGATATGAAAAAGACAGGTTCCATTGTATTCAACTTCTTGTTTAAGTATTTCCAGGGTGCAGGAAGTATTTTTTTCCCATTCCCATCACAAGTAACTTTGTGTTTGCTTTTTTTTAAAGACATTTGACATGCACTTACCACTCATTTCAAGAAGTTTCTGCTTTTAATACAAGTGTGGTGCAATAAAATTAGAAGATGTTGAGGCTGCAGTAGCTGGCGGTATTTGTGTGGCTTTTCTCTTACCATGGTCTATCTGCATGCTGGTCAGAATAGGATGCTTAGATTACCACCTGGACTTCCCTTGCAATCTTTGTCCAGTTCTTTTTGATTACAGTAGCATTCAGTCAAACAAGCAAATTATCTTGTGTCTCTTTCTTTATATGTAGCCACAGCTCCTCTGCTTTAGACTGTGTTATTTGGTTTTCTTGTGAGTTTGTTGGATGCCTTTTCAAGGAGAAAGTAAGGGCTGGCATTTTCTACCAAAAACATTCATTGTATCTGTTGGGAGATATTTAACATTTAAGAAGTTCAGGTCCCTAAGAAGTAATTAGTATTTCCTAGCCCATGAGGTACTCTCCTTCAGTGCTCACCTATTAACTCTTCTACTCAAACCCAGGTTCTTTTTTTTGTTTGTTCTTTTTTTTTTTTCTTTCCCCCCTGTGTGTTCAATTTATCAAATGCTTAGTAAAGTGCAGCCCCATAATTACCTGGAAAAAACACCACAAGGGAATGAGGGTTATGACTTCAACTGTTAGAGATTCAGTAGATCCTGCATCTTCCCCAGAGTCCGTGCCAAGTCGATGCTCTAGGTTGCTGCAGTGACTCACACTAGGAGTAATGCACCATTTTCCATCAAGGTCTCATTCAGTAGTAGCGATTAAGGACCGCTTCCTTTGGGATGAGAGAGGCTAATGACAAGTGGATAGGTCAGTAATTACAGCCCATGGAGAGGAGTTAATGGAATCTCCATCTTGAGATACACATCTCCAAACCCTGAGTCATAAGCTCTGACCATAGCCACCTAACATTCAGGCACTTTCAGTTAGTTGATATTAATCTACCTAAATGTACCAGCAAAAACACAAATCCTTTCTGCTTGGACGAGATGAGTTGCTGCCTTGGCCAGGCAGGAGTGCAGTCACCAGCTTTATCCCAGCCCGTGACAGCCTAAGCCACCTTCTCCAAGCCAAAGTATTATGATCTCAGCCCATCCCAAACTGCTGGTGTAGTGGTGTTGTGCGTGCTGCACAGCTATTGTGTACCTCACACCCACGCTTTGGTGGTATACCAAAACTTTGAAATGAAGGAGGCAATGGAAATGCACTTTTTTGCTGTCGTGATGAAGATCTGGGATGTGGTTGGAGCGCATTTCCTTTTCAGATCTCATTCCGTAGGGTGCCTCCCTGTCTTCCCTGTAGTCCGTAAAGCGGATTTGTTTGTGGCATATACACAGTAATGTGCTTATAAAGAACACAGAGGTTTAAGCAGCTTTCCTCAATGGCCTTTGATTCACTGAAGTTTGCCCTGGGAAACATTGCAGTGGTGGCTGATCTGCTCTATCCCTCCTCCTGGTGCTGTATATTCCCTATATCATATTCCTCAATATTCTTTCTGACAGATGTGCAAAGAGGGCAGTAATAAAAGCCCATTTGTACAACTCTGAGTACTCTGCCTTTACTCCAAAACAGTGAAAAAACAACATTCAATAATTCTACTTTGCAAGCCGTCGTTATTTTGATAACACTTCAAGCGAGCAGCAGAAACACCGAGCAGCCTCCGGGCAGGGAGAATTAGCAAGGGCAGTGTCTTGCCTGCAACTGGAAGCCTCTTGAAAACAAGAGTGGGTTTGAAGCTGAAGGCCTTGTGAATCAATAGATGATTGTTTGCATGTGGGGGCCACAAAGAGCCACCGCAGTTGAGGGTCAATTGGTCTTACAGTTACAAACTGCATTTTTCAGAGGCCTGTAACATGCCTGTTTCTATTTGCAGGCGGCAAATAACATGCCACACAAGTGGTCTGCGAGCTTTTGTTTTTCCTTAAAGGAAAATATATGTGATGAGGGAGGAGGGAATTGGCAGAGAGCTGGCATTGCATTTCAAGACCCTTGCTTTTATTTTTAAACTGTGTTTGCTAAAGTCCTGCTTAGCCTTAATAATTATGTTTCTCTAGCCAAATCTTTGATGTCACGCCTGGAGATTTAGCTTCACAGCTCTTCCTCCATTTAGTGGAAACCTTTCAACTAAATACATGTGCATCTAGCTGATGAAGTAGATGTTTAGTTTATTTAGTTTATTCATTTAAGGCCCAATCCACAGCACTCTACAGTCAATAGAAATCCAGTCAAGGCTTTCGTGGACACTGGACCATGCCATCATGAAACATGTCTTTATTAAACACATTCCAGAAGTCAGATGAGCCAATATTTAGACAACGTTTCCTTACCTACCCTAAATTCCTCCTTGTCAACACAATCAAGGACTTATGCTCTATGTATGGGTTTGGGGTTTTTTTGGTCAATATTATTTTTGCAAAGTAAAACTGATTATGTAGGTGTTCTGATGTCAAAAACCATGCAACAACCAAGACACTTTTAGCAGTCTGCTGGGTAATCAGCAATATGAAGGTATAGATATATCAGTACAGGCAATGGAGAGGTACAGGTTCTATGTGCCTAGTACAGGAAGGGTAAATATCTTCCCTTTTCCTCCGCTGTACTATATTTTATTTAGTATACTTGAGGGTCAGGTCATTAAAATAATTATTAATGGCTATTCCTAGCACCACGTAGATTGAACATAAGGGATGATGAGTCTGCAGTGTTTTCTTCCTCTGTAGATGAAATCCTGCATTTATTCCCTAATCCTCGAGCTAGCATCTCATGTCAGCATCCCCCTGCCACGATGGCGATGCTCCCCTAGCACCAGCGGAATGGACCTTCAATTACTCTTTGTATCTTCAGATTTACTAATTAGAAAAAGAAAGATTATTTGGGGAATTAAGTATTCTGTCTTTATCTCAAAGACATTACTAGTATAATACAGAAAGCCTGCTTTTAGGTACGGTGTATACCTCCCTGCTAAAACTCAAGAGAAATGATATAAAATCAATGAGATATTGCTTAGTTTCACTCACTAGGAATAGGGATCATGTTTCTCACCTCCAGGGGTTCTGGATAGCCACATTTGTTAATATACATAAAAACGTTTTGCACTGCTCAAGCAAAAGGCACTATGAGACACATGCAAAGCTGTTATTAAACTGTAGGACTCAAATTAAACAGGAGATCGATCTGCACCAACACTGGATGCTGTTTCCCAAAACCAAACCCCAAGCAGTGAAGTTTTGCAAAGCAAACCCCAGCTCCATCCCTCCCCTCACTACCTGTGTCTATGGCCATGGGATTCACAGCAGAAGAAACTCCTCAGGTGGGCTTGGAGAAGCTGTGCTCAGCTGCTCTCATGTGCAGGCCACTCTTGCATCTCTTTAATGTAGCATGGTATCTTCATTGCCCCTGCAAGCTTTCCCACTGCAGCTAAATACATCGAACGGGCAGGGAAAGACCTGTAAAAGCTCAGTGCTCCATCAGCCCTTCATTAGCACAAGGCGGACACATACTGAGGGTCTCTGCTGCTTCACCATGCCTGCACTGACCTCCTTGCTGCTCTGTCTGCCTTACCTATTTGATCTTTGTTAATTTGAAGAAATTCCTTCATCAAAACTCTGCAGTTGTGTTTCCTAGGTCTGTTCTCTTCCTTTGTGCTAAAGTTGCTTTCCCTGCACATAATGGACTTCAGTACGTTTTGGAAAAGGACAACTGGATTCAATGGCATGCAAATAAATCTCATATAGAAGGTCTGAGGAAAGATAGACCTGTGGACAAGTAATAAATAAGGCTATTGTTATCTCCTTGATTCCAAAAAGAGCAAACAACCTCAGCATACTTTTATTTACTAAGCACTATTTCTTCTTTGGAGCAAGCAGGTTTTTTTTTTCATCTTCATAGTACTTACAAAGAGTATGCAAGCCCCATAGCTGAGATAAGAAGTGTTCTGCTTCTATTACACATAGGGAAAACTGAGGCAGGAGAATTTTGACCAGCACTTGCCAAAGTGGCTATAACAGTATTAGCCACCAAAACTCCACATTTTATCGCCTGGGTTGCCAAGGTCCCTGCTATCGACTGCTCTACAGGATTTCACTAGTCACCATGGGCAACTGGCATGCCCAAAAATCAGGCTGCTTATTTTGTTGCCTTGTATTGGATCTGTCTGAGATGGAGTTAATTTTCTCCATAGCAGCCCTCATAGTGTTGTGTTTTGTATTAGTAGCTGGAAAGGTGTTGATAACACCAGTGTTTTGGTTACTGCTGAGCAGTGCTCCCACAGCATCAAGTCTGACTCTCCAACATTCCATCCCTGCAGTAGGCTGGGGGTGGTCAAGATCTTGGGAGGGAACACAGCCAGGACAGCTGACCCAAACTAACCAAAGGGATATTCCATGCCACATGACATCTGCTCAGAAATAAAGCTAGGAGAACAGAGGGAGAAGGGGGGACATTCATTATTTACGTGATTTTTCCAGAGCAACTGCTACATATACTGAAGCCCTCCTTCCCAGGAAGTGGCTGAACATTGCCTGCTGATAGGAAGTAGAAAGTAAATATTTTGTTTTTCCTTTGCTTCTGTGCACAACCCTTGCTTTGTGTTTCTGTTAAACGGTTTTTATCTTGACCCATGATTTCTTTTTTTTTCCATCTTATTTTCACCCCTCCTTGTCCTGCTGAGAAGGGAGTGACAGAGTGGCTTGGTGGGCACCTGGCATCCAGTCAAGGTTAACCCACCACATACCTAAATCAGGAATAGATGATGTATGACTTCAGTCTGTTTGACTCCCAAATATGCTCTAGAAGCAGTAGAGTCTGTGTCCCAGTTCCTGGTGCTGTGTTCAGCCTCTTCGAGCATCATCCAAAGCTGGAAGGAAGCACTGTTAATTTGCGTTCATTAGTGCAGCCAATAATTGAAGAGGAAAATGTGGTTAAGTGAAAACAAGGACTAGAAGCTTAAAACCTATCATTCCTCCACCCCTCCAGCCCTTGTCTTCCTGGGTTGTGCTCTTAATCCCAACACCAGTCTTTGAGAGTCCAACTCAGCCCTGCAAACCTGTCCTTTCCCTTCCACCCTGCCCGTAGTGCAGCCACATCGAGCTACTGGGCATCAGCATTGATCCCCCCTTCACCTCCCATGCTGTTTGCATCCCACCCAGCCAAGCCATGGGACTCCTCTCTGCACAACATCACCTGGGGGGAAACTACACACTGCCTGGGGCAAAAGATGGTCCAGAGTGCAGAGAAGGCCTTGAAGGACTATTTATTCACCTCCTGTTTTGCAATACCTATCTACTCTCCTTTCCCCAAAAAATCTGTCCAAAAAAAATCAGTTATTAGATTTGCTAATTTTAAGCTGATTGCTGTGCAAAATAAGTCATGAGAAAACTGGTTATCTACATACCCTTTCTGATAGTTTCCCCACGGGAGCAGCAGCAGGCTTGGAGCCTTCTCTGCCAGCACTTTAATCTCACAGAATTGAACCCTGCAGGGTGCTGTGTGCTCTCTAAAAAGTGCTGAAGTAAAACAATATTGAGGGTGCTGAGGACCAGTCTGGAGGCATTCAGCACCTGGCAAGATCAAGCTGCAAGTCATGCCTCTCCTTTCTTAATAAAAATTGCTTTTTGGTTGGGGAAAAAAAAAATTAAATAAAATAAAAAAATCCCTCCCCAAAATATGTTATCTTTGAAAAACCAATCTGCCTTTGCAAGACAGGCTGTAATTGAATCCCAGCTGAACGCAGCTGCAATTGGGGTGAGGTGCCAGCGTCATGAACAGCATCTGGAAAACCACAGAGAACCGCAGAGCGGAGTTGCATAAGCTGAGAAGCTCTTTAAAATATACACGCGGGTGTATGTGTGCACAGGTAGAAATAACATAGGGAAAACTAAAACAGGCGATCTGAGGCCAGAATAACAGCAGTGGAGAAAATGGCGGCTGAGCCCTCAGCCTCCCAAACCCTCTGACTCGACAGGCGTTCTGCAGCGCCCTGCCACGATGACCCTCCCGCATCTTTGTTCTTCATCATACCCCTGCTTCCAAGTGTGAGCCCGACACTGTTTACTTCTTCTCCCCATCTCTCCAAGGGATATGATTCACACATTTTCAGATTTATTTGAGCAAAATGCAATAAATATGCTGCTTCAATTTTAACTGCTGGAATGTAGCCAGGGTTTTTAATGAATCTGGCCTGTGCGATTGAAGTGGTCCGGGATCTCAAAAGCTCTGGGCACTGTTAGATTATACACACAGACGTACACACACACACACACATATCTTCCCCCCACCTCCCGTTCCCTTGGGGCTCTCTGAGTCACACGCAACTGCAGGTTTTTCAGATTCGGCTCTGGTTAAAATTAGCAAAAGCCTTTATTATTCAAGAAGAGGAAGGATTCCTATCACAGCTGCCGAGAACTGCCATATTTTTCTTGGATTTGCTGCACTGACCTATTATAATTTGACTTTTATCTGTTATTCTTTGTTTCCCTTAAAAATAGTAGCAAGGCTAGCTCCTGTCAGTGCTGTATTTTAATTAACAGTTCATTAAGATCACTGCATTAATCTGTAGCTGGGCAATCACGAGGATTTTTTCTCTGCAACTGGCATCTTCAAGGTTTTAATCTTTTGTAACAAGGTGCTGTCAGATCTCTCCTGAGCAAGGCACTGGTTTTGCAAGCTTGAACAAAAGATGTATTTCAAGCAGCTGTAAACACTTTTTTTTTTAGTTATCAGAGCAGGTGGCAAAAGGCTTTCGCACCAAAATCTGAAGACATATAACTCAAGTGTGTTTGTATGAAATGAACCACCAGATTCATTCAATTCACAAGCTGCATGCATTTAAAAGGAAAGCAAAAACAGGAAAATGAGTTATGATCTAGTAAATATGTCCCATGTCAACTCAGCAGGAAGGTTTTGGACAGATCCCAGGAGACAGCGGCCCAAAATCACCATGACCCGTGGGAACAGATCTGGTCTGGTACAAATACAGTGCCACTGCTGGAGCTCCACAGTTTCTAATGGGTCCAAACCAAAGTGGAGGCATATTGCCAGGGCCACATGGAAAAATCAGAGGATGTCAATTCTCCTGTGCCTCCATCTGCAGATAATTGGTTGAGCACTAAAATTCACAAGGAAATTTTTTTTTGTTTTAGAAAGATGATAAAGAGAACAAACAAAACACAGGAAATTAAAATTTATGTAAACATAGTGGTTCCCAGAGCAACTATAAATGAGCCACACTGCATATATAGACAGAGGCATAAAAGTTAATACCATGTGCAGCAATACCATACACTACGTAGGTACCCTTGGGACCATGTTACATTTGCTTCGGGACCCATCATTTTGAATGGTTTGACTTTTACGCTTTTAAAGCCTCAAACATAACATTGCACTAATGCCAGGTGGGAATAGGGCATTTGTTGTTTGTTTGTTTGTTTGCTTAAAAAGAGAAAGGACCATTTGAACAGAATGAAACAGAAGTCATAATTTTTTCTCCCGTTGCATACAGACAAAACTTGCAGGCTTTGATCTCCGAAGATTTCTGAATAGTTTTGCTGGGGAGGTATTTCTCCACACTGATTTAGTACTGACAAAGTGAAATGGCAGGAACGGAGAATAGCTCTCCTGTTGAGATAGGGCAGCGTCTGTTCAAACGGTGAATTATAGCTCGGTGTAAAGTACAAGGCTTTTCCCTAAGTAAATGTGGGAGTGCAGGAGGGATCGACTTATCCCTGTAAGCTTCAGTTCTGAAATACCTAAACTCCTTGGAAACATGCCTTCAGCCTGCTCTTCTATTTTTTGCAAGTGGTTATCCTGAATCTGATTCTCTGCTCCCTCATGCAGTTGTTGACATCAGTAACATGGCTGTAAAATGTCACCACATCAGAAGGCAGCCGGCATTCACCTTGCATTTGTATTCATGACTATACAAGGAAGAGGGCAGCAGCAGGTCAGGCCCACTGAGATCCACAGAGATTACTTTGTCGATGTGGGATGTTTATGTTCTGATGGGGTGTTTTATAATCGACTCTTTAAACCGTGCTGCAGCCTATTTGTTCTGGTTTCATGGCAGAGCAGATTGGAACATGGGAACTATTGTGGCTTTTCAGAGTCACTTTTTTGTTTTTCTTTTTTTTTCAGAAAAGCATTACACCTCCTTCTTCATCATTTTGCTCAAAAGTTTCCAAAATTTACAAAATGTAAAGTGTTTGGTTTAGGATCAGAGCTGGCAAGCATCCCCAGGATTGTCAGGTCTGCTCACTCACTGGTGCAGGCAGCTGCTTTAGTACTTGTGCTTTCCTAAACCACACAGCAGGAGCTGTGCCTGAGAGCAAATGACCCTCTTTGCTGTCCCACACATCCCAGCTTCTTTAGATTTTACTAGATTTAGATTAGATATTAGGAAGAAATTCTTCACTGTGAGGGTGGTGAGACACTGGAACAGGTCACCCAGAGAACCTGTGGATGCCCCCTCCCTGGAAGTGTTCAAGGCCAGGTTGGATGAGGCTTTGAGCAACCTGGTCTAGTGGCAGGTGTCCTCAAGTAGATGATCTTTAAGGTCCCTTCCAGTCCAGACCTTTCTATGATTCTTGCCACAGCTTCTCCTTTGTAAGACCATGGCACCCACATGCATCCAATGGCACAAGACCTCCACAGGGCACCCCCTTTCTGTCCCCTACTCTGGTAGGTTGACCTTGACCAGCTGCCAGACACCCACCCAGCTACTCACTCACTCCTGCTCTTCAGTGGGACAGGGGGAGAAAATATAGTGAAAAAACTTGTGGATTGAGTTAAAGCAATTGAGAAACATAGCAGGCAAAACTTGCACTAGACATCACCAGTCTGTGAAGGCTGTGTGATGAATATGTATGGTCTCCAGGGAAAAGGAGCTGCAGGAGGGAACAGGTCCTGCACATTATCAAGCTGCACTAGTGCAATGACATCAAGACTTGCACCCCTTGGTCATCAGCACCACCTACTGACACCTTCATCTGCCAGGGGCCTCTTGTCCAGCTCTTTCCTGGCAATACAAGACCAGGATATGTGGTGCTACTTGAGTAACTCAACCACCTGTTTCTCCAGCCCCTGTGCTCCAGAGATGTACTGCTTTCACCCATCCTAGCAATAACGCCAAGACAGCAGCTATGATAGGGAATCAGGTTGGGAAACAGGAGGGTGCAGCTGCATCCCTTACTGACCTGCTGTGTGGTGGCAGGGAGGTGCTTTGGTTGCGATTCATATGGCCATACCTTGACTTCTGAAAGTCTGATGCCTGAGTCTGAGCTAGCCCATCTGGGTACCTCCAGGGGCAGTTGATTGTACCCAACATAGGCATCTAGCCCAGGTCGAGTGAGTTGATCTTGGGAGATGTCTTCTTCTCTCTCTTGCTCAAGTCCTAAAATAACTTAGCGTAGACTTCCTTGAGTGACTTGAAAACATTTTTAGTGTTTCCGTTTCCCATTCCATTTCCTGTTCTTACCTCTTTTGTTTCTTTTCCTTGTTCAGTGATGTGGTCTGTTTCTCACTTTTTGTGTCTACCTTGACTTGTACAGTGGGACCTCAGACTTCACAGAAGCCAAACGCTTAATCTAATTAATAATAATAAAAAGGGAAAGTGATATACTCTTTGTGTATTTTTTTTCCCTAATTCCCGTTCAGGGGAAGCAGCTCATTTCTCTTGAAACGCAATTGAAACGTCATTAGTATTTTCATTAGCATGATGACTGATGATACAAGGCAGGCAAGTGGATTTGGGGCCTAGGCTGATAAATTTTCATGACGTTTTTGTAAGACTGTGCTAAACACTTCAGGAGTCATATGCCAAGTGGTTCCAGATCATTTAGAAAAATAGAAGACTTTTTTTCTTCTTCTTCTTTAACTCCTGGAATGAGAAACAGCCACAGAGCTATACAGAAATAGCAAAGCAAGCCCTGAAAATGCCCAGCAGTTGCTAAATATTTTTTTTTTTTCTTCATTGAAACAGTTCATCCTCATCAATGAAGATATTTTACTGATGAGTCTTTGGCATTTTGTGGGGTTTTTTTCCCACGTCTGAGGATTCACATCTCTAGATGAAACAGCTCTTCTGTTTGTGGCAAGGAGAGAAATTCCTGTGGAGAAACCCAGCTTAAGACCTAAGCATAACTTAGGCTTCCTTTAGAGGCTTTTTTGAGAGGTTGAGCTGGATTTATGTGATATATCTGTGTAAGCCATCATGACGGTTTTGCTTCCAGAGCCTTTTCCCATCACTAAATGAACAACGAAGAATGGATAAACAAGAGGGGAGAGGAAGTGTTAAGCTTAGCTAGTTGTCTAATCATTCTGAGACATTTTGCCCTCTTTGCTTTGAGTTAGCCTCAAACACAGATGAAGAGAATTATGCACTTGGGGTGGCTTATTCTTGTATCTATTGGATAGGCTATATTTACCTCATTGATTCCTTCTGCACGTACTAGCAATTACAGAGCTGTGTCTTGTAAGTTCCTGTGTTTTTCTCTCACCTGCAATTTTTAATTGCTTGCTTACTGGGTGGTAGTATTATTATTATTATTATTATTATTATTATTATTATTATTATTATTATTATTATTATTATTATTATTATTATTATTATTATTATTATTATTATTATTATTATTATTATTATTATTATTATTATTATTATTTTATTTAACACTCTGTTTACTAGAAGGAAAAAAAATGTACTCACTTCTTTATAATGTCTTTCAAAAGGCCTTTGTCATGGGACAGAGAAAACTATTTCTAATTTTCTTCCAGGGTAACAAATCCATCCTAAAGGATCACGAGAAATTTCCATGGGTTTAAAATTACTGCACATATAATTTGATGTCTTGCATCACAGCCATTTTGCTTCCAATTCAGGGCAGAGTTGACAGGGCATGTTTGTGCTGTCTCCTTCATTGGTGACAAGGGGATATTTACAATGATGAGGTATTTCTCTACCCACAAGAGACTTTGGGACAAGTGAAAATGAAGGCTCAGGGCTCGATTCATTTGCCCACACATAGTTGTCAACTGTCATTTGAGATGCCTAGGATATCCTGCCTGGCCTCCAGCTGCTCTTGCAGAAGGGCAGAGGTCTTGCCTGAAGCCCTTTATCATATCTGCCAGCCTCCCTCAGATGCTTCGAATACCTTAGGGCAATTCAAATACAACCAGGTGCCTGTATAGAGCTTACACTCCTGGCCCAGGGATGCACCATCCGTATTTGTGCCTCTCCATTTGAGTAGGAGGAATTTAAATGGGAGAGATTGTGATTTGGCCAAAAAGCTTTGGGGGGGAGGATGGATCACCCCACTCAAATCTGGGTGTCTACAGCATAAGATCACTATGTGAGTTAGGTTTCTCATCTTTCATTATAGTCAGTGAAAGTTTAGCCAATGGAGCCTGAAAGTAATTCATCTTGGACTAAAGCAGACCCTACTTTTTCAGCTGAATCACCCACTCCACTCTTCTGACTGTATTAATTTGAGGTGTGTTGCCTGCCATGGCAGCTTAGACACATAGCTCTCATTTAGACATCCAGGTTGCAACCACATGAGTTATTAAAAAAATCCACCATCAGGATGATGTAAATACAAATCCATAGATTTGTTTTCAAAGACAAAATTCAGAATATTGAATTTGATTAAGCTGTCTTACTGGGCAGTTGTCCCAGTAGGAGAGAACAAGGCCTGAGTGCCTTTTCATGCCCAAACTGCTAAATAAAATCCCTTTAGACTTCTTCCTCCCAGAGTTCTAGTTTTTCTGCAAAACTTCCAAGGCCAGCTTTTGCAAACAATTGTCTGAAACTGAAACCTATCCTTAGGTAAATCTGTACTGTAACATGGAGTGCTGGGCAAATAATGTATCATGAACTTAATTTCAAGCGTAAAGGTTGGAGAGCATGTGCTTGGCAGTTTACTCGAGTTCATTATTGTTTTTTCCATAATTGATGGGCTGTCTCAGTCAGAATTAGCATTTCAGCATATTTCCTGTTAAATCATTCCTTTTTAATAATGGAATTCTGGCACCCCAGGAAAGAAATCATAATTAAAGAAAAACTCCGCTTGTATCATCTTTGGTCCATCATGACGCTCTCTTGGAGTGTGTGCTTAGAGGGAGCATGTTCCTACTCTGATACACCTTTCTGTGTTTTGTCTGCCTGGTGCTACAAAATAAGCATGTAAGGCTGTGTAGAAAGAAGTTAAATGGTTGAAAAACCTAAAATATCCTATTTTGGCTCCAGTAAATGTGAAAACTGAAGACAGGCTGGCAACAAAGCTGTGCAGAAAAGCACTCTGGAAATTTAGAGTGGCTCAGGCATAGATGTGCAGCATTCAAGTTGATAGCATAACTCCAAATGTCAGCGGTTAAGAGCATTTAGGGTTTTCCCAGTATGTTCTTTATTCTGGTTCTTGTCAATCTGCTTTTCACACATGGCTGTAATAAGCAATTTCCCTTCTCCAGCTTCTTTCCAATCTATTCTTTGTCTCCTATTTCCATCTATTTCCCTATTTCATTCCACTTTGCACTCTTCACCTCTTTAACCTCTTCTTCATCAGTCAGATCCCTTCTTGTGTCTATACTCTACAGAGGCACTCTCTGACCTTATTACATGTGGTCTCCCTGCCATCCTTCTTACACTGTTATAGGAAGCAGTCTCCAGCAAGAATTTTAATGAAAACCACTCTCAGTACTATTTCTGTCAGAATTTTCCTTTGAAAAATATGTAAAATCCAAAGATTTTACACTAAGTTCATATCAGAGAAATGCCATATCACTGAGGTTTTAATACAATACAAGGGAAAGGATGAAATTAAGGAGAATGCTGAATTCTAGATCTGTCTGTCTGCTTTTTCTCCATTAGCAGTAACCCTGAACTCTTAAAATAGTGTCAAACATTGTAGTCTGTTTGATAATTTTCAAATATTTTTGTTGTTTCCAGAATGCCATTAGAATAAGGCAACAATTAAAAGTCCTATCTACCATAATGCTAGATCACTATTACACTTCTTTGTTGCTGAGGTTAATTGGTAATAACACTTACAATCTTACCTATGCATCTGTTTAAATAACTTCAGTTTTCATATTGCAGTCAGTTACTGTGGTTTACAGAATGAAAGGTAAAAAAATACTCCATATCTATTGATCTGAAATACAGAAAAGGAGAGAGAAGAATGATATATGCACTCCCCGTGTGCATTATTTTTCATCTCTGGTGCTGATAAAGCAAGCACTCATTTTAGTGATAAATCAGCATTAAAGTGGGATGAATGGACTCAGATATTAAAACAAAGCCAGCATGAAACCTTCTAAAAATAAAAACTCCTCTGTTATAGTCTCCTAGATTGCAGGGTATATGGGGACTTCTATTAAGTGCTGAGATTTTACTTCAAATGCATGTCATACTCAAAGTTATTTCTTATTGTATGAACTGGGGCATAGCCTATTACAGATAAAGAAGAAAAATGAAATTACTAGGCTGCCCAGTAGGGAGAATGCTAACTTGGAAGTCAGCACTCTTGGATGTTCTTATCAGCTCCCTGACTTTTAGTCCATCCTCATCCTACCTGTCCCCAAGTGCCTACCACCGGCTTAGCCATCTTCGCTTGCAGCTGTGGTGAGTAGAAAGGTGTGGGCACCTCTGGGGACCAGTTCAGAAATTACTGGTCTAAGTTAGATGGTGGAGGCACCTACCTGGTTCTCTTGTTTTCCTTTTGTGTAACAGTATGGTTAGCTGGGTTCGAGCAGCATCCCTGTTAATGTTTACTTTTCTAACACAGACATCACCACAGGACGACTTAAATTGGTGTTTATAAATCTAACATATTTATAACAAATATATCATTTCAGTCAGAAAGAAAAAATATATCAGCTGATTTTGGGCATCATACAAATACTGTCCTTTGATGAATACATACATAGGGAGAATGAAGCCTTACCTCACTGGAGGAACATTGAGCTGTTTTTGTCTCGGTGGAGGTCTCTTAGTCAAACTCGTTCAGCAAGATTTCTGCTAATTATTTTGCTAACTTCTCTCAGATTTCATGGCTTTTTGTACACTGATTGTGCCTGAAAAATTACTCCCATTATTACACCAGCCCAGCCCTTGTGCCTCATTCATCCTCCCTCCACTAGCAACTCAACTCTTCTGCTCATGCTTCATGCCAGCACTCTCCTACCAGAGCTGTCAGTGTCCCATTTAATCTTTGATAAATATGAACTGCTCCCAACTCCATTTACCTAGGGAATATCAGCTCTATCTGCCACATTTAAAAATGATCATCCCTGTTGTTAAGAGAAACAACAACTCAAAACACCACCCTTGACTTTTCTCATTACTTACCGACTGAAATTTCCTCATCTGTCTTTCCTGAGCTGTGTTCTTGAGAAAGAAATCCTATCTTCTGTTTCCTTCCTCCCCAGTGAGTATATCCTCATCCACTATGACAGCTCATCTCAGTGTGACTACTCATGTCTAAGTAGTTCCTTGCTCCTAGCTGCAGGTCTTTTTATTTCTGCCCCTCAGTGTACCTAATGGCTTTTTATCCTTTTAAAAAAGAACCTTTTAGCTCGCTTTTCCACCTAAACATCCTCCTTCAAACCCTTCTTTTTCATTTCACTTCTTTCAAAGATTTTAATTTTTCTCCTTCCCCCTCTGTGAAAGAATTTAGTTCTTCATCACTGTGTATTAAATGATTCATTCACTGAGATATTTCATGGCAAATTTCATTTTTCTGACACCATCAGTCTCTGTCCTGTTTTTCTTGATTTTGTCAGTCTCCAACAGCTGTAAACTGCAACTTTCTGCTCCACTAAAAGTTTCAGGCTGTGGGCAGGAAAAGGCTTTAACTCTGAACCCATTAGCAAGCTCCTTTAGCTTAAATCTGTATTCACAAGACCTGGGATCCTGGAACTTTTGACTCTGGATTGAACCCTTGAACTTTTCTCTCATTAAATTTATTGATTGCTGTCACCTGCATATAACTAATATGTTCTTCTACTTTGATCCAACTTCTACTGGAAACCCTCATTTTATGTGTTCCTCACTTCCTGGCATGACAAAATTTGGTGGTTTCTTCCATGTCATTTTCTAATCCCAGTCCCACTGCTTGAAGGACTGGGAGCCTGGGAAGGGCATGCAGCAGTGGTGGAGGAGACTGGTATGAGCACACTTACAGCCCCCTTGGGTTACTGTCCCATACTGCTCTGGAATAGGAACTGCTTCCACCAGCTCCATTAAATTTTCATCTTTGAGTACTGGAAGGAGTACTTCACACATCAGACACACATCACTTCCTCTCTCATGACTGAGGCTGCACATCCTTTATCCCTCCATCTCTTGACTCAAGTCCCTGCTGTTTTCATGCTGGCAATATCCAGAGCAGGAGGGAAAGCAATGAGATGGAGGTTCCATGATTCTTTTTGTACCAGTAGAGGAAAAAACAGTCCCAAAGCAAAACCAAAAGGCAAAGCACAAGACTCCTAGGAAGTCTAATTCACTGCAAATAGAGGCTTGAAACAGGTGGGAGATTGGCCTTTTGAAATTTCATATTACAGCTGATCATCCTTCTAGCTGGAAGGCTAATGGGGATTTGAGACTCATCCTGATGATGAGCAAAATAATGCTTCCTTACCCTTTCCTCCTTAGCTTTAGTTCATTCATCGATAACACTAACAGCTATGTTGCTTTCAAACACTTTATGTCACTGGTGGGTTCCGGGACCCACCTCCCAGAAGTGGAAGATGATCTGAAGCCCCGAGAGACAACCCCACAGCTGCAAATAGCAACAGCAGCTGCTCTGCTTGCTTAAGTAATGCCTTGTGAGGCTTCAGGTATGCAGCAGTTGCCACTATGCTCCCTGTCAGGAAACACAATTATCTTCATAAAGAAGTGAAGAGGAAGACTTGCACCACGTTTCTTGAACTCAGGAGCAGAGATTCACCCAAGTAGAAAGGAATGGCAAGATGCATTTAACCTCATTAGTTTCAGTAGGGCTGACTTTGTGCAATCCATCAGTGTACAGATACATTAGGGCAACTAAACTATTTCCACATCTCATTTACATAATGGATGGGATGTGAAATGAGTCCTATGGAAGACAAGCGCCCTGGAGGCACTAAAGTTTATCACAATATATAAGAGTTCTTTCAGATCATTGCATTAAATTTCCACTAACAAGATAACAAATTAATTGTCTGTATTACTGTGCTAACCCAAAGCGAATAAAGTGTATGATTTCAGCAGAGCAAGGCAGCTGTTTAAGACAGCTTGGTGGTTATAGGAGGAGGCAGAAGAGATTAGCGTGTCTCCCAGCATTTGCGTGTCATGATGCCATCCCTCCTCCTGCCCCTTTAAGAAATCTGGCTTTTCTCTAATCTGATGTTGGACTTGAGCTTTATTAGTGAAGTGAGGGAGAATGAGTAAATCAACTGTATCAGACAAGCCTCAGGACATCTGGAAATTGATCATTCTGCAGAAATAAGCACTCTGTGTTTATTAGCTGGGAGTTCATCACTATCGCTTCTCTTTATCCAATTCCTAAGAGATTTCAAAGCTATCATCATAGCATTAGCTCTTCTGACTGTGCTACTGCAGATAAAGATCAGAAGATCTAATGATGGCTGTCTCTGCTCTCCCTCTTTCTATCTCTAAAACTATCCTAAAAAGAAAAAAAAAAAAAGAAAAAAAAAAAAAAGAAGTATGAAAATAGCTGGAATTAAATAAAACAGTCTTCTTGTCTTAAATTTTGGCCTGTTGGCAATGAAAGTAATTTTTTTTTTTTTTTTAATTCTGTAGAAATTGGTTTTATTCAGGGGGACACATCCTGCAGAATAGAAAATCCCTCATAGAAGAGGTGGAATTTGAAGTTTCTAATGTGGTGGTGGAAAAGGGAGGAAGATAAAAGGGCTTAAAGCCATAAAGCAGTGCTGTACATTGAAAGTACAGTTATTTTTAAATGATAATACACGTCAAATAGAAGCCAGGGAAATTAATTCCATAAGTTAGAAAGGTAATAATATTACTTTAAGAAGAATAATTACTTTTCTTAACTACATCTGTCACATAGTAATTCAGTTCTCCCTTCTGGAATGTGATGCAATACCAAACTTTTGACTGATTTATTTAAAAATCAGCCTTAAGAAAAGATTCACCGAGATATGAGGTTTCTGCTGGTTCTTTATTCAAAACGGAAGAGTTATCAAAATGCAAATGCTATGACTAACAATGTTTAGATGTGAATTCCTGTGCAGCTGCATTGCGTAGCTGCATTGTGCAAAGTGACTCGAAGAAAATTTGTCTGTAAGAGTTTTCTGATAACAATAGTCAGATGCATAAACAGTTTAAGTACAACCATGGATTTCCAGAAATCTGTGGGAGGTACGAAATCCAACGCCATTAACTCTCTCAAGAAAAATCTGCCCTACCAGAAGCTTCACTGAGATCTATTTTTATCAGCTGATTTTCTGTTTTCCAATGGCGAATCATAGTTTATTATCTCTTTTGAACTGGCACTTGCAGTTCCAGCCTGGGTCCACGTTGTGCTAGATTCTGTACACAAATTAAAGAAGTAAAGGTGGATGTTGCCCAAGAACCTTTCCATATAAGTACACAGTGAGAGAAAACAGATGAATGCAGTAAGCTGAGTGAGCGTGATTTAACAGTAAAGCAAGGATATTTAATTATCCATTTGTACATAGCCTAGCACAATGGAGCTAGACCACATTACTAGCGAAGTAAGTACTTAATAACAAGGACAATAATGACTAGGCCTTTACAATTAATATATTAATTATCAGTCAGAGCTCATAAGTTGCTTACCTAGTGAATGAAGAATGACAGTTTTTTATCCTAAGTATCAGGGGACTCATAAATCTTTAAGAAAAAGGCCAATTTCACATCTGTATTGTGTTCCATCATACACAGACTTACCTTAACTAGAAAAGTGCTTCTCCTGATTCACTATTTTACTTATGTTCATTATAATTATTTATTTATAATCATGGGTTGTGGTTTAACCACAATAGGCAACTAAGCACCACACAGCTGCTAGCTCACTCCCCCTCCGGTGGGATGACAGAGAGAATTGGAAGGGTAAAAGTGAGAAAACTTACATGGATTGACATAGAGAGATTTTAATAGGTAAAGCAAAAGCCATGCATGCAAGCAAAGGAAAGCAAGGAATTCATCCACTGCTTACCATTGGTAGGCAGCCATCTCCAAGAAAGTAGGGCTCCATCATGTGTAATGGTGACCTGGGAAGACAAATACCATCACACCATCCTCCTTCTTCCTCCAGCTTTATGTACTGAGCATGACATCATGTGGTATGGGATATCCCTTTGGTCAGTTGGGGTCAGCTGTCCCAGCTGTGTCTGCTCTTAACTTCTTATAGAATCAAAGAATGGTTTGATTTGGGTTGGAAGGGACTATTAAAGGTCATCCAGTTCCAACCCCCCTGCCAGCAGCAGGGACATCTTCACCAGATCAGGTTGCTCAGAGCCCCATCCAACCTGACCTTGGACTTTTCCAGGGATGGGGCTTCTACCACCTCTCTGGGCAACCTCTTCCAGAGTCTCACCACCCTTACTGTAATTTTTTTTTTCCTTATATGTAGTCTAAATGTCCTCACATTTAGTTTAAAACCATCACCTCTTGTCTATCGCTATAGGCCCTGCTAAAAAGTCTGTCCTCATCTTTCTTATCGCCCCACTTTAAGTACCACGATAAGGTCTCCCCAGAGCCTCTCTTCTCCAGGATGAACAAGCCCAACTCAATCAACCCCCACTTATTCTGCACCTCCAGCCTACTTGCTGGTGGTGTGGCGTGAGAAACAGAAAGGGCCTTGACTCTGAAGAGAACTGCTTAGCAATAACTAAAACATTCCTGTGTTATCAACACTGTTTACAGCACAAATCCAAAACATAGCCCCATACCAGCTACTGTGAAGAAAATTAACTTTATCCCAGCCAAAACTAGCACATCATACCATCATTGTTTTAGGTTCTTGATAACCTCCTTCATGTCTGCCTTTGCTTTTGAAACTGTCCTTTCCCTTTCTGATTAAACAAACAATGATTGATTTCCTCCTTGCTTTGCAGCCCAAAAAGCCCAAACAATCTGCACACAATGTTGTCTGCGCTCTCAGTAGGACTCAGGAAAGTTAAGGCATGGGTCTTTCATGGGATGAAGTGCAATCTAATTTGGAGGAAATGCATAAAGATCAACAGACAGGCAATAAATAAGGTCTGAATCAGTCCACTTGTATACATCATCTTGTTCTCTCTTTGGAGCAGCAGCAAAGTATAAAATATACAATGGATGTGTGTGTCTGAATTTTAAATTCTGACCCCCCCTGTGATGGTGTTGCACATGATCTGTTTTCACCTGATTCAAAGATGGGTTGAACTGGGAGGTTCTCTTACATAAGGCCTTCTGAACAGATCACGTCAAATGAGAAGAAAAGTGCAACAAAAGATGATAATACTGTGCCAGCAGGTCAGTTCACTCAAGGGACAGACCTCCCACTACTGCAGCATGAATCAAAGCCTTATGAGCAAATGGCTGCACCTCTGTGGTTTTCCAATGGTATACCTTGAGTCTCTGTTTGCATTTTGGTATCTGTGAAAGAAACCCGATAGTTCTTCCTTATTGGCTGCTCCAGATCGATAAATTACTCCTGTTCCTCAATTTAGATGAGAATTTGAGTGAGGTGAGTGAGGTAGGAGAAAGAAACCAAATGCCTAAAATAAAAGACAGATGGCTGAACCCATGATTCACTTGTGATGAGCTGCAATTGGGCCACGTAAACTTTGAAGTAATTTACTACATTTGTATCTCTTCTATAGGGGGAGGATTTTCCTCAATGATTTGTATGACCTTGCTAAACCTAGATAGGTGGTAATTGAGCAGCAACTACTTCTTTAGAAGAAACAGAATAAAAATATTGAAAATATTGACTTACCCCAAAGGCAGTAAGCAGCACTTTGGTCTTTGACCTTTAAGCATCCTAGAGTAGTCAATAACCTGGCTGTTAGATGCTGTGCCTGCCACTGATTCTGATTTGGGAGTAGTTTAACCTTGAACCAAGATCCAAGTAACCACGGCAACAGGAAGTCAGCCTCTCCATCCAAGGAGTGGGAATCCATAAATCACGGTCCCTAATGCAAACACTGTGTGCAGGTAGAGATTTGAGAGGATGAGTGGTTTGTGAGGGATTACCTTTGAAAAAATGAATGACTGTCCCCTGATATGTTGAAGCACAGCTTCACAGAGACTTTTTTTTTTTTATCAATGGAGGTCAACAGGTTACAGCTGCATGTTTTCATATGGCTCTTTATATAGGCCCTTCAGTTTAATTAGGACCAGATGTTGAATTTATGAGGCTGTTAGCATTATTATATACCATATGCACATGCATAGATGTGTATGTTTATTGATACATACACCCACATATGCACATTTCTTGTGCAAAAACTACATTCGTGAATAAATAAAATTAAGGCTCAGACTCAGCCTCAGTTTTGCATATGCACAGTTCCATACTGCTGTGATCCCATAGGCGTAATTACCTGATCAGATATCCCAGTTACTCTGTAGGACACTGCTTTATTCAATGTATAGTGTTCACCTAATGAACAGCTATTTGGTAGTTGGATTTTCCTCTCGCTATTCAGTGTGTGACATCATGTCTCATTTATTCCACATTTCTAAGCCTTGGTATGAATAGATGAATGTTTCATGAATGTTGATAATTTTATTTTCGCAGCACTGCTCTTGAGATGAGGGCTATATTATTGTTCTCATTTGCAATAGAGAATCTGAGCATAGAGACATTGAAGTTGAATGGGTAGAATTTGAGATGCTTAATACTTGATTTGAGACTCTGGAAGGATGTGTGGTCTAATAGGCAGAAAGTCCTCTGCATATCTCTACCAAGCTATGATTTGTAATTCTGTCTTGCTCCTGACTATTTCTGCACTCAGACCTGTTCTCCTCTGTTAAGTCCCAGGCTGGTGTCAGGTCACAGGTCCATCAGGACTCCTAGTTTTGAATGGCCCACCCTGTGTAGCCCCATCTTTCAGACTCCTCTCACCAGTGCAGTTCTTCTCTGTCTCAGTCTTTTGGAGATCTCTTCCATAGTTTCTGAGACAACCCATAGGTCTCCCAATATTTCATATTTCATGTGCAATGGACAAAGGTAGGGACTGTTCAAAGCAGCTCCAAGCTGCAAATGCAAGGAAAAGTTGGTTGGTATCTGGAGAGGCTGAGTGCAGCCAACAGACCTGGAAGATAGTGCAGCAGTTTCTGGCTCTGCTCCAGATCTTCTTGATCTTCGGGGAAAGGTATCCAGTATTTGTAGGAGCTCTTTGAGGAACTAAAAAGTGCTTTCCAGGTGTAGCAGTGGGGACTCGTTGCTGCAGAGGACAAAGGCCCCATCTGCTGACTTGACCTGCTGTCCAGGGGGTTTACTGCTGGTTTGGAGCTTGGATCAGGAAAGTTGTGGAGACACACAGAACCAAATCTGAGTGACAAGTCAAATCAAGCAAAGGTTGAGTTCCATGAATTACTAATGTCTGACGAGTAATGTCAGACTTAAAAAGGAAGGAAAAATGAGGTAAAAACAGGAACACGTGACCCAGAGAACTACAGAGACAATGTCCAAGTATGCAGAGTGGGCTTAGGAAGCCAAAGCCTATCTGAAATCCTAACCTCCATCCCTGGAAAGATGATGGAACAACTTATCCTCAGTGCAATATCTAGGCTTACCAAGGACAAGAGGGTCATTAGGAACAGTCAACATGGTTTTACCAAGGGGAAGTCATGTTTAACTAACCTGATAGTCTTTTATGAGGACATAGCCAAGTGAATAGATGATGGTAGAGCAGAGGATGTGGTTTATCTTGATTTCAGCAAAGCATTTGACACGGTCTCCCACAGCACCCTCGCAGCTAAACTAAGGAAGTGTGGTCTGGATGACTGGGTAGTGAGGTGGATTGTGAGTTGCTTGAAAGGAAGAAGTCAGAGAGTTGTGGTCAATGGGGCAGAGTCTAGTGGAGTCCCTCAGGGCTGCATACTGGGACCAGTACTATTCAATATATTCATCAATGACCTGGATGAGGGAATTGAATGCACTGTCAGCAAGTTTGCTGATGACACAAAGCTGGGAGGAGTGGCTGACACAGCAGAGGGCTGTGCTGCCATCCAGAGAGACCTGGACAGGCTGGAGAACTGGGCAGGGAAAAACTTAATGAAATAGAATAAGGGCAAGTGTAGGGTGTTGCATCTGGGAAAGAACCCTATGTACTAGTATAGGTTGGGGACAGAGCTGTTAGAGAACAGCATAGGGGAAATGGACCTGGGGGTCCTGGTGGACAGCAGGATGACCATGAGCCAGCACTGTGCCCTTGTGGCCAGGAAGGCCAATGGCATCCTGGGGTGCATTAGAAGGGGTGTGGGTAGTAGGTCAAGAGAGGTTCTTCTTCCCCTCTACTCTGTCCTGGTGAGGCCACATCTGGAATATTGTGTCCAGTTCTGAGCCCCACAGTTCAAGGACAGGGAACTGCTTGAGAGAGTCCAGCGAAGAGCCACCAAGATGATTAAGGGAGTGGAGCATCTCCCTGATGAGGAAAGGCTGAGGGAGCTGGGCCTCTTTAGCTTGGAGAAGAGGAGGCTGAGGGGTGACCTCATTAATGTTTATAAATATGAAGGGAGAATGTTAGGAGGATGGAGACAGGCTCTTCTCAGTGATGTCCAACAGCAGGACAGGGGGCAATGGGTGCAAGCTGGAGCACAGGAGGTTCCATGTAAACATAAGGAACGACTTTTTCACTGTAAGGGTGCCAGAGCACTGGCACAGGCTGCCCAGAGAGTTTGTGGAATCTCCTTCTCTGACATTGAAAACCCTCCTGGACGCGTTCCTGTGTGACCTACTGTAGGTGTTCCTGCTCTGGCAGGGGGGGTTGGACTAGATGATCTTTCAAGGTCTCTTCCAATCCCTAACATTCTGTGATTCTGTGTCATTCTGTGATTCTGTGAAATTGAATCTAACATGGGCAGAAGGGCAACAGGAAATGTTTCTACAGGTACATAAACATCAAAAAGAAGCCTACGAAAAACATGGGCCCACTGCTGAATGGAGCAGGGATTCTAGTGGCAAAAGGCTGGCAAAGACTGAGGTACTTATTATCTTCTTTGCCTTGATATTTACAGATAAGACTGGCCTTTAGGAATTCCAGGTCCCTGAGACTGGTGAGCAAAGGAAAATTACTTTTTGGTGAAGGAGGATATGGTTAGGGAATTATTAAACAAACTGAATGTACATAAAGTCCATAGGACTTGATAGGATGCACCCAAAAGTGCTGAGGGAGCTGGCTGATGTCGTTATGAGGCCTATTTTTAAAAGGTCATGGTTACTGGGAGAGGATCCTAAGGACTAGAAGAAAGCAAATATCGGTCCAGTAAGGGCAAGAAGAAAGCCCCAGAGAGCAATAGGCTGGCCACCCTCATCTTAATCCCAAGGAAGGTGATAGAGCAAATAATCCTGGAAAGCATTTCCAAACACGTGAAGCATAAGAAGGCAATCAGGAGTAGTCAACCTAGGTTTACCTTATCAATCTGATGTTGCTTATCTCTACTTCAGCAAGACTTTTAACATTGTCTCCTATAGCCTCCTTATAGACAAACTAGATAACTGTATGCTGAGATGGACTGAAAACTGAACTGCTGGGCTCAAAGGGTTGTGATAAGTGGCATGAAGTCTAGATAGAAGCCATTCAGTAGTGGTGGATCCAAGGTATCAGTACTGGGGCCAAAACTATTTAACATGTTATTAATGACCTGGATGATGGGGTAGGGCACACCTTCAGCAAATTTGGAGAAGATACAAAACTAGGAAGAGTGACTGATATGCCAGAGGGTCATGCTGTTACCCAGTGGGACCTTGACAGACTGGAGAAATGGGCTGAAAGGAAGCTCATGAAGTTCAACAAGGACAAATGCAAAGTCCTGCTCCTGGGGAGGAATAACTCCATGCACTGGCACCTGTTGGAGACTGACTAGCTGGAAAGCAGCTTGGCAGAAAAGGCCCTAGGAGTCCTGGTGGACACCAAGTTGACCATGATCCAGCAATGTGTGCTTGCAGCAAAGAAAGTCAACATTTTCCTTGGTTGCAATAGAAGTGTTGCTAGCAGATTGAGGAAGGTGATCTTTCACATTTATTTAGCACTGGTGAGGCCAGTAGTACTGTGTCCAGTTCTGGGCTTCTTGGTACAATAGAAATACGGACATATGGGACAAGAGTCCAACAAAAAGCCACAAAGATGACTGAGGATCTAGAGCATCTCTCCAGTGAGGAAGGGCAGAGACAGGTGGAACTGTTCAGCCTGGAGAAGAGAACACTTAGGGCGATCTTATCCATCTGTACAGATGTCTGATGGGGAAGAGTAAGGAAGATGAAGCTAGACTCTTCTTGGTGACAGGACAAGAGGTAGTGGACACAAAATGAAACACAAAAGTTTATGTCTGAATATCAAAAAACACAGTTTTACTGTGAGGATGAGTGAGTACTTGAACAGGTCACCCAGAGAGGTTGTAGAACCTCCCTTCTTGGAGATATTAAAAACCTGACCAGACATAGTCCAAGGCAACCTGCTTTAGCTGATTCTGCTTGAGCAAGGTGGGATCGGCTACCTGATCTCAAGAGGAGTCTTCCAATCTCAGCTACACTGTGATTTTTGAATCCTCTTATAATTTAATTGCCAAAATCTGATGCATTTTATCTGAGGCCCATATGCATGCTGAGATTTGAAAACAGAAGGAATTTAAGAAGGATTACCCTTGAAAAATGACTGGCTGTGCTGGATATATTGAAGCCCAGCATCACAGAGACTGGGAGGGGTTTTCATAAGTTGGCAAAGATGCAATATAAAATTCTCACCCAAGCAGAGTTTTGCTCTGGTCTTGTGAGATCGGGGCTACTGGATTTTTACAAAGCAACAACTGCTAGGAGTTTTCTAAAATGGGAAAAAGTAATTCTGAGTCTTACTGTAAAAAGTCACTAAGGCATTTTAGCTGCCTTTCCACTTGGTGAATTCATATACTTATATATGCAATACTTATACACAAATACATGAACTCACAGAAGTATTACATATAAATGGGTGGATACATATTCAGGTGTATTAGGCAGATATCTAATATGTAAAATTTCAGTCCCACACATTTGACACATTTACAAGAAAACACAGTGGGTTCAAATCATAAGAGAGTTTGAGAAACATTGTTCAGGGATAAGTTAACTTATGCATAAGTTAACTTATGCACTTGAGTACATAAGTTTTATTTTTCTGGAATATTTGACCTCTTTGGTGTATTTCTACCACTCATTTCTTCTGCATTGTAATCCCTAATCAGAAAAATGTATGACAAATTGTTCTTTTTTTTTTTCTTTTTTCTTTTTTCTTTTTTCTAACTTCCACCTCTTTAAAGAGTTGTAAAGTAAATTTTCATTGTGAAGGGGATTCCTGAAATATGAGTTCAAATGTAATGTGCTTTAGACAGGGAATTACATTCTGAGACTCTTCCTAATGCCTACTCCTTACTCAGATGAAACACCCACTGAGTCAAGTCATTATAGTAGAAAAATGTGTGAGTGTTGAGGATACACTACTCAGAGAATGATAAATAGACACTCCTACTAATACAGATATGAAGCACAGCTGTCTTTGTAGATATATCAGAGTGTGTTTTTGTTTAGAGAATAAAAAAGTAGTAATGTTAATTATGTTGGTTTACCCTTGTTTATAGACATCAGTGATGGTACATCCTGAAGCAAAAATATATTAAAAATATATAAATATATATATATATATATATAAAATAACAATCATGATCTTTGCTAGTATCAAGACCATAATACAAGTACCTACACAGGAAAATATGGAAATATATCAGAGTAGCAACTGACTACTCTTTTTGAGATATTTCCCAGACAGGTTGCTATATCAATATTCATCCAAATTTTGTTTCTTTCCCCAGGAATTGCAGGTCCCCACTTAAAAGCAGATCAGACTTCACTTCATAGTAAAATTGAAAGTTCTGCCTGTAACATGATGACCAGAAGGAAACCAGCAGCTGTTGACAGTGTTGCAATGCCAACTCCAGTATTATCTCTTCTACCTTCATCATCAACATCTGAAGCAGGTAATGTTGTTTCCCCCCCATGCCCTCTATTTCTTCCCCATCTTCTTTCTTCTGGCACTGCACTGAACCATATGTGCTTGCGCTGCTCTTCCTGATTGGAGAAGTAGCTGCAAATGTGCATATCTAATGTGATAATCAGGCTGTAATTTTTCTAACACTTTCTTATCATGATCCTATCTTGGCATATCAAATCTTTTTTATTCACATACCACCACTTGTGCAATGATGAGGACACAAGTAGCACCAGCCGGTATGGTCTAGCAGGGGATTCTGAAGCAAGACTCTTGGGTTCCTTTCTCAGCCCCGTTGTTCATTTATTTGAATGTTCCCATCCCTGTAGCATGAACATGCAGAATATACAGTGAATAGCTAAGGAGCAGCTGAGATTTCTTTCTGCATACTTCAGTGATTTTAGCATGATATTCTGTCTTGCAAATGCAAAATTGTCTGGGGCAATGAACAGTGATTTAAAATATATCAGAATTAATAAGTCAGAGTAGCATGTTTCTCAATCAACGTATATTTTGAGCTTCTGTTTTGAATGAGATCAGAAAGGTGATAGTTTTATACATTCAGAAATTGAGCCAAGTCGTTCAGATATCATCATGCCTTTTCTTGGGCATGGATAGTGAAGTTAATCTTGCATTGTGCCTTAATTTCCAGTGAATGGGGAACCCAGAGTACATTACCCTACATGCAGCCATTAGGAGTTTCATAGTCTTGTCAAAACTTTGATTTCATGTTCACAGAAAACATATTTGTATCACTGAGTTATGGAATGTTGACATGTTTAATTATGCAATTCAAAGTGCTGTTTCAGTGCACTCCTTTTGATTTTCCTCTCATTTCCTGAATAAATAGTGAAAACAAGGGAGGATCCATGCTATAAAGTAGCCTCTATAAAGCTGACTTTTTTAAAAAAATCAGGATTTTCTATTTAGCTTTCAATACTTTCCTATATATAAGCTAAGGACAGCAGAGAGAGAAAGCACACAAATATTTTATGATCAGTTTCAAGATGAAAGTGTATGCTTCACTGCATAGTTCATTCTTTCCATTTTCAGAAGTCTAATTAAATTGTTGGTTTATCTGTAGCCCAGATGTTGAAATAATTTAGTGAAAACTGAAAGAAACTCTGTTAATGGGAAAACAGGACAGTGCTATGAGTTTTCTGTAATTAATAGGGAGCTCTTTGAAAATTCCTCCATTCAAACTAACTCAACAAACTGAGTCCAGCTGTTGAGCAAGCAGTCTTCTACGTGCCATGTTCTTGTAAGTGGCCTCAAGCAACTCCAAAGGAATGGCAAATGACAGACAATAAGAAGGATCTTTAGTGCTGCAGATATAACAAAGCCATCTAGAATAAAGTTAGAGAAGTGAGGGAGAACTACCAAGGAGTCTGATCTACCTGGGCTCACCTCTTCATTCAACACTGCTGTGCTGGATGGGGTCCTCCAGCCTGCTTTAAGCTGCCCTTGGAAATGTGTATTTTCAGTAGAAATTTCTCTCTTTGCCTCAGAAGCTATTTTCAGCATCATATCAATCCTCCATGCCTTCCCAGCATGGCCTACGGCCATTTCCATTTGTCTCTGTCTGTGAGATGGAGCATCACAGCATCTGTGTACCTCAGGGAGGGGAGAAACACCCAGCTTCCATGTGCCTTATTTTAAATGTGTGAAGCTATTTTTTGAGACTGACACTACTTTTTGCTTGTTTGAGGTAGCTAGATGAGGTTGTTTGGACAGTAGGAAAAGGATGGAGGAAAAGTACAAAAGGCTGTGCTGCATCAAGTATTTCTAGTTTCTGTTCACTTTGGGCTAGATTGTACCAAATAGCTTCAGGTCTTCAGGGAGGCAACATGTGGCCCTGCAACCTGGGGAGCTGTAGGGAGATAACTGTGCCCAGGCAGTGAAGTGTAACCCTGCTACATCCCCAGCACCTGGAGGTTGCCATCATATTGTATCATCTCTGTAAAAGCATATTTCCTTTTTTTAACATGCGTGCAGACATAGTATCATTATTTCCCACCTTCTCTTCAACCCCTTTTAGATTAATTCCTGCAGATAGAGTAAGACCAAAGTCTTCCTCCCAAAGCAAGATTTTCACATGAAATTTCAAAGTATGTGCAGGAAGAGAACAACAAAGTCTGAAAACAAAGCAGACCAACTTGGGTCCAGGCTAGGGCAGGGTCTGTCTGGATAAAATGGAGAAGATTAGTACTTAGCTTTGGTTTTCAGCGGAGTAGTATATCACATGGCAATATAGTGAAATATTTTATATCAAAGATTGCTCACCAAGAGCTTCCAGATGAGTTGATAACACCTACTGGCTCTCACTTCAATAGTGGTTTATTTTGGCAGATTTCCCTGGTACTTTGTCATATGCACACCTCATCAAATCTTCCCCCTGCAGACCCATCAGACTCTTTTCCGCATAGTCTCCATACTCCAAATGTAGAATCAGATGTCCCTGACTCTCAATAGTCAAAATAATAAGCAAAGACATGAAATCTTTGCAGATACTTGGCTAACGCTTTATTAAAAGTTTGTTTCCTGTCCTTTGGCTTCCTTTTTTTCCAATGAAAGTTGAGAGCAATGCCAAATCTCCTGATTTCACCATGGACCTTGCAATTTTTAATACATTTTTGCTAAAATTCTCATCTTCAAGGTTTCCATCATCAACTGAAAAAAAATTAGGCTTTACTTCCTGGAAAAAAAATTACATCTTGAATAAGGGAATTAAAAAAAAAAAAAGTCTTAAAAATGTCCCCTCAGAAGAGCAATAAAAGACAAAAGGTGGACAGCTAATATAAAGAGTGTACAAAATGTTTGATTTCTTAAATATTCTGACCCGAAGCTGCTCTCAAGATCTGGGAGGGTCTTAAGGAAGTCAAATGCTTAGGGCTGGAAATACTGGGACTTTATATGTCAATCACCAGTGAGGCCAGATGAGAGCAATCGTTTCATGTGACAGGGATCTAACCATATTTTTAATCAGATGTCTAAGAAGTAGTTCACTGCCCCTTACCCTTAGGGCTCTTGCATCCACACTTTTTAGGGGTGACCTACTTGAGAGGAATTTTGTGCAACTAATTAGCTTCTCTTGAGCAGTTTGGATATTTAATTTCCTTTCTCTTTTTCTTTGGTACCAAAACGACTGCATTCCTCTTTTCTTTTGTCCTCTTGTGAATCACAAACTGCAAGTGGGTTTTATTTTTCTTTTTGGTGTGGGGAGTGGGTTACATATGGAAAATGTATTTTGTTTTGTAATTAATGAAAACCAGACTTTGGGAAGTTGGCCATCCAGGTCTTTATTTATAAGAGAGCATATGTCTGTGTTTTGTTTATGACTCACTCCTATTTCTTGCATTGTAACTTGGGTTTGTTTACGCAAGCTCTTTGCTGAATCCAGGCAACATGGTGGTATAAAAGCCAATAATTTATGTTCTCCAAGAGGGGAGGACAGTGAGTGAGATTTGTATGCAGAATCTGTCATAGCCCAGAATATGTCATAGCCCATAGTGAGCAAAAGGAGATTCTACCACCTGACAGCTCCTGGTTATCTACAGAAAATGCTAAAATAGCAACTTTATTTAAACTACTGCTAGAAGATTAGCCTGTTAGCCATGAAGGGAGTGATAACCTCTAAATGAACCTTTCTCGAAATCTTGGCTGCTCTGGAAACTTCAAGGATCTCAAACCCAAATGACTACTTGACAGTCAGGTGTAAATTAAGTTTGCAAGTAGATGTGGGCTGAGGTTAATTTAGTGGGATGCCTTATTCTTTACTGAAAAGAAATCCTGAATTTCATCATTTCTTTTCCAGCCATGCAGAATGGATATTTTAGGAGTGAAAGGGAGCACTAGTTATTTCAGTAGCAGAATAAATACTTTCTGTTTCTCTCACAAAGAGGTAGTTACCTATAATCCATGTGCAAATCCTGAACTCTGAACAAATGCCATGTTCAGTAAGGGACAATGAGACAATTTAAGAAAAACAAGCAAGGTCTCATGTCCTTAGCAAAGGAGAAGGAGCCAAGAAATGCTGGGTGCTCTTTCCAGCTCTGACAATGACTCACAACGTGACCTTGGCAAAAAGCTTAACTACTTTGGACTTCATTCAGATCTAAAGTAAGTGATATGAACCAAGAGCTCGAGGGCCATTAAAGTCAATTATATGACTGAGTTGTTTCAACAAGTATCTGTGGAGATGATAGTAAAGAAACTCCGGCAGGGGTAATGAATTTCTCACAGGTGAAGCGACTCACACAGCTTGTCTGTGCCCACTAGTTTCAGTAACAAACACTTTTCATACTAACTGGCATCCATGGCAAGAATTAAAAGCCAGAGTGAAGACATCAGGAGTATATGTTTGGGGTATAGAAAGTTTAATAGTTACAGTGTGCCAATATGACAGCTATGCTAAAGCATCCCTTCCTTCCTTCCCTCCCACTAGAGGTTTAGAAATGAGAATGAAGCAAACCCATGGTAAAACATTGCTATAGAAAAGGTTTGTCACTTTAGAAGAGGGGAGAGCTGTAGAGAAATCTCTGAGGACTGCTTAATAGTCAAAGTTGTGTTTTAATCTAGGACAGTAAAAAAGGAGGTAGCAGCAATTCTTCTGGGACTGTAGTAAATAGTCCTTTAACTTTCTTTTAGTTGCTTTTCTATGCAGAGTCCTTTCTCACAGCCATTGCTTCTTCAGTAGTCATATTCAGGCTACTGAGCTTGAAAGCATCTAGTCTTTTTGACATTGAAAGCGAGCAAAGGAGGGTTCCTATTCACTGTTGTTTGACCCATTCCTGTTTCTCTTCTTTTCTCCCAACAGCCAGCCCACCACTGAAAAAAAGGTTCAAGCGCCGTGAAATCGAAGCAATCCAGTGCGAGGTGCGCAAGATGTGCAACTACACCAAGATCCTGTCCACAAAGAAGAACCTGGATCACGTGAACAAGATCCTGAAAGCCAAGAGGCTGCAGAGACAATCAAAAACAGGCAATAACTTTGTCAAGAAGCGAAGGGGTCGTCCTCGGAAGCAACCCCTCTCTTTCGACGAAGACTCCAGAGACCAAATGCCCGTTCTGGAAAAATGTATTGACCTTCCCAGCAAAAGAGGTCAGAGGCCGACACTCAACCCTTTGATATTGGAGCAAGCAGCCACTCAAGATACGATCATGGCCACCATCGAGGCTGTCATACACATGGCTCGAGAGACGCCCCCTCTGCCACCTCCTCTCCCTCCTCCACCGCATCCGCCTCCTCTCCCTCCTCCCCGGATGCCCAGGGTTGGGAAAAGGAAAAGCAAGTCTTCACAGGAGGAAGAGGAGGACGTGAAAGTGAAGCGTCACCGGAAAGGCAGAGGGAGCGAAAGCGAAGGCCTTCCCTAAGGCCAGCGCACACCATCGGATGTTGAGTGCCAGTTAGGAGGGCACGCCAGGACTGAGGGACAGGAGATACGCGATATGCTTTGCCCTTGTGGCGGCACCAGACTCTTTCAACCCTTTGGCAGCCAGGACATGTTGCGGTGAACTGTGCCAGCTGGGTTCCACATCTTCCTCTTCATTGCCTTGTCCCCATCCTCCCCCCAGGAAAGAGGGGGAGAGCGTGTGGGAAAGGTGGGGGATATAGGGGGAGGGGGATGTGTTCAAGTTGGGGATAGGATCTACTTTGCAGAGTTTCCAAAACTATTCAGCATCTCAGCATTGCTGTTCTTTTATTATACCCGGAGGCACAAAGTAGTCCCCGCAAAGAGCTGAACGTTGTCACTAGGGCTGTACGTTCAACTCTGATTCTGTTCGGCAGGCCAGGTGAAACTACGAGTATCCATACCATAGTAGAAATCACTGTAAAAAAATTTTAAAAAGAAACAAAAAAATAGTGTAATTTTCTCAACTGTGATCTCAGTTATAATGTTTGATTTTTTTTTTTTTTTTCCAGTTTTGTATACCTACCAGGCTTTGGGACAGCATAACCCAAAATGTCTGACTCCTGCTAGAACTATATATTACTTTCTCATTTACTTGCCTAGTTACAACTAGCTGCAATATAGGCAATAGAAAAGTAGAGCCTTACATGCACGCACGCTCATTCTGAGTGCTATCCCAAGGAACGACAGAATATCACAGCATTTAAAATAAGGTGCACATGGATATTCAGTTATGATAGCATGTTTCCATGAAGCAACTTGGCATTTTCAATGGCATGTGAAAAAGGGGTCATCCATCAACCAAGTTGTTTTGATGCTCAGAACATATGAGTAGAGAACAGCAAGACACTTCTGGGGAATAGTTGTAGTAAACATGGACAAAATCACCAAAAAAAAGTATATAAAGAAGATAAAAGAAAAAAAAATAGGACACAAAAAATAGAGTAAAAAGACAGGGCCCAAACCTACCAGTTCTTATTACCTGCAATTCCCAGTGAAATTGATGGGAAACCCAGGATCCAAATTATTTGCATTAGGTAGCAATGCCTTGATGCGTTCTTTTAAAGAAAATAGATAAAGTAGATTGTTTAAAAAAATAGATAACAAAACCCTATGGAAAATAATTTCTTTCTTGGCAATTATTTCTTAAAAAAGAAAAGGAATAAGTGTTCTTATCTGAAAATAAAAATAAAAATGTTCAGAGGGTATCACCACTGCAGTTGTATTAATGCCACTTTGGACATGTTCTCCAAGTTGTGGTTGCCTTAATAATCTAAAAAAAAAAATAATTTTTTGTACATAATGTAATTATAAAGCTCTCAGTCTGCATGGATGCAAACTGTGTGTGACAAATCGTCTCTTTAAATGGTCAGTTCAAATTGTACATTTCTCATTCGAGTTGTACGTTAGCCATTGGTTTAACTTGGGTAAAATGCCCAAGCTCCATTTCCACAGCCCAATTAAAATGTTTAACTAAAACAAATACTGAACATGAAGCTGTTCCATTGCAGTAACACTTCCAAAAAAAAAAAAAAAAAAGGTCAGCTGTTGAAATCTGAAATAGGTACTTTCAAATTTATTTCACTTCTTTTTAAGGTCCTTCAGTACACTCAACACCTGGCATAGCAAGATGGATTTTAAAATGGGAGGGGGGAGGGAAAATTCCAGCAAGGGAGCAGGCATTGGAATTATTTAATGATTCACAAGCCAACTGCTATTCCCTTTTTTGAGAAATCTTTGAACTGGTTTATTGCCAAGGAAACTTCCAATAGCATGACACTAAAAAAACCCAAAACAAACCCAACAAAAAAGTCCCCACAAAAAAATATTGTGTTTCTATTGTGTTATGTATTTACAAAAATCATATCACGACTATGGTGTTAAAGTGACACTGTAAACATACAGATCATTCTTTTTAGAGACTGATTTTTCTTCTGTGATAGCACCTTAGCTTATTAAAGTTGAATGCATTTGGGGTTTGGATTGGGGTTGGGAGGCTGGGAAAGGGGATATTTTTTTTTTCTTTTAAAGGCTGGAACAACTCTTGACATCCTAGCTCCTTAAATTGGTAAGAGGGATCACTGAATTTTGTTTCCAATTTGTTTTGCATCGTTCGTCATACTCATTTACACTTTTTGTTTTCCAATTAATGCAGCTTAGAAATAAACTGGATGGTGGCTCCTTCTGTTACAACCGATTCTGCTTTTCAGTTCTCTTGAATGAGCACAGTGTTACTGACTGAAGTTGTAGGCCTGCAGAAAAAAATGCTTCAGCTTCCTCGAGCTCTTCCCTTCCTCTTTAAAAAGCATTGGACAGAGGTTTAGTTGACTCAGATTTTTTTTTTTTAATTTTACTTTTTTTTTTTAATCTCTCCTTGGGCCCTGAAGGTAGGTGACAGTGTTGCTTAAAATGCAAGAAGAACTGTAAGTTTGGTATTCCAGGTAGCCTATAAACTGAAACAAACCCAGACAACAGCTTATCCTTAGTTTCATCTTCAGTGATCTCTTTATTAGCATCGAAGGACGTTTCAATGTGTAGTGGGTGGATCAAAGGTCTGAAAGGACCAAATTCTGTCATTGAACACCCATCGTGGCTTCAAGACGTGTCAGACCTTACAGAGTGCCAATAAGGGCTGGATTTGAGCTGGATCATTCTGGATGCACTGGGATGCAAGCCCTCCAGGGAAGGATCACTGAATGGCTGCTGCCTGCCATACTTCCAAGCTTCAGCAAAAAAAATAAATGGTCTTATCCTTTCAAAAAGTACTGTCCAAAATGCTGCTAGAGGCAACATGCTTAAGGAGAACATCCACTCAGAGGTTACAACCCCATATATCCGTCACTGAGCAAAAAAATTAAGAGGTCCTTTTGGTCCTAGAGAAATTAAGGGTAGTATTCAAGACTTGGTAGCTGCAAGCTCTCAGCATAGGATGGGCTCTATCCACATGCTCACAGTTCATTTTTCGTGGCAAGGAGGTTGCTCATAGAGTGCGGTGCTGCGGTACAGCCTTGGCTGTTTGTCCAAACAACAGCTCAGTGCAGCTGGTCTTGGCTGGCAAGAAGATTAGCTTGTTAATTTGTATGAAAGCAGGATGAAAATACTGTTAGATGGCACTCAGAATTTGTGTTCTGCATGTTGCATAGTCTATAAATATGATAAGCAAGTTGCTGACAGAATAATATTATAAGGCGATGTACTACATGCAGATCATAAAGGATTTAGTTTTAGGGCTTAAGGCTAAAATCCCACTCCTGCAGTTTATTACACAACAATATTCCAGTAATGAGCTTTTTGATTTTTTTTTTTTTTCCCCCTACTACTAGGAAGATTTACTGAGGAACTCTCTAAATTCTCTCCACACATTACCAAGAACTGTATAAAACTGGGGGTGAAAGCCCTTTTGCTTGTTAAGACCAAAAAGACCTTTCAAACACCACCGCTGTGTCGCAGATTAACACACATTTTAGCCTGCTTCAATAAAAATGTGAAACAAAATCACATGGCTATGAGCCATATGAAAAGAGACCAGGGGTTTGCATCCTCTCCATGGGTCTTGTATTCCTCAATCAAACATTAAGCCAGGAATGGGGACAAGCGTGCGGGAAGAGAGGGAAAAAAAAAATAAAATAAATAAAACAACCACTTGTGTCTCCAAGAGCTTCATACTGCCAGTTTCTTGAGCCCTTCAATATTAAATTTTCTGTGAAGCACCTTGCATGTTTTTTGGGTAACTGTCAAATAAAAAAAAAGAAAGAAAAAGAAAAAAAACAACAAGTTATACTAGTCATCATTTACTGGGGTATCCTACAGCATGGCCCATGATTCTCCACTTGACAGCAATGCTTTGTTTGTGTTGTTACATTTTTTTGGGTAGCGTCTGGTACAATGAGATGCCAGTTCATCACTAGGGCTTCTGAGTGCTGCAGCAAGACGATGAATCAACAGGAATCGTTATTCCATAAACTCTTATTTTCACAGGCCCTGGTTCAGGACTGCACTTAAGCACATTTAAGTAGTGTCCTGAAGAGTAAAAAGAGTAACAAAAAAAGATAGGAAAAGGGGAAAAAAAAAAAAAAAAGTGCAAAACAGAATGGTTTTCTGAATTGAGAAAACAAACATCACGCCCTTGCAATGCCTCTTCCTTCCATATCATCCAAAAACTGGGGTGCAGCAGTTCTGAGATAATTAGAAGCACATTTCAACAAAGGACACATATTTGAGATCTCCTTAAGATGCCTGCCTAGGTTGTGTAAAACACTACGTAGAAAAAAAAAAAAAAGAAAAAGAAAAAAAAATGTAAAAACATGAAAAGAGCTGCCAATTGGACAACATGGGGAAGCAGTTCAATCCCATGTTGGTTTGTTTTACTTTTCTTTTTCTTTATTTTTTTAAGCTATTTCTTAAATAATAAATGCACATGAAGTGTTAAATATGTATATACTGTATTTCAAAAAAAAAAAAAATCAAACGAATGGGGCACAAGATTGTTCTATAAGTCGTGCTGGCTAATTTTTAGTTTCTATTCATAAGTGGTTTTTAAAAGCCTTTTTTAAAGTGTAATTTGCATGTTCTACTTTGATTGTATGTAAACATATTTTAGAGCAAAAAAATGTATTTGTATTTTATTGAATATAGAGGCAAGAAAAAAAATTGTACATTGTTTGAAATGTTCTTTTTGTAACAGTTTTTATTCATGAAGCATTTTTGTACATTTAAAAATGGATATGGACTTGATGTTCTTTGAGGCTTAGATACATCTGGCATGCTTTAATGTCATGCTCCTTCATGATCTTAGATGTTGGTTTTTAAACATTTTTTTCTAAAACAAAGCTCAGTCTTTTCGCTACCAAATCAGGTTAGCACAGTATAGAGCACTTAACTAAAAAAAAAAAAAAAAAAAAAAAAAAAAAAAAAAAAAGTTAATCCTATTCATATGTTATTCATTGTGTGAAATTAAAGGAATTCAATTCAGTCTAACATAAGTTGTGAATTCTTTTGTCTTATTTTCCATCTGTTTCCCATCACTAAAGAGTTTAATAGCTTTTGGGATACTAATACCATGCATTCACAAGCCCTCTTTATGGTAATGGAGAAAAACATGCTTTGGTTCTCTTCTTTTTTCTTTTCTTTTCTTTCCTTTTCTTTTCTTTTCTTTCCTTTTTTTTTTTTTTTTTTTTTTTTTAATTTTCCCAGAATATCCTTAGAAGTTAAAAATGGACTGTTCCACCACCAGCCCCATGGACAAAAGGGAGGTTCACACTTTGAGGCTGTGCGTACGACCGAATGGACAGAAACGTCTCGGGTCTAAATTGTGTCCCCAGGCACCAATATGATTGTACTTGCCACCCACTCGAGATTTCTACTCCCGAAGCAGATGGAGTGTCCCTCTCCAGATCCCTGCTGAGAAGGAGTCCCAGGGACTGGGTTATGGATGTGGGGGTGTTGGAAGCCAACCTTCTCCTCACTGAGTGTGAAGGGCTGCAGGCCAAGGGGTATTTTCCATTCTGTGAAGTTTCATGCTGTGACTATGGGACTGGGAGTTGGTTGTAGTATGGTTTAAAGTTTCTTTTCCAAGTTGCTGCTGAGTGTCATCAGCTGCCATTATACAGTCAGGCTGAACATCCACAAGTTCCTCCAACATCAGATTTCTGCTTTTCCTCCTCAGAGAAGGTCCATCACTTTCCCCAGTGGCTCAGCAACCTGTGTGTGGAAAGTAAATCCTGTTTCCTAGAGAAGGCAGTGATGCTCAGGGAGGATAATTTGCTGTCCTATCATGTTCTTCCCTTCTGAAATTTTGTAGGATGGGTTTGCTTGGTGAGACCAACTCGTCCAAACACAAGGATGACCCCTCTGGCTCTACTCTTTTCACAGCTATTACTTTATGTTACTGAAGTGGAGCTACTCCGAAAATCTCAAATGTGGTGAAGCTTTTTTCTTTCTCCTCTTTCTCTCTTTAACATATGAATAGCTCCAGCTTTTGACAACAGTTTGCAAAAGCACTGACATCTTTTCACTGTTTTTATCGAGCTCTGTGATGTATAAGCCACTGGTCTCCAACTCTAACCACATGTTTTTTAAAAGGCTTGCGGTAAGGCTCCCTTGGAAGCATCTGTGAACTGTCAAGTTTTGTGCTTGCTGCTGTAGTATCTCAGGACTGATCTCCCCTCCAGTCAGCTCTTTTTGGAGATTTACCTCCCACCACCACTGGGTTTTGTTATACTTCTGCAGTGTCATCTTGCAGACATGATGGAGCAAGGCTTGGAGAGCAGCTGTTGTGCGAGGAGAGTTGGGGATGTTGGGTTTCTCTCATTTGGGGGCTGGGTGGGTGAGGGACTCAGTTTGTGAGTTTTTTGTGCTTTTTTGCCTCTGATCTTTTTCACCAGACAGTTGACACCATGTACAGTATCAGAGCACCACACTCCTCACCAGTCTCACAGAATCATAAAATTGCCTCAATTGAAAAAGACCTCTAAGATCATCAAGTCCAATTGTTAACCTCACACTGACAAGTTCCCCCCTGAACCATGACTTACACCATGTCCCTCAGCACTATGTCTACGTGACTCTTAAATATCTCCAGGAATGGGGACTCCACCACTGCCCTGGCCAACCCCTTCCAATGCCTCAGAACCCTTTCAGCAAAGAAATTCTTCCTCACATCCAATCTCAACTGCCCTGGGCACAACTTTAGCCTGTTTCTTCTTGTCCTGTCCCTTGTTCCTTGGTTGAACAGACCCACCCCCACCTCTCTCCACCCTCCTCCAAGGGACTTGGACAGAGCCAGAAGGTCTCCCCTCAGCCTCCTTTTCTCCAGGCTCAGCACCCCCAGTTCCCTCAGCCATGAACTCAGCACACTTGTGCTCCAGACCCTTCCCCAGCTTCGTTGCCCTTCTCTGGACGCACAGGCTCCTTCTGGACAGGTGCAACTCTTTGATCAGCATTACCATCTGCTTTCTCATGGTAAAGTCAGGCTCCTGTTAGGACTTCTCTGTGACTGTTTCATCCCTAGTGATTACTCCAGCACTGTCTGCTCTTATGGTGAAAACTATTTTTGAGAAAAACCTTTTAAAGTCTTAGAAACAAAGTTCAAGGAAATGCACAAGCTGTGTAGGTTGTATCATTTTTTTAGGTACTCTTTGTTTAAAGATATATTCTTCTCTTGTGTCATTTCGTGTGAGTTCAGTGTTTTCCAAAATTACACAGAATACTGTAATTATTCACCTCTGCCCTGAAAGAAATGAAAATAATGGAACACCAAGTGTGTCAGAAACAACTATCATCAGAAATAATGTTCTTTTATGATCGTCCTTTTCTTTTTTTTTTTTTTTTCCCTCGAGCATCCTTTGCTCATAGAAGTAATAAAGCTTTGTGCAAAAGGTCTTTGCTCATCCTTCATTATTATTGGAGTTTTTGCTTAGGAGAGAATTTCACACTCCTCAAGGTATGGATAAAGAGATGAGTACTATCCCTTGGTCAAAGTAGGATCTTAATTCACTTTCGATAGCGGAGGTTGTTCATGTCCTCTGGGGTACGAAGGCTGATCGCAGTGACCTTAACTCATCCTCAGCTGGCCAGGACAAGCCTCAACTTCAACCTCACTCTCCCTCATGGTACCATTTCCCACCAGATTCCACAGCTATCTCATATGTTGAATTTATTTTGTGTCAAGGAAAGTTTAGTTGGTGCAGATGCCTGCAGCTTGTGTGCAAGTTGGGTGAGCTCATGACAACATTATTTGCTTTTCTGTAACACAAAGCATGCACATAATTTTAGAACAATTCTACTGTTACTGACTTAAGTAGAAAAATTTTCCAGTGACTTTGAGAGGATCAGTGACAGGACCCTACTCAAAGCCCTTCTGGCAAGTTCCAGAAAGCAAAGGGAAGCATAGATGTCAACCTGAAAAATATGTTTGGCCTTTTATGGGCAATTAATGAACCACATCACTAGTGCACTAACAGAGGTTTCAGAGCTAATAGAAAATACAGAAATCACAGTGAACTGTGATATATCAAACGATCTATGCATTTTTTTTTACTGAGGGGTGCAGGTTTTTAACTGGTGTGAAAGCACCACGGGAGTTGTGAGAGGAGTTTAACAGACTATTAGTGCAATCATAAGTTATTTCATTATGATAATTAACTTTATAACACAAAGCAAGACCCACTAGATCACATCCTCAGCTTATGCAGATTAGCACTATCAGTTTCAAATGTGTGAAAGCTGTTTGCAGGAGCAAAAGATCTGTTTTCATTTTCCTTATGGAAACTATTCATCCCAAAGTGGCTTTGGAGCACCACTAGTAATATGATGTAGTACAGACTACTGTTTTTTGCCTGTCAGAAATGTCATATTGATATTAAAAAATCAAATGTCTGGAAAATTGATTCAGTCATACTACTAGTTAGATCACCATGTTTTTAGAAGAACTGTGCTGGAAAGAAGAGAGGAAAAGAAGTGGAGAGTCTTTGGGAAAAAGATGAGCCTTAGTTCTGTATGGATTGGGAAGATATTTAAGTATTAATATCTATCTACTTCTTCTCAGGACTCTGTTGTGCTTCACAAAAATTCTGAAAATTCTCCAGGTCCTATATATCATGGAATACATCAGCCCTGCATAAATCAAACATATAGGAAGCCCAATGTTTCTTCTGCAGTGCTTGAAACAGATGTAGCTTGTATGGCATCTCTTTGCCTGGTGGCATTTACCTCTTTCTGGATCTCCTCACAGTTGGTGATGCAAAGGACAGAACAGGAACCCTATCATCTCTCTATCTTTTTCCAGGTGAACTGCACCAGAAGAGGGAAAAAAAAAATCTCTAATATAATGATTTGATCAGCTTTGAGGATCTTTGAAAAAGCATGAAAAATTTCTTGCTTGCCTCTATTCTACTCCCACACATGTTCACATCTGGCAGTTCTTAAGCTGCCCCACAAGTGCTATTGGTAAATAATACTCCAATTGAATCAATAGAAGTTGTGTCATTGACTCAAAGGGAACAAAATTCCCTGACACATTTTCCTGATTCAGCATGCCACAATACTATTTGTGGACTTAAATAGCACTTAGTGTCTTCTACTTGCCCAATATTGTGTTTATATATTCAAAAACAAGTATATCAAGCAGAAAATGAGTTTAAAAGAACAAACTGTGAAAGCCTCTGCAAGGTGAAGGCAAGAAAGAACCTCTGTGGGTGAGCATTTCAGAGCATAGCAAGATCACGATGGAAAAGGGATGAAAAGTGATCTCTGAAGGAGGCAAATGATGATGTGGCAGAGCTGTGATGAAGATAATGATAAAGGAGAGCACTGCTTAGATTTCTAGAAGACATCAGAAAAAAAATAATAAAGCAGCGCACTTGAAGGGGAATTGATGAGTTCAGAAATACAAAAGCACACTCATTGAGGCTGGGGAGAGGCTGAAGGATATGAAAATTTAGGTCATAGAGAGAGTGCAAAAATGGATCTTACAACAGAAGATGGAAGAGGCAACCTGCCTGCATACTGGGACTTTATTGCTGCTTTCTAAGCTAACGCAGCACTCATCATTTATCCTCATTAAACAGCTACCATCAAGGCATGGTTACTGACCATTAGTCTTTAATTCTCTCCCTTTAAACTGCAGATAAATAGATAGTTACTGCAAAAAAAGTAAAACTGGATTTGCTTGAACTATTGATATTTACAGGTTTCCCCAAAATCCTGGTCAAGGATTAGCAAACGACAACAAAGTTTTCACAAGAGAAACAGCAGTTGTACAGAAGTCTGCTTACAAAGATAGGACTTCAAGGAGAGGCACTTTCTAATATAAATGGACTTGGCTTCATTTACTCCTAAGATATTAAAATAATGTTTAGGTGCTCTTGTTCCCACAGCTTCCCATGGATGATTTATGCTGATTGAACCTCTACCCCAAGTATTCGAGGCTCATATACTTCCACCTACTATGTTTCTCAGTAGCTTACTTTCTCATGGGGATGCAAGGTACTCTGTGCCTAAGGACAAGCCATCATGAAATCCCATTTGTTAGAGGAAGCAACTGAAATACTGAGAAAATGAGGCCCATATCATCCCAGTGGTCCAGTGCTATTGGGTACTTGAAGTACAATACATATCTCTGTGTTGTCTGAATATTTTAAAAAGAAGCCATGTCGGGGTCCAAATTTTACAAGATGTGGATCTTGGTGACTTTTGTAAAAATGTGAATAAAATAAAAATGAAGAATTTGGCCTGAAGTCAAATATTAGGTTTTTGCTCAGGATATACTGTGAGAAGAATTTTTTGTTTTGCTTTATTTTCAAATGGTGATTCACCAGAATGTTATCTCCAGAATGTCTGGGGTGACCCTGAGGGACCAGATCCTATCAGCCAAGAATGACTTTGCTTTTTCTTCCTGGGAAAAAAGGGGGAGTAAGGAGACACAGCCTCTCTGTGCTCTAAATCCCTGTTGTCTCAATTCAGAAAATCACATTAGCACACGCTTGTGGAAATTCAGGACATGATATAAACAAGAACTTTCATTTAACCTTTGGTTTAGTCTCACTGGCATCAATATGATTTAAACACTTCAAAATTAAGTAGATGATTAATTACCATTACAAGAACAAGTGCTTACCTGACTTCCAGTTCTAAAATCTAGTCCCAGTCGGACAAACTGAAGTGTAATTATTTTATTGAGTGGAAATAGCAACTGATCAACTCCTGTTTTAAACAATCTCATGAGGTGTTTCTAGCACTAGGCCTCAGTTTACCATGGGTAGTGCTTGCATACATTGAAGGACTATTTGTTAACATTACCAAAAGACTGAATTCTTTGCAGGAAAGGTGCAATTTGTACAAGAGAACATCCTTATCAAGACTTTCATGACAGGATGTTCTCTCCAAGTCAGCTTCTTTCTTTATATCTTTTCACCATGAAAAATGAGGGCATGTCATTTACACAGCAAAGTGAAAACGAATCTTTAAACCAGGGCAACGGTTTCTTTGCCCTTCTTTGTTGCAACCGTGTGTTTCTGTCCATCCTTCATTACCTCAAAAAATAACATGAAATACTTTCTTTTTTCAGCTTTCTATAAATAGCTCTCAAGCACGATTGTTCACATTGGGCAGGTTCCTAAAGATACTAGCTATGTAGTTTTGAATCATTCTTTAAAGTCATTTCTTTATATCTTCACTGACAAGGTTGTCCCAAAAATGATAGCTGACTGGTCTGATTGCTTTGATATTCAGATCATAGACTAGGCAAGGACATTGGGGGTGAATCACTGGAGGGGAAGTATAAACGTTTTGCTCCATCTGCCTTGGATCCATCACTGAACAGGAAAAAGAGTATGAAATCCCTGACATGGCAAGAGGATCCTGAATTCTTTCTTGCTAAATTTCTAGATGTGCATGTGTGGGATCTTTTAAAAGTTATTGCATGCACATAAATCCAATGGCCTTTTCCAGGCTTAGCCAACCTGTGTTTCTGCCTCTGTTCCAGGAAGTGGTAGCTTTCAAAGACCATATCAAACTAGTACATTGTGTTTCCTGCACATCCTGCTTTATTGGAGGTTAATTCCTTCTGACGCATGCAGTCTGCTGCTGCCAATTAAGTCAGATGTATTTTACGCTTTACTTTTCTGTTGCCTTACAGGCTTTTGTTGGAAAATATTTAATAACTAAAACTTGCCAAACATTGTTAAATGATATGGTCTGATGATTTGGAATAAGCACCCAGACTTTAATACATCAGAAGGGCTGAGAGAGGGGAGGAGGAAATTCTGGAACAAGACCCAGCTGGATGCCAACCACACAGTATCCAGCTGCCAACCGCAGTGTTAATCTCTTGCTAGAGGACTGTTGCAAAAGCAGAAAATGGTCAAGCAAAGCAGATAGAGTGGTTTCTCATGAGGTGACACTGCAATGTGTTACTCTTTGGTAGAGGAGGATAAAAACTGACTACACTGAGAGAGCAGCACAGGTACGGGACCATATGGACTCTTCCATTGCAGTCCCAGCTCTTCCACCTCACATTTTCCACTCATTTTCTCATGGTTCCTGCGTTTATTCTTGTTTTCTTTTTCTGTGTGGTATCTCCAGGTAGTCTCTCTACCAAGCTTTAGAGAAAGAACTAGGACTGCTTAGGCTCAAGATGTGATAAGAGAAAGTTCATTCGTTCAGAATCATCTGAGACACCAGGGTATTCAAAATATGTGAAATCCTATCAGTTCTTCCTAATTAATTAGATTTATTTTATTATTACACTCAACACCAAGGTATTGCTGTGATAGGAGACAATCAGAAATGTTCCTGGGTGAGATTATATTTTAACTGGAGAATCTGATCATCTTAAAGATCTTTTCCAATCTAGGCAATTCTGTGATTCTGTGATTCTGTAAGGGTTCTCAGGCATTGGAAGGGGTTGCCCAGGGCAGTGGTGAAGTCCCCATCCCTGGAGGGATTCAACTTGTGTAGGCATATTGCTGTGGGACTTGGGTTAGTTGGAGACTTATCAGTGTTAGGTTAATGATTGATGGTCTTAAAGGTCTTTTCCAAACTAGACAATTCTGCAATTCTGTGGTTCTGTGATGTAGGCAGCAGGTCTGAAGTAACAGAAATACAATCAAGATGTAGCTACCTAATATAGATGACACTATATATCAGTGACACACCTGAGTACACAACTTCATCTTCTTGAATGGCTCCATGATCGTTATTTCCATTAAATGACTTTACTGGTGAATTTAAGAGCAACTTTCAGGTACAAAATCAAGTCCAAGTGAAGAGGGCTTTCTGTTCCCTTTCTTAGGGAACAGAAGAAAAATCTAGCACCTCAAAGCTTCCTATACAACAACTGCAATGTACTGTACCCAAAATGACATTATTAGATTTTTTGTGGCATAAATCATGACTGCCAGAGGCACTAAACACAGTGCCCAAAGCAGTTTGGCTCAACAAGAAAAGAGTGATTGACTGCATGCTGCTTGCAAATCCATACAAATATCATTCCAAGGGATGTCCATAGCAGGAGTCTTCCTGAGAAAAAAACCTATCACTGATGAAAGGTGATTATGTAATTAAGGGAAAATCTTTGACACAAGAAAAGCAAAATTCTCATTTGGTATCCAGACACAGGGTTGATGCTCCAATTAGAACACAGCTTGGAGCAATTAAATGCAAATGCATCATATATATCATATATATCATATAATGGCAGTATCAAAATAGTTCATCAGCATTAGCTTAGGAGCTCAGCATCATAGCTAAAGTTTATTTGTTTGTTTGTTTTTATTATTTGAACAAATTCTTTGTCAAGGAAGTACCTTCAGCAGTGGTTGGTACAGACTGGCATCTAAAGATGACAGAAAGAGTCAGTCAGCACTCCTTTTATCCAGAAAGCTTCTTTTTAAATCTTTACAAAATTGTATTACACAGAGCTGAGATACTGACTTAGAAAACCACACATCTGTCCACTGTTTCCAGAGGAAAAAAAGAAAAAATTATAGCATCCAACACATTAAGTATTGCTAGTGGTATGGGATTGCGTTTTAGTGATTACAACAGAAGGGCAAATATTTTTTAGAAAACACTGGAGTTTTGGTCGGTGTTTTCTACTCTCTCTTTTTATCCACTTCTTCCTGAAGATCTTCCTCAGACATTCTGATTTCCCAGGATTCTCAAGTATATTCTGTTTGGGGAATAAATGAAGGGAAAATGTACATTCTCTTTGACAACAGCAACAGTAGTTACTGTAAATTATTTGAAAATTATTTTTATTTTATTAATGTATACTTAATATTTGTATATTTAATAATTCTGTTATTTTTAAAATAATTGACCCACTAAAACAAGGTGTCTTTATTTCTACATTATTTTGTAGTTGGTTCAATTTGTTAAGTGACTAGGAGTATGTGATGAAATGGAAGCCACACAGCAAAATGATGATTGCTCTGCAGCAAAACTGTTTCTGGTGTTGGCAGGCTGACTGACAGATACACAGTTCCCTCTTCTCCTCAAATTCTCTTATTTTTGTTAACCTCTTTTAATATTCTAGTTAAAGACTCATTATGGTAGTAAGCTCTTTCTGCTGCGTTTCTGGACTCTTAGTCAGAAGGTTCTTATTTTCTATCAGTTCTAAATAATTCCAGTCCAATGGACAACATATATATGCAATATGATCTAGTTATCTGCATAGAGCGTCTGGTGAAACAACCCGAGCTTATGCATCAAGAAAGTTGGCGCTGAAATCAGAAATGGTGTCATTATCTATTTAATTATGTCACCTAAGGGACAGAGTCATGCAGACTGCTTGTATTATTACTATCTAAACTAACATCTCTACAGCAGGGTGTATTTGGGTAGACACTGATTTTTTATCTTTGTTGTTAAATGAACATATATGTGTAAGTTAGAAGCAGACTTTAGAGTTGCATTGTCTTTCGTAGTTTGTCTCTAAGACTAACCTGGAACTAGGAGTAGAGGGCCAAGACATAAATATACATTAGTAGAGTGCCATTGTACTCCAATATTGTTATTTTAACTCCTTACCTCTTGCTTATGTTTATTCCACATATTCAACCTTATTTCTTCCCTCTCCTTTTCATCCCTTTTACCAGCTCTAATTTCTTGTTTAAAACAGTTCTATTTGATATTGGTGAAATATGCAGCAAAGCAAGAACAATTGGTAGTTCTCTCATTCTGGCCCACAAGTTATATTCAAGTTGTTTAAAGAAAGGCATTTATTTGCTATAGTTGATCCCAATTTTATCTCATTAGGTTCTTGTCTTCCATTTCGATAAGGAGGTTAGATTTTTGGTAACATTTTTATAGGATAAAGAATAATACAATTTGGGGAAATAGTTTATGACCATTGAAAATGCTTTCTTTCTTTCTTGATTTTTGAAGGAAAAATGAGAAATGTTCATGGTTGTAGAGGGAAGCAGAAAGTAAAATTTGTAGCTGTTTTCTGAGACAGTGGCTGGCTCTGTTGGTCATATAGGTGGTAGTGAGTCAAGAATGAACTATCATCAGGACACTAGGAAGCTTTTTTGCCAACATTTCTTTAACATTTAAGTAATTATAAGATTATACCCTTTTTAAAACAGAGAATGGCTCCATGGTATACCTCTAAAATAGGGCTCTGAAATATTTCTCATTAATCTCTGTTAATTACTCTGATTATCACACTCAATAGCACATTCTTTTCTACTTTGTACAGCAGTACTGTGAGTTTTCATACATCAGGTGCCTTTATCACCTCCCAAAACTTAGGCCATGAATCAGTACAACAGAGTTACAATGACTTGGGGGAAGGAGGGAGCCTTTGAGCAATTGCACTGATAAATCATTAAATACCTCTGTGTGGGGGTAGCCACTGTGCTATATGTGCCACATCAAGATCAACAGACCTGAATGACATGCCAGTCAGGAAGATAGACCCTGAGACAACGCACTAACTGAATCCCTGTAGAGCCTACTTTCTTCTGCTTCTATGCAAGCTGAGCAGATACTGGAAGGAAGAATAAGAGGCTACCAATGACCCTGAAGGTGTAAGGGGGCTGCATACACAGGGGAATATTTGACTACAGGTGTCACACACAGAGATGTTCAGAGATGTGTCATGTAAGTCAAGGGAAGAAAGAGGGCAAAACCTTTTTTTGTTTAAATGAAATTTAAGACTACATGGCACAAGTGCACCAAGAACCAGTTCATCAGCCTCATGTGTATCCCTTAAGGAGATCTGACAACAGTCATTAAAACCTGAAATTAAATAATGGTGCTGAATCTGCAATTGTATTGAAACTAGTAAATTCAATTATAGGGAAGGAATATACTTTATTTGAATGCCTCACTTGGTGGTTTTTTGGCACATGTAAGTAAGAAGACAAAGAGAAAATGTCTGTTAAATAGTTCTTTGCTCAGACTATGCTGTGTCAAATGAATAGCACACTCAGAGCCTTGCACAAGATGTGTTTTTTTGCTCTAGATTCAGAGCTTTTCTTAATTTCTCTGTTATCATTTGTGTAATTTGTATTAGTCCTTCCCAAAATATTTAGCTTACAGTCTGATGATATTGGACAATGTATAAATATATAGTTCTGCAAAGAGCAGTGATAAACTTAGACGTATCAAGTAACTTCATTTTAGAAGACAAACACTTGGGAAATGAGATGCTAGAAACCTAAGTTCCATTTTCGACCCTTCCACAGGACAAAGTATATAAAACTAGAGAAAATCTAGAATAGTCTTGGGAGAGACCTAAGTCTTTGTCAAGGTACAACCTTTCAATTGTCTAAAAACCCACCACCTTACCCTAACCATTTAGTGGTTTCTTTTGGTTTTAAAAGCTCTCCAGGTTTGCAACATTGGTTTTCTGCACATCCCCACCCAGCTGGTCAGGATCCATCTACATTCACAGTTAAAATTTTTCTCTGTTTTGTTTTAGTGTTTTTTTGGGGATGATGGTTTTATTACATATCTGTTAGAGATGTCTGTCAGAGGAAGTTTTGTCTACTACTTTCTTTCAAAGCATGGTAGGTGCTTGGAATTTCTCCAGCATGTCAAGAAGCCAAGTGTGATTCTGCCACTTCTCTTTTCTGGTGGAAGAGTCTAGCCAGTGAGCTGGTGTACAAACACATAGCATCAGCTGCAGCTGCTGTTCCCAATTCCTTCTACTGTAAAGGAAAACAGTTTTCTTAACTTCTTTCCACTGGAGGCTCTGAGTTTTCATCACAGAGCAGTGGGTGATGTGTCCCTGAAGCTCTGACTAAGATAACTAAGACATAAGACCTGTGCCTGTGTCTTCCCCTGCCTGCACTGGGAGTTTACATGCTCATTCTGAGGTTGTAGAGCTGGCTTCAGGAGGCAGATAGTTTAAAAAGCTTTTACATTCTTAGCATCTGCTTAGCCATTTGCAGCTGCCATTTTACTGCAGGCCTTGAGGGTAGATTGGAAAGAAAAGAAAAATGACTTTCAGGATGGATTAGTTTTGGGAAGAGTATGCTGTGCCAAGGGCAGTGTAGGGAGAAGTAAACATTCAGGCAGACAAGGATGACATCATTTATTTAGTGGAACTGACAGGGGCAATGTGAGAAGCTGTAAAAGCAGATAAGAGGACTGAGGTTTGAGGGCAAGGCATTAAAACTGGAGAAGGGGCAAACTAAACAGCAATGTTTGTCTTTCTGAGAAGTCCTATGTCTACACTATCCAGGCTACACAACACCCACTCAAAATTGTATATGTTTTCATTAAACCTGGAATATCATCTGAATTGTGTTGTTCATAGGTTTATCTTGATACTTTCAGAAGAGTGGAGCAGAAAGAAGAAATGTTCAGCTATAGCTTTAGCAGAAAAACTGCATTGTAAGGATGTGGAACATTGAGGCACTGCTTTATTAGTTAAAATCAGAGGTAGAAAGAAGTTTGATGAATGGTTTCAATAAAGATACCTGAGTTTGGATTTAAAGGAAGAAGTGGCATTTTCAGAATATTGTATGACTGGGACAGAAGAAGGATAACAAAGGATTGCCCATAGAACTAGACTATGATGTTCTGGGGAATAAGAATAGTTATTTTGCTTGTAGCTGTAATAAATTTCAAGTGCCAGCAAGATCAATAGGAGAAGCTGGAATGACACCAGCTGGAAGATGAGGTCCAAATATGGAAAACTGAGAACAAAGCTAATTCTGTAAGTCATGGATAATAGCTGTCATGAGTAAAACTAGTCTTAGTGTAAGGTTTGATGTTTCTCATGAAAACCAGCTCACTTCAGTCTCTGTTTTTCCAAGTAATGATACCTCTTCTGCTCTATGTTCTTCTTATGCTGCAGTATAAATGTCTTCTGAAACATTTTTTGTTTTCTTCTTTGGCCTTGATCTTTTCCATTAATATGACTTAATTAATTTTTAGACTTTTGTGTGCTCAATGCATCCTTCATTTTTTTTTAGATATGCATATTTATTTTCAATATATGTTCTAAGTAAAATATTATTGATATTAATACTCTGTGGAAACACCAGTTAAGAGACAATTACCCTGGTCCTTAAAAGGGAATAGAATTTGGCCTGATTTAATATTAGACAGACATCATGTTAAACTATCAGTAGTAGCACCAATAGCGGTAGTTTTTATTTCTCCTTTACTCTGAGTACTGAGGCATTCAAGTCAAGACCAAAGATGGCATTGGAGTTCCATGGACTGGAAAGAAACTCCTCTGGATGCTGTTTTAGAACCCTGGTGTTTTAGATTACTTATAATTCTCACTGATTACAGAAGACATCTGGTCTACAGCCTCAGTCCAAGACCTACCTCAAAAGAAGGACACTGACGTAGGGTATTCACAGTCTTTGCTCTTCAAACCCAGTAGCTCTGACACATTCCTGCCTTCTAAATTCTATACATCTATGTCCAGCACCACAATTATTCATTATTTTCTAGGGGAAAATAGTCCCTTTTACAACACATCTGTAATCCACTAGCCACTTTCTGCCTATAAATATTTTACTGGTTGCACTGGGAAAGATTGAGAGAAAGAGAAATAAGGGACTCACTGGATGTCTCCCATGCTTCAAGTACACTTAACAGAGACAACCCCTTGGCAAAGCTCTTCTTTCCTGTCATAACCTCTGAGAAGTGGGAGCACCAGTAAATTGGTACTTATGCATGGAGTTTTTATCTGTTTTTTCATTAGAAAAGAGATATTTTGTGTGTTTGGGCAAATTCAAAATACGTTATAAACAGAACTCAAGAAATGTGCCTGCCATTATAGAATCATATGATCATAGAATCGCCTGGTTAGAGAAGACCTTTGAGATCACTGAGTCCAATCATACCTTTCCACTGCTAAACCACATTATAGCTGTTTGTTGCACATAGACTTCTTCAGTTACACCTTCTGAGGCATTTTTCTGGCAGGTAGGGTGGGGTTTTGTTTCAATTTGGGGTTTCTTTTGTTTTTTCTTAAGCTAATATGAGAAAGGAGGACAAGTGAGGGTTCGCAGGAACCATGCATGTGGTTTTCATTAGAGGGTGTCCTGTCATTTTCTGGACTTGGAAGAAGTAGCCTCTTCTCATAGAGGAGACTGGATTTAAGGGTTAAAATTATCTTTAGGACACAAGCCTTCTTACCCACAGCAGTAAAAACTGTTCCCTCCAGTGAAAAGGACACATGCATAAACACATGCACTCACACATGTCCAGTACACAAGAGAAGAAACAAACATTGTGTAAAAACAAGAATTTAGCTTCCCAAAATCTTACTGGAGCCTCACACTTGAAGCCCTGTTTATCCAGAAATACTATTTGGTATCATAATTCACATTCTTACAATTTATGACTGTCCTTATTATCTACTGAGTCCTGACAATGCATATTGGAGGATGATTTCAAAGGCTTTTGTGATCTAGATAAGAAAATAAACAGCTCAGATGCAAGATAGACAACCCTGCCCCAAAGATTTCAGACATTTTATGTACATGGATAGTGATGAATGCAAATAGCGATTCTCTCTCTCTGAGAGAGAATTAATAGTTGTGTCATTGTTATAACACTTTCACACGAAAAGGTTACACCTATGACCATTGCTTTCTGTTTCTTTTCCAATTTTAAGATTTCCATCAATTACAGTGAGTAAAGATTCTCCAAGCTGGGGGATTAAACAATTTCTTGTAGAGCATGTTGATATGTAAGTATATAGAGAAACATGGTGTAGCCGTGCAGTCAAACAGAGTAGGAAAATCCAGATTTTCCTCAGTAATCATAAGCAGTGATCATCCACTTGTTATTTCCTATACAGTCAGGCAGGGGAGAGACAGATCATTATTTTTACATGTTTCTATTATATCATTTCAGTTATTTCATTTTTCTTGTTAATGCAAGATCAACCAAAACTAGCAATGAGGTGGTTTGGGAGGTTGATATACCTCTTACTGAGTAGCACTTGTTATTTCACTTGTTAGCTTACCTTGACTATCTGTTGTGGTTGGTTCAGTATGTCTTTTACCACTGCAGTAAATATTCTTAGCTGTGATTTAAAGAAATGGAAACAGCCTGGGTGTTTGTTCAGATTTTATGGTCCATTTATTGTTTCTCATTCTTATAGCTGAACATAATTATATTTTAATTAATCATACATAAACAAAGCATATCACCTCAAAAAATGACTATTAAAAAACCATTTATAATGGCAAATGTGTGTATGCTGAATTGCAAATAACATGCTCTGATTATTTAGTTATATTGACCATATGTTAATTTTTTTGCCTCTTATTTCTTACATGCATTGAGGAGAAGAGAGAAAAGGTGTGTGAGGTATAAATTCAACATTGTTTTGTTCCTGTAGAAAAGGCCAGGGAAAAGAATCTGGCAACTTGCCTTGACATCAACCATCTGTAAATTCATCATTTTTTGGCTCCCTAGGTAATTTAGTTTCAGCCAAAATGAGCATTCTCAATGTTGACAAATGGTCTTGCTACATTTCCCCAACAAAAGTAGTTTTGTAGGAGATTTGACCTTATGGAACTCTTGTTTCCCTTGAAAGAAATAGAAGTACAAGAAAAAATCTTTATGATTAATTGCCACTATTGCCACTTTTTCAGCTATTTGTTCAATTAAGAATGTGACAATGGGTAGTTTCACAGCACTGTTATAGTTCAGCACTGATTCATAAACTCTAGAGAGTTTGAATACGCATTTTTATAGGAAACCTTTTCTTTGGTGAGGATTGAACAAGATTTTCTGACACTTTTTTTGGTTGTCCTATTAATGTATTCATTACTTTTATTCCACAACTACATCACGTCCCCAAAATATGGTAGGGTGACAAATTATATGCATTGAGTCCTGAATCATATTCAGCTTCTACACTGTAGGGTCTCCACCTTTCATCTAATGACTCACATAAATTGTTAACTTCTGTTAAAAGATTTCTCTCTTATAGAGTGCCTGATTTCTCATTTCACCATCATAATTATAGAGTTGTGGGTAAAAAAAAGTGTCACAGAAAGACTATATAGTGTATTCCCATGCCTTAAACAGAACGAATTCCGTTCTGTCATTCATGCAGATATTTGCCCAATTTCTTGTTGAAGATTTTCACAGTATCCCTAGGTAATATATTACAATAATAAATCCCCTAATACTATTAGACTTTCAAAAATCCTGCTGCCATTTCAGCCTATTATTTCTCGTCCCACACCTAGGAAACAAGGACAACAGCCCTCCTTTTCTTTCTTCTAACATAGTATTTTTTATGTGTTTGAAAATGATTATGGTGTCTACTTTTGGTCTCTCTATAAATTAACTAACCGGTTATTTCAGTTTTCCTCAGCTTTTCCACTTTCTAAACCTCAGATAATTTCTGTTACCTCTCATGAATTTCCTCCAGCCTCCACTTGATTCCCAACTTTCTTTATTTATGGTGCTCAAAATAGACAATGCTCATTAAATATGCCTATTTCTTCTATTTATGCATCCCAATAAGATAGTGTCTTTTTTTATCACCAATAATTATGTTGATTTTGTTCAGCTTGATGTTTGCCATGACAGATCTTTTCTGTCATAATCATGGAGTCATAGATTCATCTGGGTTGGAAGGGACCTTAAAGCTCATCCAGTTCCAACCCACCGGCCATCAGCAGGGACACCTTTCACTAGACCAGGTTGCTCAAAGCCTCATCCAACCTGGCCTTGAACACTTCCATGGAGCAGCCACAGCTTCTTGGGGCAACATATTTCAGTGTCTGACCACCCTCACAGCAAAGAATTTCTTCCTAATATCTCATCTAAACCTACCCTCTTCCACTTTAAAGCCATCAACCCTCATCCTATCACTACCTGCCCCTGTCAAAAGTCCCTCCCCAGCCTTCCTGAAGCCCCTTCAGGTACTGGGAGGCCACTATAAGATCTCCTCAGACCCTTCTTTTCTCCAGGCTGAACAGCCCCGACTCTTTCAGCCTGTCCTCATAGGAGAGGTGATCCAGCCCTTGAGTCATTCTCATGGCTTCCTCTAGACTCACTCCAGTAGGTCCATCTCCTTCTTATATTGGGAGCCCCAGAACTGAAGGCAGCACTGCAGGTGGTGTCTCAGGAGAGTGGAGTAGAGATGGAGAATAATCTCCCTTGGCCTGCTGGGCATGCTTTTCTTGGTGCAGTCTAGGATCATTCATTGTTCGTCCTGAAATTTTATAGATTATTTTCTTTACACAATTGTTCCCTATTCTTTTAACTGAAATGTATCCTTTTTCTTCAGGTCATTACATCAAGTTTTGCAAGATCAGCTTGAATTCTACACCTCAGGGAGGCTTGTATCCTCCATTTCTCTTCAGTTTCACATCATTTGCAAGTTCAGTAGGCATACCTACTCTTCTATAATTCAGGTCATTAACTAAAATATTACAATGTTGGTCATATTCCTGAAGAACTTCACTGGCAATAAATTACTGATAACTTTTCAGTTCTACACTCAAATCACAGAACTTTTGTTTGGACTGTACATCCTCATTTGCTGTTAAAAAGTGTCATGTTAGTTTCAAAGGTACAATCACACCTCATATCTGTCATACCCTGGTGTGTCACAGTGACTAAGTGTAGACACAGTCTAGGTCTCACAGATAGGGTCAGACTTTGGAAGATAAGAAATTTAAATTAATTTCACTCTAGGAATAGCAGCTTTGACACAATTATAGACTGACATGGTTGTTTCAAAGACATCTTGAATGATTTGTATTGGAACATTTTCCTGCTCTCATAGTGAAATGCGTAGCAAAGTTGGCATTAAGCTTATGGTTTAACACATTATCTAAATGAGTCTTCTAAGAAATCTTTCCTGTGCTTGGCCATGTCTCCTTCCTGATTGTTTCTGGTTTATATGTTGTCCAGAAGATTTGGTTGATGTTTATGTGTTTTATTCTTCAAGATATGTCTCTTGTCTTACTCACATATCTTACTTGTGCACCATTCTTAACCTCCCTGTTTAATTGGTTTGGTCGTATTGTTTGTTGTCCCCTGCTTAATCAAACATATATATTGGTCATAGAATTTGCTATGATGTTGAATCAGCTTCATGTGGTTCATGCTTTACCATCAACAGCCCAAAGATATTAATTCATAGATGTGTAAAGGAAGCTATTTTCAAACAAATCATCTTAAATATTTATTCTTTTTCCTGGTCCATTTGTAACTATGAAACAAACTGGTCTCAATGCTGCATTTGGCTCAAAAATTACTTCAGAAGCTGAATGAGTTTTTTTCTATGCTTCTTCCTTAGGCAACTGTTAGTAAGCACTGATGGAGGTTAGTTAGTGGTTCACTCAATACTCATATACAGCATATGGATTTGCAAACTGCTTTTCTCAGAGTGTGCATTTCATAATATGGCACCTATGTAGTTTCCAGCAATAACATTATTTTTCCAGCAACCTGAAATTTCAGTAGAGAGTAAGTAATGAGGAATTTACAAAGGGCTCTGATTTACAAATTTATTTTCAGCCTAAACATCTTCCCTAGTAACCAACTCTAGTCATTAGGTATTTGTTCATTTGGACTGGAGAAACAGAAGTGGCCATGTCTGAATGCCATCACATCCTTTGTTTTTGAGATATAGATTAGCACATCTATCACACCTCATCCGAGCTAGGCAGAGATGTGGTGTGGTTTCATTTCTATGCACAATAAAACCAGCTATCTGATGGCAGAAAAACTAATCAGCATTTTACTTCAGTAAGAAAAATGCATGGTACCTTAGTAATTTCCAAATCCTTCACCTTCCCTCTTCCAAAGGGACTGTTGGTTATTTCAGACATTTTTCTTGGTTATTATTTTCTTTTTGTTCTATGTTTTTCTCACAATATTCTTTATCTCCTTGTACAACAATTTTCCTCTCAGCTGTTTTGAAAAACTGCTCTTGGCCATTCTCTCCCTGATGATGATTGGGTCTGGCTCTTGCCTCGGGTGGATAGTGTGGAACAACAGTCATGGCCAGCAGATGATGGTGTCAGACTTCATGCTGTCCTGCTCAGCTATACCTTCATTTACCTTTGCTACTAAAAATCCAGTTTAATGGTAAGTGAAGCATATTTCTAAAACACTGCACATTAGCTGCATAGTTAATGTTGCAAATCCATTTTAGTTGTACACCTGGAAGAAAACTGTGCTATTAACTTCTTATTTTCCCCAAGCATTAAATTTACACAAGACCAAATTAACATGAAATTCCTGTTTGAAAGACTCTGTAATAAATGAATGGGAAAGTGCAGTTAAAAATTTGCCCATAACAACATTTTCGCTATTAACAAAGGTCAGTATTCACCCACAGCATGTATAGGTAATTAACTACTGGAATGCCTTGCCCAGGATGAAGGAGATTTTCTGCTGGTTTTGGTTGTTTTGTCAAGGTTTTGACATCAAAATTTACAGCTTGATGTAAGAATTATTGAGTAACTCTCCGCAGCCCGTGCTAAGCAAGAAGCAGATGAACCCCATTATTCTGCTTGGCCTTGAAATTTATGACTATAGAACAATAATAGTGATTAAGAAAAAATTATCTAGTGCAATTTTTCTTTTTTGTTCTAAGAAATCTATTATCCAGAAAAAGGATTCTGAAATATAGGGAGCAGACCACAAACAAGCACATAAATTTCTGTATAGGCACTTCCCCCCTGCATTACAAAACTGCTAACATTTTGTTCTTTCTCAGTCTCTTGGATGTCTCTGTGCCAACTGCTATAAATTATTCCATCAGAAAATACCATTAAAAAGCTGTAATAAGTGTTTTAGTTTTCCTTAAAACAACTTTAGAAGCTGGAAACAAGCAGAATACTAATCAGCATTCGATGAGCCATGGCTCTATGGGCTAGACACAAATGCTCCTCCAACATTTGATTTCCATGGACTGCAGTGTATAAAGTTCAAAGATGTCAAACATCATAAAATCGTACCTTAGTTCACCAGTAATTTCAAGGCTGAAATTTACTTGGGCCATGTATGGTAACATCCAGTTGTAACACTCAACTACATTAATCTCCATTAGATGTGGATTTAACCCATCATCACTGATTTTCAGCTTTCTCTTTAAGTCAGTTAAAGGAAGGGCTTAATTATACATAAACATTAAAATCTACTGCCTCGTGTCCAAAGGAAGCAGTATTATCCTTAGTTAAGGCTGGATACTGCTCTTAAATAGCTCAACCCTCATATGCTAATGGGGAAGCGAAGAAGTAGCTCCATGAAGCATAAGAAGCGTCTAAGCAAAAATTAATTCATTTCAGCCATAAAAAATAAACAAAATGTAGCACAAAACCAAGACATGTATTCTAATGGGGGGAAATAATATCATTATATAGAAATAGGATTGGATAAGAAATAAAACTTTATCTGAATTGTGTTCTGGTGTTGTTAACACAACACTATGATCCTGTGACACAATTTGTGGGGTGCTTTCTGGGTTCATAAAACTGCTCTTTGGTTGTGGTGGAAATTCAAAATAAATGCAAGCATCCAGTTGGCAAAAATCAGATCCAGGGACAGCTAAGGCACAGGAATGCAACATCCGTGTAACCAGCTGGAGGTGTGAACACGCTGGAGTTTACACTAGCAAGTGCATTGTGAACACAGCTCAGGAAGTCTATTTAGAAACAGCCATTAATAAAAATAATTCAGGAAAATAAAACACAGCAATTTGATGTGAACCATGTGCTGGCCCTGGCCTGCGCTGCTGCTCTCCGGCACGGAGTCCAAGGCTACGGCTGCCGAACCGCATGTGGCTCTTCATTGCTCAGCATGGGGCTCTCGCTCAGGTCTGAGCAGTCAGTGTTTTGCAGCTGCTGACTGCAGGAAAAGCAGGCAGTCTCCAGGAAAAATTCAAAGAGACAGCCTGAGACATACACAGGGGCACGAGAGGGTGGTGGTGAGTGGTGATGGTGGAGCCGGATGGACCAAAGCCAGGAGCAGGATGATAATCATAGATTCATAGAATTATAGAATCATTCAGCTGGAAAAGACCTTTGAGATCATCGAGTGCAACTGTACCTGTCCACTACTAAACCATATCTCTGAGCACCTCATCTACCCATCTTGTAATTACCTCCAGGGATCATGTCTTATCTTCAGGTCACTGGGAACAGCCAGCCAGCCCAGTTCTTGCAACTGTTGGACCTAGTGACCCAGTGGCAAGAAGTCTTGGAAAGATTAATGCATCAGCCTCATGTTTCACCCCCAAATTCAGCCAATTTTCACACCAGTGGAATTAACACTGGTGTGAAACAAGCCATCCAGGTACAATGAAGACATGTGGGTCCAAAGTGGTCCTTGTAAAACTCTCTGCAGGACTGGGTTCAGCACTACTCAGCCACACATCCCAACCAGGGATGTGAAACATGACCGACTTGTTATTCCTGACTTGGCAAAGCAGCTAACCCTGCACTTAAATTAGTTTGTGCTTCAATTCGCCCCTAGCTGCTTGGCTGCACTGTGGCCTCAGCAAGGTCAGGAGCTGCTGTATTTCCTCCAGAGGCTCCTGGAATGGTTGTGGGATTTCTCTGGGCTGCTTCTTTGGAAAGGGCTCTCCTCCCCACCACTCTCAAGCAAGCCCACACAGCTGGAGCTGAAACACATTTGCAGGCTCATGTTGGAGAAAGTTTGCTCTGTTTCTTCCTTCTCTCTGGGACAGAGACTGTTGCTCCCCAGAGCTGCCACTCAGGTACTTTGCAGCAGCATTACATTCACACTTTAAAAAGAAAGAGTGAATGGTGAGACAGATGTCAGGATTCTAGCATGTAGTTTTGGGGTTTTTTTTACAGTAATTACCTTAACACCATCTCTTACTCCCACTCCCTCCCCCAGTCTTTCTGCTTCCACAAGTGTCCTCCCCCATCTCCAGGCTGTGCTTTAGAGTGATGTCCCCTGTGATGGTCTCCAGCCCTCCACCGTTGAAAAAGGCACAGCCAGATGGTCTCATTGGTGAAAGCAATGATGTGGCGCCCACGGCATGAAGGGTGCAAACAATATCTGGTGGTGTTGATCAGCTGTGTGCTCCCAGAGGTGATTTTCTGTAATATTTCTGTTTCTCTACTGTGCTCAAAGCATCCTGAAAGCATATAATCACCGGAATAGTAGTGAGCTATTGAGATGGAAGCAGGATTATTAGTGCAGGCATTTTTGGGGGAAGATTGGGATGAAGAAAGATCTCCAGGGTCATCACTAAAGCACAGTACCTTTAGTCATGTGTTCAGTTTTGGGCCTCTCACTCCAAGAAGGACATGCAGGTGCTGGAGCGTGTCCAGAGAAGGGCAGCGGAGCTGGGGAAGGGTCTGGAGCACAAGTGTGCTGAGTTCCCGGCTGAGGGAACCGGGGGTGTTGAGCCTGGAGAAAAGGAGGCTGAGGGAAGACCTTCTGGCTCTGTCCAAGTCCCTTGGAGAAGGGTGGAGAGAGGTGGGGGTGGGTCTGTTCAACCAAGGAACAAGTGACAGGACAAGAGGAAATGGCCTCAAGTTGTGCCCAGGGCAGTTGAGATTGGATGTGAGGAAGAATTTCTTTGCTGAAAGGGTTCTGAGGCATTGGAAGGGGTTGCCCAGGGCAGTGGTGGAGTCCCCATCCCTGGAGGGATTGAAGAGCTGTGTAGACACAGTGCTGAGGGACATGGGTTAGTTGGGGACTTGTCAGTGTGAGGTTAATGATTTGACTAGATGAGCTTAAAGGTCTTTTCCAATTGAAGCAATTTTATGACTTTGTGATTCTGTGACAGTCTAGTGTCAGGGACTGAGGGGTTGGTGTCTTAGGAAGAGGCTGAAAGTTGTAATCTACACCATCCCCATCAGCACTGACCTGGAACTCCAAAATAGGCAGTCACCTCAGCTGTCTTATCTGAGGGAACCTTTGGTACCTGATAAGATGTTTTCTGTTACCACTGTGACATTTAAGTTGCTTTGTTGACACTTCTGTCTTCCCACTTTTACCTCTGGGATTTGGGTTTCATAAAGGATTGTTGAAGGAAAAATCTGATTTTCTCTCCTTTCCCATATTACCCAATTGAGAAGTTTAACCATTAACGTGAGGTGTCTCTGAGCATATGGAAGCTGGTCCTCAACCAAAATAAGATGAACACATGAAGGCTTCAGCAATGTCTGATCTTGCAGTGCTGCATCCAATTAAAATAGAAATCTAAATGACTTGCCTCCTTTCCCATTGAGAGCCCGCAACTATACAGAGGCACAGTGAGCAAATTGTGTGATTATTGCTTTTCCCAGAGAAATTGTTCTCTGTTAAGATGAGATATTAAAGTCAGGGACTGCTGTGCAGAAAACAGGCTAAAGCAAGCCAAGCTTTTGGATGTTCCACTGTGGGTTGTACGATTTCCCTGCAATATTGTCATTCTAGCTCTGATTGCTAGCTGACAGGAAAGAAACACTACCTCTAAATATTTTTTGTAGAGAAAAATTGAGAGTTTTATTAGATACAACAAGAAAAGCAGAATTTTACTAAGAAATGAAACTCTTTGATCACTAGCTTATTGCATATTGAAATTTTGTGGTGATGTTATTATTCATGAAAAGTGCCAAACTGCCACTGCAGCCATTTCATCCTGTGTTCTCTGAAATATATTTGTACCCAATGCTTATGCTGATGGGAAGGGACTCACTCCACAAGGCGGGAGCCTGGGAGAGGCCCTACCCTTGGGCTGAGGATGGGGACAAGGGCAAACCACACAAAGCTGCAGGCAGTCACAGCAGCTTGTTCTCACCCCGTGATGTGGCTGGGTGAGGGATGCTGAGAGAGGAGCATGAAATGGTGATCAAATGAGTGAGCCTCATGCATAATTCATGAGTTGAAACAAACCTTTGTAGCAGACAAGATCACCCATTGAATTTCTCTTCAATGGACCATTGCTCGCTTACACCGTGCAAGATCCATCTCACTCCGTACTGTCTGAATGGGAGCAGCACCAGCTTTTCTTACATTATTCTGAAACAATACCCTGATCTTTCTTTTAGTGGCAAGTAGGCAATTTGGGCTGCAGAGCTCAATCAATCCCTACTTCTTCTTCTAAGGATGCCAGTGGAGAAGCTAATTGCCACCTCCTCTTCAAGGGTAGGTTCATTGTCAGCTAGGGACCAGGATGAGACCTCTATTCACTCTCCAATATATTATGTTCAAGGACTAACTGGAATGACATTAGTGGCTACTGACTTACAGAAACTCTTTTAACAGTCCTGGAACCAAAGCAACATTAATGCAGGGAGGATGGCAGGGGGGAATATGTCCCACCACTCGTTAGAGAAGTCTGGTATGGTTCATTTCCCCAGCTCCCTCTCCAAATAGAAACTTCTTATGGGTTGAAGAGAGAAGAAGAAGAAAAGAAAAGCAATATAAAATGTGAACTAGAAAGAAATGCCATGATTTTATTCTAAAGAATAAGTGAAAAAATCAGTTCTGGTTTCTAAAATAAACAACCCCTCCAAACTCTTAAAGACTTCAGTTAAGCTAAGGTATCAATTTAACATGAAAATAACTTTATATCCTTTTTGGGTTTTTTTCCCCAATCCTTCTTCCCTTCTTCTTTTATTTTTTTTTATTTTTTTAAAAAAGAGAGATTCAGTGATCCTATTTTTTCTTCAAACCTTTGTGCTCGGGTCACCAGTGCCAACTGAAATCCAAGTCCAAATGATCTCATTAGAGACATCCAACATGGAGCACAGAGTGGGGAGATGAAATCCCATGTACACAAAAAGAGCAGCACCAAGCAGGCACACCAGAAGGAGGCATCTTAGAGGACAAGAGAAGAAAACAACAAAACAACTTCAATCTGCCCTCCTCCTGTGAAGCTCTATCGAAGAACGAATGGGTTCCCTGACATGAGCCAGTCTTGCCATAATACAATCAGGTGGGGGCAACTGAGTGTAGAGAAAATCATCAGAGCCATTAGTTAGCTGGATTTACTTTATTTTCTTTTCCCTAGGCAAAGAAAATAAACATTTTCTCACATTAGATCATGAACTCTACACATTTATCATCTGCTCTCTGCTTGCAACAAAATGCCATTTATCTTTCCCTTTGTGCTCTGTTTGGGGTAAGAAAGGATTTGAAATCTGCAAGTCTATATGCACTTTCATGTTGCTGTTGTCTTATTTTATTTTCATTAATGTGTGTTCTTTAAAAGCTCCTGAAGCTAAATGGTCAAGTTTCCTGTTGGGGCATGTTCACAGATGTTAATGTAAATGTAATGCAATGTAAAATGTTGCCTCTGGCTTACGTCAGGAGGGAATTTGGCCCAATCTACCTGAACAGTGTGTTCAGCATAGTGATGGTTTTCAAGATCAAGCAGGAAGATGTTATAAAAGTTTCAGCATGCTCCAGAAATTCATCAAGAAGTGGCAGGTGAAGGAAACAAGGGGATTTTTTTCTGTGCTGATGAAAGATGCTCCACTGGCAACTCTGGACCTTAAGTCTCAAGTTTACCCAAAGAATACACAGGGACTGAGCAGAGGCAAAATCACACTCACTTCCACTAGCCAAAGTGTCCTCAGCCCTGACCTGATCACCTACATGGGGGAGGGTGGCTTGGTGTCTACATTCATTTTCCTCTGGTGTCTTGTGTAAAGGTAGAGAGGTGACAGGTCAGCTCTTGACAGGGCTTTTTTGTAATGTGACAGCTGCCCAATGAGAGATGAATGGAGAAAATCAAATGTCTCCTGAACATTTTTTACATCACTTAGGAGCCCTCTCACAGTCAGCAGGTGCTGGCAACATATCCCTGGTGATAACCTGGAACAGTTGGATGGAGTAGGCTGGAGATGAGAGGTTGGGCAGACCTCTTCCCACCCTGAGCTGTACCGGCTCTGATACAACCCTAGATTCACCATCAGTGTTCTCGCAGTCAAGTGTTTCAGCTTCTCCTAAGGGCCTTCAGGGAGATGTCAGGGATGCCTGTGGAAAGGACTATTGCTTTTCTTTGCTCAGAAAAGGCAGAAAATATTAACTGACCACTGAGAGTAAAACACAAATATAATGGCAAGTTGACTACAAAATCTCCTCCTTTCACAAAGTGGAAAGTATTGCATTCCCTCACCACTGTGTTTATGCTGTTGCACTAATTAGTGAGAACAGTGACAGCCTGAAGGTCAAAATTTGTGTTTGTACCAATATCTTTTTCATCTTAAAAGTGGAGGATCTTTCAGGGTGTTTAAAAGCATGGATAAAACCTGAGTTTGCAGTCTTAGAAACAAATTGGAGGAGAATAAATCATTAAAAATGATCCACTGAAGGAATCTAGGTTTGGGGCAGATAGGGCTGCCCTTTGCTGATGACCCTACATAGTTATCTGTGAGGTTTCTTGAATGAACAGGTCGGCAAAAATAGTCTTCAAAGTGATATGGGGAAATGTAATTTCTTAACCTCAGAAAATGTGTGTGTTTGATTTCATTAATGAAATTCACCCTCTGAACATACAAATTTATCACTGAAACTTCAAAGGATATTCACCATCCACTAGTAGAAGCCATCTACTTAACAGCACAACATATCTTCTTTAAGGTGACAATGAATTTGCATCTCTTATATTTGGGACCATATATATGTGCCTCAAGAATAAAGATATTCAGGACTAGCTCATATCTTCAGCCTTGCTATACAAAGCCCTTAGATGTAACAGCCAACATACTATATGGTGGTATATAGGTACTGCACATAGTGACAGCTTGTCAAAAGTATGGGGAGAAGCTTGCATGACAGCTCACAACTGAAAAGCCTCATGTTGAAATATTTGTAAGCAAACTTCCTGGTCTGGTAAAGCTAGTTAAAGATTGTGGCTGAAAGCTGAAGGAATAGTTCCATTCAGCAGCTCAGAAAACCTCTTTATTCTTTGAAAATGAGCACATTTCATGGTTCATGATATATCAAGTTCTGTCTTTGAATTTATACTTCTTCCAGCTGAGGGCACAGGCTGGATGTTGCCCTCCCCTATCTTCTAGAGGCAGAATTATATAGCTCAGTTGGTGCTGGGATCTCCCTGGCAAACAACAAGGCCACACACACAATTGTCTCCAGCATTGAAGGAAAGCCTCCATGCTTAGGTTTCTTCACATGTTAAATGAAACCATCACTGTCTTGACTCCTTTACTTTCCAGCTGTGACTAGGTCAGTCGTGGATGCCTTACACTAACCACAGGTTGGAAAGCATCATATCTTCTTGTGATTTGGAGACCCTGAGGTGTAATGCTACTGCCCTGTTGAAATGGTGGGGAAACTGGTAAATTGTGTTACGTGGGGCTGTGTCTCTGTAGGTTCCACTTACGGGGGAGTGTGCCAAGGCAGCAGCCTCGAGGGTTTCTCTTTGCACCCTTCGTGGAGGCAGATCTCTGTGGAAATGGCAAGTGTTGAATGCTATTGCAGCGCACAAAGAGGGATCCTTCTGTCATGGAAGAGGCCGGAGGAAAAAATATCACTCTTCAGCAAGTAAATAACTATGAGAAAAAAGACCACATTACAACCTCCTGGCAGGATGTTCTTCTTGTCATTGTTTACAAACTGCAGGCATCTTCACTGCTAGTTTTCTCCTTAGAGATGACACCCGGGGACCTAAAAGTGTCAGACTAGATGTCTGGAAAATTTGCAGGCTGCTTCAGGACACTGATTTATATTCAGTCAGGTCCTTTCCAATAAATTGGTTCTTCTGAAAAGAAAAAAAATAAAGCTAAAGCTACCTCAACAACAACAAAAAATATCATTGTCACTAAACCAAAAGGAATGTGACTGAAGCTCTATGTCAGTCTGGGAACTTTTGATGTATCACAACTTCTTTGGAGATCTAACTACTCACTGTTTCCCTCAGGCCACACAAAAATAAGTTACTACAAAAGTTAAAAAAAAAAAAAAAAAAAAAAAAGAAAAGCAGATAGTATAATCGTATCTTCTTGTTAGGAGTCAGATAAGCTTAAAGTTTATTTGACTAATATATTTTCTGTATGATACAAGGGAAAACTTGAATGACACTCAAATAGAGCAAGACTTACTTCTGCTCTCTGAGCTCCAAAGCCAGTATTAAAAATAAATCACTGAGGGAGAGTGCCTGACTACACCCACTGGCCTGATTTGCCTTCTTGTACCCCTGGGAGTCAAGTGTAGGGAAGGCAGCTTTAAAAAAATTCTACATTTCTGTACTATGAATATATGAAGCCATTTCTACACCATCTAGTTCTGTGCCATATTCTAGAGAAATATTTATTTTCAAGGCTTTTATGAGTGTTTCATGCCTCCCTGCACTTTTTTGGACATGTGGGAGAAAGGGAGAAGCCACTTACGGCTCTCTGGTCTGGGTCATCAGTGTTACCTTAGAGGTGCACTGGAGCCATTTTAACTAATGGAATTGTTTATAAGTTTCCCTGAGAAATCTACAGCTTCCAACAGAATGTCTTCCTCTCCTTTAGCTGAAGGTCAGACCAGAGAAGTGTATTAACCTTAACCTCTTCTAAATATGTACATTTATATGCATTTAAGATGAAAAACACTTATGTTCAGAGAACTGAAATGTGTTTATTGCTGTCTGAAGCCATAACGTAAAAAATCCTCTTAATAATATATTTATCAGTCTTCAGTTTTAGCATTTCTCACATCTTGGATTGGAGATCAGGTGATTCTATCTGGAGGAAAACACATATTGAAACTGTTTAATTTGTGTACTTCACCACAGCTTTTGAGAATTTCCTGTCCCCATTTTTTTTGGCAAAAATGATGAACATCAGGGCTTCTGTTCCTCTGGGATGTGGCCCAACAACTAGACAGTGCCACTGTGCAAAAGTCAATGATGTGCCACACAGAGACCCCAAATACTCTCAGAAAACCCCTTCAAGGGTACATTCTCCTCCTGCTTCCTCTCCCATGTCCCTCAACTCTTACTCTGTCCTTACAACAGGCTCTGTTGGGAAAGAATAAATTTGTGCAGTCTGGAAGCAGACTGCACCTTTGAATCACAGAATCACAGAATGTTAGAGATTGGAAGGGACCTTGAAAGATCACCTAGTTCAACTCCCCTGCCAGAACAGGATCATCTACAATAGGTCACACAGAAATACGTCCAGGCAGCTTTTGGATGTCTTCAGAGGAGAATCATCCTCAGTGTCACAGAAAATAGCTCTTTATCCCCAGTCCTCAGCCATCTCCTTTGCTAGATTAAAGGAGGAGAAGGGAGAAGTTTTGTGTGACTTCCCTTGCTGCAGAAAAAAAAGCCTTGTAAACATTCCATATCAGCTTCAGTTCCCAATGTGGTGATCTCCAGTCTGTCTCTCCATGCTTCTTCTAGAGCTACAGCTCATGTTCGGGTGTTGGCTGTTCCTTCCCCAAGGTCTTTGGCTCCACCGTGGAGATCGCTTCTCTTGAGCACACCTATTCTATCACTACTGCCTTTTAACCAATACCTTTAAATGTGCTGGTCTTTTTATTTCCACTAAGGGTCTTCTGTTTGTATGCCTATATAGAGGGTTGGGTTTTTTTTTATATAAAGAAATGTCTTTTATTGTTTCCTTTTGCTTCTCTATTACAAAGCCTCTAATGTGTAGTTCTAAAGGTGGGTGGCTTTAAAAAAGGCTGGTTTCATTAGGTCTTTTATTGTGTTTAAAATGTGGTTCCATTTATTGTGCTAAACACTTGGCAGCCTTTGTCACGCCATGTCTCATGAAGGCACTTGGAAATGAGCACACACATAGAAAGCTGCATCAATTTTCCCCCCCGAGCAAGATAGGCAGGAGATCATGAAAGCTTTGTTTCTTTAGCTGGCAGTTAATCCTTCCAAACTTGGCCCCCTTTCTGAAATTAACTCATCGAATAATGGACATGCTCCATTAAAGTGATGAAGATAAAAACTCTGCCAGTGCCTGACTTAGTAAGAAAACCATCTCACTCACAGGCCAAAAGAATACACTTGAGCTGTGACAAAGGATCTGTGTAATTGAGAGCCAAGACTCCCCTCCCGTTTATTTCCATGAGTTGGTATTCACATTTCTTATTGTACTTAGGAAATGGGTCATGCATTTTTGGTAGAAAGATTAAAAAAAAAAAAAAGTCTTGTAAAAACTTCCAGATAGATTTGGCTTCATCCATCTTTAGACATGTATGCTTTTCACATATATTGGTATTATTAAGTTTTTAATTTACTGATGGTTGGTGCTTTGATTATAGATCCAGACAGGGAGTCAAGTTCACGTATGTTTGGTTCCCAACTCTGTGACTGACTTAACACACATTATAAGGCAAGACACTTATTCCTTGATTTCCATCCAAAAAAACCCAATAGCACTTGTTCATGTCTCCTGGGAGCTGCAAAGAAAAATTCACTAATACCTGTCAGGAAGCATTATCATTGCTATATTACTGTGATGAATCATAGAAACATTTGGTTGGAAAAGACCTTTGAGATCATCAAGTCCAACCATATCTGTCCACTACAAAGAAAAGAAAGAGAAAAGAAAAGAAAAGAAAAGAAAAGAAAAGAAAAGAAAAGAAAAGAAAAGAAAAGAAAAGAAAAGAAAAGAAAAGAAAAGAAAAGAAAAGAAAAGAAAAGAAAAGAAAAGAAAAGAAAAGAAAAGAAAAGAAAAGAAAAGAAAAGAAAAGAAAAGAAAAGAAAAGAAAAGAAAAGAAAAGAAAAGAAGAAGAAAAGAAAAGAAAAGAAAAGAAAAGAAAAGAAAAGAAAAGAAAAGAAAAGAAAAGAAAAGAAAAGAAAAGAAAAGAAAAGAAAAGAAAAGAAAAGAAAAGAAAAGAAAAGAAAATAAAAGAAAAGAAAAAAAAGAAAAGAAAAGAAAAGAAAAGAAAAGAAAAGAAAAGAAAAGAAAAGAAAAGAAAAGAAAAGAAAAGAAAAGAAAAGAAAAGAAAAGAAAAGAAAAGAAAAGAAAAGAAAAGAAAAGAAAAGAAAAGAAAAGAAAAGAAAAGAAAAGAAAAGAAAAGAAAAGAAAAGAAAAGAAAAAAAAAGAAAAGAAAAGAAAAGAAAAGAAAAGAAAAGAAAAGAAAAGAAAAGAAAAGAAAAGAAAAGAAAAGAAAAGAAAAGAAAAGAAAAGAAAAGAAAAGAAAAGAAAAGAAAAGAAAAGAAAAGAAAAGAAAAGAAAAGAAAAGAAAAGAAAAGAAAAGAAAAGAAAAGAAAAGAAAAGAAAAGAAAAGAAAAAAAAGAAAAAATCCCCACGTGTCCATTTTATAATTAAACACGTATTTTTCTGGGTAGAAACAGAAATAAAAGTCTTATGGGAATGGTCCTCAACCTTTTTCCTGGGACACTGTCATTGTCTCAGACCTGACCATTCAAGCTTCTTCTTTGAACAATGATGGAGATGAAAAATCCTTATTAGCCCAAGAAAGTAAAGATGGGCCTGATACCTATATGTGACCCTTCTTGCAGAGAAACCATGTATTAGAGCAGTGGCCTCTGACCTGTGAGTTGCAGGCTATATTCTACCCAGGAGACGTTCAGATTTTCCTCATGGCCATAGAAAATCAAAACCCCTTAAAATTAAGGAGGCTGTGGCTGTGGTCCAGCTTGGCAGGGAAAGCAAAGAAAGATGTTGCTCACATTACTCACTCATTGCTTCTGCCTATAAGCCCATAAAGCTGTGAGCTGCAAGGACAGAAATCCAATAATGTAAGAGAAATAGGAGCCTGTGAATTAAAATGACCCCAAATACCAAAAGTCAGATAGAGCAGATATCTTGCTAGCCCTCTACAGGCACAAGAGTGTCCTCTGGATTATTTTATCAGTTTTTATACACTTTAAGGCCATAAAGGAGGATTATCTCATTGAGTTGGACCTCTGGCATAGCACAGGCAATAAAAAATGTATTCAGTTACTGCTGCATGGAGTCCAATAATTTGTGTTTGACTAATGTGGTTCTTTCAGTAGAGCAGCCCTTCTTGGCCTTGAAGATTCCGTACTGGGAGAGGCTACTTCTCTGCTGAACAGACAACAAACTCACAGCTTGGCCAATATACAGGATCTATTCAAGTACAGCTGCTTCCCCATGCACAATCTGTACAATATAGGTGGAAGTGTACTACTCACTGCTGGTGAATCTCTCTTTGTAGGTGATATGATCTTTGGTCATAGTTTCATGTTCAACTTTAAGTCAGCATGAGCTAGTGTAATAAAGGAGTGAACCTCATCCTCCTCTGTCCCTATGGCACCTCCTTCCACATGCCAACACAAGCATTGTGCAACCACATGTCAAACAGGTTAAGGGAGCTGATTAAAACTAATTAATTCAGTGCTTGGGTTTTTGTTGGCTGGAATGTATGGCCTAGGTAAGAATAAAAGATAAGGGATGTGACAACCTCCTTCAGCAGCAGGTTGGTCTATGCCAGTTTAGACTGCATATGTAAATCTACCGGTTTGCATTATTTGGCTGCTTCTAATAGTTTCAGGTCTTTTTGCAGCTCCTGAGTGATGCAGAGGCTGAGTCTCAAGAGGCAATATCACCCAATGTTCATAACGTATTACATTTAAGGAAAGTGCTATCAAATATTAGATATTATTTATGAAATTTGGCATATCAATTAATCATGGAATCATAGAATCACAGAATTGTTTGATTGGAAAAGACCTCCAAGATCATTGAGTCCAATCGTACCTGTCTACTGCTAAACTATATCTCTGAGCACCTTGTCTACCCATCTTTTAAATACCTCCATAAATTATCTGTATATTTTTATGAAACAAAACATTTATTTTGTTTAAGTTATAGAAATACAAACCAAAGTAATATGCTGAAAATTCAATCTCATTCTTCACATAACTTAAAAGTACGTATTTAAAATATATTTTAAACCATCCTCCCTCTTCCCCCTCCTCACTTGCAGTTCTCACACAGTAAGACATTCTCAAATGTGTAATAGCCACATTTCCATTGTATTCATAACTCATGCCATGGAAATGGCCTGGAGAAATAAAAACTTCCTGCTTCATCAGATCCTCCTGAATAAAAAAAGTTCTTAAGCTACTGGTTGCTGAAAGTAAAGCTATTGCCTCCATTTTCTCTTGCAGACACAGCCCAAGGCAAAACAATACAAGTGTCAAGCTCCATGTTCTTGTAGCATTAAAAAAGGTGAGGAAAGAAAGATGAAAATAAGGTAAACTCTGTGCTACTTTAGCATGCAGGGGAGGGAGAAAATCAAAATTATAACCCATGGCTGAGCAGTAAAACAAGAAAGTATGTTTCACCTGTTATTTCCCTTTCTATAATATTTTTCTTTATGTACAAATACTTTTTTGTGCCTGTCGCTGGAGTGCTCCATGACATGGCACTGCCCCACCTCATAAACTAGCTGAATAGAAGTATGGCTTGTCTCACAGCTGCATTTAGTCATACAAAAGTCAAAGATTTAATCAGCTTTAAAATAGTCATCTCAGTTCCTTTCTCCATCAACAGGGAGAGATACCAGCGAAGGCTGGTCCTTTCTCTCAGTAGATCTACCTCGGGTGATTGCAACCGCTTCTGCCCCAACACCCCACCCCAGGAGATTAAGCTTAAGCTATTGGTTATAGAAAATGATCATTTAGCCATCTCATTTTAGACACCTAACCTATGAGGTGTCTGAAGTTAGGTGAAACTAATCCCATTTGATGAGACTAATGGTAAACCTAACCACATTAAGTTGATGAGGGTTAACAAAAGCCTCTGGATGAGGTTTTTGTTAAGCCTCATCCAGAATTCATCAATACTATTGTAAATAATTCGATAGGTATGGTATCAGGCTATCAAAGCAGAGCTTTTTTGGTTTTGGGGGTTTTTTCAAAGAGTACAGTTGGTTAAAATTTTATTCATTATAAGTTTTCAATTACACGTTTCATCAGGTTTTCATGATGGGAGAAAATTGGAATTTTTAGCAAATAAATAACCATGGGGTTTGATCAGCTGTGCAGGACAAAACTTTTCAGAAATATAAAACATGTTGAAGTCTTTTGATTGTATTTTTATATATTTAGTATCCACTGCCAAAATATATGGATTACTTTATTACTATTATTATTGATTTTCTTTACCCTTGTGTATGGATTTGCAGAACAGAAATTAAGCATCAAGGACACTGCCCTACCAGAACACAGAATGACATTTTTCAGCCCTAAGACAAGAATCCTAATTATAGGATAAACTTCAAAATCCTATGGCACTTTTTCTATAGGAAAAGGTATTAACCCAGTGATCCTGTCAATCCCTAAATGAAGTGTCTAACCTATTTTGTTCAAGAAATATTGTCATCATGATTAAACTTGTCACAAATTCCTCATGTCCCTTTCTCATTTTCTAAAATGTTGATTTAAAATGATTTATGTTTTAGTGTTGAATTGATAAGCTTGGTTTATAACCTATAAAGTTTTTTGGGTATGTGGAGATGAAAAGAAAGTTATTTTAGCTTTTATTTATTATTATTGAGGGATGTCTGTTGAAGTATTGTTCTATGTTATATCAGCCTTCTGAATATAGCTTTTATTGGAAGAGGAATCATAGAACTGCCTAGATTGGAAAAGACCTTTAAGATCATCAAGTCCAATCATTAACCTCACACTAACAAATCCCCAACTAAATGATGTGCCACAGTACTATGTCCATAGGACTCTTACATACCTCCAGTGATGGAGACTCACTCCATCACTGCCCTGGGTAACCCATTGCAATGCCTGAGAACTCTTCAGTAAAGAAATTCATACTAATATCCAATCTAAACTTCCCTTGGTGCAACTTGAGGCCATTTACTCCTGTCCTGTTGCTTGTTACTTGTGAGAAGAGATCAACCCCCACCTCTCTACATCCTCCTTTCAGGTAGTTGTAGAGAGTGACAAGGCCTCCCCACAGCCTACTTTTCTCCAGGCTAAACAACCCCATTTCCACTCCTCACAGAACATGTTCTTTAGCCCCTTCACCAGCTCCATTGACCTTCTCTGGACATGTTCCAGTACCTTCATGTCCTTCTTGAATACTGAATACTGAATGTTTTTTCCACTCAGTAATTACAGTTAAAGACTGATGTTACAAGGCATTAAAGGGGATCCAAATCCTGCCTGTGTCATGCCATGTTCACCCTTCACACCATTTTCCACTAATGCAAGCTGGCAGGAGTCAACTTCAAACACAGCATTTCTCCCAACACTTAGAAGTCGATGGGATTTCCAGCACTCACTCTGTCGCTCCCTCCAGACCCTTTTGACTGGATTGTAAAGATTCAGCATTCCTTTTGTGGTGGTAGCCATGGTGCTCTGTGACACCTATCCTCTCAGTAAAGAGCTATCTCAAACTATACCAGAACATGTCACTTAGAACTTCCCAGCCGGAATATAAACTAAATGGCACCAATGCAAAGGCCTACTTATCTCAGCCCAGCACAACCTGAGTTCTCTGAAGTAAGTTACATTATGGAGCATGATGGGAGCTAAAAAAATTGAATCATTTCATAGTTAGTAGAATTTTCCCTTTCTTTCTAGTACAACTGTAGGATTTTAAATGATCATAGAACCACAGAATGGCTTGGGTTGGAATGGACCTTAAAGATCATTTAGTTCCAACCTCTCTGCTGTGGACAGGGTTGCCAACCTCTAGATCAGGCTGCCCAGGGCCCCATCCAACCTGGCCTAAATGCCTCCAGGGATGGGCCATCCACAACTTCTCTGGGCAACCTGTTCCAGTGCCTCACCACCCTCTGGGTGAAAAATTTTCTCCTAATATCTCACCTAAATCTCCCCTCTCTTAGTTTAAAACCATTTCCCCTTGTCCTGTCACTATCTGCCCATGTAAAAAAATCTCTCTCCCTCCTGTTTCTAAGCTCCTTTCAGGTACTGGGAGGTCACTAGAAGGTCTCCCTGGAGCCTTCTCTTCTCCAGGCTAAACAAGCCCAGCTCCCTCAACCTTTCTTCATAAAAGAGGTGCTCCAGTCTTCTGATCATCTCTGTGGCTCTCATCTGGACCTGCTCCAACAGCTCTACATCTTTCTTGTGCTGGGGGCTCCAGGCCTGGACACAATACTCCAGATGGGGCCTCACAAGGGCAGAGTAGAGGTGGACCATCACCTCCCTCACCATGCTGGCCACCCCTCTTTTGATGCAGGATACATCAAAATGATGCTGCTTTTCAGCTGCTGGAACCTGGAGCACTAAGAAGGACTCCTTTGTCCAGCCCAAAATAAAATGTATTGCTCATTTATCATACGCTATGGACCCATCCCCATCCCTGGTCCTCCTGAGTAGTGGTAAAGAGATTAAGTTGTTTAACACCTAATCTGATGACCTGACATATACCACCAAATTTATCTGTTGCCCTGATTTTGTCTGCTTCCTCTTGCCTTGCATGCTTCAGCTGTTCTTCATAGCACATTAGAGGGTTGCTGTCTTTATCAGTCACCAATAACACATTAATACATTCTTTCTCCTATTACCTAGGACACTAATTTGGTGGAATTGGATACTGACAGTACATTGATGTTGTTAAGGTTAATGACCCAGAGATTTACAAGAGAAGTCGCATTAGAAGTCAAATTGATTGTAATAATTGTTCCACTGAACAGTGTCAACATTAAGTACAGTATGTTGTGCTATGTCATCCAGGGAGGCCCTGTGGCTGTTACAATAACTACAACACTGTCTACATACACTCCTTACAAGACAATTCACATCAAAATACGTTTAGGTAAATACAGCTCTAATAATGGATGCCTAAGATATGAGACTATGTTTCTAGTCTCTGCACATTATTCTGCCTCCAAGCATGTTTTGTACTTGTTTCCAATTCTAAGGAAATTGACAGTTTTCTCAGTCAGGGATGAGCAGAAAGCAAAATTTGGTGGCTGTTGCCTCCTTTTGGCCTGAATTGTGAGACAATGTAGATTAGCTGTGCTATTCAGTCCTCATTTTTTCTCAGACAAGTGTCTGTTTGGCAGTTCAGATGCTTTGCAGTTAGGCGGCTTTAAATATTTAAGCTGTGATATATTCTACGAAATAACTTTGTTAATAACATTGCATTTATATTGACAGTGGAATGCAGAAAATGCAGCTGAGATGCTGTAGGAATCTCCCAGAAATGTCACCCTTGACCAAAAGGGTGTGTGATTGACTCTGTGGAACTATTTAAAAAAAAAAAAAATAGTGCTCTTTTCACATTGTAGAATTCCTTCCCTTCTTTGTTCTAAGCATTTCTGCTCTTTCTCTCTTTTGCATTCCTCCTCTCTCCACCTCTTCTCATTCAATGCATTGATCTTGCAGTTGACGAGGTCACTGCTGAGTGCTAAGCAGCACGGCGAGCGGTGAAGGAAAAGGTGCTTGTTGTGCAGGAGTCCTGTACAGTCATCTGCACGCCCACAGGACCTGACTCACCCATTTCTACTATCGTTGTGTCAGCACTGACTGCAGGGTGCTCATGGCACTGCTGACGATGGTGAGTTATGACTAGAGCTGAAGGTTAGGAAATGAACCTCCTGTATTTTTCACTGATGCTTTTTTTTCATACGTCTTTTGTTGTTTCTCTATCTTATTTGCAATATCTCAAGACCTTAACCAAACAAAATGTTTTCCAATAAAATTTTCAATTTGAGCAAGAGTAACAAGCATTCTTGGAAAGAGAAAAGCTCTCAGTAAGAAATGCCTGTTTGTTTTGGCTCTGATAATATACACTAATAATATCCACCCTTCCTTCTTCTTTTCTCCCAGTCCCAGCTTGCCTTCTTCCTCAACTCGTTTACATACTATGTGCTTAGAGAGCTAAAATTTTGAGAAAGACATGGCAAATACAGAGAGATTGATACACTGATGGGATTCCTGTGAGTAAGTAGAGATGCTTGCAGCATTGACATCTACTTTAGTCACCTTTGGCTCTTCTTACAAACAGTGGGAAAAAGTAAAAACTTTTGGCATGATGAGTCTTAGTCTACAATGGATGAACTGTAGCCGAAGAGTAAGGCAAATGCTGGGTTTACAGCTTGGCTTTCTAGGCACCTGTAGTGTGGGATCTACCACTTATAGGAATCATAAAGGTAATTTGGGTGAAAAGAATGTATTTTGGTGTGGAGACTTCTCGTGTAATGAGGTTGTATAAAGCCTTCGCCTGTGTCACAGAAAATGTGGTTGTACTCCACCTGTGCCTAGGAGGACTGCACAGTTTAGCTCATGCTATGGCAGATTGGGTTTGCTCATGGTGAAGGTCCATTGATTAACCTTTCATCAAGCAGCTACAGTGTATGCACCTAGATTTGGAGAACTTTCATATAGATTTGGTTCTGTCTAAATACCATCACACATAAGAAGCAAAACCAAAAGTCATCGTGTTTCAGATCTCACCACTGTTTATATAGCACACCAGTAACAAGCCAAACACTGTCTTTTGCTCTATACAACACATTGTACAGCTTGCTGTCTACACCATCGTCTTGTTTTGTGGCTGATGTGTAAGCTGGGATATTACTTTTAAAATGTATTTTAGTGGCATCATGTATTCTACAACAGGCCTGTCAAAATACAGTGTCAAGCTCTTGTATGTCACATAGAAACTGTTTGATGTTCTCCTCGCTTGAACTCCTACTTTGCATTGTAATTAGGAGAGGTCTTCACTGGGTGAACTTGTTAGCTTTTTACATGCACAAGCCTAAGGACACTTTAATTAAAGTCAGAGGGAAACTTGAAAACACAGGCAGCAAGAAATAATAATGACTAAAAATAACCCGTTCAAAACGGCTGTAACGAAGCCAAAGGGACAGGACATGTCTCAGACAGGGAACATTATGAACTAGGGGAATCTAACCATTCCTTTCCCAACAGTAGCACATAATAATTATAAATCATCCTTCATGTCTTGCCGTATGAGGCAAAACTGAAGACAATATTACTGGCCAGTAAAGCCATCTGAGAAATAGAAAAGGCACTCTTTGCAAGACCAAGTTTTTTAGTTTTAACTATTTTAAAGGGGAGGGGAATTCCCCAAATCAGTGTGGACCCTGTGCCCCCTTCCCAATTGTCAACTTTCCTTTTGTGAAAATAATTTTCCATAAATTACCTGTACAGTGAGAAAGAAGCATCAGAACTGCCCTGAAAGAATATTCTAATTTTCAGTTGTTCTTATTTTTTTTTTTCATGGAAAATCAAAGCTTTACAGCAAATCTGAAACTTTTTTACAGAAAACTTGACCCTTTAAATACTATTTTGACAGGTAAAGGAGTAGACAATGATTTCTGGTCTTTTTTTCTGTTGTGTTTTTCAAATCAATGCAAATATTTTCCCTTTTCCTGATCTTTGGGCTGCATTAATGACTTAGTTCTTGCCTAGCTACTTTTGTCTCCTTCAGTGCCCATATCTCACTGTTTCATTCTAAATAAATAAATTAAACAGTATGAATGCAAAATCTGTTTTCCAAAGCCATAAGGATATACACCTCACACATTCTCTTTGCTCTGCTTTAATCTTTTGTACTATACTCTGTGACTCACACTGCAGTTGATAAGAAAAACATTCTGTTGCAAGGCCTATGTCTCTGTATGTTCCTACTTGTACAAGTCCCACTTGCCTGAGAAGTCCAGAGTTCACATTCACCTTAGTACAATTAATTATTTAAAATGGGATTCAGATCATCCCATTTTGAGACACTACAATTAGATGTACACAGATAAGCGTCTGTGATCTCTGTACAACCCAGAGCCCAGTTCAGTTTATTAAATGTAGGGTTTTCTAGAATATAACATAATCTCTAATTGTTGATCTAGAGGAGAATGTATCTTCCATAGGTCCTTGTATCTGCCAGTCCTAGGGAATGTCTCAAATAATATAAGGCATCCCAGGTTGCACAAAAGGCCAGTGATTTCATAAAATTAATCAATTCCCCCATTAGCACAATAGGCTGAATGGAGACTGTTCAGGTAACCAGTGCAGCCATACAAAGAGCTGGAGCTTACAGCGGTCTCTATCAACTGTATTGACTCCCTCTCCATTGACTTTAGTTTAAGGTACTGATTGTTTAGGCATCTAAATTACAAGTATACACCTTCATATGAACACTTAAATTAAAGCATCTTAATCTAAGCTCTGTTCTCTCTCCCTTGAGTACCCCTGAGCTGGTTACTCCTCCGCTTCTTTCTATGTCTCTCTTAGATTTGCAATTGACAATGATTTTACATTATTCCTAAGCACACACTCTCTAAAATTTTCACTTTTCCAAGATACTACAGCAAATCTATAACCTTGTCCTTATTCAGAAACTGACCTCGTCTTCCCCTGACTTTTTAACTCTTTCAGAATGCAGTATTGAATTTGACAGCTCTGTTACCTCTCTGTGCTTGCACATTTCTTCAGTTTCTCAGGGCAAATGTCTCCCTTTTACAGCTCATTCTTGTGCATCATGAGTTACACCTGTTTATTTGCAGCCTTAAGTAGGCACAGGTTAAGTTGTTTGTTTTTATCTTCTGTGCTGTGACTTGTTTGCAACTAGTCTTGATTTTGCAGGTTCAAGATCTACTTGCATTTTCTTTGTCTAAAGCTGTACTTGGGGGGTATATTTTAGCTCCTAGCCCTTTTACCTTCTGTTGTCAGAAGGAAACGAGGTATCATCTCACTGAAAGCTGTGCCAGAGGGTCCAAAAAGCAAATGCGTGCTTACATGAGTGAAGTGATAAAGTTCTGCAAAGCTGTACCCTGTACTGCAGATATGTCCTCCTCAGTGTCTTTGGAAATGTAATGACATTAATACTTCCTTATCTTTAACACAGAAATATTGCCAGACCTCAGTTAAGCTCCTGCAACAGTTTTGTTCCTAATTTTTTCTATGACTGCACAGGAAAACAGGCACTCGAAACCCTGGCTGGGAGTTGCTCTGAATCACTCATCACTGTCTCTAGCTTAACACTTATGTATGTATGTAAATCCACCTACATCCATGCATAGCCCACAGAGGCAGCGTGACAGAAGCTGTGGCAGGTCACAATCACAACCCCATCTGTTTGCAAGAGAGTCACTGAATACATTTGAAATTGAACACAAACAAAATTAAGAGAATGTTGCAACTAGTTGAGGTATGATAGATCAAAAACTTCGTCTGTTCTAGTGGCTTCCAACATTTCACCATATATAGAACTGTTACAGCAAATATCTGCTCAGAAATATATTAAAATGATGATTGTGATTAGGATTTCTAAAGTAACCATCTTTTAAGCTTTTTAAATCTCTCTGAATCCTTGATATGTCAGCTGGATAAAGATGCTTCATAAGATGGTTACTTGATTCAACTATCTCATGTCTCCAAAAAACTGCTGGCCAGCTGTCCATGCTGAGAAGACAATATGGAGAAAGAGGCTGCACAGAGTTACCTGAATGTACCATATGACATCATTGCCTCCAAGGGACACCTGGTAAGGTTTGTATGGATGTTACCATACCCAAAATAAAGAAGGTGTGCTCTTTTCAGTGAATAGGAATGGTTTGAAATTAAAATGGTTAGAATCTATTTTCAGTGTGACTTCAGTACATGCTACTGAGTCTGCAGTATCACATGTAATGCAATGGGATGTATAAAGTTGGTTTCTCTTCCAGAAAACACTGCACATTGAAAATATGAAAATAAACTAGCATATGAGATTGTCAACTGGAGGAAACTAAAGAAAACATGAAAAGATATGGAAATCTTCAGCCAGGCTGGCTTGTCTGTAAAAGATTTTATGATTATCTATGAAGAAATACATCCAGCTGTTGATGTACTATTCTGTTAGAGTTGACAGTCACACAGAAGAAGGCCAAGTCAGTTCTCAAAAATGCTGGAAGCATAGTGATGTGCGAATAAAGGATGCATAGTACCACTGAAGATGTAATCAGTTGAATTATAACATTCTGATCACTGAAAGCAGAGGCTTTTGGGATTCTCAGGAATCCAAAATAGGAGTTAATGAAAATAATATCCTGGTTACATATGGCCAAGGATATCAGAAACCTGCATAGCATGGAAGCCACATGGGCAAAAGCAGGACAGGCAAAGAAAAAGAGATACCTAAAATATAAAGTCTCCCCATAAGATGGACAGAAGCAGGGCAAGGAAGGGACCATTTCATTCCAAGTCATTCACAGTATACTAATACTCAGACATCTGGGAAATAGATGAACTGCTAAACATTACTACTGGGATACTGTAAGGCAAACGATGTAGTACTTTAGAAACCAAAACATCCCAAACTACTTAATTTCATACTGCAATCCCAGTTTACTGGCAGAGAGCTGTGCTATTTATATGAGGGTGGGAATTTGGTCCCATCACATCATCTCCATACTTAAGCCATCAGTTTGACAGAACAAATTGCTAAGCTGCTCATAAAGAAACTCATGGAAGTCTTTAAGCAGAAGCCTGGTCCAACACTCAATATTAGATTGTAGAAACTTTTCCATGCCTACAGACCCATTGATCAAAAGCCATCAGAAGGAACCTGAGAGATAGGATATGAACAGAGAAATGAGAGAACCTAAATCTGTTCAGCTTGAGAAGTTACTAGCTCTGCAATGAGATTAAAAAATTTAAGGCAGCATGAAGATTGTATCATAAGAATGGTTTATGGGACATTTTTTGTATACATTTATTATACCAGGACAAGGAGCAGCCACTGGGTTAGTTAAAAGTTGTTCCTCTCCTGTATAGCTACTTTCTGGCTTTTGCAAATATGAGGACCTCCAACAGTCCATTTATACCTAGAATTTGGAAGAAACATAAAACAAAGTTCTGTCCTTTCTATGAGAATAATATTTTAGAACTGTGCTGGAAAAGTTATTGTGTCCAATATGAAAAAGAGTACTACGTATTTATCTGGTTCAGAGGCAACATACATACTCATTCATAATGTTAGTAAAAGGGTTAAATTCACAAATAAATCTTGAGTAAAGGTATTTGTTATGTTCAGTTTATAAAAACCACTGCTAGGGCCTTGTTTTATTTTTTAAATCTTCTTCAAAGGTGCATTTTTTTTGTTAATGGGTTTAATCTTTCCTGTTTTCTTGGTATAATTTTACAGCCATAGGACAGAAAGCTGACTTTCTACAGCAGCCTTCATCTCCTTTTAGCATTGATTTCATATTCTTGGTTACATGAAATTTACTCCAGAATCCTATTATAAATACATTTTGCATCAAAAAAATCATAATCATCCACAAATTGGGGTTGTTCAGCCTGGAGAAAAGAAGGCTCTGGGGGAACCTTATAGCAGCCTTCCAGTACCTTCCAGTACTTGTGCCTATAAGAAAGCTGAGGAAGAACTGTTCACAAGGGCATGTAGCAATAGGGTGAGGCATAGTGGTTTTAAAGAAGTAAAGGGTTAATTTAGGTTGGATATTAGGAAGAAGTTCTTCAATATGAGGGTGGTAGATCATTGGAACAGGTTGCCCAGAGAGGTAGTGGAGGTTCTGTCCCTGGAGATATTCAAGGTCAGGCTTGATGGGGCCCTGAGCAACCTGCTCTAGTAAAGATGTCCCTGCTCACTGCAGGGGGTTGGACTAGATGACCTTTGAAGATCCCTTCCAACCCAATACATTCTATGATCCTATGAAATCTCCAAAGGGACTCAGGAGACAAATAAATGAATAGATAAACAGAAGATACTGGCAGATAAAAAGCAATGAGGAAAGAATCAGGCAGTGTAGGGCAGAATATTTGTTGTGGTTTGTTCTCCCTAAAGGTGCATCAAAGGGTGTAAAGGGAAGACAATTTGATGTGGTTGGATGTGTCAGTCTGACACGGTATCAAAATGATGGTTGCATGCCAGAGACACAAAAAGAATGGGAAATCAGTTCCTCAGCAAAAACATGTAATATTCTGATTTCTTTAAAACAGTACAGCTTATCTCCTTCACTAACATTGATGGATGCTGGGTCCTTGTTTTCCTGCTTGTGCATTTGTGAGAAATGGACTTGAGAGATTAATAGTGACCAATAACCTCGGCACCTGAAGCACAGAATCTTGGATCCTTGTAAAAAGGGAGACTCTGGACTCAGAAGTAAATCCTTTGCATCTGTAACATTTATTTTCATTGATATTCCTTTCTCTGGAATTCCTGAATCAAATTTTTATGATGTTAGTCTCAACTCCAGTGCAAAAAAGAAAGAGCTTACCAATAATATCGTCATATATCTAATGTCTTCTCAAGTGTAACGGAAAGGAAGGGGAATTGTTTCAAATTCTGAAAGATCAGCATGTCTGTGTCTAGAAAACATGGACACCAACCCAGAAAGATTATTGAAAATTCTTATTACTTCACTATGGCACAGTTTGGATGTCATTTTACACATGAATCAATAGCCATCAGGATATTCTTTCCCTACTTTGAGACATGAGAATTAGGACTTGTCCCTTGGGTGTGTCTGGTAAAAGAAAGGAGAGGAAGTCTTATGCTCTGCTCACCAGACTGAGGGGTCAAACATCAAACCAATTTGCCATGGCTTACAGAGTTACTGTACAGTAAGCACTCTTGTTTAAGCTCTTAGTCTACTGATAGAGAGAGATTCTCCATCTTGACTTAGATTGCAATGAAGACCATTAAGATAACCTGCATTATCTTACATTGCATGTGGACTAAAAGTGTACACACAGACAATAACCACAGTTCAGTTGACCCACAGAAACTTGTTAAATTGTGGTAGCTTCCTTAAGAGTCTGAGTCATAGAATTTAACCAAGATATGAATTTCTTGGTTTTATCACAGCTCAAGAAGTTCACTTCATTTTACATGTTTTTAAAAGGCCATTCAATTCTCCAGCTAAAATACAATCTTTTTTCAGCCTAAAGATATTTATGACCAGAAGTATTCTGTCCCACTAGATTTTCAAAATACGATAATGACAATAAAAATTGTCCTGGTTTTTAGATAAAACAGAGCTGGGTTTCTCTTCCAGTAGTTAGAAGAATGCTGCATTTTGCTTTTCAGCTTGGGACTCGTTATGAGGGAAACACTGACAACATCCCAGTGTTTGAATTATTGTCTCTGGAAATGAAGGACTTCATGTTCTATTAGTCTACAAGTACAGGATCTAAGGGGTGGAGGAATATTTAAATTAATAAGCTGAATTGGAATTTGGATATGCCAGTGGGGTATTCCATATCATATCACATCATGTCCAGTTTATTAGTGAGAGTCTCTTCCTCTTTAGCTCTCTCTGGCTCTCGCTCTGGCTCTCGCTCTCCCGGGATTGCGGTTTCGGGTCAGGATTGTTGCTGCTCCGGGATCGTTATCTGGGAACGGGCTGGGCTTGGTCAGAGGGTGCTGAGCAATGGCACTGGGTGTCACTCATTTGCATATCTTGTTACTGTTATCATTATCACTGCTATTTTAATATTAGTATTATTTTAAGATTTATTTTATTTCTCTTATTAAACTGTTCTTATCTCAACCTACAAGCCTCCTTATCCTTGCCCCCCAGTCCTCTCCCCTATCCCGTGGGGGAGGAAACTGGGTGAATGACTGTGTTGGCTGCTAGCCAAGGGCTAGCCCAGTGAAACTGTCACAGGTAGTAATACATTAGGGTCATAATTAGGTTCTTTCCAGGTCCAGATATACTATGGTCATCAAATACAACACTGAAGTGAGGAGGACCAACAGTTTCAATACATCCCACAATTTGATGCTAAACTGAATTAATCTTATAGTCTTTCCCTAAATCAACTAACAGTAGGAATTTGAAAAAGGTGCAGGTGAAATCTGAATGTGTCCCTTTCTATTCTATTGTTTTAGCAAGAGCTATTTCCTTCCAGTTGTGCATCTGTCCATCTATTTCTTAGCTTCATTGTTGACCTTTCTTTCAAGGATGATATTTAGGGTGACTTGTACAACGGCAGAACTTGTGATGGCCTCCTGGATCTAGTACAACAAAGCAGGGGTCATCTTGGCCATCTCTCCTGGGTGTTTATAAGAAAAATAATGTTACTGTTTTTAGATAGAAGTTGCATAAAAACATTTTATAAGAGAGTTTATTGGGTTCCCACACATAAGTAAAGAGAGAACAAGAAAGAGAAAGATTATTTATTTTGTCAGGAAATCCATAATTCTATAGCTGTACCTAAAGTGAGAGCAAGTTCAGCAAGTCAAAGGCTTTTATCAAAGTCAATAAAGCTTGAGAAATGGGATCTCAGTATCAGGGCCCTGCAACAACAGAAATGGAACTAGAGAGTGATTATCCATCCCCTTCCTCCCCCTTCTTCCAAGGAAATGAAATCTTCAAGGCAAAAGGATTAAAGTGAAAACTAGTGGTACAGAAATGGAAATTTCTTCCTGAGGATGATTTGCATATTTTCCACATACACCTTATCACGTCTGGAGCTTTTGGCACCCGTGTTCAAGGCTTTGATGTGGGTCAGCACATAGCAGGGGCCAAAAAAGAACAGCACTGAACACATTTTGACTCCTTGAAAGTGCATCAGACCAACATAAATGACCATAATCATATTAGAGCATGGTCACATTGAAATGGTCACAGTTAAGTAAGTGCAGGGAAGTCATTGAGCCTAAAATGTCATCAACTACTTTTATAGTCAAGATTTCTACTTTTCAGCACCATTCTTCTATGGGAGAGAGCCTAATTTTAATGATTAAGTACTTGACATCATGTATTTTAGTTTTACCTAAATGAGTAGTTAGATTTAAATCAACAGGATGACTTTCAAAGTTTCAGGCTAAGTATGTAAAATAATCTTTCTGAGATCTGCTCCTTTTTAATGATGGCCACAGGCAGAAAATTCGTGTCTGAATCTGCATCAGTTGTAGCCAACCCTAAAATGCTCCTATGTCATTCCTCTTCAGTATTAATATTGTAGTATTAGAATTTGTAGAGTTCTATGTAGCTTTCCATATTAAATATTAATATGTTGCTGTTTAGATTATAAAACAATACCCAGTGGTATCTTTTTTATCTCTTTCTCTGCTATGTTTTAAAAATAATGAAATGGACAAAGAAAGCAGATCTAAATTTAGAAGAAAATCACAAAGCTGGAAAATACCAAAAATGAAAAAAATTTTCTCTTCCTTCAAGTTACCATAGAATCAAAGAATGGTTTGGGTTGGAAGGGACTTTCAAGATCATCCAGTTCCAACTCCCCTGCCATCAGCAGGGACACCTTCCACTAGACCACGTTGCTCAAAGCCTCATCCAACCTGGCCGAGAACACTTCCAGGGAGGAGCAGCCACAGCTTCTCTGGGCAACCTGGGACACTGTCTCACCACCCTCACACCAAACAATTTCTTCCCCACATTTTCCCTAGTTTTTCTTTTCTCCCTGACATACCTGTAGAAATTTTTTGTTGTTGCCCTTGGCATCTCTGGCCAAATTTAATTCTGTCAGGGCCTTGGCTTTCCTAACCTGATCCCTGGCCACTTGGCAATTTCTCTGTATTCATCCCAGGTTACTCGTCCTTCCTTCCACCCTCTGTAGGCTCCTTTTTTGATCCTAAGTTTGTTCAGAAGCTTCCTGTCCATCCATGCAGGCCTCCTGCTGGTTTTTTCTACCTTCCTCTTTGTTGGGATGCATCATTCCTGGGCTTGGAGAAGGAGATCCTTGAGTATAAGCCAGCTGTCCTGAGTCCCTCTTCCTTCCAGAAATTCATCCCACAGTAACTGAGCAAGCAGATCTCTGAAGAGGTCAAAATCTGCTCTCCTGAAATCCAGGGTGGTGAGCTTACAGTGTGCCTTCCTCACCTCCCTAAGGATCTCAAATTCCACCATTTCATGGTCACTGCAGCCAAGACTGCCCGAGAACTTCACATTCCCAACTAGCCTCTCCTAGTTGATGAGAACAAGGTCCAGAATGACACCTCTCCTCATCAGCTCCTCAACCACTTTTAGAAGGAAATTGTCATCCATACATTCCAGGAACTGCACAGATTTTTTGTGCCCTGCTGTGTTGTCCCTCCAACAGATATTGAGGTGGTTGAAGTCCCCCATGAGGACCAGGGCTTGTGAAAATGAGGCTGCTCCTATCTGTCTATAGAGGGCCTCATCTGCTTGGTTTCCCTGGTCTGGTGGCCTGTAGCAGACCCCCACTGTGACATCCCCTTTCCCTGCCTTCCCTTTAATCTTGACCCATAAACTCTCAGTTAGCTCATCATCCATCTCCAGATTGAGCTCCATACACTCCATCTGATTGTTGACATAGAGGGAAACACCCCCTCCTCATCTCCCCTGCCTGTCCTTTCTGAAAAGTCTGTATCCTTCCACTTTACCACTGAAGTCATGGGATCCATCCCACCAGGTCTCTCTGATGCCAACCAGGTTGTAGCCCAGCAGGTGCATATACATTTCCAACTCTTCTTGTTCATTCCAACTCTTGTTCATTCCAACTCTTCTCGTTCATGTGGAGTCTCCTTCTCTGGAGACAATCAAGACCAGCCTGGACGCCTTCCTGTGTAAACTCATCTAGGTGTTCCTGCTCTGGCAAGGAGGTTGGACTAGATGATCTTTCGAGGTCCCTTCCAGTCCCTGACATTCTGTGATTCTGTGATTCCCCATGCTATATGTATTAGCATAGAGGCATCAAAGTTGGGCCCCCAGTGAAGTTGACTTTGACTTGTTGGCTGGAGCAGCTGGAATCCCATTGTGGTGCTCTTCAGGCATGGACCTCCTGGAGTTATTACTAACAGTCCCTTTCTTACTTGAGTTCCGTTACAAGCATACGCTATGTTGAAGGTCCTGGAGGACAATGCATTTGTTATCTATCAGACTTGAGGGAGAAGGGAATGAAGGAATTCATGCCAAAGGGGAAAAAATAGTGCTATTCAAGAGAAAGCCTTTCATGAAAAAAACAATTTAGTTTGCATAAAGCATTAATACTGCAGGTGAATTCAATCGCGGTAATTTGTTATGCATAGAGGTGGTAAGAAAATGCACAAATGCTATTTTCTTCATTATTTTCATCCCACTGAGGGATGAAAACACAAAAATTCAAATATATTTGTAAACTGAAATAAAAAATACATCAGTACCCTTCAAATGAAGAATATACTTTAACAGCTCTAAAACTTGACCTTTTCTTATACAGTTTTTAAAGTGCAAACATATTCAAATTTTAAAGCAAAAATAAAGGTTAATAAACCTCCAAATATTTTCCTTTGAAAATGTCCAAAAGGGTATTTTAACAATGTTCAAATACTTTTTTCAAAAAACCCATCCTAAATTAAAGCCAACTCCAATTCCTTTCAAGCTCCAAGGATAGGAAGTTCTGTCAGCTGAAAAGATCCCAAACTCTCCAAGTTTCACAGAGCAGAACTGAATCACCTTAAATTAAAATATTTGGATGTCTCTTTTCCATAGCACTGGTTTTCTTTCAATACAACACATAGAAATTATCTGAAATAGGTCAGACTTTGTAACAGAATCCACTGATTTATGTATCACTTTGGGCACCCAGTATTGTCACACAACCATGACACAGGTTTATCTGTTCAGAGACAACTCAGAGCCACTCCACTCACCTACAAAGCAGAGATGAGTGGGAAGAGCCAGTAGCTTAGGAAAAAAGAGCCAAGTGCCAATTGAAGTGTTATGCTTTGCTTGTGCTAGTTAATACCACACTGATAACATTTAATTGTTTTTGGTTCAGAAAAAATGCACTTGGTCATCTTAAGCCATATGTAAAAGTTTGCTGACAATTCTTTATCAGCCATGCCATATATTACTATTTTCCTCTGATTTTAATGAGCTCCTCAGAGTTATTCTTTCTTAATCTATTTTAAATGTGAACATCTCATTGAGAAACAGCAAGAGATGTGTTTTTGCACTTTCCACCAAGTCTCTAAGGTAAGATGGTTTAATCATTATAACTTAAGACTCAACTAAAGAAAAAGCAGCCTCTTATCAGTGAACCTCTGCTAAGCTTCAAGGCTTGCAGCTGTAAGTTGATATGGCATTGGTAGATATGTGGGTGCGAGGGAAGACAGTTTCTCCCAAGTCTTTCCATTGAACCTGTCTTCTCCCACATGAGACAAAAAATACATGAAAAATTTAACCTGACTTAGAGTTCCACACAGTATTTCTTTTTTCGTGTGCAAAAACAGAAGAAAAAAAGATGCACAAAGCCCACCCAGCCCTCAGAATTAAATAGAGAACTCCTGGCCATACTAGCAGTGGCTTTCCCCTTTACTCTGTATATTTTAACTGGTAAGTGACTTTTACTAAAAAAAAAAAAAAAATAAAAAATAAAAAATAATTCTTTCTATATGCTGTGCTGTTGTCTGTGTTAAACCATACTAATTTACTTGACTTTTTATTTATTTGTTTGTTTGTTTGTTTTAATTAGAGTAGTGCAGCTATGCATTTGAAGCACAACCATGTCCTTTCCAAGGTTGTATACAGCTATTATGTTATTACATTTGTTGAGGGAAGGACGTGGTGCTGTCATGTATCATTCTCCCATCAAATATTTGGCAAGCAACACTGAATTATCAAGGAAAAGGTCATCTTAATCTACAGATATATTCACCTCAGAGAATTCTCCAAAGAAATAAATACAGCTCAGACTATATTCCTGATACAATCTTCCACAATCTATACTACAGAAAAAGGGAAATTTTATTAGTTGACAAAAAAACCCCAAATACCAACCAACTAAACAAACAAAAAAACCTTAACACTTAATCTCAAATGAAAATATAGACAACCAGTTCTCTTTTTTTTCTGTTGCTTTCAATTGGTCATTTTTCTTTACTTATTTTATAATTTGAGGAAAGTGGTTGGCAGCCAGTGCAGGAAGTTATTTTTTTTTTGCATGGGGCACTTTTTACTGTAAAATGTATTGCACAGGAGACAGAATTCAATACATTACCTGAAACTGGAAAAGCTTTGACAGAAAAGTTCCCAGACTGCAAAACACTTACAGGTCTGTTATGCATTTCCAGATCAACCTCAGCAAAACATTGAAAATTTAAGCACCTGCACAATCAAGGCTTAAGTAGCAGATATAAATGTTTAGCTAAAGGATTTACAAATCTCAAATTTCAGGACATGAGACGAGCTTCTTAGGAGGGAGATATGAATCATATCTGTGTAACAGCACTTTTAGACACTGTAATCGTTGTTCCTAGTAGAAAAATGCTTCATAATTGGAGACAGATGTTGAAAATTTTGAGTTATATGAAAATGTCGCAAGCCAAGTCTCTCAAAGAAAATAATGGGTTACTTGTTGGACTCTATCTTTTTAGAAAAAAAAGAAATATAGAAATGATAAAATTACACTTAAAATGTGTATTTCTTTCCTGTATTCAGCACTTTTTATCACTTTGAGCTAGGCTGAAGTCAAGAGTATAAGATTAAGTACAGTTTTGTTATAGCTGGGAATCCTTTCCTGGAAACCTCAGCTTTATAACCAACTGAACAACTGAAACAGACACACACAGAAAGCAGTTTCTCTCTAATACCTTGCTTTTTTACCACATTAAGTCCATGCCGTGTGCTCTCCTTTGCAAGACCAAGAAATATTTCTATTTTTTTCTTTTTCTTTATATATATATATATTTTTTTTTAATTAAAAATAACTCCCATGTGGTCTTTTCAGACCTGGCCACTTCCATTTGACTGTGGTGATGTGCTGTAGCCCTGGAGCAGTCCCTTTGGAAGACACTACTCTGATCTCTTGCCCTCTCCTTTACCAGTAAATACCTTTAACTCCTCTGCTTTCACTTGCTTTTCCCCAAGGAAATAGCACTTTATAGTTCTTGAAGTCTATTTAACAGAATATCAGAAAACCACTTTTAGGGTCCTATTGAAGTAATTTGTAATGCAATCAAACCACACTGTGATGTCATTCTCTTTTTGTCATGACATCCTTATGTGTCAGGAGCTTTTAAACTGTAGCTCAATACAAACATCATGATTTCTCCAGCTGAACAGTGTTGAAACACGTTTTGCAGAGTTGAGATGTACATTCAGAGCAGTGCTTCCTGCTGAAGGGTCATGTCTTCTCTTCTCCTTTTATTAACACGATTACCATCCCTCTTTCTGGCTCCTCCCCATCAGTAGATTTATGGTCATCCTCAAATTTCTTATATAGATGACTAACCTGGGATATTTAATTCTGTTTCATTTCAAAGTTTAAGGACAGTAATTGTAGAAATTATATTTCATGTACATGTTACATAGAGGGAGAATTTGTTCCAGTGTTGGCTAAAATCCCCTCTACTCTAATTTTGTGTCCACTGGGTATTTTTACACCTCATAGCAAACAGACATCAGTGCCAGGAAAAGAGACTGTTGTTTTGTATAATATGTTAGTGAAGAAATCCTGTATAAGAAAAGGAAGAATATTAAAAAAGACTGAAGTAATTATATATGTGTCCTCTAATAACGGCATAGAAATCAGGATTTTCCATCTTGCAACTACAAAACCTTTTTTTTTCTCTGTGAGACAATGGGAATGCACAAAAACATGAAGCTGCTGTTAGCTGTTAAACTGCAATTGAATTTAAACTCATAAATAGTAATTTGAATAGACTTAAAAGTACAAATATACACAGAAATTTATAACTGATCCTAGGATCCATGAATAAGAGTCACTGGTGACCAGGATTGACTCTCAGTGGGAACTAGGCATCTCAATACACTTGGATTACCTTCTGTGGAACAGTGATGCTGACGTTTGGATTCAGTACCGTATTCATTGAGAGTGTACTTCCTCAGAGCAGAAGTGTGCTTGCTCCTGCAAAACTTCCTTTTTGTCTCTGTATAAAATATGATATTTGGAAGGTATACCATATCCATAATGTTTTTTGCCATACTTTGATGTCCCATTGTGTGACAGACAGTGACCAGTTACTGTTGACCACTGGTTGCCCATTCTGCCTACCAAGGGTATCCATCTCAGGTGCAGTGAGGAAGACTGCCTGCTTGCCTAGTCTGGGCTGCAGCCCTCCAGTTCAAGTAGAAAGATGTCTTCTTTGTGGAGAGTAGGAAAGGGCAGGGGGAAGTTAGAGGAAAAAAACAGCAAACAGGGAGACAGTGAGATCTCTGGAGCTACTGAGAAGATCAGGGACCAAACACATATACAAGTCTAGGGTAACAGAAGGAAAATTTCCAATGAATTTTTTTCTAGTCGAGTTTATTGAAGTCCAGGAAGATGTAAATGCTTTGAAATGCCTTAGCTTCACAAACCCTGTAGATAAGGAAAGCTGCTTTCCATCCCAGTAAACTGGAGTGGTGTCTATTTGAAAATGTTGCTCTTTTCCATGGTCTAATAAAACATAGCACAAGAGACTCAAAACTTTTATGTGGATTGTTTCAGACTATTCAAGGAAAGACAAAGTCAATTCCACCTCCAGGTTCTGGTGGTTTTCTGATTCAAGTTCGTTCTCACTTTTGCTGGGGCTGTTAGAAAACTCAGTTATCTGGTTATTTTGACTATCTGAGAAAACAGTTCTGTTATTGCCAGAGACTGATAGTTATCCAAGTTATCCACGGGTTACCCTCGTGTCATCCAAGATGATCTTGTTTATAAGAAACCTCTAGGAGCTATGTTCAATGAATCTAGACAGAGAAGTGCCCTAGATTGTTGCTCTTTGGCAGAATTACTGGAAAGGTGTGAGGTAAGGACAAAAGATCGTTTTCATGTTGAAAGGGGACAAAAAAAAAAAAAAAAGAAAAAAAAAGGAACTTAAATATCATTAAATGTTCCTCATTGAATGCTGGAGATGCATCATGGCCAATTAGTGATAATTACTGAGCAATTTTTAGCCTAGTTTCTTTAGGAAATGAGGCTTGGATGATCATTCTGTCTGTCAGTTCCACTTAGTAACTGCCGGATCCATTCATCAGCTGCAGCTCTGACAGGGGACTGATGCTGTCAGAGCTACCCTGTCTTCACAGCACTCTTGAAATGAAGTGGCTGAGTGGTGGAAGAAGCCAAATTAATACTCCACTAAAGGACAATTCTACAGATTTAACATTCAGACTTAAAATAATTTATATATATATATTATATATATATATATATATATATAAATATACATATATATATCGAAAAAGAATATATATATATTGTTGTTTCTCCCATATATATATATGTATATAGGGGAGAAACAGCAATGTTCTAAATCCAGGACAGCAGAGACCTTTTCTCATTCACATGTCTTGTACAGAATTTCTGATGTCTAGCAAGGGATGTGTTTAGCATTCAATATTATTTAACTCCATGTATAGGAGACAAAAAACTTTGGTGGATGGAATTCATGAGTTCTGATACTCTAGTTATTCCTCATTCTTATTAAACTATGAGATATTTTCATAGGTGTGTTTATATCACATATTGCCTGTGACTGACACAGAAGCCGGGTGTTGCGTATTTCAGCTGCATTTCCATTAATTCCATATGCTTTCATAAATTAACACAAACCATGAAAGGAAGAAAGTCAATTCTGACAGTTTATTTATTTTACTTATATTTTCCTGTCAAAAAAAGCATCCTTAGCAAATTCTGAATAACACAAAGGGAATCTATGCTTTGATTTGATGACAGGATCCAGCACCTTCTATCAGCAGTAGTTTTCTAACTTGAGTTCTGGTACTGTCCTGGCTGTTAAGTGTTACACACACTAAGTTGAGTCATTAAGGAGCATGTGTTAGTGGGTAAAACCAACAGTATGGAAAGTCAGTTAGTTGATTAATGTCTTTTGCGCCTGGTTTTTGAGGTCTCCATTAATTAAAATTAATTTCTTTTCCTGCAGGAGCATGTGTGTTACATATTCTTTCCCCCCTAGAGCAGATATAATAAGCTTTCTTCATATGGGAGTGTGAAGTATCTCTTGTTTTGCTTTTGGAGAGCTCCATGCAGACAAATTCCTTCATGGCATTTCCCAAACACTTTTGAAAGGTTCCAGGCTAAGGAGGAAAAACGTGAGTTTTTCAGTGAATTTCTCTTCTGCAGCTTATTCTGAGCTAGAATTGCACTGCACTGAGCAAATGCAGAGACTACTGTTTTTCAAGAAAAAGATTCCAGCCACTTCCTTTTTATTCATATATATTATTATTATCTCTCACTGTGTCTACACACACACACAGACACATACACACACACAGATATGTGTGTGTGTGCACATGCCTCTCCCATCAGATTCACCAGAACAATTCAAACCCACAGGATGCTTCAGAAAACTTGTATATACTTTCTCATAGTACTTTGGAAATACCTTTAGTCTTAAGGATTTGTCTCACAAACTTTGTGGGAAAAATGGCTGGTGGGTCTTCACACTTCTTTCTTGCTCATTAAAGCACCACACAGAATATAGTACCTGTAACCTATTAAACAAGGCCAAGTTGGATGAAATGATCTGGGGTTGGATAAAGGAGTTTGATGGCTTGCTGCTTTCTAACAGAAAAAAGCAAAGAACTCCTCATGCTTTTAAGATTGACTCCAATAATCACAGGAATTATGTCCCTGATTAACAGTTCCATCACCAAACCACTGCTCTACTCAGTCCTTAAACCCAACCAACCCATGATCCTATACATGGCCACACCAGATATATTGTGGTTGATTTGCTTAAACTACATGCACTATGTCTCCAAATTATGCACAGAAGACTCTGCTATGTGTCTGCTTCCATATTTGTAGGAAGTTTCTATTGACTATTTACAAGTGTTCTATTTATGTCCCACCTGGGGAACTGCTGCTCTAATTAGTCAAATACTTTGTTGTGAAGGGTGAAAGTTCAGTCAATCACCTTGTCCCAAGTCAATCCATCACCTCAAACTAGTCCTTTGTCTCACCTACTCAAAGACAAGCTGGAGAGCTCCAGGATCAGGGAGGGAATTCATGACAAAGTGTATGTGGTGTACTCAGACACACACTCTGATACTCAACTGCACTGTAGTTCTAATTATAAGGCAGGGAAAGACCTATTCCTCTTTTTTTTTTTTTTTTTTTTTTTTTTTTTTTAGTGGAGCTGTTCTCCCTGAATTATCATTCAGAAGGCAAAAAACAGCTAAGTAGGGACTAAGTTTCGTAGTCTATTTGCCTCCCATTCAGGCTATATTTCTGAGGAGAACATTCTCTTTTAGAGACAAATGGAGCAATCTTCTCAGCAATCTTCAATGTCTAATGAATTAACCAGGCTTGTGAATGCTAGACAAGCAGTGGGAAAATTGTTTTTAGATGCTGAGCTTACACTCTCATACAAGTGCTAGGACAATATATCCTTTACCACTTCTATGTCTAGACGAAAACATTCTTATGTTACAAGAGGAAGTATTTGTGGTAAGTCAACTCATTCTTTCAAAATCTTGTAAAGTCTTGCTAGAAAGTTTGCCAACAGCCTGATATTCAAACTAAGAAGTGCCTTGATACCCTGATGCTATTGTCTCCAGGGAAATTACGCCTAGACACAGAGCAATGTGTTACTTAAAGGAAGCAAGATGACAAAACTTCCCAAGATGATCTAGTCCATCTCTTTCCTCAGATCTACCAAGTAGCTGCCACAACCACTCGCACAGCCATGTGCACTTTGACTAAAAAAATCCTTGAATTGTAGAATCATAGAATGGTTTGGGCTAGAATGGACCTTCTAAGGCCAACCCCTTTGCAGTGAGCAGGGACATCTTCAACCAGATCAGGTTGCTCAGAGCCCCGTCCAACCTGACCTTGAATGTTTCCAGGGATGGGGCTTCTACCACCTCTCTGGGCAACCTGGGCCAGTGTCTCACCACCCTCGGAATAAAAAATTTCTTTCTTATACCTAATCTAAATCTCCTCTCTTAGTTTATAACCATTGCCCCTTGTCCTATCTCTACAGGCGCTGCTAAAATGTTTTTTACCATCTTCCTTACAGGCTCCCTTCAAGTATTTAAAGGCTTCAATAAGGCCACATCAGAGCCTTCTTTTCTGCAGGCTGAACCCCAGCTTTCTCAGCCTTTCTTCATAGGAGAGGTGTTCCAGCCCTCTGATCACATTTGTGGACCTTCTCCGGACCTGCTCCAACACCTCCATGTCTTTCTTGTGCTGAGAACTCAAGCGCTGGACACAGCACTGCTGATGGGGACTCACCAGAGTCATGAATATATTGAATAATAATGGGGTCATGTTTCTGAGGCAGCTCAGGACAAGTTTTGTAGAGGGGAGGCTGAAACATAGTGAGGGCTGAGCATGAAATATTGCATGTTACACTACTGACTCAGAATCCTTTTATCTCTTCCTTCTAGAGGGAGGTCATACAGTTACTTTTTAATTAAAAAAAAAAAATAATCCCCAAAACAGCAAACTTCAGGAAGAGGGAGGTGGTGGTATAGGTCCCTCTGCTCTCAAGAGGTAGAGAGGGACTCTGTTAAAGTAAGCCTGAATCTCAAGTGGATTCTCAAAGGTTTCTGTGAAAAAAGGATACTCCCTGCTGTTCTATGAGGACTGTAAGATCAACACAACAAAAATCACTTTGAGTGCAGGAGCTATTCTAAAGGGAGTAAATAAGCATCATCTGTAGCATTCAGGTTATAAACAGCAGCTCCAAAGGAAACATAACCTCCACTTAAGTGCTTTCTCAGCTGTTTATTTTCTTTGCCTACCAAACTGAATTATTTCAATTGAAGTGAGAAGACAGCAGCTTTCCTATCTTTCTCAGATGCCTCTGTAGTTAGTGGATGTGGAAGCAGAAAAGCAAATAGAAAGAAATGTGTTTGTTCTAACTTTCTGTGAGATGATAGTAGGGATTTCATGACTGCTATCTCTTGCTCTAATTGATAGCTCTTCTCTAGCTTAATGATGATGGCTGCATCTCTCTTGTTTTGCAGACAGAAGATGTAGGCAGAGGGAAGCTACTCCTTATAGTAGTATCCACATAATAGGTATCTGGTACAGCAAAGTGACAAAGAAGCCAGAGAGTGGTGGTCAATGGGGCAGAGTCTAGTTGGAGACTTGTGTCTAGTGGAGTCCCTCAAGGGTCAGTACTAGGACCATTACTATTCAATATATCCATCAATGACCTGGATGAGGGAACTGAATGCACTGTCAGCAAGTTTGCTGATGACACAAAGCTGGGAGGAGTGGCTGACACACCACAAGACCGTGCTGCCATCCAGAGAGACCTGGACAGGCTGGAGAGCTGGGCAGAGAAAAACTTAATGAAATATAATAAGGGCAAGTGTAGGGTGTTGCACCTGGGCAGGAACAACCCCAGGTTCCAGTATAGGTTGGGAGATGATCTACTGGAGAGCAGTGTAGGGGAAAGGGATCTGGGAGTCCTGGTGGACAGCAGGATGACCGTGAGCCAGGACTGTGCCCTTGTGGCCAGGAAGGCCAATGGCATCCTGGGGTGCATTAGAAGGGCTGTGGTTAGTAGGTCAAGAGAGGTTCTCCTCCCTCTCTGCCCTGGTGAGACCACATCTGGAATATTGTGTCCAGTTCTGGGTCCCACAGTTCAAGAAGGACAGGGAACTGCTTGAGAGAGTCCAGTGAAGAGCCACCAAGGTGATGAAGGGAGTGGAGCATCTCCCTGATGAGGAAAGGCTGAGGAAGCTGGGGCTCTTTAGCTTGGAGAAGAGGAGACTGAGGGGGGACTGCATTAATGTTTATAAATATTTGAAGGGTGAGTGTCAGGAGGATGGAGCCAGGCTCTTCACAGTGGTGTCCAATGATAGGACAAGGGGCAATGGGTGCAAGCTGGAACACAGGATGTTCCACTTAAACTTGAGAAGGAACTTCTTTACTGAGAGGGTAACAGAGCACTGGAACAGGCTGCCCCGGGAGGTTGTGGAGTCTCCTTCTCTGGAGACATTCAAGACCCGCCTGGACGCCTTCCTGTGCGAACTCATCTGGGTGTTCCTGCTCCAGCAGGGGGATTGGACTGGATGATCTTTCGAGGTCCCCTCCAATCCCTGACATTCTGTGATTCTGTGAAATGCAGGTCCCCTAGGGCCCTAGGCTTAAAACTGTCCATCCTTCCTTAGAGTCAAAAAAATATGCCAGTCCCTGAAGTAAAAACTGTTAAAATAGTCAATAAGAATTTTGCTGGAGGCTGAGTAGAAAATAAAAACCTACTGGTGACAGACTCCCAGCCATGCATCTGAGATAGAAACCAGCCAGATTCAGCAAATTGTGGACTGAGAGCTTTAAATCTCAAGAAGTCTTTGGTTGAAAACAGTTGGTGAGTTGTTTATTTTACAGCAAATCTGGTTTTGTTCCTTGGAATGGTCTGTCTCTGCATGCATGCTGCATTGATACTACAGGAGTCTAAATGAGAAGTAAAGAAAAAAGATACATTTATCTGAACACCAAAATAAAATAGAGCATCTCCAGAAAATTGCAGACAGCTGATGGAATTTAACTTATTATCATGTTTTAGCAAAGCCTATTTTTAATGACTATACACATTTAAATTGCACCAATGTCCCATAAGGAGGTAATATTTTTATTGATGTTTCATGTGGAAAAGAAAGGGTTGGGTTTTTTTTTAATTAAAATAAGTTTTGAAAAAAAAAAAAACTTCCTTGGGGAAAACTAAAAAATTTTTGGAAATTATTTGTGTGAGACACTGTCGCATCCTGAATATGTTGATACTATTTTACCTAACGTATTCAGCTGAAAAATCACTGAGGAGTGAGACACTGAAATATTCACTCACAGGTGGCTCCCAGAAGAGACCACTGTTTTTCTGTTACAATGTGAGCCTCCATGTCTTTAGGGCTCATATTTCAGCAAAGGATTTTGGTGATGGAAGTGGAATTGTGAGGTGACGAGAGCTGCTGTGAAGCTGGTTAAAGTCAGACATCAAATAACTTTGTACTCTTACATTTAGGCTACTCCTAGCTGTGAAGTTTATGTTAAGCTCTGTGAATTTAGACACAGGGCAGCCAGAAAATTTGCATGAAAAATAGTACGACAGGTAGATAAAACTCTGTCACAGTAAGAGCAGAACAAATTGTTTAAAGCAGGCTCCTCTTCTTTAAATAACAATGTTTCCATGGAAAAAAAGAGGAGTACAGGGAGATGCAGGAAATACTTTCCTTGCAGGAGCAGTGATTTCAAGATGATCGCTCATTGTAGAACTAGCATCGCTAGGAAGTGGGAGGAGGTATTTAATGTCTCCTTGCCCATCCAACTGATCCCTCAATGGACATTGTTTCATTTTGTTTTATACAGAATAAAGGAATCTGGCTCACAGGAGGCATATGAGTGTCAGCATGGTACATTTCTTCCAGTTTTGAGCTGCAGCTCTGCCTGCTGGCAGTCTATGAAGTTGAAAAATCTGTGATTTCCTCTGCTTCCTGCAACCCTGTCCCCAAGGTCTCCCACTATCATTGCATTTGTCCAAGAAAAATAGACATGAAAGAAATAGATTTGTGAGTTTTGATTCTTTTCCTTGGCATCAACTGTCTCAGTGTATGGAGGTACCATGATCAGGCTTCTAACCTGAGTCAATGTGAGGCCTCTCAGTTGGCTTCCCCCACTCCATCCAACATAACTCTTACAGCTGCAGGTGACTACGGTGGTTCTGGACAAAGTTAAGGTCATGACAGCCCAGTAGTTCAGAATATTCAGACCACATGGGCAAAGGTCTTAAAGGATTGCAAATCTGCACAGAGATTGTCTCTAAGCTGTTTTGGTTTCTGGAGCACATTTTGTAACTTGTCATAGATTGACACCCTTGACTTCTTGTTAGATTGGACCTGAGAGGATCTATGTGAGCTCTACAGACTGGTTCTGCAGAAATTGAGGAATGGACTCTCACTGTTGACAATGTGGACACATGGAGTTGCTGTGATGGACTGGAAAGAGTCAAGGAGCTCAGGAAGGACTTGTGCTTTCTTTCCACATAGACAGAATCTAAAATCACTGATGTCTGGGAAGAGACTTAATTATTCCCACCTAAGCTCAGGCTCAAGCAGGAATGATCCCCTCTCTTTCTACTCCAGCAGACAACTTCTTCATGTGTCCTTTTTCACAATGTGTAACTGCAGTCACTGCTCTGGCAATCATTTGGTGCCAACCTCCATCTAGAACAGCAGCACACAGCATTTTTCAAAAATGGCAAAAGCATCTTGCCCTTCATCAGGCAAGGGGAATTATGGAAAGATCTTTTCTCTGTCCTTTTCCATAGCCTTGACAGGATCAGATCCAGGAATGAATCTGGTCTTTTGTGTCACATGCTGGAAGGGGACCATCACAGCTTATGGGGATTATGATGTTTGATGAAACCTTTTCCAGGAAAGATGGACTTCTGAGACACAGATGCAATATATACTTCTTTCTACATCCTTCCATGGCAGCATTAATAACCTTGTACCTTCATTGATGTGAAATACATGATGCATATTTAATTTGCATAGAAAACTAAAAGTCAGGATAACAGTTTTGGTGGTTTTGTTCACTGTTAATAGGAGAATCAGAACAGGTTTTCAGCTTGAATTCAAGTTTTCTGTGTGCCTGCCTTGTGAAGTCAGTGCTATCTGATGTAGGTCAAATTTGTGCACAGAATCTTGAAGAGAAGTAAGGAATAAAGATTTTTGGAGGTGATAGCCTTTGGCTGGCAATAGATTCCGAGGCAGACGAGGTCATAAAGTTCTGTCACAGCCAGAAATAAGCCAGCTGAAAGTCAAATTTGCAAATTTCAGGGTTCCCCTAGTGTGCTAATCTTGACTTCAGATCGGTGCAGCCAGCTTCAAAGGATGTTGGTCTTAGCTTTTTTCTGGTCTTCTAAACAAGCTGACATGTGACTTCACTTCCTTCCCTCATCCCTCTTTTAAATTTCCCATCTTTAAGAATACCAGACCATTGTGTGAATTAGTCTTTAAGATTTGCTTTCATACCCTAAAATGGACAGATATTCAGAGGTGTAGAAGTCTACTCTTTCTGGAAGCATTATCTGTTAGAAAAACTCCTTCTTTCTTTTAACAGTGTCTTTGTGCATATGTTTAATTAGAGAATCGGATATTTGTGATAACCACATGATTTTTCTTCTCAGCAGATAGTTTGTCACTACAGATTCTGTATAGTTCACCATGTCTGCATCACTGACTGTACCTTCTCTGCAGAAATGACAAACTGCTGGCCATACCTCTGCTAAGTCAGTTGATACTCAAAGCTGACAGCAAGTCATAAGGCAAGCTCTAGATTTTTCTTGATTCCTTCTTTGCATAGTACAGAATATAAACTTGGCTATTACCAAGCTGGCTTGTGTATTAATACCTTGCCTTATTAATCTATCTGCTTAAATTATAGCCATGCATATTTAAGGGCTGTGTTTCATCACCGATTTCCTCATGTGGTAATGATCAAATTACCATTGTTTTAGAATAGAAAGACATAATTTTTAAAACCAAATCTTCAGGGAAAAAAATGATGGACATTAAATGAACAATATGTTCTGTTGCTCAGTGTTTTTTTTTTTCCCTAAAGAATAATTCTTTATATTAAAGTCACTCAGTTTGGAGTTATGCATGATCAAGTAATCTCATCACAACTCTATTGTATCTGCTCGCTCTTTATCCTGTCCTCTTTTCATGCCATTAGGGTAAGCTTTTCCAGATGATAATCCTTTTACCACATTCTGATACTGCTGTGTCCATTTACATCCCTGCAAAATTAAATCCTAGCAAATCATCTAGTACAAGGCAACATCAGCGTGATGTAAGTTCCTGGGAGACTCAGTCCTGGCTAGCAATTCACAGTGTCAGGAGTCTTAGAGCAAATGAACTCACTGAACCACCCTTTCTTATTTAGTCTCACATACCCCACTTAACTATTGATCAGTTTTATACTGACAGGCTCTAGGGTCTTCTGTTTAGTGAGGATTTTTAGTGCCTTATAGAAGATTCTTCTTTCCAGCATCTGTGTTTTACCCTCATTGAGGGATTTCTGCACTCTCAGTCAGGACTGCTATTTCTATTACATAATTACAGTCCTGGAGTGGTTTAAGGATCATACCATGTGGTTATATTTACATAGTGACCAACTCAGCCATCACCTCCAAAGAGCATCCTCTTCAACTGCAACATCCCCCCACTTTACCTCTTTTCTTCCTTACCCTTCTTCATGCTTTCAGCCTCACCTCATGTCTCCTGGACAGTTGTCCCATCCCATCAGTAAAAAACCTAAAAATCAAGTTTGGTCATACTTCTTGGAACTGCTCATGGCCATGAATGTTCACATTTGTCCCCAGTCTTCCCTTCTGGTGTTTGGTTTTTTTCCTTTGTGTATTTTCACTAACTACTTTGGTAAACTTGTAACTCAGTGGTTGCTCTATATGTGCTTTGTTTTTGTGAAAGCAATGCAAATAATATCCTGAAAAAGCTAATTGCATTGTAATTCTGTTTACATTTATGTCAGTTTTTTGACTCTGGATCTCTGACTTCTTTAAAAACATTTGAGGTAGGTGTACAAGCTGTTTTTTAAAAAAAAATATATAAAATAAGAAGTAAAATTTATCTCACATTTGGGTCATGAGAAGACAAGCTAGGGAAATTTAGCAAGGTTTTAGTTTCAGCTCTCCCAACTTTTACAGAACTTTGAAGTCCATCTTATGTTTACTTCCAGAGACAGGTGTTAAAGCATCAAGTGCCAACATTGATCCAGTTACTACGTGGTATTAACAAACACTTTGGGAACTTCAAATAGGAATTCAGAAACGGTCTTGGTGTAACAATACTTCCGAGTTCTCAGAAATAATAAAAATGTAGCTGGAATGGTTTAAGAGTGGTTTGGAGGTCATGTTTTCTATTAAAAAAGTTAGAAAACACTAGACCATGCTCACATCTTTCATGACTGTTTCATACCCTGTTGGGAAAATAAATTTTTGCTATAAAGTCACAAGGGACTGGCAGTAAGACTTCTCCCTCAAATATAAAGTAGCTTCTTCTCCTTTCAGCAGGCATGAAAATCCCCCCTAACTGCAGCTGACCTATTTTGCCCCAGATCTATAATTCTCCATCTTCTATTTGAGCTTTGAATGTAGCTTGTGCTAATCTCAAAGCATTTGAGGCAGTGTGCTGAACTTTTTCATAGTTGATTTTCTTTTTTTTTTTTTTTTTTTTTTTTGAGCGGGGTGGTGGGAGGTCAAGACCTAATTTTCGTGCTAGGAAAACAAGGTACATGAGTTCTTATCTCCTATCAGACATATAACCCCTCATAAATTATTCCTGAGTACACAAACTTTGTAAAATTTTAACCTCTCTGAAGTTAATTTCCTCCTTTCTCACAATAAAAAAGGGATTTAGGATTGCCCAGGTAGAACTTCAACTTATACCTGAGATTAGGTGCCTCAATATACAGAAAACGAGGGCTAAATTCCCAGCTGGTGTAGGTTGATGTGACTGTGTACACTGCTGCATTGGCGTGTACTCTTGCACTTCTACAGAAAATTTGTTCCAGTTGTAGTCAAGTACTGTGGCATTGTGAAATTTATTGATTAAATTGATAGGCATAGAAGATTTTCCCAAAGCAAGAGCAACCTCTGGCCTATTAACATCCAGTCCATTATCTGATTGTTCAAGTAGAACAAGACGTTAACAAGAGGCATTGTGCAATTTGATAGGAAAGTATTTGAGACCCACTGTTTATGTGATGGGTTTTGTACCCAATTGCAAAACTTTGTTTATTTTGTGTCTGTAACAAAAAAATAAAATTCATATCTAACATCTTTCAATGGATTGATCAGGAAACAACTATCTGATGTAGACATTTGACTGTCTCCATATATATATATATATACGCAAAAGAGACTTCATGGTTCTCTTTTAAAGTGTTGTGAGCTGACTGTGAGGTAAGACGCATCGATCTAATAATTCTGTCCCTATTTTGTTGATAGTTGAAAACAAGTATTTTTCTAATCCTTTCTGCAGTAAACATGGCAATAACCTTGATATTAAAGAGTTAGTCTAATTTATAATATTTAAAATTAATTTCCAAATGCATATACAGGTTTCTTCATGATCAACAATAATCTTAAAAGAAACGATTTTAAAACTAGGAACTTTAATTTTTACTTTCTTAGATTTATTTATTATTATCTTTATTTATTGATTGTTTCAAGAGTGTTTTGGTTTATCATGCAATTTTGTCATGGAAAACCATATTCCTTAACGTGAATAGATTATTTTTCTTTTTTTTCTCTCTATAAGGTTTATTTTTTTAAAATTAGAAAATATTGCAGTGGGGCGGGGGGGAAATTCACTTGTGCTTACAAAATGTGCAGTTCTGAACATAAGATTTTGAAAGGAGTTTTTTTGGCTTTGTTTTTTCCCATCAAAGAGAATGAGTGTGTCAGACAGTGTAACACATGAATTCGTAACTTGGTGCTCTGTATGCCAATGGTGTGGTTATTTAGTGCATGCCTTGAGAGTTGATTTTAAAGGTCTTAAAGAGTCTATTTTAATAATTCATATTGATTCAGTAGGGGATGAAGATGCTTGACATGTTAAATGATTAGCATTTACATTATGAACATGTTAATTACTGCATTTTTAATGCTGTTAGCTTTTATAAACCAAGATAAGAGTATTCTTAAAGGGACACGAGTAGATTTGCAACAAACTGGAAACCAATGTTATACAAACCATCCCTAGAAATATTTCCCCTCTTTCTTTTCACTCTTGCATCTCCCCTTTGACTTTTCAATATGGATGTTTTATTTATTTTTATTCTAACACACTAACACTTTGCTAAAAAAAAAACCAAAACAGAACAAAAACAAGTGAAGGAAACTAAAATGAAAGTATTTGGTCATTCAGTTTGCAGTGGTCTGTGGTGATCAAGTGATGAATTGTGTTTTGACTTCCCTTACCTCCCTTCTCCGCACAAGAGGTGGCTGTAATGACCATAGTCATGATGCTTTGGTTTTCAGATCAAGTTAAAAGCTCTTACCTGCTGCAGTGTCTGATTCACAATGGTGTCTATCAAACAAGCAGAATAAAACAATTTACAGATAGGCCTCCCTTCCTTTCAGAAAAATATGGTTTAGCTTGAAGCGATCAAAGCTGTCTTGCAGTAAAGGAAAAGAGAATTTACTTTTGAGTAATGCTGTTTGATAGAATGTTGTGTCACAGACAAGAGAATTAATCTTTTCCTTTATCTCTGGGCCATTTCAGCAACATCTGGACACTTACTGGCACTGACTATCTTGAGAAATCTTTGTGGGACTAAGCTAGGATGAAAACTTGCAGGGTGTATTGAGTTAATGAGGCTGCTGCAATTGATAAGACAATCAGTAAAGAGAAGTCTACCAATACTGGTCAGTGACAGAAATGATCTAGCAAGATCTCTTTGGCAGTGCAGGAGATGGAGATAAGGGAAAATGTCAGATAAAGGTCAAGAAAACCTCTCAGATCAGACTGGGGTACCTTGTCCCCATCCTCATAACATCTAGCTCTTACAGCTGTATTCCAGAGCTGTCCTCCAAGGCAGGGAGCTCCAGAGGATGAGTTGTTTCTATGTAACAGTGAGGAGAAGCTTTTGACAAGTTACTGAGCTGAGTCTAAGGACAGCAATTAAGATGGGTAGGATAGGATAGGATAGGATAGGATAGGATAGGATAGGATAGGATAGGATAGGATAGGGTAGGATATTTCAGTTGGAAGAGACCTACAATGATCATCTAGTCCAACTGCCTGACTAATTCAGGGCTGATCAAAAGTTAAAACAAATTATTAAAGGCATAGTTAATTATTAAGGGCATCACAATTAAAGGGTGATGCCTATATCTCGTTGTAGTATTTTGGCCACTGGTAAATCACTGGAACTACTGAATGGTCCTCACCACAAGCAAGACAGGGACCTGTTGCAGCAGGTCCTGAGGAGGCCACAGAAATTATTAGAGGGATGGAACACCTCTCCTATGAGGACAAGCTGAGAGAGTAGGGGTTGTTCAGCCTGGAGAAGAGAAGACTCCCAGGTGACCTTATTGCAGCTTTTTTTCAGCACTATATAGAAGAGAGACCCTATAAAAAAGATGAGGACAAACTTTTTAGTGGAGCCTGTAGTGACAGAACAAGGGGTAATAGTCATAAACTAAAAGAGTTGGGATTTAGACTAGATATAAGGAGGAAATAATTTACTCTGAGGGTGGTGAAGCACTAGCACATTTTGCCCAGAGAGGTGGTAGAAATCCCATTCCTGGAAACTTTCAAGGTCAGGTTGGATGGGGCTCTGGCAACCTGATGTAGTGGAAGATGTCCCTGCTCACTGCAGAGGTATTGGACTAGATAATCTTGCTATGATGCTGTGACAAAGCACTGCAGGAACTGTGTTTAGAGGTTGGATAGGGAAGGTTATACTCTGAAGACAGAAATGAATCGGAGTTTTTTCTACACTTAGTCCTCTTCAACCTGTTTTGGCTGTTGAAGAGCACTAATGCAGGTACAGATTTAACTTAAGAAGCCTGCAATAACCTTTCTACATGTCCACATATATTTTAAAGAAGTCTTAGCATGAAAAGACTAATCACAGTTCCCATTTTTTTGGAGAGCTGCTTCCAAGTGCTCCTGCATACTGCCTGAAGAGGGTTTTATACTGCAATGGAGGTATGTAATAGCATCATTAATTAAAACTGGAGGAGTTAGGCAGCAAGGGAGGAGGCAGAGGGGAGCAGCCTGTGACTTTCAAATTTAAGGGAGGATTTCTCAAATGCACATTACACATAAACTTTAGGCTACACCTCCTAACAGCATGGCTGCACATGTGTCTGGAGCTTTCATCCCCGTCTTTTGGAGCTTGAAAGTGTGAAGCTCTAAGACGTATTTCTGCATATTCTTTTTTCTGGACAGTCTTGTTGTATCTTAACATTTTTAATCTGTAGGAGGGTGGAAAGGATGAGGAGCTGAAAAACCCCAAGAAAGCAGAACATTTCAAATTTCTTCAATCCAACCAACTGATGGAAAATTCACCAAAAAAAATTCAAAATTTTTCAAGCTATATGAAAACTACCAACTAACTCAGTAATTTATAAAATCCTGAAAAGAAGTACAGATCATGAGATCTTCTGGGGCAAACAATAACCTTGGGTCTGCCTTGTTCTCCTAGCCTTACTGTAAGGGCTACTCTTTCTTTATTACTATTTTTTCTTGCAACCACTATAATTAATACTGAAAGTATTCTTGTTTGGGTTTTCTTTGGGTTTTTTGCTCATAAGAAAAATAGATATTGTGCTATCACCTAAATCCAGGTCTGTATGACAAGAACCAAGTATTCTGAAAGCAGCCAACATAGAAAAACCTTTTCATAGGAAATACATATCCTGGTTCTTGGACTCAGGGAACTCCAGTAAATAGAAATACTGAACTTTCAGAAAGTGTTATTGCCTAGTTCAATAATAAAATGATAATAATCAATTTCCCCCTCCTATTGGCTATATCCTATCATGTACATCTTGAAGTTGGACTTACTAAGGACTTACTAAGCTGGACTTACTGAGTTCCAGCTCAGTAAGTCTTTGTACAGTCCAAGACATCCTCTGGTTAGAAACCTTACACAAGGAGATTGCAGACTTCTTAGTGCAGATTTACATGAGCAGATTAACAGCCTTCCTAGTGGGTTTTTGTTTCTCTGACCAAGTTTTTAGACCAACACCTTTATTCTCGTCATCTTATAGATTCTAAAGGACATTTCTCACATATCTCGAGAAGTCTATGAGTCAGTCTTTTTAAACTTGAAATTAGGTTCCTAAAACTATATCCAAGAATATAAATACTGCCACAGTTTTGGAAAGTGTTAATATGCTGTAAATGTCACCAAACTTGAGTTTTAAAATTAAATTATCTTATAATATATAGCTACTTTCCAGAAGGCGCTTTTCTGAAAATATATAGGGGAGGAATGAAAAATCAGGAATCAGTAATCAAAAATAAAGCTTTCAGTTGCTTAAATCTTCTACATCATCACTGCTGGTTTTATTTTAGATAATTGTGTATTGTTTTCTTTCTATCAAAACTAAAACCCATATGGAGGCTCTGACAAAAAGGAAAAACAATTTTGTGTTCCTTTCCCAATTTTTTCATGAAAGTGCTTCCCTTTTGTAAACATTTTTTTGATATTTTGAATACAAAAAAGAGTATGCCTAAATTTTTCAAAATGAGCACTGCAAATCAGCAACACATGTCCCCAGTGATAAAGTCTAAAAGAGGAGCTTTGGTTGCAAAAGGTGTTTATGTGCTTTTCAGTAACAAGCTGTTACTTTATTTTTTGCTTTTGGTTTTGTACACTTTTCGTTTATTCTACAGACCGAATCAGGAAATATCTGCACCCTGAACAACAATTCATAAATACATGCTTACTCTAGGCATGGTTTTAAATCACCTCTAAATGAACAGAAAAATGGTATTGAGGCCTGCATTAAATATTGCTCCTGAGGAAGGTCCTGACCAGGGATGGATTTAAATACACACTAAAGTCATGTATTCACCCTGTCTCAGACCAGGCACTGTTTGTATAATTAAAATTCACTTTTCCCAAGCTCTTGGACACATGGGATGCAGTACAAAAAATTCTAAATTTTCATAGGAACTAATGTGAAATGAATATACTTAATGCAGTTCAGCCTTAAAACAAGATGAGCAACTATCCCTACCCAATCTGCTCTTTCATCTAGGTCTAAGCAACACTTCCTGGAGGTTTTTCCTGGTTTGGATTTCTTGTCACCAACCAGCGGGTGAATCTTCACACCATTTGTCATTGAAGTGAGATACTCCAACTAACCTGTGAGTAAGAGATAGAAATAAAACATACTGATTAGCTAAACATCACAGAGAACCAGTGACCAGCAGGAGCTGCTGTAGATAATTTGGATTCTTGTAGAGTTAAGATGGGTCTGAGTCTAAGGCTGTGTTGGGTTGAATGTGTTTTGAAGTCTTCATGTGTTCCCCTGAACATCAAGTAAGTTTTGTCCCACAACAGTAAGGAAGTTAACTCTTTTCTAGCAATGTTTCTGCTCTCTTTTGCAGCATCTGTTCATCTTCTTTTGTTTACTTCAGCCAAAAAGGAACTAAAAATGGATATTGAAAATATCTAGGGTGAAAACTGTGCTCGGAGAGTGACTTTCCATTGCTACTCTGTACTGCCAGAGGCAGGTGAGACAGGAGAGCAGGAAGAATTCAGGACAATAGTACACAGCCAGGGAAAAGGTGATGTCAGGATGCAGCAAACTTTAAAATTTGCAATTACTCTTGAGATTTAAGGTGTGTTCAGGGTACAGATTTTCGGTAATGCCTGCAACAATTGTAAAAAATTCCCCAGGTCTTGGAGAGTAACTGAGAAGAGCTGGACTCAGTGCACAGCACAGGGGCTGCTCTGGGTTCTCCTGCAACCTGTTAATGTTTTTAACTACTCTTCTGATAAAATATCTGTTTTATTGAAGTCCTGACTGATGTTACCTGCACTGACAGGCACGGATGCAGTCTACCTGTGGAGAAAGTAAGACCTGTAACATTTAATTATTACTTTTCACGATCCTATATGTTAAGTAGACACCTAGCTTTATATTCACTAAATATTGCATTTTTTGGCCAAACTCTGATCTCTTTTTTTGGTCACCTGTTGATACCTATTGCCTTAATAGGTTTTTGTTTTCCCTTTGATCTCTTTCTAAATAAGGATAAATCTGTTTAATCCTGCAAGGTATTGGGAAGTCATAGGTGCTCTTACACACAGTGAAGTAGTATCAGTTACCCCAAGAAAATAAACTCTTGTAGAAGAAGCAAATAAGATTTAATAGAAAATTATGATCCTTGCCTTTGAGTGCAATGCAACCAATGCAACCACTATCTCGTATATAAGTCCCCTTTCCACAAGAAGACACACCTAAAAGGTAGGTATAATTTCCCAATCAGTGGATTTGTTCCAGTCTCTCTAGATAAAGTACAGTGGACTTGTTCCAGTCTCTCTAGATAAAGTACAGAGATATCAAGTGATTGGTTTAGGACTATTTGGCTTTTATTTACACCCCAAAAAGCTTTTCCAGTAGAGAAAACCTTAAATGCAAATATTTTCAGATATGTGTCTTACTTGTTTATAAGTTTCTTAAAATCATTTATTTGGTTTATCATCTAGTGGTAGCAAGTATTTTTTGGCTTTTTTGCTTTTTTAATTCATTTGTTTCAGAATGCCACTTTGAAGTTTTTTTTTTTTTTTTTTTATTTCTCAGATCTCTGCCTTTATAGGTAACTCTATGTTGGTTACAGCTGTTAGGTACATTTACTTTGTGTAAGTAGGCTCTGGGTTCAGAGTGGGGTCACCAGACCTTATCTGTGCTCATAAATGTGGAGTTTTGCCTATGAATAGGATTATGGGAAGAAAAATCCAGGTATAGACCTGTACATCAGAGCTCTAACAGCCTGTGTTGTGAATAATTCTGCAAAGATGAGATCTGGTGGGGTTTCTCTTTGTGTATGCTTTCATGACTCAAACCCTACGGGTCATATTTGCAAAGTCTTTTTTTTTTTTTTTTTTTTTTTTTTTTCTCCCCGGAAAGCCGTATCTGTCCTTGTCTTTATCTTTGGCATCAATCTCTCTCTATGCTGAGACTGAAAAGTTAAGACACAGAATGGCTTTGTCTGCAGGAGCACACTCAGACCAGTCTTCCAGACTAATTTTCTGCTTGGGTTACTTTCCTAATTATAATTTGTGTTCTCATCATGTCGTGGAAGAGTACATTTTAAATGATCTTGCAATACACAGTGTAGAATACCAGCTTTGTAGCACTGTTCATAAACTAGAATACCAGCTTTTAATTTGTCATAATGTAAATGCCATAATGATTACAAGTTTTCAACCCCGTGATCCATTTTTTTTCCCAGCTATTTGCAAACTGAAGTCTCAAGTTTCATTTTCCCACTCTGTATGTGAGACTATTGGTGCAGGATGTTGATCTACCTCTGGACAATCAGAGCTGTCTATGTTATGCATCATGTTCCAAAACACTATGAAATATGTGGAAAAGGAAAAAAAAAATAATTACATTAATTACGCCCTCTTTAGCTTTCTTGTGCTTTCTAATAGGTTTTAAATTGACTGTTTGGGGTTCTTTACTGATAACCACAAAAAAAAAAGATTCATTCTCCAAATTAATACTAGAAAAAATTTCCTGGGAATGGAGAACTCATTTTTATTGAGTGATAGAACTATGATACATGACTCTGGTGAGACTAGAAGAATCTAAGGTTTCCACTCTGAATTAACCACCTACTCCTGGGAAACAGTCTCATACAAAATTTTCAGGGGCATCTCAATCTATTGAGTCTGTTGAGTCTGGAGAAACACTTTAAAAGAGTGGGGCCATGCACAAAAGCATGTATATGGAAAAAATATAAAAATGTGACATGCATTGTTATACAATTTTTAAAAATAACTTTATTTGTACACTTTGCCTGTCCTAATTAACCTTCTGTTAGGTTCTAACTACAGGTACACCACTGAGTTAGGATTTTATCATAAGCAGGCTAATGTTGCCTTTGTGGTGTTGCTCACATGAAAGCTGGATTGTTTCCTGCTCTAAGGGATCATATCCTAATGTTGGCTAACAACAGGATCAATGGCAACACCCTCTCAACTGCTATGGGTGCATTAGTTATGATGTTAGAAGGAGAAGGAGCTTCCATATCTCCCTGGCCCTGCTTTGCATCTGTTGACAGAGCTTGCATGCTTAGACCTGGTTAGTCCCTGCATGGTGATATGTATTCCTCACCCTTTGTAGTCATCTAGGCAAAATCTCACTGGCACCTTGGTGGATAATAGTTATAGATCACTATTTGGGAGGCTGATTCACCCTGAATGTATATGATAGCATGAGCACTTCTTATTCCAGTGCAGCTGTACTCATTTGAGGATTTTTGCCTAACAAGTGTGAGTGTTTTTGAACAGGATGTGGATGTGTTCAGTTGTGTTATGAAAGATCTGGATATTTGGACTCTGTGTGTGCCCTGAGAACTGTTGGGTTTTTTTTCCCCATGGGTATGAGAGCCCTTCTTTGCAGAGAGTTCAGGAGGATGGTGGAACAACTTCCCAGCATGCCCACTTTGGGTATGATAGCCCAAAGGAAGGACAACCAGTGCCAGCAGTCCTACTGTCATCCCTTCATCTCTCAGTAACTGCAGTCTCTTTGCCCTCATCCAGGCTGCCAAAAACCACCCAGCTGATGCTAGAAATTAACTTGTCTGAGGGAGAGCATGTGAGATCTCACATATCCAGGCATGATAGGAGAGGGGTATGCACAGGTCCCTGGGAAAGTGTATCTCAGCACTTCAATCATCTCCCCAGCCTTGAGCAGCTGAGCTGTGGAAATCACTTTGACGTAAATCTCTCAGCAGCTTTTTTGTCTGAAATAAATGGTGCATAAAGGAAATGCAAAATTATTTGGTGGACAGGATTATCTATGTGTTTACTGCTCTCAGCACTTTTCTTTTGTCTTTTGACTGTGTAGTTCCCATTGGCATGAATAGCTGTGCATGAAGCTAAAGCTTCTGAACATAAGCAGAGTGTAAGAGAGCCCTCCCTTTAAACCCGTGACAGATATGCACTTGAGATTGCAAGAAACGTCAAGTTAGAAGAATTACTAGTAGTAGAAAGTAATTATTTTTAATTTCCAAGGTTTTCTGTTCAGTGTTAACCCAAATGTAAACTTTCTATAATTCTGCATTGTTGTAACTCCCCTGGATGTATTATTTTCATCTCCATTTGCTATTTTACATATGCACCCTCAAACACACATGCACAGAGTTGTGGCACCTCATAACAGTTCTTGTATTTTTCTATCCCTTCAGGTCTATCTTGGTATGTGTTATTCTGTTACCATAACATGCTGATGATATACAATATTTGTACAAAGATTCAAATCAATGTTTATCACATCAGAGCACTATCAGTCAAAAGAAAGCACAAATCAATAGTTCATTAAGCACGAGAGAAATGAATTATTTGAAATTGTTGTTCTCCCCTTTAATACTTTCAAAAGAAATTGCATTGTTTAAATGAAGTTTTATCACTTTTTAGACTAAATGAGTCTGATTTAATGCATCTGATGATAGTCAGTGTTGTATTCATCATGGGATAAATAGAAATGCAAAATTAGCATAGTTTTCAGTTTGTTAAAACTTCTGAGTCATTAAAAATACTCCATGACATAAAAACTATTGGGGGTTTATATGGTTTTCTAAGTTGAATAAAGCAGCTTTTTAGACATCAATAAAATTTTTCAATTGGAATCATTTATTTTCAAAAATCTTGTCTAACAAAAAATGAATAGAGCTACTTTGAAATAGAAGGTATATATTCAATCTAGGAAATGTTAAGTGTAACATTTGTAGAAAAATTACTATTTCAGGTTGTGTTTGGAATTTGACTGAAACAACCAGAGGAATGGAGATAAATGTGTGACAGCTGATCAGCTCAGTCCTTTGTTTTTCATTGGTAATTAATTTGCCTCTCTGCAGTCGGAAGAGCAGAAAACACTATTGTCTGGTATCACATGTGAGTTGAAACTCAAAGAAGAGCCCATTTTTCTTTTTTCTGCACCTATCCAAGCCCATTGGATAACCAGGTGATCTCCTGCACTGGAATATGGGCTAAATATTGTGTCTGTGAAATTCAAATGCACCTTTAGCCCAGCTCATTTCCTAATTCACTAGTAATAAAGTGGTCATTGCTGATGACACAGGGAATTCCTTGTGGTTTTAAAATACAATGACAGAGTATCCACCAGGAACTGCAGAGCATTAGTTGTTGCTTTCACTGGGAATGAGTGTCCTCTATTGATTAGTTTTCACTGCCTGAGCTCAATAAGGCTTTTATTTATGATGACATAGTTTATGATTGCTTATTTATCTGCTGTGCACAAAATGAGCTTAGAATCAAATTGCTGTATTTACCAAAAGGATGTCTGGGTTCTTGAAGAAGTTATTTTACTCCCAGGCATATATCAAAATTGGGTAGAGCAGAAAAAAAAATACCACACTGGCCTTGAAAAATACACAATCTCTTTTTCTAGATATCCTCATCCCCATCACTGAGGCAATGGTTTCCTCTTTGCTCAACTTTTGATCCATTCAAGTGGCCACATGAGAAATTTTATCTTCCAAGGTGAAGTTCCAGTAAAGGCTGAAATTAGGCTATTATTTTGAGTTATTTGCTTGAAAGCTCACGTGTAATCTAGACTGGGTTCAGGAAGTAATTAGGCACGTGCAGAGGAGAAATATCCAGCAAAGACTGTCGAAGATGAAGATGTGCAGCTCTGGGTCAACAGATCCCTGAGCCACATCACTAAGATTTACTGGGGAAGAATGACTTTGACTTCAGGCTTCCCCAGTTACCATATTCTTCCCTGGGGCTTTGCCACAGGGCACTGTCAAGTATGGAGTACTGAGCTGAACAGACCTTTAGCACAACTGTTTTCTTGTTCCTGATTTAAAAAGAGGAAGTTCTTACCTGAGTATTGGCATAAACAGAATAGAAGTGGACTTATATCCTGACAATATTTGCTGAATTGTGCATTTAGGATGATTCTGGGTAATCCACATCAATGGAAGCAACACAAGACAGTATCACTGTTTGCACTGGTAACCTCTTTTCAGGACTCTAAATAGGATCAAAGTAAATGCTCTATAAATTAAACAACTGGTAATAACTAAAACTGGACAAAAATTTTAAATTTTCTGATTCATATCTTTAATCAATTGCAACATGGTGCGATTGCATTTTAGCTGTAGTTTTCCAATTGTTTACTCAATAGAGATTGTTCCATTGCTTTTGATTGACATAATGTTATTGCATTTTTATTGACTTTTATGGTAGTTTTTACAACATTCAAGGTGCATAAGTTAAACAGAAAAGTAACATAGTAACATTTCAAGATGGAAGGAGGCCATAAAGATGCAGAGCAAGTGTAATTTACAATAACAGGAAATTACAAATTAAGGATAACTCCCTTGCTCTCATGCCTAGTTAGTCCCTCTATACATGTTTTTGGAATATGTCAGTAAAACATGAAGTGTTTGCATACCATAAAAAGTTAATGGATGATAGAGTTGGCAAATACTTTAAGATTATTATTAAGATTATTTTAGATATGATTAGACTGAAATTCAGCTGCAAACAAGTACCTACACAGGACTTTTGAGCTGTAAAATTGTTAATTATTTGAAGAACTGGGTTTGGTTTAAATCAAGCAAAGCCAATAAAAAAGATGTGGAGTTTTAAGCACATGTAAGGAACATAAACATAAATATAATCTTGAAAACGGTCAAACATGCTCCCTGAAAGCTCTCTGTGTGTAAGTTGTTTCAGACAAGCCATTTGAGTTCAATAGAGCCTGTGCGTGGCCTCTGTGAAAGCGTAGTTATGTGGAAAACTTCAAAGCACGTACTTGCCAAGATTTTTTTTTTTCCCTTTTACTGTCTATGTAGTTATACACACTCTCTGGCTGCTACTTGTAACTGTGCCTTTTTGTTGAATGAGTTCCATTAAAACCATGTCTTTTAGGAGTCTCTCGTCTTGCTTTTGGAGAGCACATAGTTATATTTTTACATCTGTGGCCTTCTAAGTGATGAGCCCCTGTACAGAACCTTTTAATAATTATTACCAATTATTTCACAGTGCTCATAATGTCATCTTTTGATGTCTGTGTTTGCCCATATATAAAATAGGAGAACTACATTACAGAATCTCTTTGAGTTCAGCTGGCCAATATTTGTAAGACTTTTTTAGAGTTACAGTAAGTTAATAAAATTTTGTTCAACTGTTCTTTTTCTGAAGCCAAAAGAGTGACTTTCCTATCAAATATGGGTCTTTTCTGAGAGTGTCTGATTTCACATTGAGACACAAAAAAGATTTTGCAGTCAGACATCTAAAGATAGGGTTGGTTTTGGGGGGTTTTTTTGTTTGTTTGTTGGGGGGGGTTGTTTTTTGTTTTTTGTTTTTCCAATAAAACTTCTATAGTTTCACTAACAATAGCAATCACATTGATCAAGTCTACCTAGCACACTGGGGAAAAAGAGGGAAGCAATAATGCAGGACAGTCCTTTATTATGCCCTAAATTAATACAGTTGGTTTCTTGAATTAGTCCCTCTGTTTTCACTTTGTTGTGAGAAAGAGGGATGTTTTTAAAGATTATTCATATAATCTTAAATTAATCTCCTGATGTTGGTGAAATTAACTTCTGCAGAATACCCTATTTCTCTTCTCTAATCACAAAGAGGATCTAGGGTGACCAGCTCACATCTAGGTGTCATGAATATCACCCTGAGATCATCATAGCCCAGATCATGATAGATCTCTCTGTAACACACAGCCTTTAGTTGTTCCTCAGTAAATTTCTCCTGGTAATGCCCCCAGGTGACAAAGTATCTGTCAGTCTGACCAAGTTAGAGTAAAGGAAGCTGTCCAAAGTCCTTGTAAGACCTATGACTTACAGTTCCCGAACTAAGCTGGCAGAGTGAGATTAAAAAGCCCATGATATGCTGATATGAAACCCCCATGGGAAAGAGCATCCCCGTGGCCAAAGGGAGCACATGACAAAGAACTGCCTCCTCATTAAATGTGCTACATATTATACCCTTATAATATATAAGATTACTTGGGAGAATACTTTAGCTATATAAAAAGCTGTGCCATGATCACAGTGTTTCCATTGCATTTAGATGGACCAGTCAGAAAGTAGAAATAATAATGAAAGGAAGATTGCAGTTGTCTATCAAATACTGTGGAGCTTTCCCATAAAATGATAGCAAAGGCTTCTCTTCACAACAAGGCATTTTGCCAGATAAGCATTATTATGTTGCCTTTACACATGGGACTCACTGCAGTTGTTGTGACCACTGAACTTTCTCTCAGGCATCTGCCCACATCTTATTATGATCAAAATTCCTCATCATTAATCCCATTACATTGTTCTTGGTCACAGGATAAGTTTGTCAATGGATGATCTCACCCTCTCTAATCTCATTAGTTTAGAAAATTTCTTTTCTAAATATACTTATCATAATCTTATCATCACAACCCTTGGGAAGTTTGGCCCCAACAGCGCTGTCATGAGTGGTGTTTTTTATTGGGGTTTTTTTTTTAATATTTCACAATTTGATAAGAAAGTTGGCATTTAACCCTCAATAGCCTTTGATGAGACAAAGAAGAGCTCCAGTAATGACACAACAGATGACTGCATATTATGGATTTCAATTCCTTCTTCTTGGTAGAACTTTGATTTTCAAAGATCTGTTTCTGCATACTACCATTTCTCACAGGCATCTACAGAGAGACATAATTTGCAGTCTACTGAATGCTGACTATATCCCTGACTGTACCACTGTTTTGATAGAACCTGCTCAATTATACTGAGTTGTGCTTTTCCTCAGAACAGTCAAAATTTCAACTCTACAAATATTATTTGAACTGACAGTTGATATTGGATAAGCCTGAACTCTGTCAATTAATTTTTTAAGGAAAATAAAAATCTTTTCTGCATCTAATTTTCTCATTCTCCAGGTGTTCTAAGATACAGTAATGCTTTCTCACACCTGAGTCCATTATTTCTGTAGCTGGTCTTTAAAAGGTAGGTAAAGGAGGGAAAGCTGTTGATGTAGCACATCCTTTATAAATTAAGGTAGAAGTCATAGTTTTTTGAGCACATGGCTTCATTTGAAGCTTAGGTTTGAGTTCACTTTTACCTGAACAGATTCAAAATAGACCTCATGGCTCCCACGGAGAGCTGAACAGACACCAGATTATTCTGTAGTAAATTTAATGCTATTTTGTAGAAAGAGTGAAGCTGATAAGAAAAAACCACAAGATTATTTTGAGTCTGAAAGAGACATCAACTGACTGTAGAGCTCTCAAACCTAGCATGGTGGATGCTTGCTTTGGAGAGGAGACAGATCTATGTGTCCATCCCTGTTTCAAACTCTGTTTATGCATTTTTTTCTAATGACTTTTTCATGTAAATTCTGCTCTCCCCCTGGGTTAGATTAGAGCCCTTGGAATAACAAAATGAAGTTAGGCACAAATTAATATGTGGGTTTACTTCTCTGCTCCTCTGAGGTCTCATGAGGTTATTCATGAGTATATGAATGACCACAGTCTGGTTCTGAATCTGTTTTCAGGTCCCTTGTGTTCCCCAAATCAAGCTTTTCTTGTATTTATATGTTGTTTATGGTTCAATATCAGCCATCATACTTTAGTCATCCAGTCATTATTTAGATTTTAATTGGCCAGTCCAGGGATTGGAGCAATACCATACGACTGAAATAAAACATGATGTACACTGTACATTTCCCAGTGAGTAGGTGCCAGTCATTAATATCTTATAGTTTGGAAACCGATTGCCAAAGCTGCTTAGTCAATGTTTATGAACTAATCAATTTTCAGAAATCAATACTAGCTTGCAAACAATTTCTGAGAATAAAGGTAGACACACAAAATATCAATAGCAACAATTCAGATAGCTCTGTGGAGAAGACTCTCCTTGGAGTTAAAATCCCTTTTGAACAGACAGATCATTTATGAGCTCAGTCACCCCCAGCAACTCAAAGAAGCTGATCCCAGGCGACTTGTGCAACAGGCAATTTGAATGAGACAAATTTGATGTGGTTTACTGTTTAGTGTAGTTGCATAGACCCTTTGCCATACACTTCCAGGCCTCTTGTGGCTTTGTGTATCCTGAGGAATATCACTACTGAATAATTACATAAGTAAGTCTGGTCTCCTAATCCTCATGGTTTAGCCAGTTTTCACCTTCACTGCTGTTAAGCCAATCAATTCAATTTCCAACTACTAACATACCCTTTAATTATATATCCTTCCATGCCTTACATTTCTGCTTTTATTTCCTCTGACATACTTTCTTTTTCCTAAACATAGCCACAAATCCTTCAGCTATAGTTCATAACTTCTTATGGAGTATTTCTATTAATTTTCTCCTCAGTCCTATCTTCCTTTCTTTTATCATATATCACCTTTCAGTAAAAAAGTCTTACTACTTCTTCACAACTCCTTTAAATATTTATAGAAAACTCTTCCTCTCTCCTTCTCCTATGAAATTCAGCATGTTCCAGAAAATCAATGCAGTGACCATGCACCATTTCAAATCTTAATGCAATTTAATCCTGGGAACTGATGTTGTCCATATGCATTTGGTGACCAATTAGCAACTCTCCAGTGTTACACAATAACTTTACGACAGGCAGATGTTGGCCAAAACAGGGTGAAGTGTCAGCACTCCAGAAAGCTTTCAAATCCTTATCCAGCTACAGCTGCATCCAAGAACCTTGTCCAAAAATTAACCACTAATCACACACATAAAGCCTCACTTGCATGCATGAATACAGGTCAGCCATCAGTGTATATGAAATAGAGCTTCTGGGAAAACAAAAGTTATGTATGAATGATTGAATATCTCTCTGGCAAGAAAAACCTTCTTTCTTTCCAGTAGGTGAATGAAATTGCAAGAATTATGTTGTGGGCAAGGAAAGGTTTCTAATTTGCAGTGCTCAAGTCTTTTGTACTTCTGAAGTCCTGAGAAATCCCCTTGAATGAGGAGAGTTTTGAACTTGAATCCCAAGGAGAGGTTAGGTCTGTAAGGTAGTATATCTCCAGATCAAGATCTTCTTCCATGAGGGAAATCCTATGCACTTTGCTAGAGAATGGAAGTTGAGATGGAGGGAGCCTGGGAGTCTGTTCCTGCATCAAATGTCAAAAACACAGTAATAAATATCCCTTTTCCTTTAATGTATATCTTCTGTTAGAGATGATTTAGGGATATCTGGTCAATAAATAGTCTCATAGATGAGTACTATAGTTGAAACTAGAGGTCAGTTTTCCATTATCCAGCAGCTCAAGACACTTTTCAAGGGTATCCAGAAAACAGTAGGGTTGTTCCTGCACAATGTTGCTGTGAGCCAGGAACTTGGCATGTAATAGTGAAACAAACATCTCCAGTGGCTCCCTGTCACACTACAGAACACTAGAGAAAATGGTTCATCTTTGAGGACCTCCTGTGAGCTTGTAATTGGAGTCAAAGTGCCACCTTGATCCCTGAATATGATCTGAAAATGTCATAAAAAAAGAAAAATGTTGTAGTTCTGTAAGCTGTTCATCAGACAACATAAATGGACACTATCAGTACATTTTTTAGATTTAATATAATCCCTATATTAACATATATTTAACATTACTTAACATGATCCTCACTTTAACATACAGAGATTTAATATCACTACAAACAGCTGACCCTTCCAGGTGGAAGAGGAACCACATGAAACAAATGAAGACTTGTGTAAATGTTCTTACTCTGGGGGAAAATAAATAAATAAATAAAATTGGGTGGTCATTTGTTAATTAGCTCTATTAATTACACTTCCACTAAGCAGAAACAGATCAGTCAGGATTTAGGCTGAAATAAAGCGGTGTTCAATAAATGCACTCTCTGACCCCTGCGGCAGTCTGATGCATTCCTGGGAACTGTTTATCCTGTAAAAGGCAGGAGTGTAACTTGTTCTCAGGAACAAGCCCAGCAAAGATTAAAGGAGTAATTAAAGACCAAAACTTCATGCTATAATATAAAAACCTCTTAACAACTTCAGCTATAGTGAAGGTTTATATTATAAATAGATTTAAATGCTAGGTTGGCTTTCTGAGCACTCTATTTTCAGATATATGGCTGAACTGAGAGTTTTCATTGGCTAATTAGTTGTGGTAGAACAAATTTCTGCACCTTAGGTTGATTTAGTCCTTGGAGTCTCTGTGTGAATTTCTGAAAGCAGAAAGTATGTGTATAATTGCTCAGCAACCTGACTGGAGAGTTGTAAGGAACTGCACGTTAATATCCATTAAGTGCATTTGAAAAACCTTCTGTGTAGGTAAGCTGAACACAGAGATCAACACGTAGGAGAAAATGGCATATTTGTACTTTGTTCACTCATGCAGGACAGCCCACCGCACAAGCAGCATGGCCCTGGGAGGCAAAGAAATGGATTTTCCCTGTTCTTCTACTACTAACTGGTGACTTGGGGCAAGAAATGTGCCTGTGTTGTGCCAGGACTTCTCAGTGTATAAAATAAAGTTTATCTCCTTTCCCTGTGGGATGTTGGGGTAGGGAAACATGAAGAAACATCTCACAACCTGACCTGTGCACTTGCCTTCCAGTACCTAGTTCAGTGGAGGCTTAAACTGACTACGAGCTCTGCTAACCAAATTTCCCTTGTTTAACTTTCAGGAGAATAAATATTTTTTTGCATTCTATTACTTTAAAAAGAGTACACAGAGAAATGAACAAGTACTTAAACCCTAGCCCACCAACCATACCATTGTGCTACATGGGTATAGGAACATCACTATGACATCATCCACCTCTGCATTGGTCTGTGCACAGGCATGGATTTCAGAGGAAACACTTGTAATGTGTGAGATTCACCATGGGTGTGAAGCTTGGCATGGTGAATCTCACACATTGGCTGCAATTTCTCAAAGTCAGGAAGGGAGAGGGAAAGGGAATTTGTCTTTTGTTACAAAGGCACAACTCGAGGCAGAGCATAATATACAATAAATAATACTAATAGTTCCAAAGTAGAAGTCTTCTATCTAAAAACTTATTTGGTGTGTGGAACACTTAATTTAAGCATTTATTTTCATGTATGCATCTTTAAAAAGTCATTTTTAACATGAAATCTGACAGCATTCATTCATCTTCTCCAATTTAATTTTACCATTTCAGGGCTTACAATGCAAAATTTCAAGTTTTTTGTTGTTTTGGTTTGGGGTGTTTTGTGGGGGTTTTTTGTTTGTTTTGGGGTTTTTTTTATGCAGGAGGTCAGACAAGACAAGAATTGAGATCTTTTTTGGCCTTAAAATGTAGGAAACAGAATATTCTATGTACATGTAGTGTCTTCTGTGACACAAAAAAAAGTGCCTTTTAATAGCAACAGAAGCAAAGCCCTTTCTCTAGCACATGTACCAGTATACCAAGAAAAATAGTACAGGAAGGCTGGGGAGAGACTTTTTTCAAGGGCAAGTAGTGACAGAACATGGGGTGATGGTTTGAACCTGGAAGAGGGGAAATGGAAATGAGAGGTAAGGAAGAAATTCTTTGGTGTGAGGGTGGTGAGACACTGGAACAGGTTGCCCAGAGAAGCTGTGGCTGCTCCTCCCTGGAAGTGTTCTCAGCCAGGTTGGATGAAGCTTTGAGCAACCTGGTCTAGTGGAAGGTGTCCCTGCTGATGGCAGGGGCACTGGAACTGGATGAGCTTTAAGGTCCCTTCCAAACCAAAACATTATATGATTCTATGTTTCTATCTGTTAGTTTGCAGGTAAGAACTGTATTTTTTAATTATCAGTAAAGAGCCAAACAGTGCTGTTGGATTACATGCAGTAAAGCCACTGTTTAATAATGAGAATGTTATTGCTACTGAGAATAATTGTCCTTGGGAACTGTAATGTCTGTTGACCACCTTATTCCCATAAATATTGATAAAATATGATAAAGGGCATTACTAAATCCCTGTTAGATGAAAAGCATAATCCCAGTACAGACACAGTGTTAACTAGTGCTTTGGGACCATCAGACTCTGTTAACTGTTGTTATTGGGTAGGTTTTATGCCTTTCCAGCTGACTCATTTTCATACTTTTATGTATATTTTTTTTAGAAGGGTGAAAAATAGCTAGAAAGTCATCTTTGAACAAAAAGAACGTGTCTGAAACAGCCAAAGTGAGAGGAAAAAACAGGGCCAATTTAAAAGTTCACACAGGAGTTCATGTACTCATTTTCATATCAGCTACATGGAACCTTGTGGGAGGCATGTGAATGCGGGAGGGCGAGATAGCCCCCAGCAAGCACCCCAGTATGTCTCTTGTTCTCTCGGATTTAGTGTAGAAATCTTGCCTGTACAACTATTTCTTCTGGCTTGAGGCTCTACAGCTCTGAAACTTCGTAAAAAGAGAGAGAAAAAAAAAAAAAGGGGAAAGAAAGTATCCCTAAAGGCCTAGTTCCATGATTTGAAAGCCAATTTTTAACAGCGTACATAACTTTCAAGATTAGATACCCTGAAGCAAAGAGTTCAGAAAGTTTGGTTTCTTGCTCCACAGGAAATGTTTGGAAGTTCCATGAAATTGTGTGTGGCAAGTCCTGGTGAGGGTTGGATAGGGCAAGCCCCAAAATATTGAAGTGCAAAACAGGGAATGCTTTAAAAAAATACCCTGTTGGGCAGCTGCCTTGGAGAAGAAACATATTTCAGGTCTGAAAGGTTTGAGTGTTTGTCCCATCATTTTAATCAAGGAAAAGCTTCACAGGACAGACCCCTTGCAGTGATAGTGTGCCTTGTTCAGATATGTTTTACAACTGTTTGGGCCAATGTGAGTCAATTCACTTAATGAAGCTCCTCCTGATTTATATCATGATAAGTACAGTTGGAAGGAAGCAGGGAGAGTAATTCTGGCAAAAGCAGTTTCACGTGATATTCCATTAACCTACTTTCACACAAAGATGCTGTCCCTTTCTTTTCTCCCTTTAATTTCTATTATGTTCAGTTCTGAATTATGAGGCTGGAAGTTGGTTCATTCCTGTCTTCGCACTTAAGATAAATAACATAACAGATGTGTCACTGTGAAGCTCTACATGGATAGCTATTTTTCTCCCACTGAATTGCAACTTGGAAACAATGTTAGATGACAGTTGTGGACATTGAAAATTGCTTGAAATGCGAGAGGAATATTAAATTCTGAACTCAGTCCAGCTTTTAATAACGTGCCAGCCTTTGTCATCAGTTATTCAACAATAGATATGCATTCTACCAGAGAAAAATACCCCATGGTATTATCTCAATGTACATGTATTGCAAATTATCAGATAGCACTACAGAGCAATTACACATGGGTGCAACGTGGTCCCTTGTAATCTTTTGGGTTTTGTCTACTGGAGCCTTCTTTGTCTAATAAAAAACAATTTGGTATCCAGTGGGGAAAAGGAGTTGTACTTTGCAGGTGATTGTTGTTATTACGCATGCAGTGCGTGGTGTTTGGGGGATTTGTTGGTTGTTTTTTTGTTGGGGTTTTTTTGTGCTTGGTTGTTTTGTTGGGTTTTTTGTTGTGTTGTTATTGGTGGTGGGTTTTTTTTCCAAAATATATCTGTATTGTGGTCAGGCTGGACACCATGGTTCCTACGTATTGGATGCTGCAAAATTCTTCCACCGCTATTGTGGCTCTCAACGGGGTTTCTCCTTGCATGTAAATATACAGCCAGTGGGTCATTACAGGTAGGAAGAACACAAAGAAACTGTGAGAAGTACAAGTAACACTGAATTAAAGCTAGTTTGTGCTAAGAATTGCAAAGGGAAATAGAACTTCTCTGTGTACATATATGAAAGGGACAAAAGAAAGAGATTATATAAAGATTCAAGAAAGATGGGAATGCTTAAAGGCACCTGGAGAAGAAGTAATGCATTTGCTAAAACCAGTTATTTCAACATTATTTCAATAATAGTTACTTGCATAGGAGAATTTCACCATTTAACCACATGTGGAAAGTCTCTGTTGACAAGAACATCCCTGAAATCCTCAGGTCCTTGACAAACTGGAATAAACCTGTTTTGTGTGACACACCAAACCCTCAGAGAGAATTCCTCTAAGTAAAAAGAAAATTGCACTTTATTTTGTAGAAATCATTTTGGAAGATACTGGGAGCTATTCTGCACCAGGAGGCTTATTGTTAACTTCAATACAAGCAGAGATAGGCATTTGCTGAAAGCACAACAAAACTCCCTAAATGTTTTATAGTCAGCACATTACCTTTTCACACTCCAGCTTTCTTAAAATATTGAAACAATTACTTTCTAATGTTGAACTTATATTTTATAATTTATGCTGCTTGATTACTTTTGGCATCTCATTCAGTGAGAACAACGAGGAGGCTTGTCAATTCTATGTTTGCTTCTATTGATTGCTATTATTTATTCATTAGCTTGTTTATTTGTGTCATGCTGGCAATATGCATGATGCTATACAGACAGCTAAGAAAGCATTGACAATCGACATGCAAATGCAGAAAGGAAGTCACAATTCAACATGAGTGATCTGACTATGGATGGTCTTGCTAACTGCAGTGTTTTTAAGAATTCTAGTGTTTGGCAATTTTGTTCCATCCTTTTTCTGCCTGACGTCAATGAGACCCAGCTAAAGTTTCTGCACTGATACCAATATGACTCAGTGACAATCTAGCGGAAACTGGGGAGACATATGGTTTAATAGGGATATTATGAAATAGGGTTTGATGTGCTGGAAAGGAGAAGTAAATACAGAATCTTCGCAGTCCCTTGAGAACTGGTAAAACAAGCAAACAGAACAACGAATGTAAAATTTTATGGAACTCTAATAAATATTTAATATTTAGACACTGGGAGTACCCTAAAGTCCTATTTGTGAGTCACCACTGTCATAGCTAGATCTTTGGGAATAATTTCTTAGTGTTTGCTTCAGCCACAGCACAAAATGTGATTAAGTAAAATGCCATGACATTGCTTTTAATCACTCAGGAAATACATCTTTATTTTTTCTTTTCTTCTAAAATTGGCCACTTTTAACATATATTTAACATTTGGAAAGGAGCACTAAAATCAGCAGAGGACAGATTCCACAGTCCATTGTTTAACTCATCATTTTCTAAAGTTGTTAGAGACTTAAATTCAAGTTCATGCTTTCAAGCAAAGAGGAAATTTAAACTCCAATCTCCTTCTTCCCAGATGATTACGCTGCTCATTTGGGTGGAGATGGAAAAGTCCAAATTTCTTTGACATTTCTTTCTTAGACATTGTCATGGCATCCAAATTCCTTTGGGGATCTATCTCACCAAATTTAAATTATCCTATTTAGTAATATGTATTTGGGCATTCCAATTGTCCTTCAGCACTGCTTCCCAACTGACTCACTAACTATAACACAAATATGTGAAAACTTTAAGCTGAAATAGTGCCTTCAGGAAATAAATGTTTTCCTGAGGAGAAACTATTCACCATTATGTACTCTAGGTTCAGTCTTGCAATGATTTATGTCTACACTTAATTTTACAGTGGAAGTAGCTATGCTGAAGTCAGTGGGATTGCTCAGAGTTCAGAAAGTTAAGCACATATATGAATTTTGTGGGATTGAGCCAATGAAGAAGAATTCTGCCATTAACAGGCAATACAAATGAGAAAGAGCTTGTTGAGTATATACATTCGTATAGCATCCCTTAGTCTAGTCATTAAACCATGCCTATTTCTTGCATTGCTTATGAGAACAATAGCAGAAGTAGTCCTTAAAGGATCTTAACTCCTTGAGATCCTTGTGGTTTCCAATTGACTGGATTTATGTTACAGCTGCTCATTCCCTCCAAGTTAAGTATGTGCAGACTTTGTATTTGTATGTCCATCCTGACATAGTGGAGAGAGCCCACACTGATGGAGAGGTTGAGCTGCTAATTTCTGTGAATTATTGTTTGGTTTTAGCACCCCAAAAAGGATAGGTGTCTCCAAATCCAAGAACTTCAAAGCTTTCCCAAGATTTCTGGATACCTTCCAAAAGGGATTTAACTATCAAAATGCTCTTGAGGATCTGGGATTCAACCTGTTTGAGGTTTTGTTTCCTAAAGATAAATACCGAAAGAATAATTCTTCAGTACTCTTTAGAGGTCATGTCAGACTAGAGAAGTATACACTTAACGACTGTAAGAGGCTTAGGGTAGGAAATAGTAATAGCAATGGTAAAAATTCTTTATATATCCAAAAAGATTAAACTTGAATTTGGGCATTTGAATGTAGCTGGGACAAAATAGTCACATTTAATTACATAAAAGTCTTCTTTAAAACTAGCTGACAAAATATTATTTAGCCACTTGCCTATTAAAAATGTGCTCAACAGTATGGTTAAATTACTACCTAGTGTTTGTTTCCTAATGTATTGTATCAAGTGAAGGGCAAAGATGGAAATCCATAATATGAAATCAATTTCGTTCAAAGCTAGTAAACTCAAACAGCAATAGGAGATTTGAATTATTTCCCCCTGCCTCCCACCATCTTATTTTTATTAAATAGAAATCAAACTGAGGCTTTGTAGAACCTTTTGGGAATAAAAATGATCTTATTATATTTCTTAGTAAACAGTAACACCTAGAAATTTGATTTCTGGCAGAATCTTGTGTTTGGCAGGGATGTTGTTTGTCAGGAAGCACTGCTTGCAGAAGGATTCATTATAAACTTTGATTTCACAGGTGAGAAATTAAATCAGTATGTTTCTCACAAAACCAACTTTCTGTGCTTTGGGGATGAATCAGCTGATGGAAGGAGGATGTCAGGGAAAGAAGATGAAGGAAAGAAACCATTGCAAACAGATGTGTGTTTGTAGAGAACAGTTTTGGTTTCTAGCTGGTGGTCATGTGGTTTATCTCAAAACACTTACACAGTGCTTTGTATAAGCACAGTATCATTAGCATTACTAAACCAAACTCCCCAAAAAGCACGTTACAGGGGTGATGCAAGACTGATTTTCTAAAACATATCTCTGGTAAATACAGAGAAACTGTTGTACCTGCAGTAATGTTACTCTAGCAATTAATGTATATCCTGGTTTTGGTTGGGATGGAGCTAATTTTCTTCTTAGTAGGTAGAATAGCCCTGTGTTTTGGTTTCAGTATGGAATCTAGTATGAGAAGAACATGGATAATATACTGATGTTTTTAGTTGTTGTTGGGAAATCAAGGACTTTACAATTTCCCCTTTTTTTTGCTAGTCTGCAGGTGCAGAAGATGCTAAGGGGAGTACAGTAAGACTAACAGACCCAAACTGGCATTTACATGTGCCAATGGGATATTCCATATCATATAACATTTTGTTCAGTGTATAAATGAGGGCTGACCAGAAAGCTCTCCCTCTCTTTCCCTCTTCTGGGATTGGAGTTTCATTTTTTTCAGGGTTTCCACTCCTCTGGGATTGCTAGCCAGTGAATGGGCTGGGCATCGTTGGGTGGTTGGTAAGAAATTGCATCGTATATCATTTACTTGTATATTCCATTATTACTGTTATTATCATTATTATTGTCATTTTTTATTATTATTTTTTTTTTACTTCAACCCCCAATTTCTCTCACTTCTACCTTTCTGATTCTCTCCCCCATCCCACTGGGTAGTGGAGGGTGAGTGAGTGCCTGTGTGGTGTTTGGCTGCCAGATCAGTTATAACCATGACAATGTATAACATGAGGGAAGGGTTTACAGACTGTGGACTGATGGTGAAGTATCCTCAAAGTAGTTAGTTTTACAAAACCTCCAGGGAAGTTCTTATCTTGCAGTTCTAAACAGTAGAATTTCTTTTGACTTGCTGATTTCAATTATTGCATGCATCACTATGAACTTCTAGTTAGTAACCATGGTCCACCTAATCTATGGCTGCATTTCAGGAGTAGAGAACTCTCTCTGCTAGTTCTCTCTTCTGTATACATACCTACAAATATATAGATGCTTTCAAGAAAAGTTTAAGTTTTCCCTACATTTGTTGCAAGGGAACATAAATCATGGGAATGCAAAACCCATGAAAAACCACAAGAAGAAACCTTCAGGCATCTCTGAAAGTCAGTTTCATCTTCTCAAGAGAATCAGTAGGTGTGGTGATATGAGGTGCTATTTATGGGCAAGAAGAGATCAGTATGGGACTTCCAGAAATGACTAGTGATTTGTATTGCTGAAAAACTCTCTGGAACTTTTAAGCATGCTTCTGACAGTGAAATCCTGCAAGCCCTTTAGTCCATGATGAAACTTTTGGCTAAAGTCCTTTTAAATCTTCCCATTTCAGTTTCCATTCAGTGACTTCAATTATTATTTGGAGACTTCTGATAAATGATGACATGCAAACATAGCCTTAATGAACTGCTGTTATTAATCATTCCTCTCCATCCCATGGCCTCTAGAAATCCTTTGGGCATTTATAGACAGCGAACCATTACTCAGAAGCACTACATGAAGGGAGCTACGTAGCAGCAGTTCTCTTCTAGAGAGGCTGTGTAGCCATTTAGCTGTGTGTACCCCATGTCTCCCTGTCCTACAATGACCAGGATTAGCAAGGAAACTCCATTGCACCTATATCTTCACTGCCAATAAAACCACACACATTAGTTGCACACTTGATAGTAGCTTGTATGATGTGAAATGTAAGGTCTTTTGGAGAAAAGCTTTAATCAGCTTGTTTTCCTTAAGCTTCTTATGATTAAGAAACATGTGTTTGGCATTACAATACCAATTGTTCAATATTATGCTCACTAACAACATGAGGAACCTGGGTTAGGTGTTCAGCCCAGAAAAACATTTAGATCAGAATGAAAAATCACTATATGATAGACATCTAATCAGCACACCCAGGGGGAAAAAGTTACCTAAGGTTATTTCTGCAAACAGTGAAATAAGTGGGTATAGAATCACAGATTCTTAGAATGGTTTCGGTTGTAAGAGACTTCTAAAGTCCAACCCCAATGCAGTGAGCAGGGACATCTTCAACTACATCAGGTTCCTCAGAGCCCCGTCCAACCTCATCTTGAATATTTCCAGAGATGGGGCTTCTCTCACCTCTCTGGGCAACCTGTTCCAGTGTCTCACCACCCTCACACAAAAGAATTTCTTTCTTATATCTACATCCATATCCTTATGTCTAACTCTCCCATCTTATATTTTAAAATCATTATCCTTTATCCTATCACTACAGACCCTGCTAAAAAATTTGTCCCATCTTTGTTACAGGCCCCTTCAGGTACTGGAAGGCCTCTAGAAGGTCTCCCTGGAGCCTTCTCTTCTCCAGGCTGAACAACCTCAGCTCTCAGTCTGTCCTCATAGCAGAGGTGTTGCATCCCTCTGATCATTTTTGCAACCTCCTCTGGACCTGCTCCGAAAGGTACCATGTCTTTCTTGTGCTGAGGACCCTAAAACTGGATGCAGCACTGCAGGTGGTGTCTCATCAGATTCTAGGGGGACAGAATCACCTCCCTCAACCTGCTGGCAACACTTCTTTTGATGCCATCCCAGGATATGATTGGCCTTCTGGGCCATGAGTGCACATTGTTTGCACATGTCCAGCTTTTCATCCACCAGCATCCCCAAGTCCTTCTCTGCAAGGCTGCTCTCAATGCCTTCATCCCCCTGTTTGTATTGATACCAGGGGTTGTCCTGACCCAGGTGTAGGACCTTGCACTTGGCCTTGTTGAACCTCATAAGGTTCACATGCACCCACTTCTTGAGTTTATCCAGGTACCTCTGGATGGCATCCCATCCTTCAGGAGTGTAAACTGCACCACTCAGCTTGGTGTCATCAGCAAACTTGCTGAGTGTGCACTCAATCCCACTGTCTATGTAACTGAATTAAACAGTGCTGATCCCAGTGAACCCCTGAGGGACATCACTCATCTCTCATCTCCATCTGGATATTGAGCTGTTAAACACTACTCTGTGGGTGCAACCATCTATTCAGTACCTCATCCCCCAAACTGTCCACCCATGAAATCCATATCCCTCCAGTTCAGAGAGAGGGATGTTGTGCAGGACTGTGTCAAAGGCCTTACAGAAGTCCAGATAGATGACATCTGTAGCCCATCCAGGCACCCATTAAATGCTGAGTATCCTTTTATGAGCATCTATCCCTTGTTTTTGAAAAGGTAACAAACCCTGATGTGCACCCCAAGGATGAGACAGGATAAATCCTGTTTTTTTTGTCAATGGATTAAAGTTACAGAAGCCAACAAACAGGGCATGAGGTAGCTATTAGGAAAGGTGAGGATAAGTCATGAAGACGAATGGCCCATGAAGGTGTGGATTACCTTGCTGGGAAAGGAAATACAGGTCTTCTCTCTTCCCCATTAGCTCATGATTTATGCATTTATACAGCAAAACTGGAATTCTGTATCCAGATCAGACATCTATGTTTTAAAGTGAAAAACTGCACATTGAAAAGCTGCAATTGCAGACTAAAGTCACACAGTTATTTAAGAGCTGGCAAAAATGGCTCCTAGTCAGACACTTTGGGAATACAATCTGCTTAATTTATCAAAAACAGTTACCAGAGAGTTAATTGAGTACCTTCAGAGGAAGAAAACAGCAAATCTCTTAAAAAACAATAAGAAAGTTCTAAGAAGCCTAAAAGCTGACACCAGACAAATTCAAATGATAAATTAGGCACAGACTTGGTGAGGGCAAGGGTTGAACTGTCATTTACTTGTTTATTTTCTGTTTTTGTTAGCCAAAAGTGTCAAACCAATAAATGAAGCACTGACTCCACCAGCTCTTAGCCTGTAGCTCACAATCAGACAAGTTTCTAAAAGGTGTGTGTTCATCAAACACAAATTCAGCATTAGGCCAAAAGTCAGTTAGATGTTTCAGGTCAGTTACCTCACTGAAGTGCATGGTGAGCTGGTGGAGGTCAGCAGCAGTGACCATCTGTTGGCTCCTGCAGACAACCTCTGGCTTGTCCAGCAGCCATTTTCCATCGGTCATAGCACTGGCACTGTTCCAATCTAGACAAATGGGAGTGGTTTTTTTAGAGGTAGCTATTCTGGATATATACTACCTCAGCCAATCTCCTGAGACTTGAGAAATCTTTGGCCAGCCATCCAGGAACCAAAGAATTAGGCTAAGAACTTGGGGAAAAAAAAAGTCTAAAAGAAAAAGGGAAGAAAATTCTATAGAGATTAGGAAAAGATGTCTCTGAAACTGGAAGTCCAAGGAGGAATGATGTTAAATGCAGAAGCAATATTTAGAGCTTGAAGCTGAAGAGGAGTCAGGATTTGGACAGTGGGATTGAGTGTACACCCAGCAAGTTTGCCGACGATACCGAACTGTGTGGTTGGGTCAACACGCTGGAGGGACGGGATGTCATGCAGAGGGACCTGGACAGGCTGGAGAGGTGGGACCGTGCAAACCTCATGGAGTTCAACAAGGCCAAATGCAAGGTCCTGCACCTGGGTCGGGGCAATCCCGAGCACAAATACAGGCTGGGCAATGAGTGGATTGAGACCAGCTCTGAAGAGAAGAACTTGGGAGTGGTGGTGGAGAAGAAGCTCAACATGAGGTGGCACTGTGCACTGGCAGCACAGAGCCAAGAACCGTGTCCTGGGCTGCACCCAGAGCAGCGTGGGCAGCAGGGCCAGGGAGGGGATTCTGCCCCTCTGCTCCGCTCTCCTGAGACCCCACCTGCAGTGCTGCCTCCAGTGCTGGGGCCACCAACAGCACAAGGACATGGACCCACTGGAGCCAGGCCAGAGGAGGCCACCAGGATGATGCCAGGGCTGGAGCAGCTCTGCTGTGAGGACAGGCTGAGAGAGTTGGGGCTGTTCAGCCCGGAGAAGAGAAGGCTCCAGGGAGACCTTCTAGCGGCCTCCCAGTACCTGAAGGGGCTCCAGGAAGGCTGGGGAGGGACTTTTTATAAGAGCATTTAATGGTAGAACAAGGGGAAATGACTTTAAGCTGAAAGAGGGTAGGTTTAGATGAGATATTAGGAAGAAATTGTTTGGTGTGAGGGTGGTGAGACCCTGGCCCAGGTTTCCCCAGAGAAGCTGTGGCTGCTCCTCCCTGGAAGTGTTCTCGGCCAGGTTGGATGAGGCTTTGAGCAACCTGGGTCTAGTGGAAGGTGTCCCTGCTGATGGCAGGGGGGTTGGAACTGGGTGATCTTTAAGGTCCCTTCCAATCCAACCCAGTCTGTGATTCTATGGAAAGATGAGCTGGAGGGAAGTGAAAAACAAGATCATTTTACAAAACATGCTGGAGTCACTGGCTCCTACAGCGGGGTAATTCAAGGCCAGGCATACATTATAGCTGGGGAAAGTAAATAATGGCAATGAAGCCATAATTCCTGCAGTAATTGGAAGTGGTGCACAGGAGCTTATTTTCAATTTGGTGACTAAGTGAGACTTTTGATAGCTATTAGGAGGATAATTAGGGGTGAAATGAACATTAAATCAATGTTTGCAAGCTGAAGTTCTATGTGTGTGTGTATGAGCATGTCTATTTTTGCTTTCACTCAAAAACAGGACAAAATTTTCCCCCCAAAGTAATATTTTTTTTTTTCCCTGTGAAAGTGCATTTTGTCTCATTTTCTTCACTAAAACCACATTATTTCCCTTTCAAAGCATTTTTCTTATTTTCCTTAATTCCTTATGGCTACATTTGTGTAGGAAGGGAGCTCTGCTATATGACAAAAGGAGACCAGGTCACACTGGTAAGCTGAAATCTTAGGGGTAAATCACTTATCTATGCAAATCAGAAACCTCCCAGGTCCAGACTGGAGCAAAGAGGAGCTTGGAGGCAAGGAACCACACATATGAATGAGTCTGCTTAAAATCAGCTGGGGCTGTACTGCACTTCTGGATAGACTTGTCTTTTACTGGGCAATCGTTTACTAATAGTGACCCTGGGCTCACCGAGTTTTCAAAACCCTCTTTCAGAGAGAATCATCATCCGCTGCATACATTTCAACCCTACCTCCTCACAGCATGCATTTAAAAGAAAGCACCTTATTATAACAAGCAGAGAAACTGGATAACACAGAGGTGCCTGGCTAAATGGAGCAGCTGCTTTTGGCCTGAATAGCTGTTCAGTGTAAATAAGCCATGGCAGTTTTTCAATTGGGGTCGGAGCCGATGCAATAAGGCAAGAAAAGAATCAAACTAACAGGGTAATTAAGAAAAAAAGAATTAAAATAAAAAATTCAGGGATTGGAGAGAGAGTTGTGATCTGTAAAATATCATGAAATAAAACAAAAAGTCCCTCCTGGGTGTTAATTTGAGCAGGGTGGAGTGCATTTCTCCCCCCAAACTGATGGTCTAAAGAAGATGTCTGTGCTGTCAGGGCCTGATGAAGTGCTTCCAAGCCACAGGGCAGGGCTTCACGCTGCCTTCACACGGGGAAAGTTTTCTGCGCTTGTCTATGCAGCAACACACATTCTCTCAGATTAATTCCAGCTGTGCAGTGCCTTGCTGGCAGAGTTGTTATGTATTAGTAATGCTATCCGATTTGAGTGAATGCTCTCCCATTGCACAGCTCTCTCTCTCTCTCACCAATGCTTTCTCTTGTATATACAAAAATACACAACCCTTGATTATCTTCTTTTCTTTTCTTTTCTTTTCTTTTCTTTTCTTTTCTTTTCTTTTCTTTTCTTTTCTTTTCTTTTCTTTTCTTTTCTTCTCTTTTCTTTTCTTTTCTTTTCTTTTCTTTTCTTTTCTTTTCTTTTCTTTTCTTTTCTTTTCTTTTCTTTTCTTTTCTTTTCTTTTCTTTTCTTTTCTTTTCTTTTCTTTTCTTTTCTTTTCTTTTCTTTTCTTTTCTTTTCTTTTCTTTTCTTTTCTTTTCTTTTCTTGACATATTTTTCCCTAGCTGCTCTCTTCAAGAAAACAGTTTAAAACACAGCTACTCTTCTTATTAACACAAAAACCACACTAGCTTCACATGGAAATAGCACTGGGCAAGGCTTTGCTGACAGCTTTGTAATTTACAGGTGGGAGACTGCAAGCACCATCATGAAGGTGTAAATCAGGAGTAGCTCCACCATCAGGGGTTCTTCTGGGTGGAAATCCAGATGAGACAAGAATTGTGTTGAAAGCACATAGCTGCAAAGCTTCAGAATGTTCAGCTTGATCCTTAATTTGCCAATCCACTCAGCCCAAGCATCAATTTACAGACAGCTGGTATCCTTAAACATCTATGCTTTAGATTTCTAAGCCATGCCATTTTTACTGCTTGCTTCATATTTAGGGATACTGAAGTAATCCCTTCTCTCTTTGGGATCAGAGACTTATCTTCTGCAGTGGTGGTAAGAGGTGGGTCACATCAAGTTCATTTCACTTCCACAACAGACATTCCACAGGTCTGAAACTGCCTTCATCTGATAACATTTCAAATACATGTTGTTTCAGCCATTCACACATACATATATATATATATATATATATATATATGCGCACACACACACACATACATATATATATATAAGGAAATTCCTGCAACAACATCACTGGCACAACTGTCACCTTGACACCCTCCTTTCCCATGCATTTGCAGAGGGACAAATATGTTGCACTGACTTGATTTCCTCCCAAACACTGACCTAAAGTCTTACAAGTTCCAGACTCAGCTTTGCTACAAGCAATATATATTATAGCAGTCGTACTGCTTTACATGCATATAGGCATATATGTATACACACATGTTCCATATGTAAGTGGTCTTCACTTATGCTAAGGGTAGCATCTACTTTGCTGGGTAAAAAACTGTCTGGATGGCCATTCCAGAGAGTAGTGGGGAATGGAGTTAAATCCAGTTGGAGGCCATTCACAGGTGGTGTTCCCCATGACTTAATACTGGGGCCAGTCCTGTTTAACATCTTCATCAATGATCTGGTCGAGGGGATCAAGTGCACCCACAGAAAGTTCACAGATGACATAAAACTGGGTGTCAGTGTTGATCTGCTGGAGGGTAGGAAGGCTCTACAGATGGATCTGGACATGTTGGATTGATGGGCCAGGACAAATGGTGTGAGTTTCAACAATACCAAATGCTGGGTTCTGCACTTTGGCCACAAAAACCCCCAGCAGTGCACCAGGCTGGGGAAGAGTGGCTGGAGAGCTGCACAGTGGAAAAGGACCTGGGGGTGTTGGTTGACGGTGACTGAACACAAGCCAGTGCTGTACACAGGTGGCCAAGAAGGCCAAGGGCACCCTGGCTTGTATCAGCAATAGTGTGGCCAGTAGGACCAAGGCAGTGATCGTCCCCCTGTACTGAGCACCGGTGAGGCCACACCTCAAGTACTGGGCTCAGTTTTGGGTCTCTAACTCCAAGAATGACATGGAGGTGCTGGAGCATGTCCAGAGAAGGGAAACAGAGCTGGGGAAGGGTCTGGAGCACAAGTGTGCTGAGTTCCCGGCTGAGGGAACTGGGGGTGTTGAGCCTGGAGAAAAGGAGGCTGAGGGGAGACCTTCTGGCTCTCTCCAACAAACTGAGAGGGGGGAGGGTGGGTCTGTTCAACCAAGGAGTAAGTGACAGGACAAGAAGAAATGGCCTCAAGTTGCACCAGGGGCAGTTGAGATTGGATGTGAGGAAGAATTTCTTTGCTGAAAGGGTTCTGAGGCATTGGAAGGGGTTTCCCAAGGCAGTGGTGGAGTCCACATCCCTGGAGGGATTGAAAAGTCGTGTAGACATAATGCTCAGGGACATGGGTTAGTTGGGGACTTGTCAGTGTTTGGTTAATGATTTGACTTGATGAACTTAACAGGCTTTTCCAATTGAGACAATCCTGTGGTTCTGCAATATACACTAAATTTTATACCCATGTCCCAAAGCACTTTACAACACATTGCAGGAACCTACATGTTAAACCAAGATAAACATTTCAGGAACCTTGCCATAAGGTATTCCTCAAGGTAGTTTTCCAGACAGCTTTCCAGCTTCCTTCTTTTCTGAGTATCAGTCTGCAAGCCAGTACTTGAAAAAGATGTTTGTTTAATCAAGGAAGATATGATAAAATTCACTAGAAACCTAGTAAAATTCTAAGTCATTAATTTGCATATTAGAGAATCAGCTTGCAGCAAAGATGCACAGGGACCTAAGGTGTAAAGAAAGTGTTAAATGGTAAGAGCTCACCATTTAATTTATTTTGTTCTTGTTCCTTACCTCTTTCAGCATTCTCAGTTCTTTTCCACACCTAAAACTGCCAAAAAGCCATTAAAATATATGTTTGAAATCAGGTGAGAAATAAGGTTGAAAAATAGGAAAACGAATTGCCATGTCCTCCTTCCATGTCCTGACACTAATTATTTTTTTTCACTCAGGCTTGGAAGGCCCACTTTGCTACTACAAATTTTAGGAGTGATCATAGGCAAATGAGTACAATATAGATCCCCAAAGACATTCAGAAGTCCTCTTATGATTTACCTTCCTGCTGTTAGTTCCTTTGTGCCTCAGTCTCCCATGTAAAATGGGGATTGCTGTATTGTCCTTCCTTGCAATTTAACTTTCCAATACTCTCCTTAGGGAATAGTCCACTGTCTAAGATAGCTGTAAGACCAATGTGCACTAGGAGCTCCTTAACATGTGATTTTGGAGAATTTATAAATGGCATTAGTCTGTGTAGATTTCTGTATATTTGCTGTCTTCATGATATCTAAGCTCTCTCACAGACCAGAGTCAACAGCTTTCAGGCTGGAGGGCAAAACACCACCCAGCTCTATGTGTTGGGTCTTTATTCTATCTGACTTCAGCAAATGTTACATTGGAATAAAGGTAGAGAGCAACACTGTGCTTTTACTGCTGAGAGTCATGTCTCTCTCAGGGCAGCCATGTGTGATTGACAAATGCCTTAAGTGTGTTCTAACTTTTGGAACAGATGTATCAGACTAAAAATCCTCCTCTGAATTTCTATAGTAGCAAAAAACTGCTCAGGAAACCAGAAACGTCAGATCATAGCCATTGTATGATGTACCCATATCCTGCCTCCTGCAAGCTTCTTCTGAAGACTTGGTTTGGAGTCAACATAGCTTCAGGCCGTGCTGAGAAACCTTATCGTACTGCAGGGAATACAATAGAGGTGGTGGTGCTTTTGTGGGGGTTCCTTTGGCTCACACAGCTGCGACTTGCAAGCCATGTGGTTCTGGTTAACATTTAGGAGAGCTCTCCAAAGTGGAAAAATGCTATAAAAACACAGAATATTACTGAAGAGCTGCCCAGCTATTCTATCTTGTCTGTGTGACTGCTCTGGGTGACTGATCTCTCATTGTTTTGATGTATGCATCCCCCTTGGTGAAGTCAGCTTGCACATTTTATATCTGATGCTGGATGGGGCATTGCAGCACATCTGCTTGTTGCAGAAGTTTCTCAGGTGCTTTGAGCTGAGGTAACTGTTTGCCCATCCAGGCTGCAAAGTCAAGTGTGTTTGCCCTAGCCTCTTGTCTTGGCTCGTAACCTTCATATCTCCATGTCTTTTAGTATTCATCTGACAATATTTATCCCCCTTGCCTGGTAGTTCTGTTTTATATTAGTAGGTTGGTAAAGTCCATTGCTAAAAGGCCCAACTGTATTTTACCTTTGTCACTGTGGGGATATTAAGTGCATGGACATTGCTCATGTTCAGTAACGTGTAAAATTGCAGATGTAAAACAATATATAAAGTGGAATCCATTGTGATTGATGTTGATTTACTTAGCAGAATGGATGTTTGCAACTTTCCTTGATCAGAGAGAGTTAAACTTCCTGTGCAAAAGTAGCAATATAAATTACATTCATAACTGATTTTGGGCAGAGTGATTAGGAAGAAGTATTTGATTCTTGATCCATCAATAGTTCTTTGCCTTAATGCCACTCAGCTATTTAGTACTATGAGCATCTCTGACACTCATTTCTCATGTGGATAAGAGTCTCTTTTGAATGGTGTGCTTTAGTTTTCTTTCTGTGATACAGCTATTGGGGAAATCAGAGCCAGAAAACACTGTACCTCTGGTAAAAGACAGTATACCTTAGTCTGGAAATGTATTTTAGCCAAAGCAATGGAATATGGAAATAAATAAATAAATAAATAAATAAATCAGCAGCATCACAGTGGCTGAGGGGAAAAAGAAAAAAAAAAAAAAAGAAAGAAAGAAAGATGGGTTTCTGGAGAGTAAAATAAGATTATTGGTTGCCAAAAGAGTGAGGTTGCACTGCCTGAAGATGGTAGGAGCAAAAACATTTATAAAAGTAGTAGCAAAATAGAGTGTTCCAACTCAATGACATTGTATTTGTCTAGAAATAATGTAGAAGACTGTAAGAGGAAGAAGCACAAAGAGAACTAAAGCTGAAGAGTAAAGATAAGAATGATTCATAAATGGAAAGATTATTTTTCTTTCCCCCTTCTTCTAAGGAATAATGCATCCAGTAATGTTACAAGCACTTCTTCAAGGGCACTGAAGGAGTGCTGCACTTTAGATATTGAAAATAGAAAAACCAAGAAGAATGTGGTGAAAATGCTTGGAGATGGGGGTAATAACATTTTATTTCTTTAGTAATTGCCACGTATTGAAGCTTGAATTGACTCTGAAGATGTATTCTTGGTAACAGGAACAAAAGAATAAATAGAAGTAATCTACAGAAATGGGCTGGAGAGGAGTTTGCTCATAACTGTACGAAAAGGAAAATGAAAATAGGAGGAACCTAGGAACATAACTCTCACGTTCATTCTTTGTAACCAAGCTGTGGGCATTTCCACCTCTTTTAAAGATATGGTGCCATTGTTAAAAGCAATATAAAGGTTATTGAAGTCAGTCATAAACTGCTAGTCAAAAAGTGTTTTACAGTGTAGATTTATTATTTCTATATTCGTTAGATGTGTACATCCTGGAGAGATGTTTGCAAGAGACCAGAAGATTAAATTGACAATTTGTTGATCTTGAGTATAAATAATTTCAAACTTTGTAAAAAGGTTGGATTCAGAATTATTTTTGCAGAACTCTGGAGAAGAATCAATATTCTTGCACCGAAGGCTTGGGTTAAGAGTCAAGCTTCCAGGATTTAGCCCAGCCCTTCCATGTATATCTATGTTGACTTCTCCAGAGTCCTCTTCACCTGTTGTGTTTTGCTTTCTGTCTTGTCAAACAGACTGTTCCTTTCACTCTGCAGGGCTTGGGTAACTTAAGGCTCACCTCTTTACCATGTTACAGCCAACCAACACTGTAAGCCCACTGCAATTCATAATATCAAGGAGTATAATTTCATTAATGAGATAATAAAATTTATCCATCATCTCAAACGGGACCTGTATTCTCCTGCTTTTCAGTTTATGAACTCCGTAGACAAAATTCAGAAGAGTCCAATGCGCTAGGTAGAAAACAGCAGGGAAAGCTTTTCAAAGTCACAAGCATCCATGCTTCCTTATAAGCAAGTAGGAGCAAATTATTTTCAAGTCCAGGGTGTATGAGACTTGGTATTATCTCCACAGATATTGTCTCAGGATCACAAACAGAAAGGAGAACTGTATCACTCTGTGTTTTTCCACTGTCTAGTGTTCTCTGACTCACCAAGGCTTACAGAGACTTGACTTACTCCAGTTTGTCTCTTTGAAAGTCTCCTTTTCCTTCCAGAATTAATTGTATGGAAACAGTAAACATATTTTTTCTTCATTAGCTATAGAAACTTGAGCATATTGGTTTAATCACAAAATACTGGCAATGGGCCATATCTTCCCTTTCCTCAATAACTTAAACAATAATGTGCAAATTGGCCCCTGACAATCATTTCCTCTTGAATATGTGAGGTGTGACCATGATGGCATCAAGATTTGTGTTTCCTCACCTCCAAAAAAATACATTTTTCATTATTTTTTTGTTCCCTAGTACAGTTGTCATACAAGCAGTAACAGTGAAATACAAGTTCTTGGAGTGCTCTTCAAGAGAGAATTAGAAAACTTTATTCAGAAGTGTTTGTGAAGCAATTGAAATATTTGGACTTGCAAGTTCAATGCCCTGCTCTGTTATAGATAAACTTTATGGTTTAAGGGTTTTTGAATAATAATAATGAGGTCTTGAAACACTGTGCAAATTGGGTACTGTTGCCTGAGAAATCTGTGTATTCTTTGTGAGTAAAGAAGTATATGTCCTTTTCTAATCTAATTATTCAAGTTTAATGAAGAAGCAATGGAATTTGTCAGCTAGAACCACAAACCAGGAGGCAAAGGAAAGAAGCCTGTTCTCTACCTTGCTGATGAAGTAGATTAATATATGAATGTCATCTATTTTGAGAAATATTTTTCATTGTCAGGTGAAGTCTAAAATATAAGTTTGAGACATGTGCCAAAAGGAGGTATGAAAGATGTGATGGGACATCTGAAAAAAAAACAAAAAAAACAAACAAACAAAAAAAAACCAAAGAAAGGTTAACTTATATGAAAATGTATAGAAATGCAATTGGAAAATGTACTAGGGACAAAAACACCCAGTCTTTGTCATTCATAACTAAAAGTGTACACCAGAAAGTGGTGCCAGAAAGTGTTTTCTAGGGTTTATTAAGAATATTTTAAGTATAGAAATACCTATTAAAACATACAGTTCTGTCCTGAGTGATGTGATGCAGAAGAGGTATCCTCCGAGATAAAGCAGTGAACAGAATGGAGTGATGGCCATCTCTTTTAGAGGAAAACATGAGTCACTGTTAAACAATCAGACATATATATCTGATGTCTGGAGATCTAAAAGGAAGTATCTGATCATCCTCCAAACCAGATTTTAACAAGTTATTGGAAAGTTAAGGAAATTTCCTGAAGATTGGATGACTGCCAGTAAAATCCTAGTATTTAAACAAAGCAGAAGAGGTGACTCAGTAAACTGATTAGTCAGATGTCAGTCTGGCCAAACTATTGGAACAGTTAATTCAGGAATCTGTCAACAAAGAATTAGAGGCTAAAAACACAATTAATGTTAGTCAACATGTTTGCATGGAAAGTAGGTCTTGTCAAACAAATGTGTTATATTTTTTCAACAACATTGCAGGTCTGGTTGATAAAGACAATGCTGTTGACATAAGATACTTGGATTTCTCCAATGAATTTGATTTAGTACCACGTGGCATTTAGATTAAAGAATGCCTACATTATATAGAATTAACAGAGCACACATTAGACAGATTAAAACTCCCTGTCTGACAGGTCTTGAAACCGAGTTTCAAATGGGGAGAAATCAATGAGTTGAGTTGCTGTTAATGCAGGCTTCAGAGGATTAGGGTCTTAATCCAGCTCTCTTCAGTATTTTTAGCAATGAGATAAATCTTTGCCAGTAAAATCTGAAGATGCTACAATGATTTTTAGATGACCAGTAATGACTGCAATGAATATGGTGTTTGGAATTCCCTGACCAAAGATTCAAAATCTAATAGAGTATATTCATAAACCAAACAAAATGTGCAACACTCATCAAGAGAGGCTACAGATCACAAGATAGAAGACACTGTACTGAAAAATAAAAGCAACTGAAAACTAATCTCAGAAGTAGGAAATATGAAGCAATTACTATCTCAGTGTGGGATTTGGTGTGATATTCAAACAAATATGATCTTAGAAAATACCAAAAAGGAAATATTGGGGAAAATATGTGATATTGTCACTGTGTTCTAACTATAGGAATAACAAATGTTTTTCAAATTTCCAAACAAAATGACACTTGGAAACAAAAATAGGAATCTTTTCTTCAGAAAATGTCAACACAAAATATTAGATATTTCCAAGTGTTCTTTCAGCTCTTTTGGCCTCAAAGATTTATATTGATTTTGACCACATTTCATGAATAACTCCCATCCCTTTGGAACTGTGTTTTGTTGTTGACTCTCTTTCCTAACCAATACACTCATTCAAAAAAACACAGTCATTCATCTCAGTTCATTTCTCAGCATTGCTAGAAAAGCTACTAAATTTCTTGTGGTTGCTTCAAGTAAAATGAAGGAAATGAAGTAAAATTATGAAAGGCAAATATTATCAATTTGTATTTTGGGAAAAAAAGGCTCCATATGATTTTAGCACTGTGCATGGTTGCTGACATATGGAAAAATTGTATAGCAGGGGATTGGGCTGAAATGGGTATTTTAATTTTCCAGAAATAAATATAAGAATGTCCGAGAGCTAAAAGTAAGAGAAATTCAAACTTGAAATTACATCCAATTTTCTACTAGTGGCAGTTGCAATATATTGGATCTGCTCATCAGCTGACATTGCAGATTCCCTATTATTTGGAATGTTTAATGTAAGACTAGTTACCTTTCTAAAAAATGTGTGATTTAACTCAACTTCAGGAAAAAAAAAAAAAAAAATCAAGCAGCAGACTGTGTATACAACAGATCACCATTGTCTGCCTTTTCATCCACAGAAACTAAAAAATAAAATCAAATCAAACTAAATCAATCTCCCTTTTTTTAAAAAAAAAAAAAAGCTTTTATAAAAAGGTGTGAATTTTGTCTTTTGTAATTATACCCTAATGTCATGCTCAGATAATTCAGAATGCTTCAGATTTCTTGTTCAAGACAATACAGAGTAATTCCTGACTGAACCTCTGAGACTCCCTCTAGAGCATCAGCGATGCTAATTTACTCTTTCCCAGTGGCTCGGCTAAATCCCCTCTTTCTGCCTGTCAGTCCCCTGCAAAAGTTGTTCTGCCACCACACATATTTATTTTATATCTTATTTCTGAGCACTGTCTGTGTTTAATTCCAAGTCATTTTTCTAAATGTATCCATGAGCACATGCACCATGCATCCAATTTGGTCATCTTATTATGTATGCCCAGAATATTTGTATACATTCCTTTTAACTTAGATCTCAGCATGCAGCTCATTACTTCACTCTCTATGCTCCTGACATGTTAACTTATTTTCTTACTCCATAAGTCCATGTTTTGTTGATAGAAAGTGATCTACTGAAACATTATTTTTTTTTCTTTTGGTTTATAAATACAAGACTTTGCAATGTAGAAGGAGTTAGACACATTGCAATACCCTATTCCAACAATCTTTTGAACCTGGGTGTTACTGCTACTATCTGAAAGTATGTTGTAAATACTTGGCAGATACTTTTTTTCTCCTTTTCCTTATAGTGTACATGGTGAGTTGTGGATTCAAAGGATGGTGTTCTTGACAGAGAAAACTGTCATCAAAGTCCATGCCTTGTATTAATACATAGTGAAGTTTTGATATAACTGTCAGGAGAAAAAGTCTATGTGAAAGAATTTCAGACAAAATACAGACAAAATTAAAATGACAATTAGCCAAATAAATCTTAACTTCATATAGATCTAAATACCTCTGTACTCCCATGATGGCTTAATAAATCAGAGAAGTAAGGTACTTTTCTGCTCTATTCCTGTTTTCATATTGTCCTATATAATAATTTATTCTGGTGAAAATCAATACATTTTTTTCAGAAATTATGCATATTAACCATTTCCAGTTCTTCCTTTCTGATGGCATTTCATACCATTCTTTGGCTGTTAGCATCTTAGTTGGTCCACCTGCAAAACAAAATGTCAAACAAGACAAAGGCAAGTTGTTGCTTGTTTTATGAAAAGTTTCTGAAATGTCTATGGAAAACATCAAATATTCTGAAAGCTGTTGAGGAAGTTTGAATTTTAAGAGCAGGAGGACTTGATGTTTATTTGTTGGGGTTTTTTTTCCTTCTTTTTCTTCCCAAACCTGGGAGAGCCAGTTTTAGAGCATATGAGGCTACTTCACATCTTCAGTGCAAATGCTGTCATCTTCCAGTGATGTTTCCATCTCAGGCAGGACTGTGCCCTGAGGCACAGTTTTACAGCTGCTCCAGCTGTCTGTGACAGTCTGGGTGGTTTCCACTGCAGGTTATATATTTCTTGAAAACTGAACTCACCACACAGTTCATGAGAAGAGGTCCATTATGCCTGACAGAATCTGTCATTCCAAGTGAACAAACCATTCACTTGTAGATGGGCATGTCCAGAGAAGGGCAACAGAGCTGGGGAAGGGTCTGGAGCACAAGTGTGATGAGTTCCCAGCTGAGGAAACTGGGGGTGTTGAGCCTGGAGAAAAGGAGGCTCAGGGGAGACCTTCTGGCTCTCTCTAAGTCCCTGAAAGGAGAGTGTAGACAGATAGGGGTTGGTCTATTCAACTGAGGAGCAAGTGACAGGACAAGAGGAAATGGCCTCCAGTTGTGCCCAGGGCAGTTGAGATTGGATGTGAGGAAGAATTTCTTCCCTGAAAGGGTTCTGAGGCATTGGAAGGGGTTGCCCAGGGCAGTGGTGGAGTCCCCATCCCTGGAGGGATTGAAGAGTCGTGTAGACACAGTGCTGAGGGACATGGGTTAGTCAGGGACTTGTCAGTGTTTGGTTAATGATTGATCTTGATGACCTTAAAGAGCTTCTTCAATCAAGTCAATTCTGTGGTTCTGTAATACACACTAAATCTTATACCCATGTACAAAAAGCATTTTACAACACATTATAGGAACCTACATGTTAAACCAAGATACACATTTCAGGTTGGACCTGATGGTCTTAAAGGCCTTTTCCAATCTAGGCAATTCTGTGTGATATCCCTTCTGAACACCTGAGACAAAAACCCTGTCCCTTCTTTCCCAGTCATAGTGTTTCAAATTCACTTTTGCTGTAGGCTACGTTTTACGGGGATGATGGAGAGATATCACTATCACTGTTGGACTAGTGATAATGGAATCTGTTGCTGATAACTAAGTTCACTCATCATTTCTTTGATTCTTTCCATTCCCAGTGCAGTGTGTGATCTTGGCTAGGCGTAGTCCCAAGCCATTTGCTGTTATTCTGCTCTAGTCACTTTTTAAAGTCTTGTTCAGTTTAACTAATAACTTTCTATGCAACAGCCTCCCTCTTTCCTTTTATTTTTTGACCATCAAGTGTATCTTCTCCACATCTGTATCAACCAGTTCATCTCAAAAATTGACTTTGCTTCATGTCTTGAACTAGACTGATACAGAGCATTGGAAAGTAAGACAAGGCTGAGCAAGAGCCTAATGCAAGGCTCTGCTCTGATTACTGAATTTAGCTGGAGTTCCTCCTTTCAAAGTAAGATCAGAATCTGATTCATAAACAGGAAAATTTTCCCATTAATTACCCCAGAGACCAGAGTCTGTATCAGTTAGGCAAGAAAATTTCCCACTGAAATCAATAAGTGTTTTTGAGAGGTGAGGAAAACATACCCAGAAGTCAGTCCAACCTGTATATGTTTGCTAGGATATGTGTTAGTACTCTTCTGTGCTTTTTCAGTTTCTTTTTGTTTTTCCCCCAGCAAGGACAAGGCTTATCACATGGTACCATGTATGCTATGTTGCATAATGATGATTCACCCCCAAGAGACAGCATAGGATTGGAAATGATGAAAAGGGTATGCCAAGTTAACAAACACTGTGCGTGCATTATAGTGTGTCTGTGAGTTTCCAAATAGATACCTGGGAAAAAAAAAAATAATAATGATAGATGCATGTTGATTTATTGAACAGGTTGTCCAGCCTATGTGTAAAATCTTTGTGACAGCAGAGTACATCACGGCATCCTGCAGCTATCCTTCGGCTTACTCATCACCTACTGGGAAATGTACTGTCCTTGTTCATTACCACCTCCTCTTTCCAGAGATATACATCTGCAAGTTGTCTTCCTTTTCTTAAAAAAATAAATAAGTAAATAAAAAATCAGGCATAAAATCCTTTGTCAGGTTTATTCCCTTGAATACTACTTATTATATTCTCCCTTTGCATGTGCTCTGAGCTGTTTTCTGCCCTCTATGCATTGTAGCAGCTGTGTATAACCATTCAAAACCTGAAGTTGGGAATGTATCTTTTTCTGATAATGGGTTTCTTTGCTGGCTAAATAAGAATGCTACAGGCTGTAAACACAGTTTAGCCAAAAAATATTGCCTGCTGCTTAAAGACCTTCTCATGGGAAAAAGGGTTTCCCTGGCCAAATTCAGCTGACTTGCTTCACCTGATGAAGAAAGAGCTAACAACACTTAAGCAGTCAGGCGTTAGCATTAGAGGGGTACCTCCAGATCTGCTGAGACCTTTACTAAAAGTGATTTAATTCAAAACAAGATTAGAAAAAAGAACGAAAGTGGCTTTCAGCCAGATGGAAATGTATTTTTGAAATGTCTGTTTATGACAATATTTTGCCAGTTTTCATAGGCTTCCTTCATCTGTTTAGTTTATTTGTTGTCTGAAAACCTTTGAAATAAAATGTTCTCAAAAATGTGAAAACCTTCCATCCCTAGCTTTCCTTGTCTTTCAAACGTCAAAAAACAAACAAACAAACAAATATTATTCCTCCTGTGATCTAGGTAGTGCCCTGGTCCTTAAATCACTTCCATTAAACCCAGTTCTCTATGGACTTGAGGAACGAGTTCATTCCTACCACAAGGCACTGAAGAGGAGGGGATTATTGAAGAAAAAGACAAAAAAGAAGGAAAAGAGACTGTAATACTTCATAAACCAAGCAGAAAATCAATCTGTTTGCCCACTGCTACCTCCCACATCTGGAGCTAGCCACTTCCCAGGCCCTGGGGGTCCCATACAATGTAAGTAGCCTTACTAGCACATACATACACATGTCTAAAAACTCATCTCCTCCAGCCCCAGGCAGATGCATAGGTGTAGCTGGAAGCTGTAGGTAGCTGCAGGTACAAGTGTAATATTGTAAATAGAAGTCAGAGTCACAGCATAGCTGCAGTTTATCTGCAAGGTTGTGCAGAGCTCCTCATGAAGATCTGCTGAAGAGTAGGATGTTTTCCACATACCATGGATCATGCCTAGAGTGATGTTCTCAACATGATCTAGTGATGGTTGCAGAGACACTCATGAAAGCAGTTGTGTTATAGATGTGGGCCAATTGCTCGTGAAAGGAACAGGAACTTAACAACCAGACCACAGCAGACAGCCCACTTCATCTCTTCACCACTGCTGAAGTTATGCCTGATGCTTTAACAGCAAATTTCTCTTTCTTCCAGGCAAGGAAAAAGCAACAGATCAGTCCTGTGAATTCAAAGCAAAGATGCTTGTTGATTAGTCCCAGGTTTCCCTCCTCAGCTGTGACAGAAGGATTTATGGCAATGTGGTTGCAATGATGACCATCCAGTTTCAACCCATCTTGCATTTTCTAGAAAGCAAAATTTACATTCCTACCAGAAAGCACCTTATACTTTCAATTTATTCATAGTGTAGCTGGTTATCTACTGGGGATTTTGTATCTAGTCTTATTGTGTAGGACTGTATTGAACTTACATAGTCCATGCTGTCTGTGTTGAGAGGTAGGTAGAAAACATGAAACTCATATTCCTTCTACTTCTGTACATATTATACCCTGTTCTGTATACAGCTCTAGACAGAGGAAAGACAGCAATTTGCTTTCACTAGGAATGCTGTGAAGTTTGTGAAGGCCTATCTGAGCTTCTATTATATCACCAGGGTCTTAATTAAATTTCCTGTTCACATGCATTTGAGATGTCCTTCCTATCTGGCCTCCAGCTACCACTTTAGAAGAACATGGCTTTCTGACTGGTCCCACATTATATCTGCCAGCTCTGTGAGGAACTCTTAGCTACCCTGGGAGACCTCAAATGGCACTAGGCACTAGAGAAGGCTGGAGGTCTGGCTGATGCCAGACTAACCAGAGAGTTAGTCACTTCCACCTGGGTTGGACTCCAGTACAAGTGAGCTGAAAAGCACCCTGTATCTCCATTAACTATAAAGTCTAACAGGACACCTATATGTATGTGTTCTCACCAGGGAACTGCAGGGACTAGGTACTACCTCCATCCTCTTTGGCTTTTTGGGTAAGAAGAGGCTGAAAGAAAATAAAGGAGGATCCCTTATAAGTGTAGCTAAAGTAGATTCAAGTTTCTAAATGGATTATTTCTGTCACTAAACCTTACTCTTTTAAGTTACTTTGTTTGGAGATCTGCTGGAGTTTTGCATGCATAACTTAAGTGTACCCCAATACAAAGTTTGTTCTGCATGCTGATACATCTGACCTTGGGTGCTGTGTAAGGTTAAGGAGCAGATCATCTTGAGTGCCATCACACAACAGCACAACCAGGCTAGCAGGTCCAGTCAGCATGGGTTTATGAAAAGTGGGTCCTGCTTGATTAACTTGTTCTCCTTCTATCACAAGATGACCCACTTAGTAGATGAAGGAAAGGTTGTGGATGTTGTCTACCTAGATTTTAGTGAAGCCTTTCACATTATTTCCCACAGCATTCTCCTGCACAAACTGGCTGCCTGTGGCTTGAATGGGTGTACACTTTGCTGGGTAAAAAACTGGCTGGATGGATAGGCTTAAAGCGTTGTGGTGAATGGTGGCCAGTCACAGGTGGTGTTCCCCAGGTCTCAGTACTGGGGTCAGTCCTGTTTAATATCTTTATCAATGATCTGGATGAGAGGATTGAGTGCATCCTCAGTCAATTTGCAGGTGACACTAACTTGTGCAGAAATGTTGTTCTGCCTGAGTGTAGGAAGGTTCTGCAGATGGATCTGGACAGGTTGGATCAATAGGTTGAGGCCAGCTGTATGAGGTTCAACAAGGCCAAGTGGCAGGTCCTGCACTTGGGTCACAACAGCCCCCTGCAGCATTACAGGCTTGGGGAAGAGTGGCTGGAAAGCTGCCAGGTGGAAAAGAACCTGAGAATGTTCAGTGACAACTGACTAAATATGAGCCAGCAGAGTGCCCAGGTGGCCAAGGAGGCCAAGAGCATCCTGGCTTGTATCAGCAATAGTGTGTCCAGCAGGACCAGGACAGTGATCATCCCCCTGTACTTGACACTGGTGAGGCTGCACCTCAAGTGCTGGGTTCAGTTTTGAGCTCCTCACTCCAAGAAGGACATGGAGGTGCTGGAGCGTGTCCAGAGAAGGGCAACGAAGCTGGGGAAGGGTCTGGAGTGCAAGTGTGATGAGGAGCAGCTGGGGTAACTGGGGTTGTTTAGCCTGGAGGAAAGGAGGCTGAGGAGAGACCTTCTCAATGTCTAACTAAACTACCTGAACGGATATCGTAGAGACTTTGGGGTTGATCTCTTTTCTCAGATAACTATTGATAGAACAAGAGGAAATCACCTCAAGTTGAACCAGGGGACATTTAGGTTGGATATTAGGAAGATTTTATTCACAGAAAAGTTAGTCAAACATTGGAACAGGCTGCTCAGGGCAGTGGGGGAGTCCCCATCCCTGGAGGTATTTAAAAGGCGTGTAGATGTGACACTTAGGGATATGGTTTAGAAGTGGCCTCATCAGTGTTAGGTTTATGGTTGGACCTGATGATCTTTAAGATCTTTTCCAAACTAAATGATTCTATGATTCTATGATTTGTTGTTTTATGGCTGCAATATCTATCACCCCAGAATATGAAGCCCATCAGTTTGTTGTTTGTTTGTTTTTTTTTTTAAATAAAAAAACTATTGGTCCCTCTAATAGCTTTGAAATACTTTCAACTGCTCTCTTGCACTCTACTGTCCCTGTTCCTGCATTCATGACCAAGGCTGAACCAAATGTTGGAAGCTAGACTACATTTGTAATGGGATTAATGGAGTTTTTAATGGATAATTTATGACTGATCAAATGCATTCGGATGGAATGCTGAACCAAAAGGTTCTAGTAGACTTATTTAAAGGAAAATAATAATGACAAAAATCTTACATTTCCATTTATAATCTACCTTTGCTTGACCTTAATTCAGTCAGTTTATGCAATATTCATAGCAACAAAAAATCTTTCCTATATCTTTTTTAAATAGCTCCAATGTAAGCCTGAGTGGATAGTAAAAGGAAATAGTAAAAATGAATAGAGTCATCTGAAATATTCATAGGGAAATTCAAAGGGCTCTGAACCTGATCTTTTTCCATTGCTTCAATTTTGTAAAATTGTTCTGATTTAGCAGAATTTTCTGATATATATCATATATTTTCTTCATTCAAAAGGTAAGACCACTTTCATTGTCATCACTGGTTTTTGAGCTTAAGTTGATCATGATCAGTTCTCACATCACAATGTAATAAGCACAGCTCTAAGCACACAGTATTTTATTTCATGGTATAGTCATAAAAGTAAGTATTCTAGGGTCACAAAATTTACCAGTCTGAAATTACAGTGCTTATTTCTATGAGAAAAAAACATAACAGTGCTGCATAAAAGCTACAGTTTTCAGAGTCCTTACAAACACATTTGGGTTGTATAGAATGTAAGTAAATTTTTCTGTTATTCTTGAACCTGTCACAATATTTTGTTAATATCCCCAACATTATTTAAATGATTACAGCCTAGATGAAACCTGTGAAAATTAGACAGTTCATATCGTCTGAAAAACTGGCCTTGAGACTTTGATAAACATCACATATTCTTCAGTTAACTTAATCTTTGCTATACCAGTATTTAGAGTGTGGTTATGACCACAGTGCTGAGCACGGCCAACTCTATGAGGAATAATCAGTTTGCAAGCCAGATACTTTTCCCAGTGTTTTGTTTTGCCAACAAAGTAAACTCAGAATTATTATGGCTGTTGTAAGCTTGTTGCCATTAGGTAAGTCATCATAGGATGTTGGTGCAAAGCTAAGACTCTTATTTTCTCACCACCTTACTGTGTTATAAGGTTATCATATTGGAGAACTCTCTGCTTGCCAAACTGTCAGTTTGACTGGCTTAAGACAAAGAGAAAAAACCATGTGTGCTTCAAGGAAAACCCAATTTCTAAAATAATTAGTGAAAATCAAGACCTGGAGAAATAAAAGAGGTGTGCCTTATTGTCCTTTTCAGAGTAGAAGAAAACAGATCCCAATGGCTATGCAGTTGGCATTCCCACACACGTGTTGACACATGGTCATGTCATTCCTCTTCAACTAGGCACCCCAGGACCTGACTCTTTGCAAGGGGAAGGGGTCTTCTGGAAAAGTGTGAGAAGCTGAATTATGGATAGGTAGGGGAAATTTAGGGGTTATTCTGCAGGACTCCATAGGAAACTGAACTCATGCTGCAAAACAAATTTTTGGCTGAAAGTTTCCACAGGAGGAAAGAGTAATCCTGCTGGTCCTGCTCCCCAGGTAGAGGACAGGGAGGCTCCTGCCTGGCTTGCTACATCCCAGATATCAGAGCCCTGGGAAAAAGATTTTGTTTTGATTTTTTCAGATTTTTTAATTAAAATGTTTATATCATTCCACATTCCAAGAAATAGAGTGAGGGGATTTTTTTCTTTCCTTCTTATTTATTTTTCTTCAGTGCTTCCTCCCTTGTGAATAGCAACACTTCAAGTGAAATAAAATTCCTCCCTTGGCCAAATACTCTGGAATTTTGTTGGAAACAAAGCATCTGAAGTTGTTTCCATCTTATTTCTTTCTCTCTAAATGGTTTGCCCATACACTTTAGGAAGACAATCCCTTTCATGTCGCATAGCACATCCTCACCGGCAGCTACAGTGTGAGTACTTTATTAGAGCATTTTTTCCCCCTAGATATAATGGCACCAATTAAATTACCTTGCAGCCTGACCTTAATCTGGCAGGAATGATTATTCCATGAAATAGTTAGGGCCTTAATTGACATGAAGTGCCTGCAAAATATGTCTTTTGCAGCAGACCCTGTCAAAGTCACATTGATATGCTAATACTTATAGCTGGCAGAATCACTTCATAAAGAGAGACACTGAAAATTGAATTATTTCAATTTCAGTACCTAGGAATCTAGTGATCTGTCTGTATATGTAACTAAGTAGGTGCAGTACTTTATATGGGTAAACAGCTGTACTAGGGCGTTGCTATGGAAACTGCTTGACAATTGTGTTAGTGATGAAGTCATTAGTGGTGTGAAATGTACTTTGAGGTTGTCAAGTGTACACTCCAGGAATATTTCAACAGTATTAGTGGAGCCTTTTCATTTGCATAATTTAGGCTTTCACATATGATCTTGTTATGGTGCGGGGAAACGGCATGCCACAGCCATGGCACGGCTGTGCTCAACACGGGAGGATTGCTCTTGTGCAGTTCTGCAGTGATATGCAATTGGTTCACACATGCAGAATAAAGCCCTCTTTATAACTGAACCCTTCTTTCCTTGTCTTTTTTTTTTTTTTTTAAATAAAAAATGTTTTGAGGCATAGCACTGTTCAAAGGACACACTGCTTAAACTTTTATGGCCAAGTTGACTTTGAAGGACTGGACCTCTGTTGTTTCTTTTTTCTACAATAGCTTCGGATTCACTCCAGAGAAACCATGAGTAGGTTCAGGATCATAGGAGGCTACTTTTTCCTCATCTTAGCTTTTCACTATTTATCACAGTTAGAGTGATTTCCTATGCTATAAAGCTGAATGATGTGTCTCAAGACTTTTCTTGGAGTCATATGTCCTTTCTTCCTGGTTCTAAGTATTTCAGACTACAGAAAGTTTTCTTTTTCTGCTGGCAGGGGGATAAAAAGAAGACCTTAGCAGGTCTTTGACAAGCAGTCTGAAGGGACTTCTCTAGTTTTTATGCACCCTCTGGCACTAGGGTGCCAGCTAATGCTGTGATGTTTATTTCTTTTTATATTCTGTCCTTCTTGTGGGCTGTCCCTGAGCAGGCAGGAAGGGAGGGTGCTTGCTGGAGGCACATCATCTCTGCCATGGTAGTCACCTACCAGACCCATTTCCAAATAAATACTAACAGGTCATATAGCTTAAAATTCAATCTCAAAACAATTAAAACTGAAAGAGTACCTATTTAGTCTGCACATACACGTATAAGCATACACAGACACGGATGCAAAAGATGTCACCAGCGGCAGGAGATCAATGAAAGAGCTCAAGATTGTCACCAAGATAAGTTAGCAGCCAGCTGATACCAGACCTTGTGAGCTGATCTTATTTCCTTACTGTGTCTGAGGTACTGAAATGTAATCTAATGCTGTATGTTCAGTCTATATGTTAGGTCTAATACTGTATAATCACCAGCCTCTTATGTATTAATTACAGCTTAGCTTTACAATTGGGATGAGCAAAAAAGTAAGCATGAAATCAAAGCTGGATTTGATTAGCATACTTTGACAGGATCTTTACTAGTCAAGGGTATCTTTAATATTGTATTTAAAGTGTGTGCATCTGTGTGTGAGGTGGAGGAAGAGGCATTTTAGCAGTTTCTAGTAGCATAATCATTGTTACAAATCATTACCAGTTTGAAGAGAGTTGAGTTATTCATAGAATTCAATGGCTTTCTGAATCAATTTGTTTTCCTGTCTAATGTCCACTATTCCACCTAAAATAAAATATCTGCTTTTCCCCTTAAAAACAGATATTTCTTTTAAAATGATGACAGAAAAACATCTTTCTTCTTATTTCTGAAAATTTAAGATGATCTATTGGTGTGAGTGGGCTAATGAAAAAGTGAATAGGACAAGCAGATGAGTCTCTCATAGTTTGACACAATCACTCCATATTAAGGAAAAAGCTCAAACTTCATGTTGAAATCCTTCATTCCTTTCAAGCCTAATTAATAAAGCCAGATTTCATACTTTCTTAGTTGTTTGAGTGTGGTTTTTTTTCCTAATCTGCTTTCTCCTTGGAAGTTTAATATTTTGAACTGGTCAAGAGAGGGTGGATTTTTCAGGGCTGATCCCTCAATTAGCTGAAAGCATCCCCAGAGAGCTGGCTGGAAAAATTAAAAATATCTTCATAATAAACTGTGAACAAAAAAGGTGCAATTTCGGCATTATTCCCTCCATATGCTTTCTGTGACAAATTGTCTACCTTATTTTTTTTTAGCAGCAACAACAACACAGGCACAGATTTTTTATTTAGTCTTCAAGGTCCTATACCAACACAAGCAGTTAGCTCAATTTAAGACCATGCACTAGATCTTCTGGTGCAGGAAGGCCACACATAGCCCTAAAGGCAGTTTAACCTTGGCAACTTTTGTGTGGGGATGTGTGGTTTAGAGAACTGCTATGAATGGCCAGGCTCCACATCTACAGTCATGGGAGACTGAACAGACACTTGCCTGGCCCAAAAGTGACTGGAAATCATATTTATCTTCTGTGCATTTTGAATTGCATTGGATGTGCTTTAGGTCATGGACAACAGTTTACATTTGAGTCATGGCTGGTTCTAATAAAGTTTTCCTTATGGAAGACTTCACATGTAACAGAAAACCTCTACCTAGGTCTCAATCTCTTGGAGACAAGGACAGCCCCATATTCACTGCCTGTGCAATGCCTGGCTGCTGAAGTTCCTTGTCACCATTACTGGGTACAACTGATTTATTTATTTTTTGGATCACATCCTGAATTGAAGAATGGAAGAAAAAAAAAAGTAAATTACATCTTCTACTGTTCACATGGCCTTTTGGATAGACTAAAAAAGATGTCAGGAGCTTTTTTCCATCACAGAATCTTGTGAAAAACTCTGATAAAAACCAAGGAGCAACTCAGTGCTGATTTCATGTAGCTAACACATCTGATGTGAACTGAACCTATTCAGCAGTAGCTGCTCCTTACACAGATGCATTGGGATCTGCTACAGCTTCTTACTGGCATAGGCTCACTCAGGCAACATCAGTCATGTTTTTGCCTTAGAGACATAACTGTAAACTCATGCAGCCAGCCAAAGCCTTTCTCACTTTCTGGATTGGAGCTCTGTGGCAGCGAGGATTTAGAGACTGTGGGTCTCCTTTCTTCTATCTATAACTGACATTTCTTGCAAAAGCTTTATAACATTTTAATTAATTCTTGTCCAAATACACTGATGTTTTTTCAGGCCATTTTGAATTTGGCTTTGGTTTAGCATAGCGACAAACCAGGGTGCAGCAAAGAAGAGAGATGATGTATAAAAGGGAGAGAGACTATGTTGTGATGGACAAACAAGGGAAGCACTCCAAACTAAAGACTTCAGGCACGTATGAAATGACACTTCTGGCAGGTTTTTTTTTTTAGGCTTCCCCGTCAATGAAAGCCTGATGTGTGAGTGGAAGTGAGCAGGGAGAAGCTTGATCATCTTTGTTCAATCCTCCAGAGGACAGCTCCCTGCAGCACTGATGTGTTTTTTTTCTCCCTAGAAGAAGCAGCAGCAGAATGTTAACAAGCTTCATTTTCCATTCCCAACAACTAGGAAGCGACCTTTGACCACTTCCCTGGCTGTTTGTGTTCTTGATGCTGATAGAGCCCGATTTTCACAAGACAGACCTGGGTAATTTTCATGGCAGCCACACTGTTGCAAACCAATTAGCAAGCAAGCTTGATAGGGTAAGGTTGCAGAGATGCCCATGGCTACTTTAATAAAGTTTCTTGTGTATCAGTATGATACTATTGATTTTTCTCCCTTTGGACCAAAAGTCTAAAGTTCAAGCTCTGTAGCAGAGAAAGTGAAAACCGTGGAGATTCCATACCATGTATACTAATTTAACCTTTTGGGAAAAAAAAAAAATATTACATGCAGCCTTCCTTTTGCTTTTGTACACACTATTTAACACTAATGCAAATAAAACTGTGGCTGCACAGATGATTCTGCTGGCCTAAAGGTCACCATGTGTTACAGATTGAATCACCAGCAGAGAGCTATGCATTTTGCAGAGACACATAGGAAAACACAGTTCCCACATGCAGAGGTAGACAGGGTAGACATCAGAGGCAAAGGGATGTTGGAAGTACAAAAGCAATGAAATTGAGGGCCCCTGTGCAAATTACCACTGCTTAATGAATTCCTGCCCGTCAGTTAAGCCAGAATAGACATTGTGCAGGCTCTCAGTCCACTGAGAGGTGGTTTTAAAATGTTTACATAAAATCACAAAATTTCCTAGGTTGGAAAAGCCCTTTAAGATCATAGAGTTCAATCGTTAACCAAACACTGTCAAGTCCCAAACTAACCCATGTCCCTCAGCACTATGTCTACACAACTCTTCAATCCCTCCAGGGCTGGGAACTGCCCTGGGCAACCCCTTCCAATGCCCAAGAACCCTTTCAGGAAAGATTCTTCCAAGGTTTTGCCACCTTGTTGGCTTAAATCTCCCTTTTTGATATACAGCACTTGGCTGCAAGAATGGTGTTACAAGGAGTGCATTTCCAACATGACAGGGTGGAGAGAAGACATCACATCATTGTCTTTAATATAATTGATTGTCTGATTTTGCTGGAAAACAACTGGAAGTTGGCACTGGCTGAGTAGGAGAAGGGAGAAAATAAGATGCAAGAGTCCTCTCTCCCATGTGAGCCAGCAGGAACTTGAAGCACCGACAAGACAGGCCCTTGTTCCTGGTTCTGGGTTTCTGTGTTAGCTCTGTGTGGGCTCAGTTTCTGCCTCTCCACTGGCTGTTTGGTCCCACCAACCCCAAACATTCAAAAGTTGTGAGCCAGTCTCCACAGGTTTTGAGAAAAGTGGAGAAAACAATAACAAGGATTTTTATTTTCTTTCCTTTCTGTGGGATTGGAAGTTTTAAGACGGTCCTTTGTCTTCATATTCAATCTCCTTTCATGAAGATGAAAATTTATAATATAGCTTAAAGAGATAGAAGGAAAAGATGGGAGCTTTGGTGTGATGTAGTGCTTTCACGACAGTTTGTGGGCTCCCTCCCAAAGCAATCTGAACCCCAAACTATATTTTCCTTCACTTTTCAGTTGCAGGAATCCAAAGGAATCCAAAAAGATGCTTGCTTTGGATATACAGGAATATTTTGTTTAATGTGATCTATTTTTTTTTTTTATCCTACTGTCTGAAAACTCACTTGCCTGAACTCTTTTTCCAAGGAATTGAATTAGCCCTGTGTTCTAATGAGTGTTCCAGTTGGTAACTGGTTAGCAAAATGCCAGTTTTACAATCTATAATGTACAGTTTGATGCCATTAATAATAATAATGAACTCTGTGGATTTGGGTAATTCCTAGAAGATATGGTTCCATAAACAAGAGTTAAATTGACAGATGCTAAATAATCCTGCTCTATATATTTCATTCTACTTTGTGACCGTTTGTTGTCAAGTGCCTCCTCAAATTTTGAGTATGAAACACTTCTCTGTGTGAATAAACTCATAAGTTTATATTGAACATAATCTTCTATTTGCCTCTACTGCTTTAAGTTCAGCATCATCAAAAGGAGTAGATTGGTTTAATTGACTTCATTTTACCTATGTTGAGAAATACAAAGTGAGAAACATCTTCTGACCTGTCCCCAGTCTTTGCATTTGATGAGAGGCTGCCATTTACAAAAGGCAGTGGAAGCCTCTTTCAATTCTTTTATGAGAGAGAGAGGAGGATTTTATAGCCTGTGGCATCTTGGTGAAAGGATTGCCTACTGCCTGTTACACGCCACAGAGCTTTCTCTGCAATGAGGCATGCTATGCTGGGAATGCAGGAAAAACAGACAGATGTCATTTATTCCACCTCCATTACTTGCATGTGGTATGGGAGCTGCCTGTCCAGCCAAAATTTGAGAGAAATACAATATTCAGCTGCTATGAAACAGCAAAACATATACCACCTGTATGCAAACCTATGTAGGCAGTACACTTTTATACTGCACTTCTGTACTGAGGGTATATGAACTAAGGGAAAGGTATCTTCTTTTATATTTTATTGACAATGCTGGTGAAGTAGTATATGAAATGGAATTCTAGGCATGCCTCACTCTAAATTAATTATTTTGGTTTACAATCACACCTCAGCTCCCGAGATAGGTGAGACTCAGTGTGCTTGGCACAGTGTGAGCTCTTAGACTAAAACAGGACCTTGCCCAGCTCAACTTTGTTCCTTGCCTTGAACTTAATTTCTTCAAAGAAAAATCACCTGCATCCACACCAATAGCACAGAGGAAGGAAGTTTCCTGCTTATTACTTTGGAGCTGACACTATGCACAGGAATAAATTTTGTTTTCAGGAGTATTTCTCCATGCTGGAACATAGTCTAGTGTGGGGTGGCTGATCTGCTAAATCTTTCCAAAGAAAACTCAAGAGGCTGTGATGAAATCTAGGGTTTCCTGAAATGGTATGGAGAAGTCTTTATGTTTCAGTTTTCTCCTTTCCTCTGTTTCCAAGCATAGTATAAAACTTTTACAGATGTTCTTGGATTGTTAAAATACATATAAAGCTGTATTTGGACCACCTACAAGTGGGAAAAGGAAATTCTTGGAGCTGAAAGAGAAGAAAATTACTATGTCTCTTCATAAACATAAGTTAAATGTGTGGTCACAATTGATAACTGTTGATATCATCATGAACTAAAGAATTTTGAGGGTGCACAAGGACAGTGCAAATCCACAAAGGCAAGACTTGCTTTACAACATCCCAACCAGCAACCATGATGTGAACAACCATTTACCCAGAACATCATCTTTTGGTGCAGGTACTTTTTGCAATGAATATGACAGTAGCATACATACCTGGCAGAGATTAGATAGAAGACACAAGTCTTCCTTCTTTCTCTAGTGTCACACTCTTCAGCTATGGACAACAGTTATTTGGGGCTAATGAAAATTAATGTGCCAACATTTGACAGAGATTTGGGCTCATTGCTGCTTAGTCCTTACTGGATAGTGACATCTAGACACTAGAAGAGAAATTTAGTGGCCTCATCACCCTGTGGTGATTTCAAGTTGTTATGGAACTTGCTGGGACAGTGGTCACCAAGAGACATAAGTTCTTCCGAAGTCCTGGGAAGTCAGCATAAAGACAGTAAAGGGACCAGGAATGGTGCAGAAGACCACTTGAGACTGATGAAACTGTATTTGTGACCCATCATTCACCTTGTGCAAACAATTACTGTGTTTGGGTCTGTGCTAGCTGGTTGACTTTGAGTAGCAGAAAATTCAAATAGAGCATCCAAATCACTAAGAGCTTAAGGAAAAGCCAAGAGAAGATTTGCCCTTAGCAGTGCATACATGACCTAGCTGCATCACAAAGCAAATACCTTCTGGGCTGGCTCATTTCTCTGTGATCTGCTACAAGCACTGGAAGATCTTTTAGAAAATATAAGAGATTGTATTTTTATATTCCTGGATTCTCCACTTCCATCACCACCAAACGATGTTGCAAGCTTAACAAGTGTAAAAAAAAAAAAAAAAGTCTGCAAATAATAGGGAGAATAAGGTACTGCTTGTGAAATCAACCAGAGGTGTTGAACTTCAACATATTGGTTCCATTTATTTTGTTGCCTTTTATTTTGCAAGTTTTCCAAAGGCAAAAAATCAAGAAAAAAAGCAGTTTAACTTTCCAAGTCATAAAAAGAGCATAGATAGATAGATAGATAGATAGATAGATAGATAGATAGATAAATAGCTTAGTCATTTTGCCAAGGCATTAAGTTTTCTATCAGTCTAGATTGAAGGGAAGAATCATTCAATGTATGGATTCATGCCAGGAGGTTAATGCTACCCGAGCTGCAATTATGTGTGGCATAGAAAGACAGATGTTACATGAGGTTTACAGAGATGGTGATGGTGCTCTACTCTGCAAAATATAGTACAAGATGTATAGGGTTGTCCTCAGGACTTTGGAAATATCAGCACACAAATAGCATTAAGCAAAAAGGCAAGAGGAAGTAAAAGATAAGAGCAGCCCATTCCCTCTCTCTCCCAAAATTTGTCAGATATCTGGGTATTTCTGAGATGGAATCATTTTGTAGATCTCAGAAGTAAATTTCTCAACATGTTCTGGACAACTTTTTTCTTCTCCTGGTATTTCCAGGCCAGGTTTGCAGGCTACCTTTGAATCTGATGTTACTATGACTGAGTATGTTGAAGGGGTGAAACAACATAGGAATGACAAAAGGATCACACTGTGTGGATTGAGGCAGGGCTGGTAACCCAGAAATCTTGTTTTCTTCCTTTGAAATCGAGTCAGCTAGGTAAACTGCTTTCTCTATGTCTTTCTAAAATTTCCCTTCTTTGTCCTAAAAATAAACACAATATTTTGAAAGTTTTTAATGTTGTAAAGCATTGCTATTGCTCACAATAAATTCCTTGTGGATTCCTTCCTTCTTCTTACCAGATGATTGTCTCTGCCTACACCAAGGGCTGATTTTACCTATGCCCAGTAATGCTGCTCCAACCACCAGCCAGTATGGGGTCCAGCCAATGTTTGACAAGTCAAGTACTTTTGTCAGATTTTATGTTCACAGGACACCTACCTGCTGCCCCTTTTGATATAAGAATAATAATATTGTATTGATCTATGTTAACACTGGCATTGTGCTCTGTATTTATAGATGCTATAGAGAAGGGAACAATCCCTAGACAGGCATTATTTCCTGACGAACAGAGGAAATGCAGACTGTTCTGTACCGAGAACTGGAGCATGTATAAATCATGGGAACCCATATGAAATTAAAAGGCTGACCTCTGCACAGTTCAGAGACACAGTTCCCAGGCCCTGCCAATCCACCAAGATGAATTTCTGAGCTGTCACTCGAGTCCTTTGAAAACAACCTCTTTGACAGTTAAAACGAATTGGCAGAAGAGACATATGGGGAGTGTAGCTTACAGATTGATGAGGTATTTGAAAGAGAGCAAGTTACATGTGTAGGTTACTTATAATGCCTTGCAACTCCATGGCTGACTCACCTTTCTTGCCTTCAGCTTCACAGAATGCACAATATTTGGGGGTTTGTTTTTTCACTTCGGAAAACCTCAAAGTGAAACACTAATTATGCAGACATCATGATGAAGGGATGGGTGTAAGTCTGAGCTCCACAAAAATATATTGAGAGAGAAAGCAATTTTCCCTTTGCCCTAGAGAGACCTTGTGTTATTATACTATCAATGCAAATTCTATTGACTAGCTCTTAGGTGTCATTGACTCAACATTTGTTGGTTTGGTTTGGTTTTGTCTTTTTTTTTTTATTTGTAAATTTTTAGGTATTGTTCCCTTCATACCTCAAGTGGACTAAAGCTGAGCTCTCAGTACTGGGTATCAGGGGAAAAGATTCACAACCTAAAACAATGGAAATCCTTGTGCCAGCCCTGCCTTCACACATGGGTTGACTTGAGATTATAGCTCATCTTTCCAGAGCTCTAAACCAGTTTTCATTCTGATTTGGATACTTCTAAGATTTGGAGCAGTGGACAACCATACCCTAGAGGAGAAGTAGGATCAAGTCCTGATCTCTGCAATGTAACAACAGTATGAGCTTCTATTAACACTTCAGACTTCATGAATTCTGTCTTGTCACATGCAGGAAATAGAAAACCAGTGATACAAAGGTATTCATGACAACATGACCCTGAAGTGTTTGTTGTCCTGGGGCTCTTCCCTCTTCAGGACAATTTCAAGGTAGCTCTGGTCACTTCCAAAGCCCTGTATGGGATCAGCTCAAGCTGCTTGAATGATGACCCCAGCTTCAGTGATCATATCCATGAAAAATGCAGCTGTCAACTTGAAGTATACAGCTACATGGAAAACAATTTTCCTCTCCCATTAAAATGTGAATATGAAAGCATTTAAAAGCATTTTTCCCTGAAAAAAAAAAAAAGAAGATAAAAAGTTAATCTATGATAGTTTCATGGACTGAAAATTTCAAGATTATATTTCAGCACAGGTCAGCTCCAACATTACCTTGTATTTATTTAGTTTTATCTTTTTCATTTTTGTTGGTTTTGCCCCTTCTAAAAATTAAATTTTACTAATGTTCTTTCCTCTCAAGAAAGAGGGAAAAAAACCCATTAAAAAACATTGCTACATCTAGTTGAAAGTCAGACTTGTGTAGTCTGAGGAAAAGCTACCTTGGCAAATGCCTAAACGTGAACTCACTTCCAGAAGGGTGCAAGTCAGCCACAGTGTCTGGAAACTAAAGGGCAAATGTCTCCTTTCCTCTAGTCATTGCTTTGTTGGTAGGAGTTGTGAGGTCTTTGGGGGAAGGATCTTTCCCTTTTTTTTACAAGGCCTGATATAATGGAGGTGAACTGCATCACTGTATTGTAGAGGTGACACAAACAGACACATTCTCGTATTTTCTCCTTTCTGAAATCTTTTTCTTATGAGTGAAGGAGAAACTTAAACAATGACAGGAATAAAAGAGAAGAACCAAAGGTCAAAGGAAATTCTGCTATGAACTTCAGTTAGATTGGGGTTTTACCCTGTAATTTTGTACATACCTCTAAACTCTCAAGGCATCAAGATAGAATTCATTACTCCCACATTACATGTGGAAAATGAGGCACATGAAGTATATGTTTAACCCCTACCATGTGTGACTTGGACCAAGGAATAAGGCATTCCTAGTACAGGGATTTTTTTTATCTGTGTCTGGCTTGCCAAACCTGTTCAAATATTTTTGGCCAAGAGCAGTCAGATCAGCTCTTGTGCAATTCACTTGTATAATCCTCCAAGCAAAAAATTTCTTCTCTTATTTAGGGTAATTTATATTTTTCAGTAGTTCATTCCTCATTTTTCTTTTTTCTTCTCTCTAGGGACTTAGTAACATCTTGACCTTCTGTTGGTCTTGGGTAGAGCTGGATGAAATATTTTGGTGAAATAACCAATTATCTGAAAATTTGGTCCAATACAACATATGTTTTTGGTAAGAGACAATGAAAGATACTTTTAAAGTTAAAAAAAAAAATACATTTCCAAAGCTACAAAATGAGAGATTTACTTTTAAAAAGCTAGAATACTTTTTTCTTAAAGTCAGTCAATTCAAAACCAACCTGGTTTCCTCTTTTTTTTAAAAAAAAAAAAAAAAAGAAAGAAAAATTAAGGTGTTGACACAATTAGGAAAAGAGAAAATAATCTGACAAAAAATATTCTCTAAAACCAGAAAAACTGCCTTGAATCTGAATAAATATTTTTTTCCCTCAAAAATTTTGCTTTCCCTGGGGAGTTTGTTTTTTTGGGTTTCTTTTTTCATTCCACTAAGTAAGCCAAAGTACTTTGCTTTGGCTTGACTCAAGCTATTTTCTTTTTTTCTCATGATTTTTCCTTAAATCCATCATTTATCTGGTTCCTACTGTGGGTCTGTGGGAGGAAAGAAGGATGTCAGGTTGGCAACTGGGCAACATCTGATGTCTGAGCTGAGACACCTTCTACATGGGGTCTTTCTTTCATACCCACTTCTGCCTAATCACAAGAACAAGTTAAAAGAAATAATGGCCACCAGCTTATTCTGAGTGTCACTAGGGTTGTATTTTTGTGGGTTTAGGGATTTTTTTTTTGGGGGGGGGGGGGGGGGGGGGGGGGGGCAGTTATCCATAGGCTTTTTCACAGATTTTAATGAAACCATAGATTTCATTAAAAAATTAATTGTAATATGGGGCACAGATGAGTCTTTTTTTTTTTTTTTCCCTCACTGAAAAATGTCCCATTTACCTTATTATTGTTTCAAAGCTCTAAAGCATAAAACTACATTTTTATGACTCCAAATGACCTTCAAAATTCAAGACAAGGCTGACTTCTGCTTGACTGTAATATTTTGGATCATTAATTTCACCAGAGATATTCCAATTTGTAATTTTATTAAGTTTCAGAGCATAACCACTCTTAATACTGTATTTCTAAATATGATGGGCTGTACAATCAACCAGCACAAGTCAGTATAGCTGTAGTGGCTCTGCTACAGCAGTGCTCCACACTAGCTAAGACTATGGGTATATGCTCTTTCTCCGCATTTGATTTCAGCCACTGTTTAGTACTCACAAACAATTCTTGCTGTGGTGCATATTAAACATCTCCAATAGTTAGTTAATTAAGATATTTTTGTTAGGAAAGACCAGATGGTGTAGTGGATGGCGTGTTATTATTTTCCTTCTTGTCAGAATCAATTTGTAGAGCAGTGGCAACATATAACCACTTCACAAAATGATGGTGGGATCCTATGACATGATGTGTTTGTTCCACATGGGATGGGTGTGCATGGTTGTGCAATGACTGACCATCCAACCCCAGGGGAATCACCTTTCAGTGGGATGTAAGGAGATATACCATGTACTCATTTTGCTTTCTGTTTTATTCCTTCACAATTTAAACATTTCTAAGGCCTACAGCATTGTAGGCTCTGGCCACCTCATAGGTTTCCCACAAGAGGTAGGAAACTGAGGGATGGAGAATGCGAGAGACTTCTGAAAAGAGAAGGGAAAAAGTTCAAAGCAAGGATTTGGATGAACAACTCCTACATTTTCAGTGAATGTCCTAATCAGAGGTTGTGGGGCATGTGGAGGGCTGGCCTTTCATCGTCTTGTCTGCTGAAACCTTTGTACTGTATTTCAATAGATGAACTAAGCCAGGGAGAGGCTGAATAACTCCGTGCTCTGGCAGTTCAATGTTGTCTGCGAGCTGGAGCACTCCTGAGCCAGTCCCAGCACCCCTGATTAACTATTTATACAACATAAAACAGCACCCGCAGCAGAAAGCTGGAGACTGTGGAGGAGGGACTGAGTGTCTCGCCACCAGGCAACCCACAGAGAATCATAATTAATTCACTGACCTGGGATATGCAAGTTCAAATTGTCAGCAGCAGAAAAGGAAATTGAATTGGACTTTTCACAGCGTAGGTAAATATCCCAACCTTTGGCTGCAAGGTGATGGAAGACCACTCCTGTTGCCTACAGTAACACTTGGTGAAGTCAACCTCATCCCTATGCTTTTTGGCAAACATGAATAAAATGAATGAATTTAGGTAAAATCTAATTCTGTTAATGAAAAAAATCAGCCTAAATTTCTTGACCCTGGTCTAAAACTCTTATTCTAATCAGGATTTCTACACAGTGTTTCTGTCTTTGCTAAAGCTGGTATTTCTTCACGTTATTTTTTTTTCAGCTGATTTAAATTGCACTCCTGGACCTAATCTCTGCAAGGAAGCCTACAAAAATTATCATTCTTAATATTGCTGTGCCACTAAAACATTTCTTGTGAAGACTATTCTTACAGAATGTTCTAATAGAACATAGTTTGTAGGTTCCTGAAGCTGATGGTCTTCATACAGAGAAATGTTTCTTGGAAGAAAGCTGAGTGGTCATAGAAACTTTGCTAATCTGGTTGAAGTGGCCATTTTGGACTGATGAACCAATGTCTTGCTTTCAGGGTCCAAATGACATAAAATTTTTCTCCTTTTCTCTGTTTATACTATCAGGCTTTGGCACGTTCACTAACAGTGGTGCTTTCTGATCAGTGAAATATCTTCATTGCTTCTCAAGGTGCAGGGCTTCTTTTACAGAAAAGAGCAGGGAATGTATTTCAAATATGAAGATGCATTTCAAATAAGTTATGGTTTGTATTTTTACTGGATTTGAGAAAGGTATTTTTTTCATCCAGAGATAGAATCATAGAATCATAGTGCTTGGAAAAGACCTTTAACATCATCAAGTCCAACCATGAACCTATCGCCACCAATCCCATCTCTAAACCATGTCCCTAAGCACCTCATCTATATGTCTTCTAAATACCAACAGGGATGGTGACTACACTATTTCCCTGGGCAGCCTGTTCCAATATTTGACTACCCTTTCTGTGAATAAATTTTTCCTGATATCTAACCTAAACCTCCCCTGGTGCAACTTGTAGCCATTTCCTCTCTTTCTCCAGAGCACTATGTCAGGAGCTGGTTACTAATGTGGACACAAACAATTAAAAAAGCTTTACTTCTGAACTTTCATAAGTAGGGAGGTTTGTGTGTCTGACATAAAAGCTTCCACAGTTGTTAAGACTTCATGTTAGCCATAGTCTGTAATGATGAAGAGTTTACAATTAAAGCTGATGATCCAGAAAATAAGGAGCAAATTCAAAACTACTTTGTCTGAAGAGAGGCTGAAATGATGAGAATATTTCATATCCGATGTCTCATTCTTCTTATCTCAACTGATCTTGGGTTAATCTGTAATTCTGCAAAGAGATTAATGTGAAGTAATTTTTTTTTTAATTTTTTTTTCCTAAAAAGTAGTCTGTCTATGTCTATAACCAGGCTGGTTAGAAAAGCAGTTGTGTAATTGGCTGTAGGCAGCTATATTGTGAAATAAACTGAAATTCCGAGGTAGAAGGGGCTGCTGCAGTTAAGAAAGCAGATATTGTGATATTCCAAAGTACAAGTGAAATTTGCTAGACATTTGATAGACTAATAGGAATATATAAATATAAACTGAAAGAAAATAAAAGTAAAATTAGAGTAGAATTGGGACAGATAGAATCTGGTACTGCAAAATCACTGACAGTGTAACAGACTGAATTGTCAAATGCTCCTTTCTTGATGACCCCTCTAGTCCTTTTCTTTCTGAATAACTCTCCTCTGCCTGCACCAGTGGTACTTTCTGGTTTGATATTTGAGAGGGAGGAAGTCAGATGTATGCCCGGCACATTTCCTTTTCTCTAGGAAGACATGATGACCACTCTGTAACTCATAAATGATAAAAGATGTGCATGTCAATAGTTCTCTAGACTTGATGAGAGATCTCCCAAGAAAGCATGACTTTTGCCTGATACAAGTGCTTGAGGGTCAGTGGCTTTTGTTGCATTTTGTTTGGGTAGGTGTTTGCACAACCCCTAGTTTGGTGGTATCTGCAGTTAATTCACTCTTCTGCTCCTAAATGAAAGGCAACAGTTGTGGAGAGGTTCTAATGGGGTGGGCAGATGCTTTATGCTTCCCAGAAGTGAACCACCTTCCATTTAGAAGCCATCATGTTGTATTAACAGCTGATGGTGCAGAGATAAGTTGCAGTGAAGGGGATGGAACAGCTCTGATCCAAGGTGACTTGTCAATTGGAGCTGTGCCATACCCATCTGTGCACAGTGTGGGTGAAGTCACCCCACTTTTTGTCCATCTAACCAAATGAATGCTCTAACAGAGTGGAACACTTTAGCCTGCTGAAGTGAAGGGGACTGGGGATGAGCATCAGAGGAAAAAGAGGAGTGATTCTAAGTTAAAAAATAGCATTCATATGAGAAATAATAGTCATAAAGAGCTACAAGTAACTTGGAAATTGAGATTGTTATGTGCCTACAGATCTCCTGGACTGCTGAGTTTAGCCTTTTCTATTACAGGTATCTCATAATTCACTGCATAAACTTACTGAACTTCCCTTTACTTCATAAAAATTATTGGGTTTTGCCTTACAGTTACAAGAACTCCTTTGTCTTAGTACACTATAACTTCTTGCACACTTGTTCCATCTCTCTTGAACATGACTTCAGAGGACTTCTCACCAACCCTTAATTTTCTTCAGTAGAAATAACTCACCTTTTTGCAAACTATTAGATCATATTTCTTATTCCATAAATTCAGCCTGTGATTGGCTAGTGCCTCTAGGCCATCTCATCCTCAATCATTGCAAAGGATGAGCTCTCAAATTAAGAGAATATCAAAATATTGAGATACTTACCCTCAGGATTCATGATTTTGAACTGTGCTGTTGAATGAAGTGATAGTCCTCTCAATCAAGTTTCCAAGCTCATGCCATATCTGTACCACCTTCTGATGTTCCTCTGTACTAATAGTGAAAGTTGGTGTCTTCTGCCAGCATAAGTAGAAAAATAGTGAGGTTCAATAACATTATTTCCCTCCTGAATAATAATCTAATTTTCAGTGTTATCCCTTGCTATCTGCTCTTTAGCATCTCCCTCAAAGGTTCTAAGAGCATCTAACAAATGAGGATAGAGAACCAGTTACATTTGTGTAGAAATCTATTTGTCTAGGAAGCTATTGGAATAGTCTGGCACTGGTTTTTTGTGAACCCATCTTTATCAGATAGGTTCCCAAACCATCCAAACACTGAGCTTTTGCTACAATGGTCACACTGGCACAAGGGGGAACACAGAATCATAGAATCACCTGGTTGGAAAAGACCTCTGAGATCACTGAGTCCAACCACACTTATCTGCTACTAAAATATATCTGTGAGCACCCCATCTACCCATCTTTTAAACACCTCCATGGATGGTGGCTTAACCACCTCCCTGGGCAGCCCATTCCATTACCTGTTAACCCTTTCAGTGGAGAAATTTTTCCTGGCATCCAATCCTTACCTTCCCTGGCACAACTTAAGGCCATTGCCTCTTGTATGGCAAAAGATCTTGTTCTTTACAGAACATCATGAAGAATGCTTTTTCTGATATAGACTATGAAGTCATTGTTAATTCCATTAACTTTTGGTGTTGGTGTTGTGTTTATTTCTGGTGTTATAGAAAGTGTAAATATGCTTTGTGACCACTAAAATTGTCTGACTGTGTTAACAAATAAGAAACTGAGTCTTCCTTCCTCTAGCTTTGTGTGGTCAGGCATTTAATTAGCATAGCATATTGGATCTATTCTCAGTTGCTTTCTGCAGCAGGTAGGCATTTACAACTGTACACAGTGGGTGTTAAGCAGCACAGCTCTGATGTGCTGTATTTTTACAGTGACCTTTCACAGGTGGGAATGATTATACAAGGTACCAAAGACCTGTAAATTGGCCCATCTTTGGAGAGTAGGCCAGTTAGCAGCTGGTATGTGTTTGAGTGGTCTCCTAAAGGAAAATGTCACTACTCCATGATACAGGACGGGATGAAACTGGATTGTTTTGATGTGTCAAACATTCAGATCCATTCTGCTTTTTAAAGGTCTGGTTTTCAAGTGCACAGGCTTTGGTATCTGTACACACAGCCACAAACATTCACAAACTGCTAGCAATCAGGTCGCATAAGCGGTTGGACTAGAAGAAGGACCTGGAGGTGCTGGAGCGTGTCCAGAGAAGGGCAACAGAGCTGGGGAAGGGTCTGGAGCACAAGTGTGCTGAGTTCCCGGCTGAGGGAACTGGGGGTGTTGAGCCTGGAGAAAAGGAGGCTGAGGGGACACCTTCTGGCCCTGTCCAAGTCCCTGCAAGGAGGGTGGAGAGAGGTGGGGGTGGGTCTGTTCAAGCAAGGACCAAGGGACAAGACAAGAGGAAATGGGCTCCAGTTGTGTCCAGGGCAGTTGAGATTGGATGTGAGAAAGAATTTCTTTGCTGAAAGGGTTCTGAGGCATTGGAAGGGGTTGCCCAGGGCAGTGGTGGAGTCCCCATCCCTGGAGGGATTGAAGAGTCGTGTAGACACAGTGCTGAGGGACATGGGTCAGTCGGAGTTTTGTCAGTGTGAGGTTGACGATTGGACTTGAGGATCTTAAAGTTTTTTTTTCCAATCTAGGAAATTATGTTAGTCTGTGATTAGATGATCAATTCAGTCCCTTCCAGTTGAAACATTCTCTTCTCTTCTCTTCTCTTCTCTTCTCTTCTCTTCTCTTCTCTTCTCTTCTCTTCTCTTCTCTTCTCTTCTCTTCTCTTCTCTTCTCTTCTCTTCTCTTCTCTTCTCTTCTCTTCTCTTCTCTTCTCTTCTCAGCTACCGATCAACACCACTACTATTTGAAGTCGCAGTCTTGATTCATGCACAGGATTTAGCCTGGGTTTATTGATGGTTCTTGTTTCCAGGAGGTGTGTTCTGTGTCAGTTATTCAGAGCTTATTTTACCAAACAGCTACTGTCGGCTATCACCAGCATTATGAAAACTGTGTCTTAATTTGTAACCCACTATGGGACACAGAATATTTAAAGTCCTGAAATTGTATCTATAATATATTTTTTGGTTAGGTGAATAAACCACTTGATTGAAGCACTAGTTGCAAAAGTTTTTGAAAACTTAGCAGGCCTCCAGGCCAAGGATGAGTCAAGGTTTCATGGACACATTTTGGTTCCAGTAACAGATAACCAGATAGAGGCTTATGGCAAGAAAAGTCTGTAATGTGATTTTTTGGGGTAGCAGAGTGAAGTTTGTGTGAAAGCAAGAATTTTTTGGGAACTTTTTGGACTGAGACAGTAACAAGGTCTCGCCACAAATTGTCTTCCCCCTCACTGCAAAGCAGTATGTGTGCCCACACAGGGGCATTTTAAAGGAAGGCAATTTGAAAGAATGGGAAAGTATAGAAAATATCTTCACCGTTTAACAGTTTATTGTTCTTTCTGCTATCTTGGGACATCTTCTTGGACTGCTGTCTTTGGTTTCTTCTGTTCCTCTGCTGCAAGGACAGATGCAGCTATGCTATTTTCAAGCACTCATTACAAACCATGTACTCTCCACCTGGGCTAGTCTACATCCTTCTTCATCCTCTTGCTGCTTTGAAGCTGATCGTATCAACAAGGGGGTTGTTGCAGAAGCCAGATAAGAAATATAAGGGCACTGCAGGCTGCACTTGGCTCCTGATCCCCTGCAGTTCCAGGGGAATTCATAGCCACAAGATTTTATGGAAGTTGAAAGAAATTGGACAAAATTTGGAGGTGGTCTCTCTACTGCTTATTACTGGCTAGACAGGACTATCAGTAGGAAAAATTGCACTACCCATGCTCTGTTCTTACACTGTCTCTTAAGTGCTCCTTACTGGCTCCTTTTAGCAAAGGGAAAGTGGATTTCAGAGCTGTTCCCCCTTTAGCAGGGGTTCAATGGAAAGCAGAGAGGCAGTGGAGTTTCCTGTCAGCATCTCTGCAGCCATGAAGCAGAACTAAGTATCTCAGAGGAGAGTCACTCTTTGTGACTCAGCTAAAATATTCTCTCACCCTCTTTGCTGTCTTCAGATCTCATGAGAAATTGTGATCGAAGGAGTTTAATAAATTGCTATTCACTAGTATAAGGCCACCTGTGTCCTGGGCTGCACCCAGAGCAGAGAGGCAGCAGGTTGAGGGAGGGGATTCTGCCCCTCTGCTCCGCTCTCCTGAGACCCCACCTGCAGTGCTGCCTCCAGTGCTGGGGCCACCAGCAGCACAAGGACATGGAGCTACTGGAGCCAGTCCAGAGGAGGCCACAAGGATGATGCAAGGGCTGGAGCAGCTCTGCTGTGAGGACAGGCTGAGAGAGTTGGGGCTGTTCAGCCTGGAGAAGAGAAGGCTCCAAGGAGACCTTCTAGTGGCCTGACAGTACCTGAAGGGGCTCCAGGAAGGCTGGGGAGGGACTTTGGCCAAGGGCAGGAAGTGACAGAACAAGGGGTGATGGCTTGAAAGTGGCAGAGGGGAGATGGAGCTGAGATGTGAGGAAGAAATTCGTGGGTGTGAGGGTGGTGAGACCCTGTCCCAGGTTGGCCAGAGAAGCTGTGGCTGCTCCTCCCTGGAAGTGTTCTCGGCCAGGTTGGATGAAGCTTTGAGCAACCTGGTCTAGTGGAAGGTGTCCCTGCTGCTGGCAGGGGGGTTGGAACTGGATGATCTTTAAGGTCCCTTAGAACTCAAACCATTCTGTCATATGCAATGCCAAAAATTTCCTCTGCACTTGAAACAGTAAATTAAGGTGGCAAGAGCTGTTTGGTGAATGATATTTTAATGGAAGCCACCATCTCTATAGGTATCATAAACTGTCAGCATCTTTAGTTTCATAAAGTGATTCAGCCATACCAATTTTACTAGTGCTCATTCTTGTTTCCATTCAAATCTGTAAAGAAAAGTCTATTAACTACAGCTGAGGTAGAGTTGCACTAAAGTTGGCAGGCCAGAGGTGCTTTTGCCTGTATATGGGCATGGATTATCAGAGAAGTAACCTCCCTTGGTAACTTGCAGATGTTAAATTACCTTCCTAGGAAGTGAGAAGACTAGGGGAAGGAATTTGTTCTTTATCCAAACACATGGGACTTAAACATGGACATGTTAGGTACATACAAAGACTAACTTTAACCTACTTTGGTTAAAATATTTTGTGTATCCTTTAGGGAACACACACAATCACAGAATAGCTGAAGTTGGAAAGGAATTTCAAGAGATCAGCTAGTCCAACGTCCTGCTCAAGCATGCTCAGCCACAGTAGGTTGCTCATGGCTGTGTCCACCCAGGTTTTCAGCATCTCCAGGGTTAGAGTGCCTGGGGTGGTTCTTTCTCAAGGACAGGACTTGGCACTTCCTTTTGCTGAGGTCCACTGCGTTCCTGTAGACTCATTTCTCCAGGCTGCCCATGTCCCTTTGAGTGACAACACACCCATCCAGTGTGTCAGCCTCCCAGTTTTGTAACTTGAGACTTTTTGTAGACTTGCTGAGTCCCATTGTCCAGTTCATCAATGAAGATATTCAATAGTATTTACCCCAGTACACGTATCCCTGTACCCCTGGGGTACATCACTAGTGACTGGCTTCCAGATGGACTTTATGCTGTTGATTGCAACAACAAGTTGCAACAAAGTCCTGCAGAAGCTAATTAAGAGCTGACATCTTGGAGGACCATTTTCTGAAGCAGTACAGCTTTCCTTATGGAGGGAAAAGTGGTAGCCTTGCTGAGGTTACCATAATATTTTACCCACTTACAGCAAAAAGATAGCCCAAGTGAGGAAGGTGCACACACACTTGCTTACAAAGCAGCCATGGTTCCTCTCCCCAGGAACTAGTCCTGTGAGTGACAGAGACCACCAGATTGAGGGAAGATGGTGTCTCCTGAGATAAGACCCAGCACCTCTTCACTTTCCATTGAGAGCAAAACCAAGTCAAAGATCTTGTCCTCTTCAAACTTTTACACTGTATCACCAAGAAACTCACCCCCAAAAATCAGCAGGATAAATGTTTTTACTGCTTGAAAATTAATTAATTAATTAATTAATGTTTTCACACTGAACTGAACAGATTAGGTGTCCCTGCGCATGGTAGGAGGGTTGGAACTGGATGATATTTAAGGTCCCCTCCAACCCATACTATTCTATGTTTCTATGACTGTGATTTTATTTCTGTTATTTTCTCATCAAAGGCTGATATTTCAGTTTAGAGACATCCTTTATCGCTCTCCAGGTGACAAAAAAATTGAAAATAAAGACTGAGAAGGAACCATCCAGAACTTTTGCAGGAGGGGACAATTACTGAGAAAAAAAAAAAAAAAAAAAAAAGTGGTTGGTGAGATTTTTATGAAGCCATTTGTCATGCTGCCAATTGGGCCATGTTGTGGCCCCCTCATCAGCAGAGTCCCAGCACCAAATCTCGATGAACCCCCTGCATCTACCAGAGAGGTGCAGGCTACTCACTGTGATGCACACCAGGACCCCCTCATTTTGACTTTACTGCAGTCACCCAAATAAATATTCATATTTCATTCTTGCCTCATCTTCATCCCCCCCAGGAAGTAAATACCCCTTCCCTTATTCTCCCATGACTCATCCACAAACCCTCCCATTTCTAAGCTTATTTTATTTTGTCTTGTCTCATGCTTGTTTATCTTGGGTGAAATCCTAACCTCACTGAAGTCAGTGGCAAAATGCCCATTAACTCAAACAGAGCCAGGATTTCTTCTTTTGTCTTGATTAGATTGTGGGTGTGTTTGCTTTGAATATACTTAATCCTGTCCTGTTTTGATTGCAGCTTTTGGATAAGAGCCATGCTGCATCTCCGTGCATTAAGCAGTGTGTAAGCATTTGCTGTTCTGTGAGTCTTAAACGATAATAATTAGGATGAAGGATTTACTGCAGCAGTTCAGGAAGGTGTGGATGGAGGCAAATAAAGGAAATCAAGCATAGGTTTTCATATTTCAGACCTAATACTTATTTACAATGAAGGCAGAGACCACAGAGAAGAAAACATTGCTCCTGTTATTTGAGGCTCGGGGTTTATAAAGCACATCCACAGGGTTATAGTGCACTGCAACAGCTATTGCAGGGAAATGCTGATGCCACAGAAAGCAAAAGAGACTGAGTGACTGCAATGCAATAATAACTCAGACAGGCTTAATGCGAGGGAAAAGCAGCTCCCGTGCCAACAAGCCAGCACTTCTACTGTTCCAATGGCAGAGGAAAATGTGCCGAATGGCAACCGCAAAACAAAACAGAACAGCCCACTAAAAAGCGTGGAGACTGAGGCACAGGGCAGGAGGTTTGTGCTCAAATCTCTCTCCTTTCAGCACATCTGCCTGGAGAGAAAGAGCTGGCAGGCACTGGGGCACTGGGGGCAAACATGGTCAGTCCAGTGCCACAAGGGGACAATAATCCCAACACCTCTCTTGGCATCTTCTGCCCTCAAAATGGGGAAAGCAGAGTCTTCTCCCTATATTGTATTTTTTTAGGACTGCCTTTTGCAAAGCTCCTTTCTTTTAGCACAGGAAGTGACTTCCCAAAAGATAAGCATATCTTCAGTTGCCAAGACCATCCTTGAGGGAAATGGTAGAAATTTGTTTTCTTGAAGACTCAGAAACTTGAGTGAAGAGCACATGGAGGGGAGCCATGGGCTGGGTGGAATAGCGAAAAACATCTATTCTGTTTCTATGTGTAAAGATCTGTAAACTTCATTAACTGACAAACTACACAGGGTTCTGTTGTCAACAGCTGATAAGGTCTTCTGGAGTAAGGAATATCTCTAAAAGTTTTATCCTCTGCATGCTTCAAGGTTGTTAGAAATGAGCAGAGCCTGTCTTGAAACCTTTTACTCAACAGTATCTTATGAAGAAAATCTAAGTTATTTATCTCCTGGAACAAAGCAGTGATCCTGTGATGTGCTAAGCACATCCTCATGCCAGGGAATGGGTATATTTAGATGAGTCACCACCTCAGAACTTTGTTCCGCTTTGTGGCCAGCCTGACAGATATTTTTTGAAAGCTTTGTGTTTGAATTTATAATGGAATAAATGGGTGATACAGACATCTAGTGAGGTATGAAAGCGAAGCTCTTCATTCATCACAGCTGACATTAATGCTGCCAGAAGATGCAAGACTGACTCAATCAAGATGAGATCTGGTGCAGTTCTCTCAACCCAATTTATCCATTGTCTTTTTGACCAGCTCACACTGAAATATTCAGAATTGATGACTATTTACTGACAGATGTTAAAATTCCTTCTTTTTTAGTATACTTTTGCTCCATGCTTCACGTTTACATGGACAGAGATACTCATCAGTCTAGGCTACGCTTCCCAGGTGTTGCCAAAAACACCAAGACTCAAGAAAGCTCTGTTAGAAAAAAGGCAATCTACTGTATAGCTCACAAAGGTCACTGTCCAGATCTGAATGCAGTCTGAACTGTATTCCAGCAGATGGAAAGTCCTATGGCTGTGATCACTAGTAACTTATTTGCTACTTTTAGATTTTCACATTTTGCTTTGAGTTTCATTGGGAAACTAACATTATTTAACTGATTTAACTTTTTTTTTCCCCCATCAAAAACCTCTTGAGCTTCTATAGTTTTCAAAACTCTATTATCCATTGTAATATTTGAATTTCACAGGGCTATTTATATACATACATATATATACACACACACACATACTACTTGGCAGCATTTCTGTATCCTATTAGGTGGCTTCAGCAAATAACTACCATACAGGGAGAATTTCAAACTGCAGATTTGAATGTAAAGTTTGCAAACAAAAGTTTGATTTTAAAATCCAGTAAAGCTCATTTCCAGCAATATTCATGGAAACTGAGCACAGAGAAGAAAAATCTTACACCAAGGGGAAGCCATGAAATATTGTCTATTGACTGTGCATGAAAAATCTTTTTGAGATGCATGGTCCATGCTACTAAGTGCTTTCATTTGCTAACAGCTAAGCAACCTTCAAACCTGTACTGTCAAATCTCACATCAACTTCTATTTATCTGGCAGGAACAAAAAAAACCCCAAAACTAAACAAAAGGAAAACAGTTAAACATTTCAGGTAGTCAATTATAAAACTAAGCACTGAGTGAAAATTTTTGTGCAACGTTTAAAATTTAGACAGAAAATATATCCTTTTTAAAGGGGAATTATCAAATGTTGAACACAGAGAGAGAAGATAAGCAGAAATAAAATATGGTATTTTGATTGAGATACCCAGAGTAGCAATACATTGGAGTACATTTCAAGACAGTAACTTGATATATATTTACTAAATTGTTTGGCACATCCAGCATGTCTCCAGGGAACTGTTGGAGGGAACTAGCAGTACATTTTTCACTCCTTCACTGTGCATTAGCAGACATAAGGTCACACTAGTATAGCAAAGATGGGTGCAGCCTCAGGCTCATTAGCTCTCAGCAAGCTAGCCAGATGAGGCAGTGTGGTGTTTTCCTTTCATCATTCAAGCTTGAAAGGAAACTGTCGGCAGCCACTTGCTCTTAAAACAATGAAAATTTAGGTGACAGCAATCTCATTAGCTGAAAGGTAGCATTCAGCAGAGGTAAAGATTTCTAGGTAAAGATTTCCCTCTTCTGCAACACATATGCACAAACTTATTAGCAAACCGTATCTTCTGAATGCAAAAATCCATGTATGAGAAGAGAAAACAGTGCTTGTTAAATGACAGTAACTGTCCATCAGCAAATCATATTTCTTGCAGGAAAATCAATGCCTGGATGACTGGCTTCCTTCCAGAATAACATACACATCTTATATATATATATATATATATATATATATATATATATATATATACATATTTACAGAGCAGCAGTTTAATCCATACCTTTTGCCACAGAACTAATATTTTCCCTACAGATGTTTTCTTTGTCTTGCACAGAACTAAAATGTAGAAAATGCAAAGGGATATAAATGCCGTTATTTTCATAGTTCTCCAGGCTTCAGCCATGATATATGTTATGCTTGAAGATTAAATACCTTTTGCATTCCAATTACTTTATGTGAAAGTCTTTTGATGATGTTTTATTGGTAATATTTCATTGCTGAAAGCTTTTAAGCCGAGTGGAGCTGTATGCTTATGCGGATTTCCTAAAGTCCAGGAGATCTGGCATTGAAGACATATTTACACTCAATTTTTTATTTTTTCTGTGCTTCAATTCCAAGCTGACCTAACATAGAGATGTTTTCCTGGTTATGTTACATAGAAAGTGAGAACCTGATGGTCTTAATGATCATTGCTGATTTCCCCAGTGGAGACAACAGGGTTGGTTTGTGTTTTTCTTAGTGATGGTGTTGTTCCAAGGTGTTAGCAAACACTGGAAGTAAAGTACTTGCTCTGAGTCCAGCTGTCAGATATGAATAGGTTGATTACCAGAGGTGTAAAAATCTACTAGATGTCAAGTTTCCTCTAAAAATTTGTGGCTCTTCACTCCCTGGGACTGTTTTGAAAATCACAGATGTAAAGGGCTAGACTTGCAAGTTTACATTTCAACTTCCAATATATTTTCTTAGACTACCTCCTACTCACAGTATTAACTTCCCCTTAATGACTCCCCATTTCAACTGTTGCCTTCCCATCTTTCATGATCTTCCTGATTCCTATCTCTCCCCAGCTCCGTAGGGCACATTCTCTCTCCAGGAAGCAGGTATCCAATCATCTCTATTATTGCTACCACAGTAGCACTGATGAGCCCAAACTGCCTTTCAGCAAAACCAGGAGAGAGTCTCTAGAAAATACTCCTTGGTAATTTACTGCATCTGATTCACCAGGGAACTGACAGGTGGCTGTCTTCACATCCCCTGGAAATGGTCTTCCTTCATCTCTTGGCCACCTCTCAACCCTTCAATTTATGACTTGCCACAAGGCATGGAGGACTTGATTTTGTCCTCTCAGCCATCTTCTTTTCTTCATTCCACAATGAATTCTCTCCCAGTTGCTTTCTCATATCCTATCTTATAAAAGTATTGAGGATCAAACCTGTTGGAATCACTCTCTCAACCCTCCTATTTGCATTGGGACTTTTGCTAGAGTTTGGACAAAGAGCTACATCCTATGGTACAATCTGTTTTTTGCCCAAAATGACTTTTTCCTTGCTTTGTTTTGTTTGATTTTTTTTTTTTCCTTAACATATTTATGAAATTTATCAGAAATAATATACCAGTGTATAAAATAGCCTTCAAGGTCCTTTTGTATAAACAATAACCAGCTTGGATAGAGTTTGCAACTAGGGAAAGTAGGTCAAAACAATGTGACTAAATCATTCCAAAACAATCATTGGAAAGAATCAAATTCACACCCACGGGGTTTATGTGAACAGATTCAAACCTGCCAGGGCTTTGGCATCTTTCACAGTCTCTGGTACTTAAGGGCAGGATTCACCAAAGCTTTATGAGTCAAGGAAACAAAACAAAAAGTCCAAAGCTTAGAAACCAGTTTTCATCTACTCTTTTAAAAAAGTTTATTTGATCTTCAGAGCAATTTATATTCAGTTCTGCTTACCAGGTTAAACTCAGTAGCCACATCAGCTTTTTAGTGTGGATAGGCTTCAGCTCCTCTGGAGAGTCTCCAGAAGAACAGAAGAGGAATGGGAAAATGTCTTGGTCATTAATACTTACAATTTTTTGCAAACCAAGCAGAAACTTAGTGTAGTTATCTGTTGAAAATCCATATGAGACAGTCTTCCTCAGTTTATAAGTATCTGCAGGGAAGGTCTAAGGCCAGAGCTGTCAGGCTATGGTCCAGTGGCCAACGGTGACCATGCAGGGCCCAGGGGAATCAACAACACTGGGTCTGACAGCTTGTCCTCCACAGAGCAAGCTTCTGTCCTCATTTTCTGTTGATTAAGCCTCGAGAGCAAAAAAAAGATGTAAAGTTCCTAAAACCCAACAAGTGTCTGTGGACTAGCTAGTTACTGATTTTGCAAAGGCTGGTTTTTGTCTTCTCACCTGCTTTTTGTGCCACTGTGCCCACAGACCCATCTGTCAGCAGTCTGAAAATATTAGCCAGTGCACAACACAATTTTAGCCATTCTGCTTTCTAGTTTGAGGTCTCAAGAAATGCAAAGTTGTCCATCTTTCAGTTATAAAGTTTTTGTATTTATATTAGATATGACTCTGAACGCAAACCAAAACAAAATAAAACAAAAACAAAAAAAGGAAAAAAAAAAAATTAAAAGCCCTAGTTCCCAATTACTTCCACCAAATTTGAGCCATTTGTATCATGATTTGGAACCCAGTTTTGTGTTTGGCACCATTTTCTGCAAAGAAACAAAATAAAACATTGGATACAAACATTTCTACATGTAGGAAAGTCTGAATCTGGAAATGTATGACTTGTCCTAAATTTAAACACCACCTTTCTTCAGATTCCTGTTGTTTCACTGGTGGCAACTCTACAGCACCACAGTGTGGCAGCATCCTGCAGGCAGGGAAACTGAGGCTGGTTATCAAAAAGAATAAGGCAGGAAAAGAAGACTTTTAGTGACCCATCTCCTCCCTTTCTGGAGAAGACAGAGGGAATCCGAGATCTACTTCATTTCTTCCTCAAGCCCACTGGGTTCATGGAGTTCATGCTAACAATTGACTCATTCCAATCATCATTTTCACCTTTAAATGAGCTGATAAAGATGCCACTTCACAAAAAGCTCTTCTATAGACACTTCACTTTTCCCAGATGAAATATTTCCCAACCTGAAATAATAAAAAGAAGGAAAAAATATTAAGAGAAAGTGTATTATTTTATTTTTATAAAAGAAAGAGGGGGAAAAAAAATCTACCAACCTTCTGTGAATCCCACCCTGTATTTCATATTTCTCCAGTGAGGCTTGCTTCCTTTATTCAGATTCCAAAAGTAGAGATAATTTGTTCCAAATGTTTTCAAAGGCAATCAGCAGCATCGACTTACATTCTTTCCAGGATTGGGAGAAAACTGTGAAATCTTCTAAACACTAATGGAGGAGCAAGTGAGGGGGAGAAGGGGAGATGGAAGAAAGTGAGAGGGGAAAATAAGGGAAAAGAAGGAGGAGAGGAAAGAAAAAGAGAAGAAAAATTAAGAAAGGGATATGCTGATGATCTATTTGCTTATATTGTTACAGTTATGACTTCTTGAGCAGATCTGGAGAGACTTACAGCTTGCCAGCAACATATTTCCATTGGCAAGGTAGCTAGCAGTTCTTAGCATGATATTATGTAGCAGAATATGATTGAGAAATAGGCCATAAAATTATATATTTATTGCAAGACTGTCAGTGAGATTTTTTGCAGGGAAGCTAAGCATATAACTACCTATGTGTTGCATGTCTATTTTGTCTGCTAGAGATCTTCACTGAGCTACTCATCAGTCATGGTGCAGTCTTAGAAGTCAGGACAGATGTTACTAGTGCAAATAAAGACAAAAACGCTGCAATTTGTCTTCCATTTAAACATATATACAAGCCACAGGGTTGTTGAATGGCTGCCTTTAAGACGCAGTGCGGTCTGCAAGCTGCCCTCAAGAGCAGAGAGGTCTCACAGCACACTGCCTGCGTTGCCACCGGCTCTCTGTGTGGCCTTTGACAACTCATTTAATCCCCAGCTTTCCAAACCTATAAAGTAGGAACAATAATTCTTGTAGTGTTTCCTGCAGAGGGATAACTGTTGGGACTTATCCCGTGCAGCTGTGATCCTCGCCAGGTACACGTCACCATGGTGACGTTGACTTACAGAGTTAAGGAGCTGGCCAGCAAAATGCCAAGTGGTACTGGTATGCTGGTGGCCACTCAGAGGTCTGCTGGTGGCCACTCAGAACCAGTGCTTTTCTCCACCTCCCTGCAAGCTCAAACCCCATAGCAAATCCAACAGAAAGACAAGCTTAACCTCCTTTTTTTTTCTGAGCTAGAGACATTTCTCCAAGTCTCTAAAAGGTCAAACATCTGTTCCTTCTTTCCCTGGCCTCTGCCTGCCCTCCCAAGCCAGGCATGGTGCCATGCACGTGATCCTTCCTCCTAAGATGGTCCCTGCTAATGCAGCCCCACATCCCACGTAGGCATGCCTGTGAGCACCAATGGCTGGAGCCACTTCCATGGCTCCTTATTGCCAGCAAACGGACAGTAAATGATTGGTGGTTAGTGTTTAATGGGCATGTATTAACTCTTAAGCTTTCAAAAGCTCTAATTAAGCCTGGCTTTCATTTGAAATCCACCCGAAGTGGGAGAGTAGGCCATTTGTTTTTACACAGCTGAGGAATGTGCATTTAACTATCTCAGGAAGGAAAAAGAAATGAAAACCACTTGGAAAGCTGGTAAACTCAACCACCTGTACTCCTTCAGCCTACTGGAAAGTTCCTCTCTCTCCAACCATAGACCAGGGTTTTTGAACAGTTACAAGAGATGGCTGGTGTAAATCTTGAATTTAATACAATGTCCATTGCAAAAAGCAGCAGGGCTTGGAAATTTTTAACCAGCAGTTTATCACTGTCCACCCAGAGCCAACGAATTTATCCACTCTGTACTTGTGTACCATAACGCATATTTGCCTCTGCATTCCTGCTTCCCAGAGGTCCAGATCCTAAATAAGACAAGACATCTAGACAAAGCTGTGCAAACTCAGCTCTGTCTGACTAACTGTTTGGACAGGCTTGCTTTAATCATAAACAGTATAGTAAATTAATGCTAGCCCTGCTGAATTGTTTTAATGCCTACATGCTTTCTGCTTGGTGCTGTTTTGTTTTCTGCCAATTACACCGACCTCTAAGAAATTCTCCTACAGCCTGGAAAAATGTGTGTTTTTTGAGATGTTAAATGGACCCCAATTTTAGGTGTCTGGGAAAGACTTGACTCTGCCTTTAGAGCGTGGGTGAACACGGGGAACTGGTGCATGTGAATGTGGCACAAGTTTTTGAGACTTTTCTAGTACCCACAGCAAAACTTTGCAATAACTTAGAAAAGTTTTGAAGTTAAAATATGAAATAAAGCCTCATAATGATCTGAAAATAAGGATATTTTCATTTTAAAAATGGATTGAAAACTAGAAGAAATTACTTGGTTTTCAGTTGCTGCTGAAAGGATGATGTTTGGTTAAAACAAAAAGGGAGGAAAAGAAATTGAAAAAATGTTTATGGTATATTTGTTGAAAAAAAATCAGCTTCATTAAAGGGGAACAAATACTTGCAATAAAAAAAAAAATCACTTAATTGTGTTACAGAACGAAATCTTGAGATCTGAAACTCCAAATGAAACACATCCTTCACAGGAAAGAATTGGGAACTGGGAGGCAGAACAAATTAGATACTGAAATTAAACTCCGTTCTTCACTCTGAGATTCCTACACCTTGGCAAGAATTTGATAAGTAATTAAACACTAGATGTAGTACCTGAAAAAAAAAAATTCTTAACCGAGATTCAGTGATACGTTTTTCCGCCATCATTGCAGATGGGAGCTTCTATACCTGCTCCAGAGGCAAACTGCACAAGCAGATTTTGCCTGAACAGAATAATTTCTCACTTTCCACCTAGCTAGGCACAAAGCACTTAAGGAAATTAATATACTCTGCTGCATTTTGTCTGCTGCTTGCATACCCTGCATAGAGATCTACCACAGTGCTCTCAAGTTATTATGATCATCTGAGTCTGAGGTTGTCCAGCATGTTCCAGGACAAGATCCAACAGTGGTCCGAGTTCAGGATGTCCCAGAGATAAATTAGAGATTATGAGGATGGGATACAGGGGTCTGTAGGGTATCTGCCTCCTTTTCAGTGACCAGGACACTAAAACTTAAACTATCACACTCAGTAATCCACAAAGCTCTCCTAAGCTTTAGTTTTCACACATGGGCGCCAGTGTGCTCCTCTTCAAGTATCTGATTTTCTGCATTTTCACACTAGGGGCAGAGCCTGCACATGCAGAGCTTGCATGTGCATTGAGTAGAGACATGCAGGTTATACTGCAGTTCTGGATGGTCAATATTTTCAAATTATTTTTAGCTATTCCCTTTTGATACCAAGATATGCTTCTGGAATTCTTTTCCTAGAGTCTTTCTGCTGTACCTTCCCAGAGTAGTTAGAAAATTAAAAAGAAGAAAAAAAGGGAAAAAGAAGAAACATTCAACTTTTCCCAAGCAGGCACCTTCTCTGGAACAACCAGTTCCTCCCGCTCCTGCCTGAGACAATATTTGCAGATAGCATCCCAACAGCACCATCTGGAAGAGCATCAGCTTTACTATGTTTTCACACCCAGGACTCAATATGACCATTAAATCAAAACAAGGCAATTTTTCCAACCACCTGGCAGGTTTCCCCAGGATTTCTGAATTAAAAGAGCCAGTGTAAGAATCTTTGGCCTGGTCTAACCATAGCTATGCTGTCTTGCAGCTCATGGCGAAATGTCCTACAGACTTAACCACAACCAGAACTTCCTTTGGGAAAAGTTTTTTCCCAAGGTCTTTTCTTTGGAAACATTTCTTCATGTGGCACTCTGCCTTCAGCCCCCAGGCATTGCCCTCTCTGAGCAATATTGAAACACTTGAAGCAAGGGGAGGGTAAGGTGGAAGCAGTCACTAGGGTTCAACTCCGAGCCAAATGGCACTCAACCCTCAAAGACCTTCCTCTTCACATCCAGTGCTGTAGCTATATTGCAGTCTTGGCAAACCAAGGGACCTTGTGATGGGCCACTTGGAAACTTACAATGTGGTTCTCTAATCTCATTTTAAATTACCTCAGGCATCATCCTCCTGTGACTCTACTCCTCACGTTGGCTTGGGTTCCAGTTGCATGCTCTTATGCATGCATGCATGTCTGTTTTCACACAGACATTAGGACAGTTATAGCATGCTGGTCAACATTTATTCTGAAAACAAAGCAGATTCTAGCACTTAATCCTCTGTCTTCCAAAAAAAAAAAAAAATCTATTTCTGCTATGTATTTTGGCCAAAAATCTGGGGAGATTCTGCAGCTGGTTGAAGGCTGATTCATGCTATGCTGATGTCTTTCCCCAGTGATTTGTTCAGTCTTCCCTTCTGCATACTGTGAAATGATGGAGTAGCTGCTCAATATCTGCTGCTGTGCCAAACTCCAGCTTGATCAGTGTTATCCATATTTTCACCAAGTCCAAAACTACAGCTCTGGAACTGAATTCAAAATGGTTTTAGGACATGCTGTTGCTTTATTATTATTATTAATCCTAAATACTTAGAAATTAGGATTTATTTAGCTGACCTCTTTAAAGAACTTTTTTGAAGATTTATTGGCTACTTCTGATGTTTATAACACAGTTCTTACCAAAAATTAAAGCAAACTATTTGCTCAAGTGGACAGGCTTCTGAATGAATTCCAGCATACAAGTTTTCACCTGTCTTTTCTTGCCCTCCTGTCACTGTCTCCATCTGTGATAGCTTTGGGCTATGTTTTCTCTAGAATTATATGAAAATCAAGTCTGTATTTATTAGCAAAATTCCATGACTGGATTTGCAACGCCCATATTGGAACACAGAGCCTTCTACCTCCAAAGCATATCTCTAGCTGATGATCTGCAAGTCCACACAAGCACCTGAATGATGCTCACCAGGCAATGGTGATGCTCTGTCCTCTCCAGTGTTGGAAGGCCCTTTTGGTTGTGTCAGTATTTAATCAAATTGTTCCTGCAAATTTTCTTTTTCCAGGTGCCCATTTCCCTCATTTATATCCCAAAGTTCCTCCTGTCAGTCTACTGCAGTTTTCATGAGCCATGTTAAATCCCCTAACCCAACACACCTGAGCCATGGCTCCACATTTCCATGCATTCAGCATAGAATCATAGAATAGTTTGGGTTAGAAGGGATCTTTCAAGACCATCTAGTCCAACCCCCTTGCAGTGAGCAGGGACATCTGCAACCAGATCAGGTTGCTCAGAGCCATGTTCAAGCTGACCTGGAATGTTTCTGCCACCTTTCTGGGCAACCTGTTCTGGTCCATTGTTGTGATCAATTTCTGTTGCAAGTAGCCCTTCCTTCTTCTTTGGTTAGTCTAGACCAAGGAACTCATCAGGATCTTTGGAAGATTCAGGAGTCTCCACTGCAGTCCTGAGACTTATTTTGCTCATCTTAAATTGCCATCTCCAGTAGAGTTGTGTCTTTTTTCAGCTGTCAGCTACTCTGGGGATCTGGTGTTTGGGCATGCCAGGAAGACTAGTCTCCACAGGCTCTTTGCAGGTTCAGGTGGGGTCTTCTTGGGTGTGCTCTGGCAAGCTGAGATGAGTCCTTGCCGTCACATGCCAAACAAAGGGCTTCTACTAGATTTGGATAATTCAGCTTCTTTCCTGGGGATACAGCACTGTGGTACCACTGAAGATGAGCTAATCAAGCTGACTGCCTGAAAATGCACTGTCCCTTCCTCTCTCCCTCACACACTTTTTACTTAGTCTCCAAGTTTTTCAGTTAGACTATGAAATCAAACAGAAGCAAGAACTCCCAGAGAGTTTTCCCCTCAAAAATAATTGGGAAAATTATGTGTTGCTTAGGCTGGGATAATCCAATCTTTCTGTTCCAGGTCTCTGTTGGTTACAGATAATGTGGAAGATATATGTGCCCAGTCTTACCAAAGCTTCCAAGTGGCCCAGTTCCTCATCCACTGGGTCATTAAGACATGCTATTCTGCTTGCCTTTCTTTTCATTTGAAAGCTGATGTTTTTATCATTCTGAATCCATGCTCTAGTGCAGGTCAAGTAGCAAATCCCAGACCAGGACATAACTTTCTTCATGTCCTGTGTTAGGTTTGGGGACAGCTTGCACCTCCCTGATCCACGTTGCCAGCATAGTCTGGAGTTTTATCAGAAAGATCCTGGGTCTGTTCAGATTTTTTGGAGCTTTTGTCCTAGCAAATATGAAGATAAATTTGGCCCTGCTCACTGCAGGGTGGTTGGACTAGATGACCTTTAAAGATCCATTCCAAACCAAACCATTCTATTATTCTATGACTCTATGATATTTTTTCCCCCTCCAAATAGAGCTCAACATAAGCCCTTTCAGATTTTTTTCCAGATATTATTTTAAAGCCTTCTTGTTTCATCTTCTGCCCTTTTTTTGGTTCCTCTCTTAGATTATCTGATCTGTGTGATCGTTTCCGTTATTTGTTCCTGCTTGGATCAAGAGGAATTACCAGTCTGCAATTTCTCTCCCTGGGAAGTGGATCCTGCTGCTGATACTAACATGACTCCTTATGTCATTAGCAATTAATCAGTATTCCAGGCCTCCAGGGTTGTTCTGTCAGGAGGTAGTATTGCTCCTACAGTCAAGTAATGCATGAGTGTCATCCTTTTTAGTCATAAAGAAAACATAAAAATATGCCTCATTTTCCCAAGCAGAGCAGGAGGCACCCAGACCACTTTTGATGTTTCCAGGCATCTTTCTACTGGGCACTTCATCTCCTGTGCAGCATTATGTAGGCTTTTCTCATACAATCCTCTTTTTTCTTTTTCCCTCACAAAAACTACTATAATATTTAACTTCATTTAGAAATTGAGGCCAAAATTAAAACTTGTGGTCTGAATCGTCTGGTTTTCTAACACTTTTTTTGTACTGTCAGTGTCATGACCTTTCTGTTTCTGCTGTACCTTATTAGCCTTAACTCTAATTTATCCAGATTTTAAAAAAACACCAAACAAACAGACAGAAAAAAAAAATATTTTTGCTCTTATTAACTGGCATGTTGCTGAAAAACTTTCCAAATACCTGGCTTAAATACTAAGTCATCTGATTTAGTTAAGCTTCCACCTGCCTCAGGTATACTGAGTAATGGAGTGTTCTTCTTTGCATAGCAGTTTTACTGCAATTCCACTGTAATTACACTTAAAATATACTTTGAAATGTGTATAATTACCCCAAAGTTTAAAAGTCCTACTGACATTATTAACTCTTTGTTCTTAACAGAACAGAATTTAACCTGCAGTTGTACTAGAATTATTCTGACAATTTTTGTAGAAGATGTGTATATATTAATAAAAAAAAAAAATTGAAATAATTACAGTGTAAGGTAAGTTGTGCACTGAGAGTCTGAAAATAAAACCCTTTAATCACAAAAATCCATGTGTAAATGACATAATTACCTTTAATATGGTTCTTTATACCAAATATATTTGTCAAAATCTTTAACATCAAAGCAGTGACAGAGTAGTGTAATAAATCTGAAAGCTGTGCTAATATGAATGACCTTCATTTTAATATGAATTTGTAGCAATTATAGACATAAAAAAGAGGAACAGTTTCATAATTACGTAGGACATATGATGAGATCACAGTCAAGTAATTATATTATAGATTTTTTTCTGGTATTTGGATCTTCATTTGGCCACCAGTTTTGCAGTGAAAAGAGTTCCCTGAGACCTGGGATCAAGAGTGAAGACAAGAGGCAATTAAACATACTGTAGCTTAAAGTAAATGAAGAATGACTTAAAAGTTATTGAAGCCTGACTAAACACTCCACTATTTTTGTTCTAGCATAGTGTCTCTGACTTTGATGGAGCTAAATGGGTGTAAAATTGGTCTGACAGACTGGATATCAAGGAATTTAAGAACTAGAGTATGAGGCTTTGGGTGTTTCCTACCTTTGGTCAATATAGCTAATACCAGCCTTTTCTCAAAACTAGGAGCACTTCACTAACAGCACTGATACAGCTTTGATCTAGCTATCATAGTTGTTAAATTCCTATTCAAAACCAGAATTGGAAAAATGTGGGAAAATAAAAAAAAAAAAATAATGAGGACAGAAACGTTGTTAGCCTGTCTCATTTGAACTGGAACAAAGTTGTGTTCAGGCTTGGTCTGAGATAAGGGCAAGTGGTTGAGGACAATTTTTCTTGTAAAAGCTCTGTTTGAGTGGTTGAAATTCATTCATTCCTATTTATTCTTCTTTTCAAGTTCTAAAATATAACAACCTACAAAACAAGCAGCAGTTGAGCAAAAAGGAAGATACAGTGATTAACTGGACATGCAGGAAAAATCCAAATGGAGTAGAAATGCACATCTTAATAGAGATTTATGGGCTTTTTGTTTCAAAATATTTTTGTTTGAAAGCTGTTTAATTACAGTGAAAATGGGGAAGTTAGAAAAGGAGACCCATGTTAGATAAAGGGAAGTGTGTGAGATCTACTGTGTGAGAATGTCCTAGATAATGAGTGACAGCTGCGAGGTTTTGGTCTCACTTTCATTTTAATGGCATCCTCCAGTGATATGCACAGGATTTCAAGCCTTTGTCGCACTGTCAGCTCCTGTGATGATCCACAGAATATGGGCATTTGACAGGTCTTTAATAAACAGTTTGCTGCTGGGATGAATTGAAGTTCAGCTGGATCTAGCTTGAGTTCAGCAGAACAGACAGTGTTGTTAACTTCACCTTTATGCTACAAAAGAAAAAAGAGAAGGAAGGAAATAAAAAAAATCTATCTTTGGACACCTGCTATCTTTCCAGACACTAATTATGAGAGACCCCATTTTTGCAGAGGATGAAAACGGAATAGCAACCTACAGTAATGCATTGTAGCTCCAAGAAAATTGCAGCTAAGAGCACTAGAAAACACTTTTATTTTTTCTTGAATTTTAACCTACCTGTCTTTGATTAAAAACCCTCTAGGGGAACTCAGTTTGATGGCTTTTTGGCAGAGATAGGATTCAGGGCTGTGCTTTGTTTCTGTTGCATTGAGGGTCTTTTGGTGTTGGCTCACAGAAACTATTTATTTTTGAACACAATGTTTATGTCAGGGCACTGGCAAGGCAGGCAACCACCGTGGAGATGAGATTCCTAAAAAAGAGGGAAGAGGAGTAAACCAGCTGTGACCCAACTGCCTATTTTAGATCCTGATGCTTCCTCCATGGAGGAAGAGGAGAGAGTTGGAGCTGGGCAATGTAGGGCAGCAACTGCCTCCATCACTACTATCCTTTCCTCATTGCAGCAGAAATGGGAACCCCAGTGCTTTAGGATTTCTCCAACAGACTCAAATCCTCCTTTTCCCCTTTTCTTCCTGTTGCTGAATTGACCTGGTTCCCTCATTTCTTTTTTTTTTCCCCCCTCAAGTTTATTTTCCTTATTTGCTTTGTTATACTTATGTAGGTCAGCTCAGATTCAAGTGGTGCTGTTGTCTCAATGAGAAGTCCTTATAGCTGTAATTTAGCAAAAGAAAAGCTTTTCTGATGTCACTTGTAGAGTCAGTACAACAAAAGGTGGGTGTCAGGGAGCTTGTGACATTTACTACAAGATTTATTATATATAAAAGCCTCTCTTCTCCAGATTTGGTTCTCCCAGACATGAATATTCTTGGGAACCTGACCTAAACCTCACGATTCAGGCTGATCTTTACTTTGTGAAGATCATATTATGTTGCATCCTTTGTGAATATAGGCTTGAAACCATACAGAGAAAACCTAAAGAATGTTGCTGGCATGGATAGGCATGGCAAGGAACTGAGCCAAATTAGAAAGGATGAGGTGATGTTCTTGGACAAGACAGAACCTGATGTAGTATCTGTGATATCGCTCAAGAAAGATCAAGCTTTGATATGTTATTTTCTGTGTTGTTTGTTCAGTGCAACAGCTCACTCAATTATCATATCAAAAACCCTGAAGTTAATGGAGAAAGTAGCAGTTGAGAAAACTGGGACTAAAATGCAGAAAGCGTGAGACGCTCAGGTTTTTTTGATGAAACAGCAATATTTGTGACCAGTATGGAGCCTTCTTCAATGATTGTTTTAGAATGAAAGAGTTAGGAAACAAAATAAAATTCATTAGCTCAGATGTTCATTTGTCTGTACAATTTGAGGTCTAAGTCTTCTTCTTACACACAAGGAAACAGCAAAAGAAAACCAAGCATGCCAGAGGCTATACTCAGCTGACTAAATTTTTTAAGGTGTATGTGTTCCTATTAGCCCCATTTATGCATAACTGGAAAGATGTTTGTTCTAACCTGTTCTTTCCCCAAAACATCTGGACTGGATAATGTGCACAGGGAGTACAACTGAGAGTGCCATGTTAAGAAAAGTTGATTAAGAATCACCTATGCTTAAATAGGAAAGGAGATGAGTATCAAAGTAGCCCAATAGAATGAGATTGGACAGTGTATGCTATCATAAGTGATAGCCAACAGGTTTTATTCCCTGTTCTGTTCAGGGCTGTTAGCTGATTAGTTATCTCACCAGGCTGTGTTTCCTCCATTGTCTCATGGCATGTAGCAATCCCTGCTCCACAACTTTGCTATGGGGGATTTTGTGGTGACCTTGATGGCTCTCTGCCTGGTCCTGTGAGACTGAAAACAAGGACTGATGAGGTTCCCAAAGGTTCCCACATTGCCTTAAGGAGAGGAGGTGAAACCTTCTTGTTGCACTGAGGACACTGAACTACTCTACACTTCTTACTAGAGGTCTGGTAATATGTTTCCATTTTCTGTGTAATCCTTGGAGAAGTGAATGGAGCTGGCTTGGAGCTCCATGTAGATCATTGCTTTGATTTAGGAGTATGACTAGTGTAATGAGTTGGCCTCAATCTGCAGATCTGCTCCTGGTACTACATCCAGCCAGAGCCAGAAAGCAGGGACAGAAAAAGCTGCATTGAGATATAACCCAATGAAGGCCCAAATACATAGGTCATTTCTCAGTAGGAAAACAGAAGTTAGTTTTCTTCAAAACTAAAATAGTGGTTCTTTTCATTTCTAATAATACAGAATGCCTCACCTTACTGGATTTCTGTAAATATTTACCACATCCATCAGGCTATTAAGATAATGATAGAAGCAATAATTTATCTCTAATGGTATATTCTGCGGTAGCTAATCCTTATGCTGCAGAATATCATGGCTTTGCTCTTGTTCAGGGTTTTGCTTTAGGTATTTAATGTTTTTTTCTTATGATGCCCAAGGCTTTTGCACTGCTTTAGTTACCATTGCATATGCTGATCACATAATACCAGACCAGATCTTAGGCTGGCAGACATAACTTAAGGAGAAGGGGAGAGGCAGAGAGTATATCCTGAGGGAACAGGGGAAATCCAGGAAAATTCCACCTTACCTTTTCTCTTTTTCTTCCTCATTTTACTGCTTCTCTCAAAATGTTGTGAAGATAAGGTTTGGGGGAGGGTAACTGCAGGGACAGAGTGGTGGCTCTGGGTCTTTTGAGATCAAAGAGAAGACTTTGATCTCCAATCCTTTGCAATGCTGGGTCCCTGGAATGTCTTCCACTAAGAGTCAGATAGGCCAGGGAGAGGTGCAAAGGCATGTCTGGTACTGAAAGTGGGTGCAACTTTTGGAGAATGGGGCTTAGGTTAAATTGAGTCAGGACTGGTTTTAATAGATATTTGGGTGTGATTTCCTTTGGAGGGGACACCTGGTGAAGAAGCAGAGAATGGAAAGACAGAAAGTGTAAACTGTGGGGTGGGAAGACTGGGAGAGCAAATGTGAACCTGACTACTGTGGAGAAGAAGGAAAAGGGAGTATGAAGGTATGAGTTGCTGCTGAAAGGAAGTGTGCAACCTAAAAACCTGGAGAAATGCTGGAAAGTTTGGAAATTCAGAAAGTTGTGTTTATTTAGAACACATAGATACTCCCCCCAGTGTGTGACTGCTTGCTGTGAGACTTTTTAGCTCTGTACATACTGGTCCCAAGTAATTGTAGATGTCAAGCTGCTAAGAGCAAGTAGAGCTGGTGGATAACCAAGGTCCACAGCTTCCAATGCCCAGAACTAACAGTGCTTCCCAGGTGCAGGTTCAGGTGTGCCCCCCAGCCTTATCTCCTCTCCAAAATCTCATTATTATTTAAGTGAAAATAAAGCACATTAATGAAAAGCAATATGTGTTAGAGATTCAGTATCTTCAAAGGCTGTTGTCTGTTGGCACTTTTTATTTATGTGGTATAATTTGAATAAAGATGGTGAATACCAATGGGTCAGCATTCCTTAGGGCTTAGCTGACAACTCCCATGAACACACATAGACTGAGGATAAAAAGTTATTAACATAATTGTCTTGTTCTCAACCACAATCTTTGTTCCTTGTGCTTCAGCACTGCTTTGCGCCACTGTTAGTGCTTACTTCAAATTCAGCAGATCCAGATGACTTTGTTCAGTAAACATCAAGAGAGATGTGGCCTAATTGAAGACAGTTCAGAGATCAGGAAAAATGATTAGGGGTCTTGAAAACATGGTCTACAAAGAATTGAAAAAAAAAACAGGATTGCTTGGTTTGGAAAAGACTGAAGGTATAACAATCTTGAGATACATAAAAGGCTGCAAAGAAAAAAAAAAAGATTATTATTTGTGATTCATGCCCTCTCATGCACAAAGAAAGTAATCCTGGGCTAAAAATGCAGCAAGGGAAACTTCAGCTAGACACTAGGTGTGGCAGTCATCTCCTTTAGTTGTTGGTGCCAGCCTGATGATATCAGTAAGAGGATGCATGGTTGTCTGAGCTGCAAAGATCCAGGTAGTCTTCTGTCCCACCAATGTTTCCTCAAAAATGGAGTGGGATCAACAGGGTATTATGAGGGAAAGCTCCAGCAACTTTTCTGAATAATCTACAGCCTTTAAATACACATAAGAGTCCATCACCAGCTGTTAGTGTAAGCTGAGAACTGCACATAAAACACATGTAAGTGTTTTTGATTGGGAAAGTGAGACAGATAAGTGCTATAAAACTTTGCAGAAGTGAAATAATAAAAGCAAATCAAGCATTTACTTTCCCTAGACTCCAGCAGAGACCATTATTTTTCCTGTTGTTTTGAAGATGCTATTTCCTTTTATTTATCTTTCCAAAGGTTCTTCCCATTCCATTGTTTCCACCCAAATCTCTTTATAAGATTTTTTTATGTTGTATCTGCACCATGCTCAATGCCTCCTTGTATATAATCAGTGTGATCATTCCCTGCTCCCTCCTACTTATAATACCAGAGTTATGACATTTTCTATTAAATTTCATAAGCAAGATAATTTTTTTCTCCCATTCCTTCAGTGCTTGGAAGGCATCCTTTGAAAACATCCCTAGAAACCACTCTCTTCACCTTTGCCATTCTTTCCTTAAAATTCTTCCTGCTGTGACATGTGACAAAAAAATTACAGGTGGTTTTTACTGTGTCTATGGTGAACCAAACGGCTCAGAGCCATGTCTCTCTGAGTATGCATAACCTCTTATGTAGTTCTATTTGTAGTTCTTTTTGAATGCTTTCTTGAGCATCATTGACTGTCTTTTGGTTTATTCTGATAGGTTTATTCTCACAAATTGATGGTTGCCTTTAGTGTTTCTTCATCTGAATTAGTTGCCTAGATTTCCTTTATAATCAATGGAGGGAAATAGGCACCTTAATGACAAAACCCTTCTAGATGAAGTTAGTTACCTAAGTTAGATCAGCTGAATCGCCATTTGGTGATTATTTCTTCTCAGCTCTATCCAAAGGGACTTCCTGATAACTAGCTCAGATCAGTCTACAGTCAATATCCAAAGATTCCTGAGATTATCTCACTTATATGTCTGTCATATTCATATCCCAAACAGAACCTCTAGGAAGAGCTACAGAGCAAATTATAATGATAGCCTGTAGAAAACTTTACTGTCATAATACTATAATGAAAACAACATTGCAAAAAAAGCCAGCCACCCCAAAAAAAAACAAGCTCTGTGTCAATAATTCAATGTCCACAAGCTGTAAGAAAATTCCTTTGGCAAATGACATCTATAATGTTCTTTGACTTGCTGCCATCTGTTATTGCTGCCTTATAATCAAGTTTGTTTTCAGACAGACTGTGCCTGATTCTTTCAGGATAAGGAGGGTGGATTCTTTCAAGATAAGGAGGGTGTGTATTTTAACAGAAGTTACCAGGAGATAAATCTGTACCATAGGAAGGGCAAGAAAATAATTGATCAGAGTTATGTATATTTGTGTAAAGCTTATAGCTGGATTCCAGAAAGAGGGATTGCAAATCTTTAGAGGTGGTGGCAACAGTGTCCGTAATTACCTACTGGAAAGGAAAAGAGCTTGCGAGTTGGAACAACATTTAGGGTGGAGAAGGAAAGGTACTACTGAAAGAGGTACAAATGTCAATATATCTTGCTGCAGCTCCGCTAATGGACATTCAAATTACCTTAAAATAACTAGAAAAAAGAGAAAAATTTACTTGAAAATTCTAGGTATATATAAAAGTTTATGTCAAAATTATTATAAATATCCTTATAGTGCCAAAGGAGAGGGTTTGGAGATTTTGATGTAGAGCAGATATAGACACAAACACAGATATAAAACAGAGATAGGAATAGAGATAATTATTTTTTCATCTTCAGTTCCTATGGGATACATTTAGAGGTTCCAGTATAAATATTGATTTTAGAAAATTACCTGACGTTTTGTATACCTCCATTGCATTTTTTATTAGAGCTAAAGATTAAAAAGAAGGTAAAAAGAACATTGCTAAAAGTGACCATTTAAAATATTTTCTTTCTCTTTACCCTAATGTCATTTTAAATGGCACAGAAAAAAAACCCAGTTCTCTAGCATGCCTTAGTATTACCAATTACTTGCAGAGGTCAAGGATGTTTGACCTTTCAAACAGTGGATGAGAATAAAACTGTTCCCAAACAGCAGTGCAGTCATCTCTTTAGTATGCCTTAACAAGTCAAGTGGGTTATGAATTGGTCATGCTATGAGTGCAGAGATGGAGTGTGCCAGTTCACATCCCATACGGTGCATGACTGAGTCACTGGGACATAGAAAGATGGATACTCTCCTTTTGGCTTCAGAGTGGTTTTGGTGGAGGTAGGACAGGTGAGGCAGCACCAGGCTTCCACTTTAGGCCAGAACACTGTAAAAATGTGCCTGTCTTCTTCCAGACTCAAACAAATATACTTACCAGTTTTCACCACCACCCTTCCCTTCCCTTCCCTTCCCTTCCCTTCCCTTCCCTTCCCTTCCCTTCCCTTCCCTTCCCTTCCCTTCCCTTCCCTTCCCTTCCCTTCCCTTCCCTTCCCTTCCCTTCCCTTCCCTTCCCTTCCCTTCCCTTCCCTTCCCATTTTTCCCATTTTTCCCATTTTTCCCATTTTTCCCATTTTTCCCACGCCAACAGTCACACGGTAGTTTAATGTCTGTTGCCTGTATTTTCATTAGGTCAGGGTTAAGCCTACTACCCCATTAGGACTAAAGACATAACCATCTGTCTGTATTGGTGCATAAACATGTGCACATGTACATATACATTCAAGACAAGGTTCAGAGTTCACTTCTGCAGTGAAAAGAACAGTCCATGCCTTTAACTGTCACTAACACCAAAGAAAGAGGCAGCAGTTAAATCCAATATAGCAACGGTTTTGCGGGATCAACAGCTACAAGTAGAGGTTAATTTATGTAAGCCTCAACCTCTTTCTGTTTCTAAAGATGTGACTCAGTCTCGGTTTCCACAGGCAGGGTTGTCTGTCCTTCCTGAAAGATGTCTGAGAAGGAAGGGCAGGAGGAAGCTCCATGCTTCCAGTGCAAGAGAAGGAGATTTCATTGTCTGCATTACAGACATATGGATTAGGGGAACATTTCTGCTGTGGGCAGGATCTTTATAGTATCCGTTATGGGCATGTTTATATCTTCTCCTGGGAAGATCTAGCATCAACAACTTCACTGGATAGATCATCAAATCTGGTCTGTCTGTTTCTGTTTTCCTGCAGTCCTTCCAATAAAACTTCTTCAGGTTCATTAACAGAAGCTATAGAGTTCAGTATGTGTCTGCTTTACAGTGACAGGTCTGAGAAAGTGTGTCATTTAAAAGGTAAATAGTTTCCCCACAAAGAGCCTAACAGCAAAGGAATTTAATTCATGGTATATATCCTAACTCCAAAGTCTTGTCAGATGCTGGGCTTTTCTCACAAAGAAAGAGATTAAAAACACACACCGCAGCTTGACTTGTAGTTGGATACATGAGGTGCAACGCTTCTATATTCACAGCGACTGAACAAGGAGCTATGATAGATGATCTCATTCTGATGAGTGAAATCCTCACATCTTTGAAATTGGTGGGAGTTTTGCCATTGTATTTGCACTATAATTTAAATGCCAGCATCCCTTGGGTCTGGAGATACCACAAGATTAAGTTTACCAAACTGTTTTGAGGAATGCTCAGGCTCAGGTGGATTTAGATTTTGAGTCTTCCTGCATACAAAATAGTTTTGCTTACCTTAGTAGGGCTTAAATGGCTGCTGTTTGACATGCTGAGCAGGAAAGTTCTGCAAAGTCCAAATCATATTTCAAGCAAAGCAACTTGGACTTTTCTAATTTAAAGTATCAAGAAGACTTTTGGTCACCATGATGTACATGAAAGAGCAGACTAGATCCTTTTTTTTCTCTACTGTGGCAGCTTACTGAAATAGTAGTAATAAATAATAATAATAATAATAATAATAATAATAATAATAATAATAATAATAATAATAATAATAATAAACTACATCAACTACAACTACAACAACTACAACAACAACAACCCAAAATAGCTCTTACAAGCTATTCAGAACAGAGCCCCAAACAACATGTCCTTTTCCTTATAGCGAGCCTAGGAAATAAAAACTCACCAAATCCATGGAATCTGCTGCTGAGAGTTTTCACACTTTAAATAAAGCTGACAAAAGAGATGAGCAATTTTGTTTTGGCCACATTCTAAATGTCAGTATCAGTATTTACTACCTCTCGAAGTAATCCATTGCACCGGAGGTCCTGCAGCTCTCAGTGGCCCTATTGATTGAAAACCAGAGCGTGGTTCATCGCTTCTGTGTTTAAGTCACCTTATATCCCTTTCTACAGTGACCTCTGCCTGTACACTTGTAGTGCTGGGGCATTCGAAGCATGTATCTAGTGAACATACATTCAATGTTTTTTCCATCCAATTAAAATTCTTCACTATCATTCCCTTTTATCTAGCCTTTGTAATTGGATTCCCAGTTTCTCGATTTTCATGACAGCAAGGAGGAAAACGATAGCAAGTCCCTGACAAAAGAAAAAATAAAATGTTATGATTTAATTCTGTCTAAAAGGCTTGTTCTTTCTTTAGCTGAATTTCTGAAGGGAAAAAAGGTTTCTGCAGTCATACCATCTGTGTTCTTCACCTAATAACAATGGGATCTCTTGGCCTGCTTCAGTTGGACTTGAAGATGGATTTACAACTCTCCTGTAATATCCTGGTGATACTACATTCCTAAGAGATGCGTGAGATTGGCAGCTGGCTAGAGGAAGAGATCCAGTAGTCACACAGAGAACAAGATTGCATTGAATAGGTATCTATCCAGTGGGGGTACCTAGTAGTTGGTGGGAAAATTCCCACATCTTTGGCATCACAAAGGCTGTCCTCTCACAGAGAGGAGCTGTGGGATGTAAGGGAGAATGGAAGGCATCATGGCTTTTCATCACACAATATATGGGTTGAAGAAAAGGAAAGGAAGGTTGAAGAATAAGCCACCCAAATTGATAAGGAGAAAGGCTTCATTAATGCTACTGCTCATGAAATACCTTGGGTTTTTGAAAATATTACAGCCTAGTGAGTTGTTTCCAAACCTACTTAAATCCAAAGTATTTTCTGGTTTTGTGTTACTGGCAAATCATGAAAATATACTCTAACAGCTATTATACACCAAGATCAATACTGAAGAACCACATCACTTTCTAGAGCTGACTGTGGAGAGACTAGGTTAGTCTGCAAACTTATCTTCTACATGGCTGCCTTTAGATTAAATTAGTCAAGGCTTAATTGACCAGAGCTTTGTTATTTCTAAAAACATGAGTCTGAACAGAACTTATTTGTTGACCCAAAACTTAACAATTTAGTTCACATTGACTCTACTGAACTCTTCTTCCCTGTATTCTGTAAAATTTTCTCTTTTGGGAGGACTTCAGAAATGTTTTAAAACCAGTAGTCTACAAGATGTGCCACAAATATTTAGAGTTACAGAAGTCATGTGGTAAGTCTGGTCTTACAGTTAACCTCAGATAATCTCTTCCTTGATTGATATTCCAAAGTCTTGGTCAAAAATCCTCAGATGACATCACCAGCATGGAACAATAAGATAGCTATTTTGTTGGGGTTTTTTTTCTCTCATGTAGTGGAAGAATTAGCTAATAAATCCTTGAAGTCAATGGTACTCAGTAGCAGTACACTAGTATATCAATTATGAAACTATTAAAAGGTCAAATCTTTTTTATAACCATCTGCAGAATGCCAGGGTCTAGGAGTTTCAAATGTGATGGAATACTTGTGACTATGATTTCAAGGAGGAGACAAATATTTTGCAAACCTAACCCATTATGCTCACAATAATATGAGTCACTCCAAATCTTCCTTTTCTATTAAGTAAGGTACTGTATAGCCTTTGGATAACAGGAAAGTCAAATTAATGGAACAGAAGGTTAAAACAACTAAATAACTCTAACTTGGCAAACAGGGATAGGGAACAAGATAATTGTCTAAGTATTTGAAGGGAGGGATAAGAATAGTTCAAGTTGCTCAGGGGAGTGTAATTAGATATAATGGGATGAAATTAAGCAATGGAAAATATTAGGGAGGAAGATCCTAATGAAAACCTCATTCAAAACCTGGAACAGACTCCAAAGTACACTCTACTGGAGAAAGACTCAGTTCTCCTGGTAAAAGTGAGTGGAAAGAAGAACTTTGACAACGCAACAACTGATTCTGCACTGGAAAGGTGAAAGGGTGATCTTCAAAGGGTTTTCTGGTTTTAGTTTAATCTAATCCCATATCCATTGCCTGAGTATAGTGGTAAAATTAAAGGAATTCCTTTGAAGATCATTTTTTAGCGTTCTATTATGTGTCAGAACCACCACTGTCACATCTAGGCTCTCTAAGCACTACTCTTATGAGTGTCAGTTAAAAATTCATAAGCAAAAGCAACCTAAGTTATTTCTCCAGGAAAATGTCCCTATTTTTGTGAAACTGCCATCTACACTATCCTATCAACTGTTTGGGGTTTTTTTTGTCCCTGGGAGGTGGTAAGGACCCCCTCCTTTCCCTGTTGGCACTTTTTTGGGGGGGCGCAGATTCACTTTCCACCCCTGGTTCTCTGGAAAGAAGATGGGGAAAGGACTAATTTTCACTCTTTGTCTTCATGGGTTTGACTCGACATTGTGCTTGTCAGTTATTGTAAGATGGTTCATGTTTCCTGTATCAACGTCACTCTACTAAACGTTATGTATTGTATATCTGGACTGTATTGCAGAACCAGGCACAAGGAAGTTGTCTCCTATCTTTTTTTGATAGTTTGTTGTTTACCTTGAACACAAGAATCTGGATTAAGTGGCCAACCACTGATCAAGGTGTTTCCACCATTATGATGTTATAATTTCCCCATCCCCTCATAAATTTCTGAAGACCACATCATGTCCTTGGCTGGATTACAGCTTGATCAATGTGGAACTGTTTCTGGAAGCAAACATTCTATTTCACCTTTTATATTTTTGCTCAATCACAGACCATGATATGGAGAAAGCTACATGAGTGGGGTACATGCATAGCCCCCCTATAGCACATCCTGGCCCTGCCTGTCTTTTCTATTGTGCAGAAGCTGTGTACAATGTTTTTCTCAAACAGAGAAATGTGATGAGCAATAGTGAATATAAGATCTCAAACCTGTTCCTCATACCAGGTCATGGACATATTGTTATGACCCGATGACTCACTTGCAGAGTTATGGATCATGTTTACAGTGTCAAGAGCAGGAGTTACTCCCATCTGACTACTTGTTGGAATACGAGACAGAGAAAATAATCTCAAAAGAATTAGGGATAGACAGAAAGCATTAGCCAGCTCTGTACTGAAAACAGTCAACAAACCCAGGTTTGAAGGGAGCCATCCATGTAACTTAAGATGAATGTTTGCAATCACAATAACTAGTTTTCACTATTACTTAACATATTCAAAGCACATTTTTCTTGGTAAAGGAGACTTTCTTAAGATTATTGCAGGGCTAAATGTTCTGACTGAATAGAAACAAGAGGACACAGAACTACTTAAAATCCAAGATAATAACATGACACATCTGAGACATATATTTATTCCTCACCCTTTTCTGATGGTGCAAAACTTGTTCTTCATTCTTTAAAACAGCAGTGTTTGTGTGTGGGTAAGGAGTTATTTTATTATTTAAAAATGTAGTTTATTTAGAATTGTTAACTGCACTATGTTTTTACAATGCTAGCTAGGTCTTTACTATCTCCTGGTTCTTCTCTTTCTTTACCTAGCTATAGGTATTTATGTGAGTTGACCTAAGATCTTTTCTGGATGCAACTGACCCTTTCCATTAAGCATAAGTAAATCATAGTAGGGACCAAGGTTTAGGCCCAAGGGTTTCAAAGCAGAAGGGCTAATCAGGACATTATACTTCCCAAGATAATGAAACCTTCTTCCTGATCTCAGTTTCTCTGTACATCTTTAATGTGAACATCAACAAAACTCAGCCCTTTTTGCCTCTGGACAATGAGCAGTAATGTTAGCCCCCACCAACCACAGCTGTTTTGTGAGGGCTCCTTCAAGTCCTTCCTGCCATTTTAGACTGGTCTGGTCTGGAGACCATTGCTTTGAGGTCATGGATATAATAAGCTTGAACACTTCCTAGACATTTTTGAAGCCCACCAGTTTCCTTCTTAGTCATCTTCTGACCACAGGCTCTTGGCAACTTGATGCCTGGAATAAGACAACTGCTTCCTAAGGCTGTGGTTCCCTGACTGCAGTAGAGTTACTTCCAGATGAGTGCCATGTAATTCTTCAATCAAGGTAATTGAATCTGAATACACTTAGAAAAAACATATCAAATCAGACAGCCCAGTGATAGAGTCAGATTAGTAGTTAGGAGTTCTGGATAAAGGATTATGTTATTGAGTTACTCTTTTATTTTGATGCTCTGTTTAGTTGCCAATTTGTTCTACACTATTTCAGTCAGGTCTACAGCAAGCTCCCTGAAGGGTTTATTCTAATAAGTAATGCAATTTGAAAAGGTAGAAAATAGCAGAAAACTCGTTTAGTTTCACTCATTGTTACTAGTTTACCATTCTACATTGATTTTTCTCCTTCCTATTATACATGGACTAAGTTCTCTAATGGGTTTACAATTCTACTGATTAATGTGAGTAAAAATAATACTTGTTTTATTGCAGGGGTAAATAATGTCTTAACTACTTTGAACCCTACAGTCCTTTCAGAGCACTAATCTGACATGGCACTATCACAATGACTTCACCTGCCTCTTTTCCAAACTCCCTTAAACCCTTTTTCATTCATTTTATTCTCATTTCCTCTGAATATTTGCTCAACTTTTTTTTTTTAATGGATTTTCTTTCACAGTGACTACACCTTTTGTGTGCAAACATTTCAATATCCACTTTATCCTGTTGGGAATATTTACAGAAAGGGAATTTTAAAGTCACTATACAAATATTTTAAAAGTGAATTTAAATTCAAGGTACAGATATTTGGACCAAAAATACTACTGAACTCATCTACTGAAGGTGCAGGAAAAAGTTGCTGGTGATTTTTTTCAACAAGTTATTAATAAACGTTTCTGCTCCCACCACCCATTTCCTCTTTTTTTCGGTCAGTGCTAATGTTTGATTTTTCTCAGTACCTTCTTGAGTACTCCAATGACAGCTTTTCTGCCATGTTTCTATTTCCTTCAAATGATCTGAATTATGTCACATACCAATACTTTCAGTTCCACCATTTTTTTTTTAGCCAAGATCCCTGCATATGAGCAATCCAGTTGGTTCCTAATAACCATAACCTCATCCTTTGTCTTCCCTTCCTCCTCTTCCCAGCAGCAGACATTTACATAACATAAGCACATACCTTTATTCTGTGAGAACATACATCTTTATTCTGAGTTAGTAGAAAGGCAAAGGTTAACAGGAAAATGAGAATTTGTTTGTTGGGTTTTTTTGGTGAGGAAAGTGGTGTACAAGAGTTTAGAGGTAACTAAGCTAGTTAAAAAAAGATTTATCTTGGGTAGTGGAAGTGGCTTAGTTGTGGCAGTGATGAACTCCAGGCATAATAATTTATTTTGTTTTTCAGACTTTACAGAGCTTAGGGCCTTTAGTAATCAAGCTAGGATGTTTACAGTAAAAGAAAGTGTCTCTGCATCATGACTATGCTGGAGGTGGCTTGCTTGCTTTAGCAACTGGAAGCTGGTCTCTAAACCAGAAACCAAATGCCACAAACTCTATCCCCTTGTACTGCTACCCTGTCCCCTGAGAATGATACTGCATATGTTTTCTGGCAGCTTTTTCTTCCTCTTAGACCATCCACTCAGTCTTGATCCCAGAAGTTCACACTAGAATTCTTGCAAACCCAGCAATGTCACTCATTGTTAGTCTAGACACCTACACCTTCTCTCAAACTGTTAAATCTACAGGGCAAACCAAAGGGGTTTTTTCCCTTTTATTTCTTTTCCTTCTCAAGTGTCATGAGGAAAGATGGTATTGGTACTGTTCTGAACTGGCAAAAGTTTGATATAGTTGAATACAATATGAATTAGGCTGGAAAAATTTTGACACTTTTTTTTTCTTGTTTTCAAAATGTTTTAAGAATGTGTTAACAAATTTGACAAAAATTACTCAGAAGTCCAAAAGGGTTTATTAAATGTTTTCTCATTTGAGTTTAAAGTATTTTTTTTCACTTCAACATTTCCATAACATTTTTCAATTTTTAAAAAATAGCAATTCAAAACTTCATATCATGCTAACATTTTGATTTTTTTTCCTAAGCAAATCATTACAGACATTTGGGGAAAATGAGCTTATTTTTTGTTCCTTAAAATAATTTTAAGTTCATAAGAGCTTCTATTTCAGCTCCAAATAGAAGAGAAATAAATGAGACTGAAGGCTATGCTAACAAATATTGATAAAGAAGTGAAGATAATGCTCTCCTACAGTTTTCTAGGAAAACATGCACTTGGTTAGAAGGCTAAAGCCTGAACTACCACCTCTCTTTGAGGGAAAAATATCATTTTGAGCATATGTTTACTGTTAGACATCAGAGAATTCAGATTTAGGAAACAGGAATTTTGTAAGTGGCATTTCTTGCTAAACTGCAAAAATTTTGACAGTGACAAATTCTTTTTTTGTTTGTTTTCTCATCCTTCCACCTCTATAAATAGTTGAATGGGATACCAAGAACACAATTCTCCTTACTGATTCACTCTATTGATAAGCCAGGCAAGAAGGTTAAAATACACTGATTGATTTAGCAATATAATCAATATGATCATGTATTCACCACCTTGAAAGCAGTATAGCATGTTGGTGTGACTCAAATGATGGTCCCTCTCTCCCACAGCCCAGGCTTGCATGAAGATAAATCAGCACGATTACAGTCAATGGATATCTGTCTGCATGAGCTGAGGATTTAGCTCTTGCAATGCTGCTGGTGAAAGACACACACTTTCCTAAAGTGCCTTGGGATTAACATGTGGATTAGGGTGAAAGAAAAAAAAAAAAAAAGGGTGGCAAAACCTAGTAAAAAAACTGGCAGGACATGAAACAGCAGATGGAGCTGACCAGTCTCATTTCCCTCAGTGGGCAGGGTGAAGAATAAACACAGAGCTAACTGCTGCAACGTCACTTGGGTTTCAAAATCTGTGCCTTCTTTTAGCAACTTGAAGATCTCAGGCAGACAGGAAGGGACATATTTTCTTGAAATGTTTTAAATGTTGAATGTGATCTTTATCTTGGCAATGTCCTTTTAAAGTTTGAGATCTAGTGTTCTGGATGTGCAAAGGAATGCATTTCAGACTTCTGCATTTCAGACTTCTGCATTTCAGATTATCTCTGAACAAAAAAAAAAAAAAAGAAATCTTTCTGTTTGAATATGCATTCTGCTTACTGTGCCTCAGACACAGGGTATTAGCAGTAGCGCCAGTGATTCTGTTATCCCCTTTGGTGATGGAACTTTTTTTTTTTTTTTCTCTTTTTACTCTCTCCACAAATGTTTCCCAAAAAGGAAGAGAGGGAGAGAGTGTATTTTCAAAACCCATCTCACAGCTTCTTTATTTTATACAGTCTCCCCACCCCACCCAAAATACCTTGAATAGCCCTTTATGTAACTTCAATTAAAAAAAAAAAAAATACAGCTGCTCCTCTGAAGCCATCCAAATCTAATTAACTACAGAAGCCGAAATTATATTAAGCTTCTCACTTTCTTCGTCTTAGCATCTCCATTCATACCTTCATTCAATGTGTTCACAAAAAAAGGAATTTCTAATAATTGTATCTATAGTCTTGGAAAAAGAAAGCCACTAATCAGGAGGCCTGTGAAAGAGGAGAGATCGGAGCCTCGCTTGAACTTGGCAGTCTGGCCCCGAAAATCTTGCAGACAAAGGGTCGAAGGGAACTGAGGAGCTTAGCCCTACGTCTAAGGAAGCTGGTGAGAATTTTTTCAGCCTCTGAATAGAGATCTCCATTTCAGTCTTAAATTGTGCCTGCACAGATTCATTGAAATGCCTTCTCTGAAGGAAGAGGGGGCGGGAAGCAAGGGAGAGAGAAGGCAAGGAAAGTTTGTTGAATATAAATGAGGTTACGTGTGGCTGAAGAGTGAGATAGAAGCTCTACAGAGATTTATTCCTGACTGACATACAGTAACACAAAGGCAATAAAACGTGTCCTTGGCAAGTGGCATTAACAAGCAGCAAAACCTTAATCTGCAGACAGCTGAGGTGATGCAACCCACCTCAGTGAAAAATACTTTCACATTTGTGGAATAAAATATTTAAAATATGTTTAGCCAGTTTTAAAGAAGATGTAACTATTTATCTTACTGTGCCATGACTTTATGATTCAGGTGGTTTGCAGTCACAAGACCAACTAGAGTAAGGACTCCCAACGAGTTCTCACTGGGCAGCTCAATGGTCTTTGTGTACATTTTGTCTTACCTAGGGAAAACTTCAGAGTCTGGCTTTCCCTACTGCAGCTCAGATGAATTTTGTTCAAGAAGCTTTTATTTTTTTTTTTTCTTAGCTAGGAAAAGATGAGTTTTTAGTCCAGCAGTCACAGGGACATATTCTGGTTTGTTTTTTCACATTAATGTCTTCACTTACATTCACATCACCAAGAAGCTGCAAGGAGCCCTCCTGAAACTGCACCATTACTCAATAAAAGTGAAGGAACAGAAGCCTGGTCATTAAATTAAAACAATTGCCACTGCACAGCAGAGAGAGGAAGCATTTGGTATATTAAAATGAACATAGTTAAGATATAAAAAACATGGATGGTGCCTAAGGTCCCTTAAGGAAACACCATGAGTCCTGATCCAGACAAAAGGATATTTATCAAAAATTACAGGGAATTAGTTTGTTTGCAGTCCTAACTGGATTCATTAATTTTCTACTTGCCCACTGCACATTAATGATTAGGAAACAAAATAACTGTTCCCAGCATCTTGGGTTCTTGCTCCAAGACTCTGTAAAAGGCTGAGAGTTTAGTTCCAAAGGTAGAACAAGAAATGCTAGTTAACAAGTGCTGGTTTCTAAGGAGGAATGAAGTCACTTTCCAACTCCCCATTGCTCTTCTTAGGTTGGTTAAACATTATTGGGGCAAAAGGAAGTGTAGTCTTGCATTAGGTCTCTACAGGAGTGTTTACTGGCCATTTGTCCAAGGCACAGCACTGAAGATCCCCTTTCCCTGCCTCTGAACTCAAAAGCACCACATTGCTGGAGACTGAGAGCAGCTTCCCAGTTGGCCTCATACTGTACAGTCATTCACAAGGTGAATGGAAAGTTATTTTTACTCCACAGCTTAAACAAAAAGTAAACATTTTGTGAGGCTTACATATGGTCTGCTATCTCTTCTCCCATAAATTAAAAAGAAATTGCAGCTCTCCCTCACCAGTCATTTTGGAGCCATTTTTAGCCTATCTGTATCTGGATTTTCTGCTACCTAGCTAAGGACATTTACAACAGATGATACAAATTTCATTATTGGACTATAATTGCATTTGTTTTACCCTGCTTTGATGTTAAACATAAAGAAGCCCCAGGCTACTTCACCTAACACAAAAATGTTAGCAATGGCTCCTGCTAAGGGAAAGCAGAGTGTTGTATTTAGCCTAATCTGGAGTGACGATGTTTATCAGACAGCTGAACAAGTTTCTAAACAAATGAAGGCACCGTTCATTGAGTTATATAGTGGGCACAGGACCACATATCCATTTCTCAGGCCTCAGGATCCCTCAGCTATTCAAACAACTTTGCATAGGGTAAAACTAGTGCATTTCATTAATTCAAAAGCAAATTAAATAGAGAAGCATAGCTGTTATTTCTTATGATTTTAATGAGGGCCTTGCTCATGGAGACAGCAAGAAAATTTTAATCTGTTCCCTCTTCCAACACCTTTTGGACAATTTGGGTACAGCCTCCATCTTTCTTTTCTCAGGATGCTGGACTGGTACCAAACCTGTACTAGTGGGGAGAAAATAGAATTGTCCTGATCTTTTCCTGTTTACAATTTGTACGATACATTGAATTTTATGAACACTATCCATGTAGCCACAAGGACTTCCTAATCTGTAAGCACTTGAAATATCTGGGCCAGGCTTGTTAAATCAAATTGGGTCTGGTGATAAAATAGCAGTGAAAATGCTGTTCTGTGTGTGGAGTGTGTCTTGTCTGCTAGGCAGTAGAGGAGGATTGCATTATTGGGAAAGGTTATTAGTTCAGGAGTGTTGTAGCTTCACATAAAAATGCCCTTTTTGTGGCCATGCCCCAGGAGCGTCTAGTGGTGAAGCATTAAAAGCAGGGGTACCCTAGCTCAGCTCTCATCTTCTTCTCCAGCATAACTACCAGACACCACCCTTATACTAGGTCTAACTAAAGCAGCCATTTTATTATGCCCCCTGATTCTACCACATGTTTTGATGCATATACCAATAAGTATTGCATATATCAAAAATACTTTTTATCAATATTACTTGCCAGTATAAAGTTTACTAGCAAGCTAGTAAATATTTTGTCTCTGACCACACTAATCTTGAGCCTAACTTTTGGGTTTACCACTTTAGGTGTGTGGTCTCTCCTTACTCACTCATGGAGGGAAAAGAGGAATGATCCCTGCGTAGCAAAGGCATCATTTCAGCCAGAATGTCATGTGGCTTCATGGACAGGTCAGCTTTGCTCTCTTTTTACCTACATTCATATATAAATATTCAAGGGCAGGTAGTGATAGAATAAGGGATAATGGCTATAAACTGGAAGAAGGCAAATTTAGATGATATATTAGGAAGAAATTATTTCCTGTGCGGGTAGTGAGACAGTGTCCCAGGCTGTCCAGAGAAGCTGTGGCTGCTCCTCCCTGGAAGTGTTCTCAGCCAGGTTGGATGAAGCTTTGAGCAACCTGGTCTTGTGGAAGGTGTCCCTGCTAATGGAAGGGAGGTGGGAACTGGATGAGCTTTAAGGTCCCTTTCAACCCAGACCATTCAATGATTCTACAATTCTATAAAAGCACCCTAAGCACAAAAAACACCAACAGAGAAGGCAAGAGAGGAATTCCCATTCATACGAGCCTCAAGGACACAACCTGCCCTTTAGCTGGCTGGTGGGTAGCAGACACAGACAGGATCATACTCAATCTCAATGGCCAGGGGGTCTGAGCATGCTGCAGCTTCTGCCACCAACCTTCACATTCCTCCTCTGTTACCAGACACTGCTTTTAACCCTGCTTTATAGGTAAGGAAATTGAGAGCACAGCACTTAAAGCTACATTAAACTTCCTGCTATAGGTGCCTGGCTAAAGGTACAGACTTCTGTGGCTTCCCAGTTCAATAAAATAATGGGCACTTGAGAGTGGCAGGTATCCCCATCTCCCTGACTGCTGAGCCATGTGTCATCAGCAGAGCAAGGCCATCACAATGTTCAATGTGAGGCTTGGTACTTAGGGATTTGCCTAATCCAGGCTTTGTTGTTGCTGTTTTCCTTGGGCTGTTTGACAGAGGTGGATGGTGCATTGTCTGAAGCACTCTTGGCTTTCTGTGAGTTAGGTATGGGGACTGCTGTACCACCTGCACACAACCCTGAGCAACCTTGCAAGGCCACACAGCGGGTGTGTGATGGCAAAGGACCTGCTGACAGTCCATAGGACCTGCCATGCTGCAATATTTCTTCTTTCTCTTTTTGCAATTGCCATCTGTAAGAGACTCAAACTTGGTTCTGCAGCTCATTTCTGTTATCTTTCACATGCTGATAAGCTGAATAAAATGTAATTTCCTCAACCAGTCGGCACATCTTTGTCACTCTGATTTCTGAGAGAAAGCGAAAGGCTTCCCATTATCCCAGACCAATCCTCGATGAGGAGGAGTTTGACTCCTGTGACTGATTGTATATAAGGTCATTTCAATCACAGCCTCTGCCCAGGGACCCAAGCTCAGGCTGTACCAAGTGGTCAACTTCATTTCCGCTTTGAATGCAAGTCTGATCTGATTCTCGGTGGTGTTTAATCGGGGTGCATCATTACAGCTAGAGCATGTGGTTTTGTGCTGAAATACTCAAAGAGCTGGGAAAGAGTTGTGCAAACATTTTCCAGTCCTGACCTTTAGGATAATTTCCTGCAGTCCTCAGAAGAAAGCGCTATGTCTAGCCCCCAAGTCACCATCTGATTTTACATCCCTTCTTATGCAAAATCTTTCCCTTAGGCCTCAGTATCTGGAATCTGGTTACCTGAGATTCTCAGAAGTAATTTTAAAAAGCTTATAGTGAGGGGAAGTTTGACACTCCCACAGATGCAAACAGCAAAATATAAACAGGAACAAGATAAATGGCAAGGTTTTCAAGTCAGTCTTCTGAAGTATTCTCTTGGAGAGGGAGGGTTTGAGCCACAACCCCTAAAAATGAGCTCTCAACATTGGTGATTTGACTATACAAGATGATGAGAAATGTGTAGCTGAGCACAGGCAGATTTGTCAGCACTCTTCCCCTTCTTAGATGCAACCTGAAGAACTGAAACACCCTGGTAGCTAAGGTCAGTGAGCACCAGAATTGTCTTGGAGTCTTGGGGCAGCCAGGAAGACAGCAAAGCTGAAACACAGTCTAAGACTAAACCCAGAAGCTGCTCAGCACCCCCCCTGCAATCCAAACAATTCAGGAACTAACACTTCATAAGGAAGTACACATATCATTCACCAGGTCATTTGTAAAATACAAAACCTCATTTCACCACTTTGCCCTATGCTTCCTGGGTGACCAGATTGAGTCTCCTTGTCAAGGCATTCGTCTCAGTGGTATTAATCTCAGCTGATTGCAGCCATACAGGATTATGGATGTAAACCTATAAAACATCAATGACTTACTTACCTTTTTGAGCAGTAGGGAGGAACAAGTGTATTCAAAAGGGAATTCATCTGATCTGCTTTAGGTAAGTTCTCTCTCAGTTCCCCACTCCCCACCTGTAAAATGGGAATGGCAGCCCTGTCTCACCTTCCTGGAGGTGCTAAGAGAGAGGGTTGCAATACCTGAATAACACAGTTCTAATGTTACAGCCTGAAGTCACTGGGGAAAGAGGATATTCAGCTGTTTAGCACATATAGAGAGATAAAAAATTGTCCTAGTTCATTATGGCATTACTAAATTTCTGAACATAGCATCTGGAATTTTAAAATATTTCTCCTTGAAAATCAGTGGTCGGGGTTTTGGGGGTGGTTGTTTTGTTTTTCCCCAGTGTAGCTAAAGCATTGAAGGTTTTAGATAAATTAGACATTTGGAAACATTTGAGTAAAGTTGGGACTGATAAGAGATATAATAAATCAAGTTACCAGTATCATTTACTCTGTGGGAGAGCAGATTGAGGACAACTTCCACTCTTTTTGGTTAACAGATGCAAGAGATGGTGAAAAGGTCAGAGATAAATGTAGCGCTCGCTTCATACCACGTATTCACAAGAGCTGGACTAAAAAGAGGCCAGAAAAACACGTGTGTACTTTCAACCTTTCACTGCAGGCAGTAAAGAGCCTTACAGAGATGGAAACGACAGGCTATTTTTGTGCAAAGCCTGGAGACACTCACTGTAGATGAGTGGGACCAAAATAATAAAACCCGAACCAAAAAATAATTTCCTTCTCTGCTTTCATCCTCCCTGCCTCTCCCACACCCCTTCCCCTCTCACGCCTTGCAGAAGCTATAAATCTAGGCCATCAGAGAGAAGCTGGAGCAGCAGCGTATTATCTTGAGAAATCACTCCCAGAAGGGAGCAGAAAGTTCACAAGTAGAGTGCCAAAAAAGGAGAAATCGCAGCACTGTCATTGGATCCGGCTGCGGCTGGAAGGCGTCCAAGCTCCTCGCACTGCTGACATCCCTGCGCATAATCAGAAATTCCTTTCAATTATGTGGGAAAAGGAGCTTCACATTGTCAGCCCAAATGCCCCCGTGAAGAAATAGGCTGCCACAGCACCACCGTAGAAGGTCATGATGGAGCAGCATCCACGCACGGCAGCTCGCCGGGGAGGGGCTGGCGGGGGGGGGGAAGCGCGTGGCAGCGGTCGCACTGTGTGCTTTTATAACACTTTGCTCCTCCACTAGCACATTTAATCTGAGGGCCTCTGAGTGCTTTTCTACCATCAGTTGATTAAAACTGATAGGAAGTAAGTAGATACAGTTAGACCAGTGTTATAAATGGTGTAGAAGAAAACTCAGTTGTGATGTACCAGCTGTTTTTTAGTGTCCAGAGGTGGTTCCTGCAGTCCCAAACCCGTTGGCTTCTTCTAACCCCTGTGGGCAAGAGATACTGGCCTACAAAAATGATCAGAGGGTTGGAACACCTCTCTGATGAAAAAGGGCTGAGAGAGTTGGGATTGTTCAGCCTGGAGAAGAGAGGGTTCCCGGGTTACTTTATTGCAGCCTTTCAATATTTAAAAGGGGCCTATAAGAAAGATGGGGACAAACTTTTTAGTAGAGCCTATTGCAACAGGACAAGAGGGAAGATTTAGACCAGAGATAAAGAAGACACTTTGTAAAATGTGGATGGTAAGACACTGGACCAGGTTCCCCAGATTGGTGGTAGATGCCCCATCCCTGGAAACATTCAAGGTCAGGTTGAACAGGGCTCTGGCCACCTCATCTGGTTGATGATGTCCCTGCTTACCGCAGGGAGTTGGACTAGATGACCTTGAAAGGTCCCTTCCAACCCAAATCATTCTATGATTCTATGCTTCTGTACATTGTGTGACCTGGGAAATCTTCTGCATGAGCAGCAGATTCATGCCACAGACCAATGTCATGCTTAACCAGCCCAGCAGTGCGGTGGCTGAGCTTCACACTTTCCTGTTTTATTTTTTCTCACCCCAAGCAGTGTTCAGTATTGGGCCCCTCACCCCAAGAAGGACATGGAGGTGCTGGAGCGTGTCCAGAGAAGGGCAACAGAGCTGGGGAAGGGTCTGGAGCACAAGTGTGCTGAGTTCCCGGCTGAGGGAACTGGGGGTGTTGAGCCTGGAGAAAAGGAGGCTGAGGGGAGACCTTCTGGCTCTGTCCAAGTCCCTGCAAGGAGGGTGGAGAGGTGGAGGTGGGTCTGTTCAAGCAAGGACCAAGGGACAGGACAAGAGGAAATGGCCTCAAGTTGTGCCCAGGGCAGTTGAGATTGGATGTGAGGGAAAATTTATTTGCTGAAAGGGTTCTCAGGAGTTGGAAGGGGTTGCCCAGGGAGATGGTAGAGTCATCTTTCGTGGAGGTATTTAAAAGACAGGTAGACGAGATGCTTAGGGACATGATTTAGAGGTGGATTCAGTATTGTTCGGTTCATGGTTGGACTCGATGATCTTAGAAGTCTTTCCCAAGCACTATGACTCTGGGATTCTGTGAATTGTGAATCACAGAGGTTTCTGAGAGGAGATGCCAAATTTATTGAAAAGCTGCATGTTTTTCATTATTGTTCCTGAGTATGTTTGGCTGAGATGTGGAAAGATGTTCCTTTTCCTGTAAATGAATTCTCCCCTTTCCTCCAATATTTTGGCCAATTTATATCCATTAATAAATTTAGTGGGCAACCTGACAAATGTAGGCAGCTGCATGTTGCTTTTTCCTGCTAGCTACAAGGGTGTTACAAGAGGTTATTTTAGCCTAATGAACTTACTATCCCCAGACTCCCTCCTCTGTTGTCAGTAAGAAGAAATGGTTTCCATCAGGAGGAAGAAAAGCTCAACTTGGACACTCTGAATCACTCATAAGCAGAAGTCTTTCTACTCCTGTTGGCAATGGAGGGAGCTTAGGGAAACTAGTCCATTAGGTGGAAGGTGGTTATTCTCTCTCACACTGCACAGTGTACTGACCAGGGATATTCATACCATATGAGTTTTTGCCGTCTAAGTTAGGTGCTCTGAGTCACTCCCTGGAAGCTTCCTTTTCTTAGCCTATACAGAAAACTTAGGCTATGACCCACACTTAAAATGGATGCACCAAATAGTCTATAAGAGGTGGTGTGAGTGGTTCCTATTGTCTGCAGCATCTCAGTGGTGAGATCCCCGTGCCAGGGACCATTGTTTCAACGTTTGTACAGTGCTTAGCACAATGGAATATTTTAATTGCCTCCTCACTACACTCGCTTGTCTTTGAGAGCACATTTTTCATAATGTTAATGATCTATCATGATGCTTCCTTCTTACAAAAGATTGAGAGAGAAAGAACTGAAAGAAGAGTGAGAAGTGTGCTCCGGGCACTGGGCCAAAAGGTTGCACCATTTAGTGACCTCAAATCTACCCTAATGGTAATCTTGGGCTGTGAATTACACATCCAGGTCACTCCTCAAAACTAGTCCTAAGGTCCTAAATTGTTTGGAGGTTGAGGTTTTTGTGTGTTTGTCCTAGTTTTTTTTCCAGAAATAGGGTCATCTGACGACTGTAGTTGTGCTGGGAAACTCTATAAAAGCCTAAGAATGATGAAAGACCACCAACAGCGAGAGCAGAAATCACACCGTTATTGCACATCTCATCAAAAACTAGCTAGGTCTTGCAAACGCTCTGCCTTGTACTTTAACTCTGCAAGGTGCAGACAGCCTTCAGATTAGGACTAAAGAGGATGTGGGACATATGAGGAGGGGATGGTGGATGTTGGCTCTGCCATTCCTATTCCACAGCTTAGTGAAGGACCTCTTCACTCCACGGAGTTCTCACTCCGGCATCTTTCACCAGCTCTGTCATTATTTTGAATGAATAAATACACAGGAGACTAGCTGCATGCTGGAATGCCTGGAATGCCAAAGCAGAACTCAGCTAATAATGGTTCTATAGTGTAAATCAGCAGCATAGCAGGTCCCGGTTTCACTTGGCTGTGCTCCATGAATAGCAGAAGAGATATTGAGTAACAGTGAATTGAAAATCAGTTTAAAAAGAGGAAGAGGATAAACCCTGAAAATATTCTCTGTTACAGTGTGAACTGTTTTTATAAGCTGAGAATTAAATCTTTAAATTATTAACCTAGGGAAAGTATCTTGTTCTGTGAAGCAGTCACGTAAATCTGGCAGGGAATATCTCTGGAGTGAGTTGGTCTCGAGAAAAGAAGTTAGTGAAAGCACTTTCTCTTCACTCTTATGTGACCTAGGATTGACCCAAAAGAATCGTATTCATCATGGAGAACGCTGGGTGCTGCTAAAATTAATTTACATCATGACCTCTGATTGGATTTCCTACTAGCACAAAGAGACAGCTGTTGACTCGCAATAAGTGGCTGGCAGATTGGTTCATTTATTTATTTTTAACTTTGCTACATATCTGCTGCCAACAAGAACTTAGCCGAGAACCAAGGAACGTCTTTTTTAATGACCATTATGCATGCCTCTATGAGTGCATTTATGATGGGCTACATGCTGTGAAGTCTATGCTATGGGATGTTGCTAGCATAGTTTCTTTGGCTAAGAGCACGAAAAAAATCAGATGTACCCAGTCAACGTATTTTTGCCAACAAAATCCTACTGTAGATGCAGTTATGCTGTTCCATGAGGTTTACACAACTATGCTGGCAGGATACAGGCTTCTGAGGGCTTTCACACTGCCTCTGCTAGGAGAGGACCCTATAGTACAGCAGCAATAGAACAAAACCACCTTAGTAGGTTCCTTCCCAAGGCTAGCTTTGTTTCACCCAACTTCAGCTACTAAGCATAAGCCTGTGTCAGGAGCATATCAGTCTTTGTTTCCTTACTAGATAATGAGAGTGGGGCAATATCATTACTCAAGAGTGTGGATGAGATCTGAGATGGATTGAGTCACCTTTGAGAAGTGTTCGTTTCTCTTCTGTGACTGCAGAGAGTACATCAGTGACTAGAAGCAATAAACACAGGTCCTAACATACACAGGTCATTGGATCAAATTTGAGGTTAAAGAAGACATACAAGATCACGTAATTTGAGAATAGCCCCAAAATCATATGAACATGGCAAGGATATCTCCATAAAGGGTTCACACTTTTTGCCATCAGCTGGTTGCATAGAGACTTTGCCCAGACTGACAAACTAGGAGGTTTAAGAGACTTTTTAGCTATGATTAAAGAAAAGAAAACAAATGCACTGAGAAAAAAATCAGGGTTGTAGCAGAAAGGTTGTAACACAGTCCCAAGGAAAATGTGGACCCAGATCTAATTCGTATCTACCTATAGGCATGAAAGGTTGTAAAATCTTATGTGCAAGTTATTGTAAATATGCTGTCTTAACAGGCTATGTACCTGCTGGCAAGTGCTGTTGTGCATGGAAGATGTTCCTCCTGTGCCACTGCTAATGAAGTGGCTAGTGCTAAAGCTGTGAGGCGACCAGGTTTGCTAGCAGGTGCTAAAGGGTGAAGAAAATGAAGCAGAGACCCAGACAGTGCACACGAGCAGAAAAACTTACTACCTAGTGAAAAAAAAAATCAAGTAGAAGCTGGATCAGTGATTTCCATCTCAAAGAGGATGGGGGGGAGGAGCTTTTCTCTTAAAGTAGGTGCAAGCAAGAAGTTGGAAAAAAGAGTCTCAGAAGAGGGAATCTTCTGCAGAGATCACAGCAAACCCTACAGCACTTGCACTGCTCTGTTCCTTGGAAATTCAGTCAGCCAGGAAAAATACCTCAAATGAGGAATGACTGAAGAGAACCAGGAAATCCTAGAAAGCATTCTGGAAGGTCTTGTCTGCCCAACAAGTTCTTTACACTAGGAGGTCTTCCTGGGACACCATGGAACTGGGCTGTCTTAAATTCTGGGCTGGTACTCTGTAGTAGGCAAAGCAAGTAAGATGCTGCTCATATGGATGACCAATACATTCATAAATAGGAAATCTGGTCAAATTTAGCAGCTTGAAGCAGTACACTCTTAATATGGCCTATAAAACTGCATGCAAGGCACATGTCAGACAGGTAAATATTGATTGATATCTGGGTATTCAATGTGGGCAGGTCACAGACTCCCAGACAGCTTTCAACAGCCCTTAGCAGAGACATTAGTCTGCCAAGGAAAAACTAAAAGGAGTGAAGTTATGTACATCCTTAGCTGAGGGCTCCTCACTTACAGACTTCCATCTATTTCATTTTATTTTTCAACATTGCATGTGAGATGCTCTGATAATCAATTCAACATGCAGGACCAGAGAGCTCCCACTTTGGAGTGCAAATACCCACTAAAACCTGATACCAAATTTAAATGTTCTTAAGATTTTGGATCAAAGACCTTTTTTTTCCTAATTTTTGGTGCTAAATAAGTTACTAGTGCCCGTTTGCTCAGAAGTTTGCCAAAGCTTTCATGTGACCAGAATTCTGAGTGTTTAACATAAATCAATGTGAACACAGGAGACATCACATTTCTTTCAGTGTGGCCTTTCCCACATCAGATCTTCTCTAAAATTATTGTGCTGGCTCTACCTACAACAGCAGTAGATGCAACACAGGGTTCTGAGTTGCCAAGTAACTGTATTTTAAATTCTCTGTTCCCTAGGCTCTTCCTGACCAGGAGCTTTCTAGTTGTGGTGCTCAAAATGCCATTTTCCACAAGAAAATGTGAAGTAGGACAGCCCAGTAGCTAACATGTTGGCCTGAGCTCCTCTAAACTGGGTCCTGTTCCCAGCTCCCTCTGAGAGCAGCTGTCCCAGCAGCTGCACAAGTCACTCCACATTTATTTTCTCTCCTACTCTTTATCTGTTTCTTCTATTTAGACTATAAACCCTTTAGGGCAGGGACTGTCTCTAAGTACATGTTTATGCCATTGCAAGCACAATGGAGTCTTGATCTCCGCTGGGGACACTAGACATTATTCGGACTTCAGTAATAACTGAATTTTCCTCTATCTGGGACTGGGTCAGCATGATGGGAAACTCCAACGAGGGGACAGGGTAATGTGGACATAGCCAAAGAGCTCTGTGTCTCTAGAGGTCCGAAAGTAAAACAATTTTGCAATTTCCGTGGTTCCTAACCCTCTGGAAGGTGCCAGACAACCTTCAGCACATAAAAATTACCATTACATCCCAGAACTCACTGTCCCTTCATTAGTGGATGTGGGAACAAAATGTTGGAGTTGTGTTTTCTGTGTTACACATGTTTAATTAGCTGACAATTGTAGTGTCAGTAGAAATAGACATACACAAACATGTTACAAGTGTCCATGTTTTAAATTAGCACCGTATAATTTTCAATGGTTTAAAGGCCTGATGGACTTTCCATATGAGAAGCTGCAAAGACTTGGATTATTTAACTTGGAAAGAAGGATAATTACATGGGCTTAATTGGCCTATTTAAGATGATGAATGGTATAAGAAAAGCTGATCATTCCTTCTCTTTACACTCCACAGTAATATGAGAATTGGGGCTCGTATGTTAAAATAAATGGAAGGTAAATTTAAAACAAATAAAGGAAATACCCTACAGTATAGTCTGGCTGTGGAATTCATTGCTGTGAAGCATTAGGCTTGAGGATGAATCTGAAACCAGGTGAGAAAATTTAACATTTTCAGGACAAGATCAAAATCCTGAGCTTACAGGTGCACACATGCTGTCTTTAGTAGCCCTGTCCAAGCCAGGCCTGATGACATTGCCTCAGATACTTTCAGACAGTTATGCAGCACTGCCTGAAGGTGAAAAGCTAAGGTTGAAACCAGCTCTCCAGTAAGGTTCTCCCTGTACATAAATGGTACAAATGGTCAGGGAACAGTGGCTTGTGTATTCGGGCTCCCCAGCTAAATGGGGCAGATGATCATGCAGTGGCTGATGCATGCAGAGACCAGGAGCTCCCTTTCCTGATATAAGAAGAGGGATGTTCAAATGAATCTTGCTCCATAGTGATCCTCTGTGACTCCAGCTGGATTTTCAAAGGATGCACATGCTCATCTGTGGGGCTGTGGTGGAAATGTGCCCTGTTACTGTAAGAGGACATGAGAATGTGAGAGAAAAGACCCCTTCAAGGTCTACTCTTGTCTCACAATTGCATTTCTCCAGTAGAGTGATATCTACTAAAACCAATGAAACACCTCTCAAAGACTGAGGAGTGAAAAGGGTGATTTCTTCTTTTCTAAGAGGAACAGCCTCCACTGTTGGCAGCAAGTCTTAAAGAATAAGTGATTTAATCAGTTGTTTCACATTCTGCTGTCTTTCCCATTGTGAGTCTCATGCCTATGTTTTGGTTAGCTCTGTGTTAGTTCAGGAAAACTCTGGTCTTTGCCACCAAAATCCTAAATGATTAGTGAAAAATCAACTCCCTATATTTCACCTAGGTCTTCTCTAGCTTATGTTAGCACCAAATCACAAGTACAAAATAAAACGGAACTAATTGGGTGGCAGGAACACTAGTATATCGTAATTATTTCCCTTTATGATTGAAAGAGAAGCTGCAAAATATCTGCACTGTAAAATCTCTTCAGACATGTTAAACAGGCACGATAAACTTGCAGCATGTGAGGAAGCTCAGGGTGATTTATTCTAATAATAAAGATCCATCCTGAAATTAAACATAACACTATCTTTAAACTTCATTTGCCTTCAAATAGTTCACCTCAAAAGCTTGATTAGTGCCAACAAAATTCAAGCCACGCAGAAAAAGGATTCCTGTGTCAGTCAAGAACAGATTTCATAGGTGAACAGACAGAGCTTTTCTAACTGATAGGTATGAGGTTATCTGTTTTGTTCTGTTAGTTTTGTAGATTTTATATCCAAACAGGATTATTTGGTCACTTATTCTTCCCTTCTATGAATCTCAAACCACCACATTTCTCCTCAGTATTTCTGAGCTGTTCCTATTAAGTTGGGCTATACAAAAGGCATTTCAGCCATCAAGAGCCATCAAGAGACAAAATTACTGTGTGTGAGGAGCAGCGATCTCAAGTCTAAAGCAGCATTAACATCCACAACTGCAAAAGTGAATTATTCATTTGGTAGAACATGTTCAAGTGACTCTTGAAGGTGATCCAGTAGAGGAAAGTGAGAAAATGCTATTTCTAGACATATAACCTTTAAAAACTCAAGACAACACAGAAGCAGATACCTCTGTGATGCTGATGGCTTGGCTAGGAAATGCTGCAAGGCAATGCATATCCACATCTGGCAATGTAGAAGTGTGCAGGCCACTTAAGGCAGTGCTGGAGGAAGAAGTTCAAACCTTTTGACCTGTCTCCTCTAAATTCATCCCTGTAAAGCCCCTGAATGTTATACATTTTTTAGAAATGGAAATAAGCACATCTCTCTTCCCATGCTGGTATGTTGGAATTTCTTGTCACATGTTGTTTGGGTTCGTCGGATTCAAAAGACATCCTTGTTCCTATGAGGAAAAGGAGTAAAAAAGAATAAGTGATCAGTGCAGATATAAAAGCTGTGACTGTGGTTCTCCTTTGTCTTTTACTGCATATCTTAGTGAAACCACTGAGATGGTTTTTAAACATGTGTTCTTAAGTGTTACTATCATTTTTATTTGAATTACCTGTCTTTTGCCACAAACATTGTGTACTAGGTTGTAGGAATAGCCAAATGTCTGATAGTGAGATTTTTGTGACACTTTGAGGTTAATTAAGCTACACATCTATATTGGTCAAGAAAGCTAAATCCATAAATTAATGGTTTGCAAGCTTAGTGACAGGGTTATTAGACTGAGTAGAATTTACTACAGATACATTTTTACTATGATATAAGCTCATTGGATTTAGTGGGGTTACAGGAGACATAAAATTTGAGGAAGACAGAGCCAGGAAAAGTTCTGTATGTTACATCAGCAGAAGATAATAAACAAACTGTCCAGTACACCTTTCACTGACTGGACAATTGGGTTGTATTTAGAGACTATTTTTTTTGCCCAAACATGCTGAATTCCAAAATCTCTGTCTCAAAAAAATTTTATTTCTCAATGGCTTTCCATTTTCTGTTTTACCATGTTTGTGATCTCAGAGACACAGTATCATTTCTAATTACATTGCCTTCTGACTCAGACACATCTTTCCCTCCTTAGTGATGAAGCTCATTTATAATTCTTCCTCCTCAGGTGATCATAGCTGACTACCTGAAACCAGCAAGTCACTTGTTACAAGAATTTCACAAAACACTGAATTTGGAAAAGCCACTGTGTTTCTTCGCTTCTGTAGCACAGCTGGCTGATTACACCTGGGGTCCAAAAAGAGTATTGGCTGCACTACCACCTGGATGTCCTTGTCAAGACTGATTGCATACTGTATTGTGCACTAACTATGGACAGACAGATACTGTCTGTTCTGAACAATGATCAGTCTGAACAGGGAACATGGAAGAAAGAGGTGGAAATGACAAGCTCAACTCATAGACAGGACAAGAATAAGGTGGGCAAACCCACGCCTGTTCACATAGATCTCATGATCAATGCTCCGGAAATGGGAAAATCCAGGTTTTACCCCTTTGATCCTCTCCTTCCTCTACTCCCCTTTTTTGGTCATGCAAAACTGAAACTCTCTTCTCACCTTGGGTCATGCTTTAGGATGATGGAAGAGGCAGATACTCTACATTCTTTTTTTTGTGAACAAGCTAATGGTCTAGGGGAGTCATGTCACTGGGTTGGGCTGGGGTTGCCAGCATAACAATTGGGGAGCAGGAGTCTAAGGGATGGTGTGATTAAATATACCTAGCTCTGAAATCACCCTCCAACAACCAGCACCGTATAGTATGCCATCATTTTAGTCACCACTGTTAAAGCATTTAAAGAACATTTTAAAAAGAAGTATAATGTGGGAAAAGATGTGAAAAAAAAAAAAAATCACAGTTATATCATCTTCATTTTACTAATAATTATGCTGACTTTACAAAAAATTTCTCTGTGTTGGGGTAACAAAATGACTCTGTTGTATGCATTAAAAAATATTGGTTCACTTCCATCACGATACTTTCTTTTAAGCATCCTCACTTACAGTAAAATTGTGATTTTTTTTCCTGTGACTGAAAGTCTTGATTTCCTACTTGTCATTCATTAGACTTCTGAAAGATAATGTCTTATTCGACCTTAAATCTTTGGAAAACTCTCTACATGCTTCTTTCTTGGCTCATTTTGCTTCCCTCTTGAAGCGACTCCATTAGACTCAAAGGATTACTCATTCTGATCACTTCCATAAAGTGAGTTTCTGGCAGCAATTAGTTCTTTCACACAGAGTTACTTTTTCACACTGACAAATGAAAAAAAAATTGGATGTATTTTACACACTCTACTTCATGTTTCTTATATAGATTGAATTTGAAAAACACAAGCATTTGTAGTAGGGGATCCAAGACCTTTGACTTAGAGACTAGCACTTTCTTTTTCTAGGGATAAAGACAGAATAATTAATTCACTATTTACTCTGAAAAGTTGCTGTCTTGAGTTTCAAATGGTAATCCCACAACAGGGACTGACTGATCTGACACAGATACTCTGTCTTAAAGTTAGACTGTCATTTTTTATTGAAAAGAAAGGTCACGCAAACTACTTTGGGGGTTGGTATGTTGGTATATACATACATAACACAGATGTAGTTTCAAAGAAGCTGGACTGAGTTTAGACTGAGACACCTGATAAATTATGTACTATACTTAAAACCAGGTAGCAAAACCCAGAAAGACCAAAGATTGCATTAAATTTAACATCTGGACAAGACTTATGGTCCAGAATCAAGCCAAAGTCCAAGAAACAAGAAAGTCAAGAGGAAATCCAAAGTCATGTAGTAGAGCCAGTCAGGCATCAGAGGAGGGACAAAGTCAATGCTACAGAGAAAGATCACTTTTAAAGCATAATAGGGTTTATTGGCAGAAGGTAGAGCTCCAGGTTTACTTACCAAGGCGAGTACCAAAACCCAGTTAGGTTCTGCTTCCATGGTGAATATTAGAGCAACAGAGTCTTCTCAACTCCAGTGTACCCAGGGTGGTAAAACAGGTTGGAGAAGTATGAATTAGGGACAAAATATATAAGATTGGCTTTAAAAGCAGCCAATTTAAGAAGTAACATTGCCATTGATATTGTTGATTGAGTTAATTGCACAGTCTAATCTCTGTCACTGGACAAACGTCCAGTATCAGGAGTGGATAGCTTGGACATTCAGGTTTTGTGTTGGATAAAGATCTAAATATAGTGATATATTTTAAAAAAATATTTTTTTTTTCCAGTTTGTAAATTTAGGCAAGATATCTTGGCTCATATTTCCAACTTCTAATAAGGTCCTAAATCCCACACAACCTGATATCCTCAAGGCATCACAGACCTTTTATTTTTCCTGTTGCACCTGAGAAGAAGAAAATTGCAAAATATAAAAATTATAGTATGCTGGAGGAGGGAAACAAACCAAAATGTTTTACCATTCCAGAAGCCAGCATCTAATTTGCATTTTACTAACAGTCTCTGGCAATGGCTGCAAGAAGGGTATTTCATCCATAAAAATATACACCCCTTTAATTATAATAACACATACTATAAAAATACTAAACTATTACAGCATCCAACAAGAAAAAAATGAGGCATACAGAAGGACAGTCGATAATATGGGGTCAAAATTAAAATAATCTTCTATCTTTCCTCATCTGATCTACATTTCTAATCAGTCTTGTGTATTCTTATGAATTAATACTATGTTAAAAAGCAGCGGGCTACTTTAAGATATAAAAACAAACATGATCTGAAAACCATGTCTTTTTTAGCAATTGGTTTTCATTAATTGTTCCTTTCTTTAAGTTTCCAAGCAAGGAGTGAAAAAATATATATCTAGGCAGAAAGTCAAAATTCCTTTAAAATATGGGGTGGGTTTTCTTATTTATTTATTTATTTTGTTTTAATTTATTGCAAGCTAACTCCAGGAGGTAATTACAGCCAGTTTTTTGTATTATTTTTGACACTGAGCCTAAAGTTTAAACTGAGTCCCATGAAGGATTTGACATCTGTAAAGCACAGTGAAAATGATGGTCTTTTCCTGCAGTAGGTTATGACGCTGGAAGCCCTGTTAGAACCAAATTTTCTAAGAGAGTTTGCTGTTCAACTGGGCTGAGAATGAGCCAGAATTCAGACCACAGGGCAACAGTACTGTCCTGGAATTAGGGTAGGTGGCTAGAGGAAACATTGGTGGTTTAAATGTTTCTATGTGGCCATTAACTAATTTAAGAAACAACAACATTGAGTCTGATCTCGAGTGTCTGTGTGTTCAGATGTGCACAGCGCAGATTAAACATTCAATAGCAAAGGCCACTTTGAAAAAAAAAAAAAGTACATTCCTTAAATCTGTTCAGTTGAAGCCATAGAAGAGTTATTTTCATTAAGCTGTAAAATGGATATATTTATGATCAAACAATGATGATGGGCAAAAAAATCTTGAAAAGGAAGGTATTATAAGAAGTGTGTAATTAATAATGATTGCTTCTCTAGATTCAGAAACTCTCTAACTCTTAAGAATACCACTAAGTCAAAAGCACCTTACCCAGAGGATCATCTTTCCTCTCAAAAAAATCCCTTACATTTTAAGTTCAGTTAATATCAATATTTCATTTAGGATTGTGATTACATAGGAGCAAAGGCTGCTAAAAGTTGAGAAAAACAACAATTCATTCCAGGCCCTTCCCATTGCCTGCTGGAACAAGCTTCCTTCAGAGAAGCAGTTACTTTCCCCTCAACAAGGTTGCTTGGAGAAGCTGGGGATGCCCCCTCCCTGGAAGTGTTCAAGGCCAGGTTGGATGAGGTTTTGAGCAACTTGGTCTAATGGAAGGTGTCCCTGCTGATGGCAGGGGGATTGGAACTAAATGATCTTTAAGGTTTCCTCCAACTCAGACCATTCTATGATTCTATGATTCAACAGGGCACTTAGAGAGTTGGTTGCAAAATAATTTGGTCCACTGTAGTCAGCAGGAAAGTCTGCTTGTTTCTGGCTACTCAGCAGGAGCAAAGAGGCAACAATATTGATGGTGGTGGTTCATATCTGTGTAGTATGGAATATAGGTAACCATTCTCAACCCATCTGCCTACTGACAACCTCACCATCACCTCTTGAGAGGATGTTTGTAAAATGGGGGCTGAGCTGTAGCAGCTCACAAGCACAGGAGGATGATTCATACGCTCTGTGTCAGGTGGTGAAATGTGTCCCTCTGCCTTTGAAATGTTATTTTTTCTTCATTGACTATAGGTACAAACATGCTTAAACATCTACAAGGTAGAGGAATTAGCTCCACCCTTACTATTCTCTTATACGCTCCTTCTCTCTGTCCTACACGTTGTTACAAGCTTCAGCTTGTAATGTAGACTAGATTATCTGTCATTATTTTAAAGATTAACTTGATTGCAACTTATTCTGTGGAATTTTTTTCTAATGATATGATGCATGAATGTGTTCTTATCTCACCTATTCATAGGTCACATCAGTTTTTTCTTTCTAACATGCCATGTGTCTGCCAGTGCAAGGGAACTTAGCTGGGACAAAGCAAGAAGATGTAAACCAAAAATGATCTTCACCTCACACAGGTGAAGGAAAGCCAAGTTGGTAGCCAGTTTCATGCTTCTGCTTCTCCACACTCTGCTCTTGCACATTTTCATCCAAGTGTCTTGGCCTCTCTCTCTCTCTCTGACCTGTATTGTCGTGTAGATTTGGGGTCTAAGCATTGACTACTGCAACAGAATGTGCCATCTCATCAAGAGTAACCCCAAACCAGTCTTGCTATATTCTTGTCCTATGCTCTCAACATGGTGTGCCATACAGCCTTATGCAGAGAGGGATGGACCAACATCTCTGGGTGTCTGGGAAATCTCAGCAGGGTGGTATGGCCCTTTTAAATAAAGCAGTTTGCAGCATTTTCAGCTTCTCATATAACACACAGGAAATTGTCTGGAAACATGTCATCAGAACAAAACACTGTGCTCAATGAGGCTTAATCTTCAATCATAGGTCATTCAGGTGAGGCTTTTAAATGATGGTTAACTATTAAAGATAAATAATTCAAGGAATTCAGGAGCTGTCTCTATGCTGTAGAACTGAATGCATTAGATTTCTGTTACCTTGGGAGGTAAAGGGGAGTGGAAAGAAATCTATATTCAGTTCCCTGAGAAAATATGTTTGTCTTCATAATCATCTATAAAAGATTATTGTCTTCATTTTATTTAGTTATTCCATATGAGGTAAATAAAAGAGAATAATCAGCTACTTCAGTGATGATAAATGTTTTGAATGAGAACACAAAGGAGACTACTAAAGGCACTACCAGTCCACATCATCATTAGCAAGATCCTTACATCTTTAATTTTTCTTCTGTTTTTATTGTTTGCAGAAAATTAATTGTTTGTTTCTCTTCTCAAGAAGCTTTGATGCAACTCTGTCACTTCTTGAGAATGCAGCACATGCCAGGCTACCACTCGAATGCTCTGAGTGTAAGCAATTACCATATATTAAAGAGGACTGAGGAGAAGCTGGGTCAGGACACAAATCTGTTAGTAACACCCATACCGAGTTCACAAGCACTGCTAGGAGCACATTGTTCTCCACATTAATGATGGTAACTTTGAGAACCTACTTGCAAGCAGACAGATTTGCCCTCGGAGTGGGATTAGAATGGATAAGGTGATCAGTGCTCTTCCTCCTTTATCATCAGTACACGTGCTGCTAATACACTGGCTTTGCATTAAACTCTTCTTCAACATATTGCCTGACTACCTATTGTCATATTAAAGCATTCAGATGCAGGAAAATAAACAAGGCTGAAGGCATCAACATTTCCATGCTGTCCTTACATCTTGCAGTACAGCTGTCAGGGAAGGCGGGAAATGTAAGATTTATTGATATTTTAATACATCCTTGCATTTCTTATTTACAGTACACACAATCTACAAGGTTGGCTGGAATTTGTTAGGCATCACTAAGGAAGTCTGCAGAATAATTCAAATTTGGGTAGCTCCCTAAGGGAAAGATGTGTATTGTGTTTGGGTAGTACATTGTAGATGCAAGAGTCATGGTGTGGAACCCAGGGAAGCCAAGTCCTAGCAGAGTTTGACATCTAGTATGTGAAATGTTTTTGGGCAAGCATCTCCACACATTACAAATACATTTCCTCATTTGCAAATACTAATGAACATAAACATTTAAAATTAATATCGAATGATTGATATAATTAAGTAGGAGATTAGGTCTTGTTATTTGTGAATAGTGAAGGACTTTGAATCAATTTAGTTTGTAATTTGTCATAACATCCAATAACAAGCAACAGTGCTATTATTATCCAGCAAATAGATTCTTAAAATTGAAACTTAATAAATTTTTTTTTAAATGAATGAATAATTTTGGATTCCAAAGGGAAACCATTCAGAAAAGCTGATGTTTTTCAAGAGTGGTGCCTACTATATGAGAACCCAGATGCCCAAAATCCAGTTCTTTCACATTACTTCTTGGTCTATACTGCCCCATGCAGGTCCTGCAGGACTAAGTGAGCATACAGTTCATGTTTAAATCAATATGTCCCTTGTATTTCAAGGCAGTTGCACAGGATTTGTATGTGTTCCTTCCCAACCACACTCTCTGAAAATTCGTCGTCCACCTCAAAGCCCCATTTCATTGCATTTCCCTGTCATTCCACTTCATGTTTGCTAGTAATTACTGGACACAATTTTCCAGTGATCAAATCAAACTGCATTAATACATGCCTGTGTGCAGCTCAGTGTGAAAGAGCCTTCTTTCCACCCTTTGGGAGCTCATTATTATATACACAATCTTTGTATTTTTATTAGGTAGCCTTATAATTTGTGTGGTAAGGGGGACTGGCAATATTGTTTCACATACATCAAAGACTGAAATGCAGTTTAACAAGAGCCAACAGGTTACACACTAACCCCAAAACACTTGTTATAGGTGTGACTCACCCAAACCAAACTAGGCAGTAAGTGTTGGCAGAAATTATTCCAACTCTGTGCAGCAGTTAGATCAGCAGCTGTAAAATGGGAATTATTCATTAAAAAAAAAAAAAAAAAAAAAAATTCTAAAATATCACTTAATATAAGATCTGAGTCCAGCACAGTTCTTTTTGGATCTGCCTTATTGAAAGAAAAGAGGAGTGCTTGATAACTCATATAGTCCCCCCACAAATTTCAGTCATTTACTCTCCTTCTACGATTAGTATACCCATAAAAAGTCTTCAAATTTTCAAATTTGTCTTTCTGATTATTTTCAGAACATAGGAGGAAAAAAGAAAGAAGAAATGCACTCTATATAATTAACAAGGAAGAGAAGGGAAAGGAAGGGCTTTTTTTCCTAAAGAAGCCGGTCTTCTAAGCCCTGTTAAACACACTAATTATAAACATTTTATTGGGCTCTTTTTCTCTGTTTTTTTCTTTTTTTTCTTGCTGAACATCACAGAAAAAAATCTCTCCCTCTTTATTCAAAGGGCAACTCACATGTAGTCTTCCTCAAAGTCTATCCCAAGGGAACCCAAATGTGTTGTAAGTTTCCCATAATTACCAGTGAGGTCATTTTTTTTTTTTCTCTGCTTTGGATAATTTATGGGGAGTGGAGACATTTGATCTGATGATTTTGCCATCCAGTGAATCAATACTGGGTTGTACTGAAGCAAAGCTCCCACTGACTTCATTGCAAACAGATTCTGCAGACTGTATGTCCCCATGCTGTATCTATACATGGCACAATCTAGCCCCACCACAATCAGTCTTTCCATTCATCCAAATGGGTTTGAAGCAATCCCTTTAATGTACAGGCACATTTCCAACTGGTCTTAATGGAAATGGTGGTGGAATTTCTTTGAGGTAAGATAATTTTGTTAGGCTCAAGCCTGTAGTCTACAATGGTTCTGAGAAATGTTGACTGAAGGCAGGAACAGAACCATTGAGTCTACCCAAAGTTCAGTGGGAAATGAGATTGCTGTTCTGCAGCATTTTTCAAAATTTTTTTAAAAAAAAGGTTTCATTCACAATTTCTCTAAAAAATATACAACAGTTCCAGAGAAATCCAGGTGAATTTTGATAAATCTCCACCAACAGAACCACCCTTTGGCATACCAAAGCTTACATAGTATCTGTGGTTTTGTTTCATTGAATAAAAATTGTCAGGTTCTCACTTTGACTCAAAAGAAATATTTTGGCCCTTATAAAACTTTCCTGACAGAATTTTAACCAGAGCAAGCACATTCCAGCTGAGAAAATATTGTTTTGTTCCAAATTTTCCAGAATGCCTACTCTAACAAACACTCCCAACCATCTTTGTTTCTAAAAACCAGACAGAGGAGTCAAAACCCCATGCATCTGACCACACATCTATGGTTGCTTTGTTAAAAAACTTGTCTGAGTGTCTTAATTAACCTATTTGTGCCTTCAGTGGGTTCTTGATGGAGAACCAAGATGACTGTGCACCTGCAATGTGCTGATGAAGGGTGCTAAAGCCTGGACTGGCCCCGGGGCATTGGGAAGTTAATCGTCCCTGCTATCTCACCACTCTAATTCTGCACTTGGAAGGAAGGAAACCAATAATATTTATCAAGGACAATTATTGCAATATTTGCTCAGCTTCTTTGAAAGGTAAAAGTTGGATATTCACATGTATAAATTTGGGATTCTCAAAGAATGGTTAAAATGACCACATTTGTGTATAAAAATCCTCTAAAGAAGCAGGGTATCCCAACATAAGGAAAAAATAAATGATAAATCCATCAAAATAACTATCTGACTCTTTTCTCTCCCTTCTGAAATCCTAATTTTTCTTCACCTGTGTTTTTTCATAAGATAAAGTTTCTTCTGGGCTCTTTTTGCCCTAAATAATGATGGTGGGTAGTAAGGAGAAAAAATGTTTTCCAAAGGTTCTGACAGCCTTCCTCGGAGCTCCTGTTCCATGCAGCTGTGACTAACAGTATCAGTTCCTGAATTAGTGATGAAAGAAACAAAGGAATGGACCACAGATCACAGAATCAAGGCATCATAGAATGGTCTAGGTTGGAAGGGATCTTGAAGATCATCCAGTTCCAACCCCCCTGCCAGCAGCAGGGACACCTTCCACTAGACCAGGTTGTTTAAAGCCTCATCCAATCCTGGCCTTCAGCATTTCCAGGGAGAGGTCTTGCCAGTCATATTTAATGCTATTCACCTTGCCAACTCACATTCCTGGAATGCAGATCAAAATTTTGAGGACCAAGTTGCAATCCTGTTACAATACTGTTAACAGCATGTGTGTGAGATTGCTGACCCCTGACCTTAATAAAGAAGGACCTCCCCAAAAACATGGAGAGTGGTCTTCTCTTTTAGCTTTTTTTGAAGAGGTTGATAATTAGTTTTGTACTTTTTGTAGTCTATGGGATCTTAGCAACTGTAATCAGCCAATGCTCTTTTTTTGCCACAATATTGTCTTTGCTAAACTGTGATTCTTGCTGCAGCTCAGCTTCTCTGGAGATGCTGAAAGTCGTGCTACACAGTGTGACAGCTTCAGCTCAACCAGAGACGACTGGGCTTGATGCAAGAATTGCTGGGTGACATTTTATGACTCGTGTTATGCAGGAGGTCAGACTAGATGATCGTAGTGGTTTTAAAATTCATTAATCTGTGTGTAGAAATATCTGTGAAAGGATTAAATAGAAGTCCCAACATTTATTCTACATGACAAATAAATTGGATTCAAACAAAGGTCTTTAAAGCTGAAATGTAAACACCAAGCTGCCAACTCCAAAGTATAAAAGGTCACAGTAGCAAAACTTACCACTGAATGAGATTGATTTTAGCTAAATTGTTCTTTTTTTTTTCAAAATTTCATGGCACCTTCCTTTAAAAAATGAAAATATTTCCATTTGAAAGAAACTTACCTTTTAAACATTTAATTACATTACAATAATAGATTAAGATGGCAAAAAATTTAACATTTGTCTAAGATTTTTTTTTTTTACTGAACCAGAGAGAAACATTTTTTTCACTTTGCAAGGGTTTTTTTTAGGATTCTAAGATTTTGTCTTAGTTCTGGATTTCTTTTTTTTTTCAATAACATAAAAATATTCATGGGATAAGGAAATAACTTCCTTTTGAGCACTACCAACCACCCAAGCTTGGTCTTGTGATATGAAATTTCAAAGCATCCATGCTGTTTGATGTATACTGAGCTCTAGACACAGAGAAATCAATCTGTATAGCTCTGCCTACCTTGGTAGCTGCAGTCAATGTACTGTAAAGTCTTTGTTAAATATTTAATAATTAGCTGTGGTTTAATAATGTGTGTCTGAAGAAATGCTGAAGGCTGTGAGTGGATAATGAAAGAATGCTGTGTCCTGAAACGACTGCCTTGAGATATTAGATATATTGTGCTGTAGTGGTTTCCTCAGTCAGCAAATTGAGTGACTTTGCCACTTGGGGGGAAATAGGCAATTGTGTCTAGCAGACATCTGCTTTTGTAACCTCCTGTTTCCCAGGGAGAATACATTTAGAGATCTGAGCAAAACCCTGTATGGTAATCCCAGGCCCAAAGAGTACTTCAGTGGAAAGGGTCGCCTTTAGACTGCTCATGTTTCCACTGAATAAAAGCATCTTTTATTCTATCCAGTAACAGGATGAAGAGTTGTGTGCAGGCATGTGTGCCACCCGTGAAATATAGACCATCTCATTAACATACAAAAATGTGTCTTGTAGACTATGGAGGTCCAGGTAGACCCTATAAAATCTTTAGCCCAATATATTTGTCCTCCCAGTTCTAGAAGTAGTTAGATCCCTGACATTCCTAATGGTGAAGACCTCGTCACACAACACAGAACCTGTTAATTTTTCTTCAGTGGGAGTTTCAGAGCCAGAGCTTCAATTCTGCTTCTGACTAAGAGTATAAGCTCAAAATTAGAGGAGTCAGGATATACAGAGGACTAACACAATGACTGCTATAGCTTTGTGCAAAACTATTCTCTGTGCCTGGTGCTATTAGGTGTAAAGCAAATCTAGTAGCTCCTCACTGTCTAAAGTGGAGTGACTATGAAGCTGACTTCTCTGATCATTACAAAATGCTGTGTGCATCTGACATGAAAGACCTTAAGGGGATGCAAGAGACAATAAAAAAATAAATGAATGAAATCAGATTAATCAAACACAGCGTGGGGAGTTTCCTCTGCCAAAGAGCTCTGTGGTAGTTGTGATTTGTACAGAGCCTTGTTATGACTGAGGTTGAGAAAAGAAAGCCAGGAAAAGGCAGTTGTAGGTGTCTAGGTGTTGCAGTCTGGTTGTTTGTTTGTTTGGTTTTTTTTTTCCACAGGACTGAAATGCCTCAGGTGAGCACAGATCACCCTTTTGCTCACTTGCATCACGTGTGCTAAAAAAGTCAATCCCTTCCCTAAAGAGCTTTCAATCTTCACAGGACTGACTCTTCTTCATAAAATTCCAGAGTCCTTATAATTTCTAAGGTGACTACAGTTGCAACCAACTCTCTAAGTGCCCTGTTGAATCATACAATCATAGAATGGTCTGGGCTGGAAGGGACCTTAAAGATCATCCAGTTCCAACCCCCCTGCCATGAGCAGGGACACCTTCCACTAGAACAGGTTGCTCAAAACCCATCCAACCTGGCCTTCAACACTTCCAGGGAGGGGCAGCCACAACTTCTTTGGGCAACTTGTTCCAATATTTCCACTGATTTATTAGATGAACTGGACAGTCTTTGCTTCAGAATGAGAGGACACATTCCTTTGGCTTCTCTTTCAAAGTACTGCCCATTGTGACACTATTCCTTGATTAATTTATTTACAAGGGATAACATGTTGATGTTTCAAATGGACATTCTGTGACCAGGCATAGTAAATTTTGACCTGAGAAAAACAATTTTTTAATACAATTAAGGCATTCATTTTGTAGTAGATCTATTCTAACTTCATACTGACCAACAAATATCTTTGGAATAGACCTGCTTGTTTTATTGCTTAGTATAATGTGAATAATCTCCGTTAATACTGCTAGACAAAGACCCTGCTCTAACCTCTGGTTCAGTAAGGTAATGGTGCCCCTCGACTCCACAGTGTGACTTTCTGGTGCAGCAAGAAGATCAGCAAATTCGCAAACCCCACAACCTGCTCACAAAAATGTTACAGATGCAACAATAGAACAGGTTCCACCAACTTAGGTTTACAGAGGAATATCTGGAAGAATAACAGAGCTGGGGGCACTTTTAACCTTCCCTTGGAAGTCAAGTCCAGTGGCCAGTAGGACCAGAGAAGTTCTTTTCCCCCTGGACTGGGCACTGGTAAGGCTGCACCTCGACTGAGAGGTTCAGTTTTGGGCCATTCACTCCAAGAAGGACATGGAGGTGCTGGAGCATGTCCAGAGAAGGACAACGGAGCTGGGGAAGGGTCTGGAGCACAAGTGTGCTGAGTTCCCGGCTGAGGGAACTGGGGGTGTTGAGCCTGGAGAAAAGGAGGCTGAGGGGAGACCTTCTGGCTCTGTCCAAGTCCCTGCAAGGAGGTTGGAGAGAGGTGGGGTGGGTCTGTTCAAGCAAGGACCAAGTTCCAGGACAAGAGGAAATGGCCTCAAATTGTGCCCAGGGCAGTTGAGATGGGATGTGAGGAAGAATTTATTTGCTGAAAGGGTTCTGAGGCATTGGAAGGGGTTGCCCAGGGCAGTGGTGGAGTCCCCATCCCTGGAGGGATTGGAGAGTCATATAGACATAGTGCTGAGGGACATGGGTTAGTTGGGGACTTGTCAGTGTTGGGTTCATGATTGCACTGGATGATCTTAAAGGTCTTTTCCAATCAAGGCAATTCTGTGATCCTGCGAACTGTTTGCCAACTGAAGGCATCATGATATGAGCCTGTGTGTTTAATCAACATGCAGCTCCAAAAAGACATCTCCAAATGAATCAGTGAAAGAGCTGGAACTGTACACACATTCATTCCCATATAGGAAATAAGGAAAAACTGTGCCAAGAGATATAAAAGGGTAAAATTGTAAAATATTTTAAAAATAAACATTAAAAGGCATATATGTATATACAAGTTAAAATTAAGGCATACATCATATAGTTATTATAGATCACAGAGAATTATCTAGTGCAATATGTCTAAAACATAGGAAATGTATATCTAATACACTATAACATTTTTCTAACAGCTAGACAAAACCTGATCACCTTTACACAGGCACATATATGGAAAAGTCACTTCACATCTCCGTTTACACCTGCACAGCTAGGTTCCAAATCCAACTCAAGGTACTCAAGTCCTCCTATCCCTTGACCTCTCTATACCTCCTTTTACACTTGCCAGTGTGTGACTCCCATTAACATTAATGGTGGCCACAGGCATGTGTACAGGGTAGAGCACTTCTCTAAAAAACCATCAACATGTAGGCGAACACAAACTCTTATTTTACAATCTTTACACCAAATCCCTGTAAAATTCTATATTGATTTCAAGGTTTTATTGTTTATTTTTAAGGTATTCAAGGGCTATGGCCCAATATATCTGACAGATCTTTTGTCATCGTTGTGTTCCTGAGGGTCAGAATCAGGAGGGTTATTAAGTCTGTCCAAGGACCAATCTTAGGCCTTTTTGGAGCTAAGGTTTTCTAGCAATGATATGGTGTTATTGGAAGAGTCTTGTCAGAGCTGTTTCTGAACTGCTTTTTCTTTGGTGGTGTGTAAGTATAAAGTAAATACCTTTTGGTAGGTTTTATCTTCATTATATTCAAGTATCTTATTACTTTTGACTGATATATGTTGAAAGAGGAATCATTGAGGAACTGTTAGAATTATAGATGCTAAAAACTCATAAAGTTATTCAAGGCCAGTAATCTACAGGTTTGACAAATATTGTTCCTTTCACTGCATTTCTTAGTGCTTTATCTAACCTAGCTACAAGATGGACCAAGAAATGTTACCCAACTTAATACCTGTAAGGAAAGACTGCATCTCAAGTTGCATTTATTATCTCTATGAAATTTCCCCTGATACTTATCATACATTTTCAATTGTTTATTTACATCCATTAAGGAAAATCATTTAAACTTTTCAGACTTATATTCACTAGAATAGTAATAACCAACCCTGAGTGAATAATTTATTGGAAGTAAATTTAACCTTGCTGTTTAGAGAGATCCATTCACTGAGAACTGAAGTTAGATGAGATGAATCCAGGCTAAAATGTCCAGAAGTAGACTGTTATTCCTTCAAAATCAAGATTCAACACAGTATTAATTGTCTTATTTTTGTAATGCTCTTGAACTGCTAAGTGACTCTGAGTGTTTAGAAACCAAACTGAGTTGTTTAGCTTTAATAGTCCTGGAAGTTGCATATTCTTGTTGTTGCCCCAACTAGCTGGGTACAACTCATCAGCACTGGGGCTTATGTAACCAATACAGATCTGAATATTTCAGGGGCAGTAATAATTTAGGAAACACAATACATATGGAAATTTATAGAATTAAAAAAAAAAAAAAAAGTGTATAAAACTTTTTTCCATCTGGACTACTCAATCTTGCCCAAGGCATCATTTTATATATATATATATATATATATGTATATATATTTTTTATTTTTTTTTTTTTTAAACCCACTTCTTTTAGCTTTATTAGCTGGGTGCAGATTAATTTTATCTTGTCAAATTCAGGCTAAACAAGTGTCCTTGCTGTGAAGCTGGCAGTCAGATTTGTGTCTGTCTTGTTTGACTGTCACTTTGACAGAGCTTTGGCTGAGGGTTTTCCTGGTGATCCTATTCCCCTGCTGTGCTAAGCAGTGTGATCCCATGCAGCTTCCAGTGCAAAGGCTAGAGTTACTGTGAGATTAACTCTGACTTTCTCCAAACACATTTACTCATAGGAAGTTGCTGTCAAAAAGGCACACACCCCACAGAAGCAAATGTAAGTTTCAGTGGGGCATGGAGAGCTTCTCCTAGACCTTGTGTGATGGGCTGAACCACTCGAGGTGAATACAGCTACTGTTTCATGAGCTACCCTCAGCAAAGCTGTCTTATTTTGCTTCGGTCTTATTCATGGACTTAAATCATCCTTTGCTTTCCTGAAGAAACACATGCACCTCATCGATCAGTCAATAGATTTTCAGTTTTATTTTGCTGGTTTGTTTTCCATTTAATGACTTTCCCTGTTGTGCCTGTAGCCATTTTCACTTAGATAATAATCAGTAACTCACAAACTGGACCTGGTTATTATACGAATGGGTAACATCAAAATGCTGTGGAAAAAAAAAAAAAGCCTATATGAATCAATATTCTGATTTATTTTTTTTTCACTATGATGCTACTGTTCAACAGGCTACTGGTAAAGAGTATTGTTTTGACAACAGTGGCATCATTTAGAAGGCTTTCTTATTTATGATCATTGACAAGTCAATGGCACTTTGTGTAATGCCTCTTTTCTGCACCGTTCTCATCACAATTCAATGAGCAACTGGACAAAAAAAAAGATTTCCCTACATTTTCCATGGCCTTTTTTATGTGTGTGTGTGCAGTAGCCTAATCCAACTCAGGGAAGGGTGCAGTTCAGTCACAGTCAAAGCTGTCCCTGGGGCTATGGACACTTGAGAGGCAAAGCTCGAGGCATAAACCTGGAGCGTGTTGCACGGTGGCAGCTGGGCACAAACCTGTGCCTGTGTGTCCATGAGCGTGAGAAACAAGCAGACAGGGCATTAAAAGTCAGGCAGCAAAACACATGGGAAAATTGCCCCTGACTCATCCAGGGGGTAAATTTTCCATTCCTGGGGCTGAGCCAAAGCTCTTTTAGAGACTGTGACATCTGTTTGCAGCTTTTTAAAGTCAGGACAGCCTGAGTTGGGAGACGTTAATCCATCCATGTGCCTGTAGCTGGTGTTGAGTTTGCAGAACATGATGTAGTTGAAGGTTTTTCAGATTAGAAGGAATAGACCCAAACACAAAGAGGTAAAAAATAATGGTCTTACTGAAAGTAATTACGTTTCCTTTTACTTCAGTTCCACCAGAATATCAACCAAGATACAGCTATCTTCCTTAATGGAAAGGATTACACAGGGATGTCTGACCATTACAAACACTGGTCTTTGCCCAAAATGGAGCTTCCTCTCAGCTTTACTTCTCACACCAGTTTCACATTTCGGTCATGGTCCCAGTGACTGCTAGATTTACATTCTCCTCCACATGTATCTGTGGCTCATTAAAAAAATGAGAGAAGCTGTTGTCTGATCATATTTTTTCAGATACTTTAAGAAAATGGATTGAAGAGCTGGTTTCCTCTAATATTTTTTTAGTTCCTCCAACACTTCATTGAAGGAGAGTAACTTTGTGTTTTTCCTTAGCTTACATTACTCTAGAATTATTGAGAATAATTGTAAAGTGAAGTAATAAACTTTAATGTCTTATTAAAAAAAAAAAAAAAAAGTCAAAAGTATAAATCATTGATGTTTTCAAATCACCAAACAGGAACTTGGAGAACTCCAGTGGCATGTGCTGTTGGTCCAGACATCCTGTATTTTATTGTTTTAAGATGCTTCTCTTATTCATCTGGTAGTTTTTCAACATGCCTCATATTAAATTTAACATGCTTCTTTCCTTCATCTGTAGCTTTTTCTGAGTTGCCCTTTGATGATGAAATATGGACCGATGTAGTCAATAGTCTTTGACTAGAAAGTGAAAGAAAGATGTTTCTTGCTAACATCTTCCCCCAGTGGCCTCCTCTGAGCTTCTCTTTAAGCTCACCTTTCATTTCTGCAGATCCAGCAGAGAGAAGAAATTCAGCAAGCGACCAGCATCCTCGGTCATCGAGGTTTAAGGTATGAGACCTCTGCACTGTGTGAAGAGTTTCACCTCAGTGAAACCTGACCTGAACAGCTCCACTGTCAACCCCCATGACATGAAGCAGCATCACTGGTTTGAAAAACCTCCTTTCAGCTGCCTGGCAGTTGAACGGCAGAGCCATTTTCCAAACAAATCCCCTTCAGTCACACAACTGGGCTGTTTCTGTCTTTTGCCATACAGAAATAAAGGTGTGAGAAACTGCAGAGCTTTCTTCTTGCTACCCATCACTTCAAGGATCCCCATTACCACATATGAAGCATTTATTTTTCCCTTGAGAGGCAGGAAAAGACAGAATAACAAAATAGGCAGAACTTGTTTCAACAGAAACCCTTCAAAAGACGCAGCAGCCCAAGTCCTGTAGGTTCTGTGCAGGAAGTGCTGATTCACACCATGTCTTTTCAGCTTCTCAGGAGAGAAAAAACAGAAGAGCTTGACCACTGACTCCATGATCTACAGCAAAACTATCTGAAAGTGAGCAATTGCTCACCTGATTGCTGTGTCATTAGGCTATAAGGACAGGCAAAATTCATGTTCATCTTCCATCAGGTTCTTATGGCACGTTACTCATTGAAACCATTGTCTCTTGGCTGTGTCTGTCAAACAGGTGTTTACTTCTTCACTAGTCACTATGGGATCCCTATAGAGATCTTTCAGGTTGTGATTAATCTGATCCTGAAATAGATCTAAAATCATCAAATTAATTGTGTCTCAACAGCGTTTTTTCTACCCACTCGCTGTTGTCCGTTATTGACTACAAAGTGAGCCCAGGATGACCAGCTTTGGTTTTGCCATGTATGTGGTAGATGTATGAAGTTAACCAAAGTTGTATTGCACTCCTGGGAACAACACATTTTATTACACCGTGTGAGACCACATGCACTGAGACTGTGTGATTTTTTTTCTCTAAAAGTTCTTGGTAGTGGCAAAGTAACAGGTTTTCCCAGTGTAAGCTGACAGTCCCTATGGGAGCACCCTGTTTCATTAAAAACATGGCACCACAGCAACTTGGCATTTTAAATGGTAGCGTTGTGGAATGAGGTTTTTTGGAAGAAGGAATCATTAAGAAAGTAGTTGCCTGGAGGAAGGATTATAGGGGCAGAGATGTCACTGAGGCTTCAATACTGGGTGAGAAAATAAATTATTTTCATGAGAGGTCAGTTTTACCTAGCTTTAGGGGTCCACATTGAATGGGACTACACATGAACTAGCCATCTAGATTTCTACTATCAAAAAAATTTAGTCAAACAACCAAATGGAAATTAGGAAGTCTTTCATCTAACCAAAAGTTAAGAGTCAACTCAAGCATGAAATAAAATTTGCCCTAATGTCTATTAACTGCCTTGCCCAGGTTTCCCTGTGTATAGTGGCATACTAGATATCTAGCTGACATGTAGATATCTGCACTGTAGACATCTATGGTTAGCCTAGATTACTCCTCTTTGAAGCTTTTAATACCTAAGTTTGAGGTAGTCATCCCAGTATCCTTGTGTGTTGACAGTAATATGCTTTCCCTGACAGTGACCATTTGACTGTGTTGAGCACTCCTCTGAGGCTGGGATGAATCACTTTCCAGAAATGACTATGCCAGGGCATCCCATTTCTCACCAGTAAGGTTGCTCATTTATTTCCTCCTTTTGTAATTTATACCATACTTTTGAGTTTATCTATATATATAGATATTTAATTCTATGACAAGAAGTCATAGAACAGCAGTTCTAGACAAAATTGCTGCAATCTTCTCTGAGACATAAATGATATTTTACATCAGTCTTACATGCTAGAATACCCTGGGGACATCTTTTGTATATTTAAAAGTATCTTCTGTCTTTATTGAAGCAGCCCCTTGTAAAAGGCCTGGCCATTGGAGCAGGAAGGTGATAATGAACGGTATGCCCTCTTGTTCTGCACCTGGGAACTTCTTGGTTTGGTTATCCTCAGGACCCTTGACCCATTTATATTCATGCATCTGGAAGTAATAATAAATATCTGCAAGCTCCAGAGGAAAGCCCCAATTGCTTTGGAGACATTTAGGACCCATCTCACCCCATGGCACATGTGTGTGGTTTGCAGTAGTGTAGGTATAGATATAAGATGAAGTTGTTGTTGTTGTTACTTGATGCCCATGCATTTCATGCAGGTACAGCCTTGTACAGCTTAGAGGGGTCACCAGGAGGGGACAATTTCCACCAGGGTTCTTGCCAGTGCTGTCAGGAATGGTCCAGAGGTCCTCACTTGCTCTCTGCAAGTGGTTTTACTCTAAAATCTTAATTCTTCTGACTTATGCCTTTCTGAAGGAGGTGATAAGTTATTCCTGAGGATGGAAATAAGGCATCCCTGCTTTTTGGGTAGGGAGACTGAGGCACAAAATTTAAGCAACTTTTCCAAATAGAAAGCTTTGATGTCTTGATTCCTAAAAAACCCTTGTCTCCTGCTTCTTCTGTTACTTACCATCTCCAGACCAACCTTTTTTACTCATCAGAAATGAGTGGCCTTTTTACCTTTCTCTTCATCTTTATCCTGTACTTAAATGAGATGGAATTATAGAGAAAGATAAATCCTTCATATGCTGGTGACTTTTCATAGAAAGGAGGGTATTTTGTTGTGGTTCAAGGTTTCAAGTCATCATTTCTGGAAAACAAAAATAAAATAAAAAAGAAAGGTGTCTGGATTTTTTTTTCACTTACAGTCAGCTGTTTGCAGGAGTAACAGAAAACAATCAATACACTTGAGCAGAGATTTTTGAGAGCTCCTTTTTTTTTTTTTTCAGTATTAATGATGACCTGCACTTCCTACCATAATGATTATCTTAAAAGTCTTTTTGGCTTTGAAGAGGTTGTCTCAGCTCTTGGAGTATTCTCCTTGTGAAGAAATATAATCCAAAGTCTATTACCTTAGAATTCATTATTCTTTTTTTTTTTTTTTTTTTTTTTTTTTTTTCTTCCCAGAGACAGTCAATGCTGTAAATTAAACTGCATGAGTTGGCTTTGTGGTTTTTTGCATACACAGCAAGGATAACTACACATCAGATTTATGGGCATCGTGCACAGGTTGCTATGACAACCCCTTCAGCCGCTGTACACCAAATAACCTTGTCATGTGAACGTTTATCACAAGCACATCAAGTACAGGATTGCTCAGTATGGTCTTTGGCTAAACAGCAGGATTTTTTCTGAATAATAATTGGTCATGGCCTTTTATGCTATGAGTCAAAGTAAATCAACTTCTAGATTTGAAATTAACTATCGGCACGACATAATTCGAGCACCATTCTTCATGACTGCAGTGCTGAATGAGAGGAAACTTTGCAAGGAGCACTGCTCCCTTCTCAGGAAAACTGTGGGTTGTTTTTTTATTACCATTGTATCCTCAGAAAACCCATATGTAAAATGACAGGCTCTGTCTGTGTGTGTGTGTAACATATTATTGCGCTGTAAATGAAATGTGAATTTTAACTATTGAATCATTTGTGGGAAATAAAGCTTTTTTTTTTTTTTTTTTTTTAAAAAAAAAAGGAACTTCTAAAGCCAGGGCCACATTCTAATTCTTCACACCCACTTTTAGTTATATTTTTAGGGGAAATTTGCAGGCTGCACACCTGGTCCTTCAATAAACCACTTGAAAGGCTTTCTTATGCATTGTAACTCCTCCCTGTACACTCACATTTTAAAGAAAATACAGTAATTTAACTATGTTTCTAATTTATAGTTTCAGAGGGAAGGATTAGTATGTGTGAGGGATTAGTGATCTGTGCAAATTACTCCAGTATTTTTTATACAATAGTTACATCATAGGTAAACTCCAGCTCTTGTATATAGAGTAGGAATATTATTAATTTTGTTCCAGAAGAAATATCTTAGGCCATAAGTATAGGAATTTTCAGAAAGCTTCCAACTCTAGTGTAACCCTCATGTTTAATGCTACTATAGGGACGTTTTAACCACAGGTACTTAAATGCCCAAATTAGAAAAGATCTTTGTAAATGAGTTTACAAAATAGAAATATCAGAGTAAACAGATATTAGCAATATTCTCTCTTTCTTTCTCTAATAGGTAGAATTAGTTGAAATAATGTATGGTCTTGCCCTTACCTGTTTTTTAAATGATGGTTCAGTAGGTTCTTATATCTGCCACACCCAACCCAAAACTTGCTGAACTTGTCAGAAAGGCTATTGTTGGCTTGAAATGGGCACTGTTAGGAAATAAGAACCTTTTATTTAACCTATTTAAAATGATTATTGTAGGATGAGATGTGCTTTCCCCCATAAATGTCTGGTTTTAGCCATAACTTTCAAGGGAGAAGAGAGTGACTAGCTGAGATGCAAACATACGCATTGCGGATGGCAATATTTGGTCAGAAGTATTTTTGATGGACGACTTCAAATCAAGATTAAGTGCTTTCATGGAAATGCTTTGGTCAAGCACAAGTTATTTGTCTCAATGTAAGCATAATAAGGTAGTATTTTCCACCTTTCCTTATGCAAAATGTCAGATTAGATTATTTAATCTCACAGATTTACCACATAGACCACTCTCTATATTTTACATTTCCTGAGATGTAGGTTTCTGGATACAATTTGTGAATGTTAAATGCTAGCTTTATGATTTCCTTATGAAGAGTTGCTTCCTCTTCACCACTACTTGCCCAGAGAAGCTGTGGCTGCTCCTCCCTGGAAGTGTTCTCGGCCAGGTTGGATGAGGCTTTGAGCAACCTGGTCTAGTGGAAGGTGTCCCTGCTGATGGCAGGGGGGTTGGAACTGGATGATCTTTAAGATTCCTTCCAACCCAAACCAGTCTGTGATTCTCTGATTCTAATAAATAGACTGGATTTCATGCACAAATGCATGGACCTTTTGGAGTTTTATTTTTCTTCTATAGCGTACATGAGTCCTCACTAAATGCTCTGTTTATGATTTGCACAGACCTTAGGGAAATTAGACACACAAGCACATTTCACTTTCTTTTGGGACCTTCATCCTTCATACATTCCTTCATTTGCAGTACTGAAAATTGTCTTTATTATTAACCAGATTTAAAGGAATAAAAGATATCAGCCAGTATAACCAAAGATAGGTTCTATTTATTAAGCTAATCAATATGCATAGGGAAAAAATGACCATTTTTTTCCAGTCCTTAAGACTCCTTAGTGTCTGAAATAAAATGAGCAGTTTACTGTCAGAAGCTTTCTTAGTGGAAAGGGTTCACACTTTCTTCATCTAACTATTTGATCTCATAAAGATGCTGACTTCTGACTTCACCTAGGGTTAGCTGTGCATTAGACACCTTTGGTTTGTTATACCGTCTAGCTTCTGGTAGAACAGATGAGTCATCTGCAGTAGTTTCTCATTTTTCTTTGCCTTTTCATCAGCCTTTTGTTCTAACAACAAGCAAAGGAGCTGTTCAAACATGGAATCATTTATAGGAGTACACTGGAGTTCAGTTCTTTGTCTGTTGAACACTTTCACCAGAGCTGCTGAAGGACTGTTTCCAGTGCCATAACCGTTGCTCATGCACCTTGTTTTTTTCAAAATCTGTGTGTAAGAGGACTGTAAGGTGTCCATGGCTTAAATAGGAGACTCAGCTGGGAAAACAGGTTTCTGCTGTGTGGAAAACTGAAGGGGAAACTACAGTTTAGATGATTCAGCTATAAAATGTTCATATGAAACTACAGGCTATATCATATAGGAATGATAGCAGAACGCAGTTCTTGTGTAGTTCTTCTGCAGGTGGTGATAGAACAAGGTGTAATGTGTTTAAACTGGAAAAGGAAAGATTTGGATGAGATATCAAGAAGAAATTCTTTCCTATGAGGGTGGTCAGACACTGGAACAGGCTGCTCAGAGAAGCTGTGGCTGCTCCTCCCTGGAAGTGTTCAAGGTTGGATGAGGCTTTGAGCAACCTGGTCTAGTGGAAGGTGTCCCTGCTGATGGCAGAGGGGTTGGAAATGGATAAGCTTTAAGGTCCCTTCCAACCCAAACCATTCTATGATGATTCTGTGTTGCACTTTAATATCTGAGTGTCATCACCTATTGCCCACAACGTGCAACACATACATACATGCATGGAGACATATAGGCTACAGTCTAAATGATCTTTTTCCTCCCATTCATGAGTTCAGTTTTCTCTCTTTTATTCCTATCCTTTTCAATGAATCAGCTTCTCCATTTTCCTTTCTAAAAGAGGAAAGAATAATCATATCCACAAGGGTCTTAAAGACCAAAGAAAATTTCAAAAGAATGAATAAAAATTAGTGTCTTGTTTGTATCAAATTTCAGTGGAAACATATCACTTCACCATCCTTTGCACCTTTGAGAAACTGTAATAATTTCTGGGGTCCGGAAAACAATCTTAATCATAATTAGCTACATTATTGAAGCAGCCTGTTTCATCCTACACCTATGTGGTTACAAGCATAGCACAAGAATGAGCTGATTTTACGGTGGTGCTTATGGAAGATAACAGGCTGATGGATGTGTCCACTCTGTGACTCATTTCCTTGCTAATTTTCTTGCATCTCCTACAGATATCTCTTGGGCAAAGATGGCCATTAAGTTTTTATTACTGACAGCTACAGATGAGTTGCAAAATGTCTAATTCAAACCAGGGACTTTGTGTTCCAAGATTGTGTCCCCAGAGCAGGGCAAGAGGAGGAAGGGAAAGTCCAAAAACTGATGAAAATACCTCAGATTTCCTTCCCTCTCCAAGCTCTCCCATAGCACCATGAGAAAGTTCCCACCGTCTTCCCCAGCTCAGGCAGGTGTTTCCTTAGGGGAGGTTTTGATGTCAGCAGGCAGAAGAATGACTGAAAGGCTAGAATAGGTGTCCAGAGATACCTCAGTGGAAGTGGAAAAGCTTTAACAGAAAGCAAGTTTTCATCATATTTTGACCCCTGCCAGTTCTTGCTAGAACCAGTTGGGAACTTGTCAAGTAACTAATTTATTTCCCATTGGAAACATTGATTTATCAAGACCAAATCATGTGGACTGGAAAACTGGTTTCATTGAGGGTTTAATGGGAATGAGACCAATATAATCTCTTTTTTTTTCTTTTTTTCTTTTTTTTTTTTAACATTATCTTTGCAATTAAAGACTTTTTTGGAGGAACTGGACCAGAAACATGCACGCAAAAAGGGCTGAAATTAAGGAGGCCAAATAACATACCATAAAGCTTCAAGTTGCAGACTTGTTTCACTCCTTGTTTCACTCAGATCTATTCTCATCTGAGGATAGTTTAGTTGTATGTGCCTTTCTCCTACTAACCTCACAAAGGGCAGTACGTGGGACACACCATGCCTCAGAGCCAGAGGATACCTACAGAGTCCATGGGTCACCCGTGGCTCTGTTCAGCTGTAGTTTTGTGACTGTCAGTTACTGAATTTATGATAATTAACTGTCTTAGGCAACTCAAGTGTGGTTTATTTACTCACAGTTACACAACAGGGCTCAAGAATGCACCAGAGCTTTTTGTAAGACCTCATGGGAATCTGTTTTCATAAACTCAGGGGAAAAAAGTTACCTTCACCCCAAGTACAATGATGAGCAGACCTGTGGATACGGCATCATTCAGCCACACAAGCCCCAAATGATGCTGCACTGGCTCATTTTGTAGCTCATGATCTCTGTCTGTTCCAGATAGAAGTTCAACCACTTCAAGAGGTCAAAACCAGAACAAATACAAACAGTTTAGAAACAAACTTTGCAAAGCTGTCTAAGGAAAACAAAAGAAAGTCTGCATATTGTCTTAGAGACCAAGCTACCTAAAGCAAATATCCTAATCCAAGGGAAATCACGTCCTCCATGAGTCTGAAGGCACCAGATTGTTTCTACTGTGGTATATGGGGAGATTCTCCTTAAATCTTCTCTTTATGGAAAAAACAAAAACAAAAACCAAACCCACCTCTATAAGTGTATTTCACCTTCTAAAGGAAAAAAAAATGAACTTATCAGCCCTTGTTTCATCATTATTTTCTTCATTTGTCTTCTTATCTTTTCCGATTTTAACTGGTCACGGAGTATGCAGGTTGTAAAATATTGCTGATCCATACAGCTTCACTTTTGGTACAGGGAATCTTTTTTTTTAAAAAAAAAAATCTGTATAACCCTTTGAAATTCTGTATATTTCTGTATATGGACTCCTTCATTTTGTAAAAACAAAGTATTTCACTTTAATTCAATATTTTTTGATAGGTCCAAAGTATTTCAGCAGGTTGGAAAGCAGCCTTTGTCACACAGAGCTTTCAGGTTTTTGCTACTGCAGTAAAACACTGTTCTGCTATTACAATAATTTTTTGCAATATTTTCTTAAATCTTCGTACATTTTCTGTTCTGCGCTTCTTTGGGTTAATATCAGGGGAAGGAGTATTTGCAGGGAGGTGCCTGAGAGTGACAGAAAAACCTCCAGATTTTCCTTAGATTCCATTAATCTTACATGGAAAAACCTATACAAGTACTGAATGCTCTGAAGTTAGCACAGGTCTGGATATTGAGTTTACTCCATGGTGCAGGAAACAATAAACCCACAACCTCTTTCATGCCTCACTCCAATATTGCTTCAATGATAGCAGACTTCCCAGGCTGTTGATGATGTCAGTAATTCTTTTAGCAAGTATGGGTTTATATTTCAAAAATACAAGTCCCTGCATCTACTTACTTCAGCTGTCAGTGTCTCATTGTGCCCTGCAAGATTCTGATCAAGAATGACCATCTCCCTCACCAAAACATATGCATTGGTTTGTAATCCTGTGATCTGCTTTTCCCCAACTCTGTACGATTACATCAGTGATGCTGTACATACAAAACCTCCATTTCTTCCTCATAACAGTAATGACCTGTCAATAAGATGCATTTTAGTTTTTTTAATCTCTCTCATTACCAAATGAGGTTCTTATCAATGTATTTTATCATTCAGGTGACTAGTACCCTTATGGACAAGTTGGCATGGAAGATAGCAAAGTTGTTGTTTCTCTATGTTACTCATGAGGTTCTTTAAAGGCTGCTTTAAGACTAGAAAACAAATAAATAAAACCAGGGAATGCCCTGATTATCTTCCCTTGCTTTCCAACACTCCTTTTGTACCCACAGATCAGAGGGGATGGGGGTTCAAGCTCAGAGCACAGATAAATAGAAGGATGGTTTCCCATATTATTGTTCCTGAAAATGAAGTTTTGTAGTAAGGTTAGATGACTGATGATGGCCAAAAACTGGGAGGATGAATCTGTGAACAGGGAGTATTCAGGATAGAAACAGAAAGCCCTGAGAAGTGCAGAGTGTTTTATTTCTTAAAGCCTTTTAAATTTTATAGCTCATTTATGTTCCAATATAATTAAATATGTGATAATCAAAGAATCATAGAACAGTTTGGCTGGAAAAGACCCTTGTGATCATCTAGTTGAACCGTAAATCTAGCATTGACAAGTTCACCACTAAAGTATGTCCCCAGGTACCACATCTTCACGTCCTTTAAATACCTCAAAGGATGGTGACTCCACCACTTCCATGGGCAGCCTGTTCCAATACTTGACAACTCTTTCAGTGAAGAAATTTTTCCTGATATCCAATCTAGACCTCCCCTGGTTCACCTTAAGTCTGTTCCCTCTTGTTCTATCATTTGTTATTTGGGAGAAGAGACCAACACCCACCTCACTACAACCTCCATTCAGGTAGTTGTAGACAGCATAAGGTCCCCCCTGACACTTCTCTTCTCCTGACTAAATAACTCCTCTCTAGACTAAACAATCTCAATAATAATATAGTGCTCTTAATTGCAGTCTTCAGAGTAAATCCTGCCCTTTCTTAAGAAGTATCTATTTGATATAAAAATAATTAATGAATAATTTTAATTTAGAAGAGTTCATCATAGCCATCTAAACTGATGTGCATAACACCAGACCACAAAACCTTGGTAGCTATGACTGCACCAAGCACTTAATTAAGTCTAAATTATAGTTTCTCTTTAGCTCACTTCCGAGTGACAGAGTCTTTCATACACCCAGTTAAGCTGCTTCAATGGTTAATTATCTTCACAGCCAAAAAGTGTATGTCACATTCCTAATCTGAGTTCACAATAGTTTTGTTTCAAATTACCAAATCTCATTAAGCTTGGCTCTACTCAATTAGAGAATTGTCTGCTTTCCAATACCTTTTCCCAACATTTGTAGACTATGATCAATTCACCTTGTAATCTACTCCTGGATACACTAAATGGATTGAACTTCTTAAACCTCTCATGGTGAGAAAGGTTCTCCCTGCTCTAAATCACACTTGTAATTTTTTTCTGTATGCTTTCTCATTCATCCACATCTCCTTTTGAAATGTGGAAACCAACATATCATCATCCACTAATGGTTTCATAACACTCCAAGAAATGTTACTTGATAATTCCCCTCCTTAGACATTTAGGATGGCATTTGTCTTCTTAGTGACCTTAAGCACATGGATGGACTTGACTGCCTACATGACTACAATGTTTTTTTCAAGGCATTTTCTTCTTTGGTGGCATTCCTATACCCTTATGATCCAGCATACAGTCATCCTAGTGCAAATTTCCCTTTTCTGATGCGGTATTCCTGAGTGTCCATCTTATGCTATCTTATGGGCACTAGGGTTGTAGTGCACAATCAAATGCAGCCTGAGGAGTTCTCCTTTCTTTCTCTATGTTGGGGACTCTCCACCAGGGAAGCCAGTAATTCTTGAGCCACATCCTCCCAAAACATTTCTCAGACAGCAGCTCCAGAATCTTGGCCAGGTGCTTGGGGATTTATGAATCCCAATCTGTCTTTTAAGACTACCTCTCATCTCCAGTACTTCTCCAAGGAGTGCACCTACAGAGCACACTGCAGTGTTGTGATACTCTGCCTAGCTTTCAAAAACTTCCATGTTACTGCAGACACTGGTTGTAAAGCAGCAGCCGGAGGTAAATTCAGTAACATAAAGACACCTTCTAGTTTCTTACTTCTCTCACTGAAGAAATTATTATTGCCAAGAAAAACACTTTGTGAGAGCTAAGTATTTACTGCTCTTTCAAGATTCTATTCTACTTCAGCTGACCCTGTTTACATGTCCCTCCTCACTCCCATTTATCTAGCAAAATTTCCCAAATAACAGTTGTGGGAGAATAAAGGCACTGTTCCTCTTGAATGAACAATTGTTGAAATTCTGCAAAAATTCAAGGAGCAATGGACAAAAGAAAGTGTAAGAAAAGAATTGAGGTTCAGAACATTTCATGAAAGCCCTCTACTATTTAGTGTCATTACTAACTCTACAACCTGAGGCAATTTATTAAGAGTTGGAAAAGCAGCTTAAAGAGCAGGATGTGAAGATTTCCACTGGAAATAGGTGACTACTTTAAAGGTTGCAATTGGTTTCTAAAGAACAGGCTAAATGAAAATTGAGAGAGGTGAATAGCTACTGAAATCTGTGGGCTGGGGGAGGGGAAGAAAATTGCCACCTACTTGAAATAAATAGCTCTTCTAAAATAATAGGTTTTAAACTTTAAAATTGTTTTGTTCTGTGACATACAGAATGATGTATTTAGAGTTGTTTTCAACTTCTCCAAACAGACTACATTTGCCTGGAAAATAATTTCCACGTAAAAACCTGGTAATTTAATTATTCTAACTGATATTTTCTATCATTTGATGCCCTATTCATAATTATCTCTCATATTTTAGAGCAATGTTAACTACCAATATGAGCTCCATCTGTGCTACAAGACAAAGAGGACTTTAATGGAAACTGAACCACTGCTCTGCTTTTCCACTACCTTTTTCTTTAGATTGATACAATGAACGCTTGCCAGAAATGCCAGAAATCAAAAAGGTTATGGCTGCTAATATTACTAATGATAATTCAGTTGATTGATTCACCCCCAGCAGAATTTTGTAAGTATTGTATCTGGAGATGGTAGAGTGGTTTTTTTGCTCTCTTACAGGTCATTATATGGTCATTTTAGTCCTGTTGGATGTAGAGAATATTTTTGCTATATACCCATGCTTACTCCTTATTTTTTTATATACCCATGCTTACTCCTTATTTTGTTATATACCTATGTTTATTCCTTATACCTGGGTTTCACAGATCTTGATTCTTTGTCAGGTCAGTGACTAAATAATTCCTTGGAGCTTACATTTGGCCTCCTATGCGGCCTGATGAAAGTGAAAATGTCCAGTGAAATCAAAACATTCCCAAGGCACATTTATTGATCTTGAATCAACATTTTCCCTGTTGTTGGCAGGAGGTTGGAACTGGATGATCTTTAAGGTTCTGTCCAGCCCAAACCATTCTATGATTCTATGGTTTGCCAGCGGAGAATCTTTCTCCTGGAAAATATTTGAGCAGCTTAAACTTATCCTCTTGTTTCATGTCCTGTCCCCTCAGGGTTGACAAAACTTCCCCAAGCTATTGAACAATTCCCAGTTTCCTCCCTTACCAAGGGAGGCATAAATCCTATCAGCTCAGAACTACGGTTTCAGCAGTGAAATATTAATATCCTAATCACTGATGTACTCAGGTCTTTGTCAAAGTGGCTGAACAGGAGATTTTGGGTGGTGGGATAGGAGTGTAGGAGCCAGTCTCCTCCCTAGGAGGCAGATCTTTATTTATAAAGAATAAAGGATGGGCAAAGGAAAGGGTATTTTATATTGGCTTTTTTTTTTTTTTTCATGCCTCTTAACAACTCTTCACCTTCAATATCAATTTCCAATCACCCTGAAGGCTGAGGATGGGGTGGTGTAATTAGCCATGTTTTACCTGTTTGAGTTCCTAATGAGAATGGTGCTTGAGAGGACTTTTAGTATGTCCCTATTACACTTTTTTTTCAGCACATTTAAGTAATTTGTGATCCTGCTTGTACTGTTGCAGGAGCTATGTTCATTTAATTACAAGTGGAAGAAGATGGAAAAGAGAACATACTCTGGGATGCCTTCCAGACAGCTTTAGCCTCTAAGCTGAGATGCCAAAACTAGGATTGTAGCCACAGTGGGCTTCTCTTTATTAATGGAGACAGGGAGAGAAAAGGCACTCCAGCTCTGATGATGATTCAGCAATTAGATAGGCTGCCTCACTCCCTTTGCACTTCTCCCACTCAGAAAGCAAATTCTGGCTAAATATCTTCAAATAGCTGTTATTCAAAACAAAGAAATACCAGAGACAGCAGCTGGTGGCATGCATTTGGAGGTATTTTCTCATGCAAAATGTGGTTCCTGACTTCTCCCTGGTCCTTCCTCATACCCCAACAATTTTTCCTAACCAGTTAAATCCACACAATTTTTTTTTCACCTTTATTTTCCATCACCCTAGAAAAAACTTGTCAAACATGAGGCACAATTTTAATAACAAAACAAATAAAAATATCAGAGGAAGACAGACATTCTGGTGAATGTACTATTAATTCAGCTAAATCAATAGACAAAGAAGCCAAAAAAAGCAAGACTACTCAGAATGATACATGCAGCTGGAGATGGAGACAGGCAGTGAAGAAATCAAAGCAAGCCAAAATATCATTGATTGGTGACAAAAGAGCTTTATACCTTCATAAAACATTCTTGTTTATCTGAGGCTTATTTTCCTGGAAGGTTTAGCAAAATATAATCCTCCACCCTAAGAATTTGAACAGTGCCATGCAATCATTGTTACCTTTCTTTTTCCACTCAGTTCTTATACGGAAATAGATGGAATCTAATGAGTGGAAAATATAACTTTTTGGTTTGGTTTGGGGGTTTTTTCACACATTCAGCAAAACAAGGCTACTGGGGAGGTAATCTGTGTGTCTGAAATTATAAAAAGCTGAAATAGCATCTATAGCAGCATTTGCATCATCTGGATATTACAGAAGGAAAAGGATAAAGCAGTAGAGCTGCACTGGGAGATGGAGAAAGAACAAACCCTATCTCTGCTATCACTTGTCCTTTGCAATGTAGACAGCCTTTCTGTGTCTGAGCCAAATAGTAGATCCTCAACTTACCTACCCATTTTCTTAGTCATGGTTTTTGTCACTCTTTCTTTTCCTAATTGAAGATATAAAAATAATGATTTCTGGCTGAAATATGACAGGCATACATGTCAGTAGCCACAGCTTTGTAGTTTGCTGTCTGAAAACCGAAACTCTTGGTCTGCTTTTGCCACTGTTCTTTTAGAGAGAAGGAGCAAACTGTGCAAATCACGCTTGGGGTGCCAGGCTTAGCTCCCACTGGCCCTGGCAACTTGACTCTATATTGAGAACTGGTTCAGAATTTTGTGACTTTCAAAGAAAAATGATAATTTCTAAAACTGTGACTTTTCAGTTTTCAAAATTTCTTCAGCCTCCAAATGGATTTTCTGTTGTGAAAGGAAAAACCTGATCAAGACCATTAGATAGGTACTATGAGATCAACTGGAAGAAGCCACTGTTTCAATATTTGGAGTCCACAAAGTAAGTATTGAATCAAAAGCAAAACAAGGGAAGCAAAATATTTGGGGCAAGTATGGACTGATGGAGAACTGGCCGTAAACACTGCATCTCTCCAGCTGTGCCCCTCTGAAAGCAGCTGACCTTGATAGGGTTGTTCCCATTCTTGCTGCTCCATTTCCAGAATGGAGGAGGCTGTAGGAAAGTGCTCCCACCATCGAAAGCAGAAGATCTGGAGATGAAAGTCATGTTACATTCAGGTCCTATCTCCACACAGAACTGGAAAGCCCTTTTCATCCTGCAAAGCAAAGATATATTGTCATTTACTGCAAGCATGCAGCTCTTCTGCACTTGTCTTAGCATAGCTTTTGATTTTATCTTCCTTAAAAACCTTGGAATGTCCCTGTGTGAAAACAAACAGGAATTATCTGATTTGTAGTGAAGGAAATTATCTTTTTTCAGCTTGGTCTATTTGAAAAGTGATGATCCTCCATGAGGTGTTACTCACTATATCTGAATTTAGCTCAAAGAGGTTCATTTCTCCAGATTCTATGTAAACCCAGAGGAAACAGTGAGAGGCTCTCTCAGAAGGGAATGCAGAGCAGAAGTCTATAATCAGACCAGATAAATGTCCTTTGCAGATGTGTTAGAGGTGTGTTCCTCTTAGAAACCCGGAGGTGTATTCCCCACTAGAAACCAGGAGGAAAAGTGAGAAGAAGCTAAGGGGGTAGGTGGAGAGTTCTGGTTTTTGCCACACAGATTGAATACTGGTGGTGGCATATCACAGAGAAAGGTCTAAGTGGCACTTGCTACCAAGGAATGAACAGGATTGAAAAGGCCAGAGAATGATGATTAATCTAGGAGTTCAACTCTCCATGGTGATTGAGGCCCTTAAGATCAAAAAGGGTAATAAGATAGGCCATGGAAAGAAAGCCAAAGTAGGTATGGAGAGGTACCAATCAGGAAAATAAATTCTGCTGATTTCTGCAGTGTGCAATTCACAGCCTGATGTAAACACATTCTAACAACCCCTGCCCCTCGGAGAATGTAAAGTAGATAGTAAAGGAAAAAAAAAATATGGTCAGCAGTATTTTAAGAATAGAAAGTCCTTACTCAGAAGTATGTAGTAAATCTGTAGAAGAACAAGAATTTGAATCCACAGCCTTGTAAACAAAAAATGTGTCTACACTGTGTAACTTCTCTAAAAGTTAGACTTGAAGTCAGGCATTAGAAGTATCCTTTTGTCAGCATTCAAGACCTACTAAAGACTGTATTTGCAAAAACAAGCTGGTTAGGCTATTAAAATTTGGTAAGTTGAGAATGGTAGGATGCTGAGAAAAGGATTGTTCTCCTTAAAAATACAGGGATCATTATGGCTCTTGAAAAGACATAAAAGTTTATCTGGATGCCTAAATACTGTATATTTTTTTCAAGAAAGACAAATTGACTACAATTGCTGTATGAAGCTGTTACAGTCAGACACATAATCTGCTATCCAAGTCTTAAACCAACACCACCCCAAACCTGATTCTTTTCTTCTTAATAGTAAAACCACTGTTGTAGAAAAGAAATCCACTGTGCAGCAATTTGTCCTCTTGCTACACGTATTTCGGCTACAAAATAGTTGGTGGCGCTTAGACATTAGAAAGACTCCAGAGGAAGTTAACACAGATGATTAGCCCTAAAGGAGCTGTAAGATAATGAGAAGCTGAGTGAATTAAATTTATTTCCCTTAGTGCAAATCGGTGGAGTTATGTTGAGGTTTACAATATTTGTGTTCAGAGATCTCCCCGCATCTGTATAATGGAAGGGATGTAGGGGGATTAGCTTGGATGGACAGCAAATTGCAGCGGGGGGGACAAGCGACAAGAGGATATATGAGGTCTTTTTATTCCATTTTTCTTTTTCACTGCTAGCTGATTAAGGAAAGCAAGGGCATCTAGGATTCTGCATTTGAAAGGCTGCTAGGTGACTGCAAGAAACATTAGGCTGCTTGAAAATGTCAGCACTTTACACTTTATGTAGGACTGAGCTGATTGCTACGGTGAAGAGAACATAAGTGATTCAAAGGTGAACCAGAGGTCTCCGTGTTAGAGATGTGAATATGAGCAGGATGGGGGAAGGGAGCCTGGCTCCATAAAATGCTGAATTAATTCTTATCACAAAGCAGGGTCTGTAGAGATTTCATACACATTGCATTTTTGTACGAATTAGTGAGTGACTTGTTATCAATGAAGATGCCTTTTATTTGGAATCAGATCTGGAAAGAGAGATAACACAGTCTGGCAGTTTCTTTCTGCAGCCTCCAAATCTGGGACAAAAATCTGTTTAGAGAGCAAAACAGGTCTTGCTTCGTGAGAAGGGAAGGGGAGCTGCATCTTAGCTAACTCATGACAACTAACCAAGGGTAAACTGCTAATGTAGGACAAGCTGTTTTCCTGTCCTAGGCACTAACAGGTTAATAATCATCATGATGCTTTCACATGACTTGACTTGATCTGCTGGAGCACAATAAGCTACAAATTGTTCTAGTGGGTTTGGGGGAGTTTTTGCTTGGATTTTATAATTGGAGGACTCATTCTGGTTAACTTCAGTAGTCTCAGATGCTTCACTGTAAAGCATTGGGGTCCCTCTGCAGAGCTTGGACACTGCAGTGGGAAAACTATCCTGGCAGTCCCAGCTACACACCTTGGGATGTACTCCATCACCTTTTGGAGGTGTTTTTCTTTACTGGCCACAGATAAATAGATAATAAAACTCACACATCTGACTTGGTGGGAAAAATCCCATCTGACCTCTTAGTTAATCTGTGGGAAGCAGTATGTGGTTTCCCTGTGTGGATTTACAGAAGGGATGGATATTACAGAATAACATATTTAAAATACATGCCTCCAACTGGCATATATTTTTTCAGAAATCTTAGTTCTAAACGCCTGGCAGGTGAAAGAACCTGTACTTGGCCTGTACTGGCAGCTAGAAAAAGAAAAGACAAGGGACACACTCTGAAGAAAATGTATTTTCACCTGGCAAGTTGGTAAAAAGGAACCTGTGGTCAATTTAATATTTAGCTTCAGTCTTGTCTTTCTGGAGACTATTTTTTTAAACAGTTTAAAAGCAAAGGGCTAAAACAAAGCACTGTGTTGAGAACATCCATCAAGAACCTCACTATGCTTGAGACTACAGACTTGTAGGAGAGGAAACATGATCATAATTTACTAATTGTAATTTTTCTTTCTATTGTTGGATCTTTGGCTCACCCAGGACTCAAGTTAAAGCTTTTTGAGGACCTATATGCAACCTAGATTTCCATCATCCAAAGCACCAGACCACTTCATGAAAACTCTAGCTCCAGATGTTGTAAGGGGTGTTCAAGGCTTCTTTTTATCCTTGGAATGGATTGTGCTCTCTTCTACTTCTTCATTGCTCACTACATGTGTGAATGTTGTTACCTGCACTGATTATGTGTCCTGCTGAGATCTAAGCTTTGATCATGGCACTACATTATGAAATGGCATCTCTGAAAGGAAAACATCTCTGGGGAGGATCAGGACATTGTTTCCATGCAAAACAGATCAGTCCCAGAGTGCAGAGATATCCAAGGTCCCAGCAGTCAGGCTTTAGAAGGCTCCCTGGATGAAGGGCTGATAGACCAAAACCTGGAGAATTCAGCCAGTACAGTCATCTCCTGGCTACATGTACTCATAGAAGCCACTTAGGCTTGACATTCAAGATAATTTCAGGCAGCATTGTGAATCAGTGGTAATTATTGCTCAGCTAGCATCAGATTGCCAGCTCAGCTCTAGGACAATCCCATATTGCAGGAGAAGGCTTATCCATGGGACAGGTCTTTCCAATTGTTAATTGGTAATCTTCACAGCACTGACCCAGGTCTTCTGGACTCACTGATGTTGATCATTTCTGCTTTAAGGATTTCTGTGAAGAAGAGAGAGAAAGACAGAGTGAGAGAGGAAAAGAAAGAAAGACAGAAATAGAAGCTGCTCTGGTTTCTCTCATTGAAAGTCAGCAGGACTTCCCACACTACCAGATTCCTCCTCACTTTACTGCAAACATTAGGACAGGTACATGAGGATGGTGTTGGAAATGCTTTATGTTAGTGCTGAGAGTTGCCCAAGACAGAAAAATATCTACTACGAAGGCACTTGAGCCTTGCTGAAGAACATGCCTAACTCCCAGAGGCTCTGCTGTTTAGCAGGCAAGGAAAGCAGCAAGTACAGGGTAGCTCAGTGCATGGGAGACCACCAAAGTGAGGGCTTTTAAAAAATCTTTTTGAGATTAATTTATTACTCAGACCTCTAGGGCATTAATCTGTTCCCCTTTTACTGTTTCCCATCAACTAACCATCTGTAGGCAACACCTTTTAACAACTTGCTGTAATACATTTACTGGACATTTTGTCATTGTAGTATATTTGAGATATCAAAAAACAGCTGGTAGAAGGCCATAAACTAAGATTTTATTACATATTGTTTATTGTCACTTTAGTTTTGGAAGTCTAACCAAGAACATTAATGCACAGCAATATTGAGATGCATCTTTATTGTTGCCAGGAAGGCTAAAGGTTGCTTCACTAATAATATGCAAATGGGGCCTTTGCTGTACATAATGAATAATCACTCTAGATTAAAGGCAGAAATTTCCTTTAGTAATACTTGCAATAAGACCTTTTGCATTAATTTAATAATTAATTCAAAGAATTATCACTTCACTGAGCCTGAATACATTATTTATTAAATGCAATTGAAGTATTTATTAGGCAAGTGATAAATGATGGACAATAGCAATGGGTGGCACTTCACTGTTTTATAAAATAGTCTCAGCATGTGTTTCCAAGTAGGGATGGTAACCCTCCTGTATTCTTATAGCAGATTAATTGTCTTCAGAAATATAGATATAATTGCTTGCGTTACTTGGTGGACTTTCCTTGCAATTTAGCTCTTCCACTTGGATTTAGGAAGAGAGGAGTCAGAATATTGTTCCCAGAAACTACATTATGTTGACAGTCTAAGCTCCATTTATGTATGATCATTTTTTTTTACTCTGGACTCAATATAATTCAACTTGCAACTGTGTCTGTCCAGCATATGACAATCTCAACTTACACATAAAGTCAGAGCATTGGTAGCAAGTAAATTATGTGTGGGAGTATTCAGATGAGAACAGGATTGACTTACACTGACAGTAACAACAGTAGAGCTATTGAACAATTCCAGCTTAAAATAAATTCATTAGAATATAATGAATTTAATAACAGGAGGATAAACAAGCAGATCAGCAATACCAGCTGCTCTTTTATGTTTCTGGAAGAATCTAAAACATTACTATTGGTTAAATTGTTTAAAGACAGTGAACCTGAAGTTGGTCCCAGGGTCTCTAAGCATAACTGTGGGGCTTAGGAAGCCAAGGTAGCTCTCTGTGATGGTGACTACTTCATTTTCTGTAGGCTATTTGGTCTAGAAGGCCAACCTGACAATTTTGATATTCATTGTTACTAAATAGATCCATAGGTATTTTGTTTTCTCCCTTATTTTACAGTCTGCAATCAAGTTCTAGCAGGTTTGTATAATTAATAGTAATGATTTTAGGAGATACTTTCCCTGCAGAAAAAAACAACAACAAACAAACAAACAAAAACCCCACAAATAATTTCTAGTTTTATTTTCATCAAGGTTGTCCAAGGAGTTTAAGCTTAACGTGGAAAGTTGTTTTACTTTCTGGGCTAGATTTTTTTCTTCTACAAAATGTTGAAGTTTTCCAGTTTTAACAAAATATCCAGTTTCCATTCTAGTATTGGTGGAAAAAACCTTGACTCCTTGATATACCTGTAATGGACAATATTTGCCATATGCAAGACAACAGCGTGTGTGTTCTGTTCAGAATGCATTCCATCTGCCTGTTCCACCACATGTTTCCATACAGTCAAGAAACAGGTGAAAGGGTGAACTTAGACAAAATGTATTGCTTTCTAGATGCATCCAACATGCTCTCTCCAGTCCAGAAACAGAACACAGAGCTTGAAGAACTATGAGGCTCACATAATACTTAAAAGCAGATGGGTTGAATTTGGGCCTGTGTCCCAAGAGTTCTGGGAAGAAACTCTGAAGTTTACTAGGAGGAAATGTTTTCCAAAAGTATTAAACATTTATGCTTTCTTCCTATATTAGAAAATTGTAGCACAGGAGAAAAGCTTGGAAATTTTTTTTCAATGCAAAAAGATCTCTGTGTTTCTAAGAGCATTTTTTTTACCTTCAAATCTACATAGCTTTAGAATAATACACTTAATCATATTTTAATCTATTTTCCTTCAACAAGTATGAAATAAAACATAGGCTGGTATATCACACTACCAAAACAGAACTTTAGCAATACCCTGAATCACCCCTGGACTACTTTCTCATAAATTAAATGAATGTCCCCAGTTTGTATCCATAAAACTCCCCTGTCATAACTCAGCCACCTGTATTTTAAATATGCTGTCCCAGACAACTACAAGCTATCAGTATTGATCTGTGCATCAAGACATTGTGCTGCAGAGATTTAGGGACTCTGTCTGTTCCTCTTAACAGTGAGGAGGTTCTTTGATTGCTTTATAGGTGATGACACATGGGAAAGATACATGCTGCAAGAAACCTTCCAGTCTTCTGGACACATATATGCCAAGACTTAATGCCTAGAAGTTAAAATTGGATACTGAAAGTGGACAGTAGGGAAAGTTGTATAGTTGCTCAGCCTTGGTGCTTTTGCAATAAGACTGGTCATCTTCATGCTTGTCATCATATTATTTGCATCCCAGAGGAACTTTTGTGGTGTTCTTTACTAATTACTAAGACTTCCTGGAAGTCTCAGTAATTGGTTTTGGTGTTTCAGTCCACTGTATTCCTTTCATGTCCTCTGATGATTCTTAAAGAATAATTAAGATAATAATGAATAATTAAAAAAAGGGACTGCTTTTCACTCCAATCTAGTAGGAGAAGAAGAGAATGAAGATGTGGTAATGGATGGCAATCACTTTTGTTGTCCTTAGAAAACAGGTCATTTCTTACCCTGTATAAGTAATCCCTAGGGTGGCTAGTGTCAGTTCTCTAAAGAGCTCATTTTTTTCCTGATGGAGTTTTTCCATGGCATTTTTTGTTGTTTTTATTTTAGTGTAATAGATTGAGATACTTTATTATGAAAGAGTTACATGCCTGCTTCAAAGTTAGTTGCTCCTACCTCACAAAGCCTGTTAGATGTTGGGTGTGAAGGCATTGTTCTTCTTCCCACAGCTCTCTGAATGGCTGACAAAGGCAGGGAAAACTTTTCCCTCACTTTTCACTGTGAACCCTTTCAACTAGCTTAATTGATTCTCCCACTTGACTGTGTAGTACAAGTGTTTGATGTGGTAAGTTTATACTTGTCTATAAAAGTGAAAAAGTGATATACAAGAGACACTTGTGACTCATGGTCCATTATAATGATTATTAACTTATCTGAAGTCCTGTAATGAACAATCTGTCATTTACAGGCTAGTAGTAGATCATCACTTAATGCACTGAATACTTCTGTATTGCTCCAAAGCTAAGTAATAATCCATTAAGTAGCCTGTCCCACCATAACAGATTTTTACTGGTCTTGAAGGGAGGGTTAACAGGAACCTCTTGAGCTTTCTGTATGACTTTTGGATTCTGTTTCTTATAATAAAGTGTCCTCATTCACTGAAAGTCTTGGCACAATAACTTGTGTCTAGCTCACTTGTGTATTTATGTGTTACAGATGTCTGCTGTGCCTATCTACTGTCATACTTTGGCACAGTGTTGTAATTTATTGTCTGGTAAATTCATTTCTGCTTACGTGTCTGAACTTGTGTTTTCAGCTGTATGTTTGAGGATTACTTTTAAGGCTTTTTCTCAGATGGCTTTGCATTTTAATGTTTGACTTTTCTAGTGGCATTCAGTTGTGGAAATTTTAGTACCTGAACCAAATTAGCTTTAAATGCTTCGTGTTACACTTCCTTACATTGAGTATCCATAAGCACTCCTAAAAACATTCCTGCTGTAAGAAACATCCTACTAGGCCTGATTTCTCCCACTCTATGCCCATTTTCAGAAGTTTAACTGGTCTTTTCGTATCAGTGCCTACAAAGTGCGTTTCAATGGTTTAAATTTGTTACTTTCTGCCAAATTTCAAAGACATTTCTTACTAGAGAAAATTGTCCTGTGAACACTGGACACTTTATGTACCAGAGGGAACTTTCCAGGTGCAAATTACATCAACAAAATCTTTAATAGTCACACTTTTTATAAAGGGAACATTTATAAATAATTTACCAAGGGCTACTAAATTATTTTAAGTCAATAATCTGATTGTTACCAACTTAAACAAATAAAACGGATGGTATAGTTTAGAATAATCAACAATAACTTTTATTTCTATGTTTATCCCCATATTTATCAGATGCCACTTCTGTCAGTAACAAGCTTAAAATATCTGCTGATCTTTTCTGAATGTTTTAGTGGTGTTTTACATGAGCACCTTTCAAAAAAATATTGATCTATTCAATAACATTCACTTTTTACAGTACAATAAATGCTTCTAAAATCATGTGCACTTGCTTCTCTGTGTTATTTAAAGAGAAATTTAAAGAGAAACTTATTCTAGTATGTCAAACTCAAGACTTTTCCTTAAAGCAGACATAAAAATGGGATTTTGTCACGTAAAAGCACACTCAGTAAATAAGAATTTTGGTTACCACTTTTAACTTCAGGCTGCTATTAATTCTTTTATGCACATTCAAAGTGATTAAACTTTGATTAAACAACTACAAAAAGTGTATTTGTTGTCTTCTGGTTTTGTATCTGAAAAATAAACAATTGGCTACTTTGGGTATTGGGAAAATTATTTGTATCAGTTGGAGTTGTAATAAGTTTTTATGCTATATGCACATATATATTTAAATCATGTACAAATCTAGGGAAGGTATAGGGGTGGGCTTAAGCATATATGACACTTATTAGTAATTTCCACTAATTATACGTGTATGTAGCTATGTCTAACCAGCCCAAAGCAAAATACATTAAAGAATAACTTAGTAAAGTTGTGAAGAAAGCTTTAACAATCATGGTTCTTAAATCAAGTACTAGCATATGATATATAGTTCAACAGTAACAAAAGTGAGCAAAAATACCACCTCACAAAGTATAGTGTAAACAAAATTATTAACAACCTCCCATCTCCAAAATAAAAAATAACAACAACCTTGATTCATAAAACAGACTAACCTCCTTTGGCTTCAAAATAAATACCAGCTTGTCAGACTGTTTGACTATATGAAGCACCTGGCATGCTCTTGATACTATCCAGGCTGTAAATCATAATGAGAAAATATCACAGACCTGGGCTCAGTGACCCATGTGGTTCTCTTCATCTCTGTGTTCCTGTGATTAACTATTCAAACAAGATCTGCAGAACCTGGTCTAACTGATCTGCTTATCTTTACATGCTTAGGAATACCTCTCCATCTGTTTTCTATCTATCTATCCCTGTGGCACCTGCAATAATTACACATTAAAAGTGCAGGCAGGACTTCAGTCAGCCTGCTTGGGCTATGGTAACCTGAACTTTGTTTCAGACCCAAATCTTTAGGTGCACCTAGGGGTGGGATTCTGCCTTTAATAAAGCTCCTAGCTTTGCCTGATTTTCAGATGCTGAACCACTTTAAGTTCTCTGAAGTTCAGTGGGGAAGATCTACATCCAGAAGGTTTCGAAGAGTCAAGCAGGTCATCTGCTATGTCTTGAGAGAGTTTCTTTGTTAGGAGCCTATGATTTAGGTGCCTGTTATGTGTTCAGACATCCTGTATCCCTAAAGCAATTGAAAAACAGATGTTTAAACACCATAGTGGATCAAAATCTCAGGAGCCTAAATTCATATAAAGATCAATACTTTTGTTATTGTAGAAGACAACTCCTCCATAAAATTTCTATTGTCTTTCATAGAGTCAAAATTTTCTCTATTTTCTCTTTGCAAAGCAGGCACACAAGCAACACCTGAGCCAAAAGGCTAGACAGGAGCAGGAGGAAGGTTGCCACACAAGAAACAGTTATTTAAGAAGACTTTCACACTTCGGTTTTTGCTTTTCTTCTTTACACTTCAGAAAAGACATTTGTTGAAGAATAGTTATTGTGTCTATTGGATAAATCAGAAATGTTTAGAGTATTTTTCACCCACTTTTTTTAAAGGGTCCTTCCTATTCTACCTCCTTGATTCCACATTCCACTGCTTTGCCTGGTTTTCTTCACTTACTTCTTTCAATAGTTGTCATTATGTTATTAGAAAAAGAAAAGAGAGAGAGAGAGAAAGATCCATGCGGCTTTCAGGAGGAAAAGACTTAAACAGGCTGGGAATTAGTTTATACATTGATTTGTCTTTTATATTGTTTAGAAAGCCTTAACTGTGTGACAGAATTTTTTGTCATATATCATGTACACTCTCACACTGAAGCAGCCTTTATTTGACCTCTTAATCAATCTGAGTGCCAGTGCAGGAAAAAAAGAGGGAGATACAAGATAGCTTATATAAACGCCAAGTTGGCTGTGTTCCTCTGAACCATCTGCACTTCTAGCCATGGTCAGACTAAATGTCTGCTAATGGCCCTCTTCTTCTGTGTTCTTTTTATATGTCCTTCTTTCCCTTTTTTTTTTTTTTTAAGTGAAAAACAAATGGCATTGTTGGACCTACTCTGCTCCAATGCAGCTGTGAATTTCAGGCCTAGAAAGGCAGCCAAGGAGAAGTCAGACAGCAAAGCTTTTCTGCTTAGAGAAGCAAGGCCAAAACTGCTGATTTGGCTTCATTTTGATACATGATATATTTTTTTTGAAATCTATAAATTTTAATGTGGTCCTTAGAGGACATATTTCCAGCTGACGCTTTTTTCATTTCTTTTCTTTTTCCTCCACCCTTTAGAAGCAAAGAGGTTTGTTGGACTTTTTCCGGGTTATAATTACTGGACCTTGCAACCATCTGCAGATAGGACAAAACTTGAAACCATGGCAAATGATATGTGACTGATAAAACAGTGGCCAGGATTACTTTCCTGAAGGATTAGGCTTTGGCTATAAAACAATGTATTCTCAATAGTGTTTTGATACTAGTGGAAGGTGTATTTTGTGAGAAGCAAGAGGGGAAGTGGAGAGGAGCCAGCAAAACAAGGCCCTGAGTCCAGCTGGAATCTCCAGGTACTCCTATATTATAAACAACAATTAATCATTGTTCTCTGAAGTTGAATATGAATCTTTACTGCTTCCTCTTAGATACTGGCTCTTTGCAACAGCCCATCTTTGAGATGTTAATTTTCCCTCTGGTCAAAAGGCTTAAGTAGTCAAGCATTGACCCATTGTCAACAGCACTGACCCATTGTCAACAGTTTCCACATACTTCTGCAAGGACATGTACCTAGTCTTGCTGTGTGAGCAAGACCCTGCTCTGCTCAGGAAATCCCATGGTTGGGTTAGCATAGCACTGGATCATGATCCTGTGTTAGAAGGTGTACATTACCCTGGGAACAGTTCTTCATTCACAACACAATGAGATCTTGGACCCAAACCTGGCTTACACTCTAGGTCACTTGCCACACTGAAAGTTTCCCTGTAATTCTTCCTTTTGCTCATGATATAAAAGCAGCCAAACACAGCACTCCAGCAATGAGTGACATAGGAAAATACTAACAACAGAGATAACAGCTGAAGTGCCAGGGTCTATATGAGTTTCCTGAGGGTGCAGTGCAGGTCTTGCCTACTGAAGGGCTGCTCCTACTGCACTCAGTGGTCCACTCCTCTTTCTACTGTTCTCCATTGTTTTGTCAAGAAAAGGAAAGAATGCAGGGAAACCAAGTGACTTTAAATGAAATCAGTGCTCTAATGTGTCAGATTTCAAACAGAAAAAGATACTAAGCTCCATCAAAAAGGCATTACGGAAAGAGAAGGTTTCAGAGTTCATCTCAGTGTCGTTAAACTGTAAAGTAACATGTACATGTGAACCATCTCTCCTAAAATCTACCTAGGACCCATAACTGATTTAATATGGTGATATAATCACGTCATCATCATTTTCCACCATTAAAGTTGAGTGCTGGGACCGCCAAGGTTACCAAGCTTTTCATTGAAAAACAGTGTGGGTTGGGTTTCTAAATACTTTGGGTGATCTTGACTGAGAGTCTTGAATTAGAGCCCCCAGGTCCATATTTTGCCACCTACACATGGATTCTCATTCTCAGATGTGTCCAGCACTTAATAGTCCTTGGTGATGTTAGCAGAGGATGTGACGTGCCCAGTGCTCATGAAAAGGAAAATTGCAGTGGATACTGAGCTGCTTGTTGGGGCCAGATTATAAAAATCAGCACTCCCATGTGTTGTGCTCATTCCTGGTGCTTGGTTATTTTGAGTGCCTTGGCTACTCCTTTCCAACTAAATCACAAATGGCGGCATTCAGCACAACAGGTTGTCCTCAGATGGAGTTCACCTTTTAGTCAACTAGCCTTACAGAAAATAATATTTTTTTCCATCTCCTTTTCCCATAAGATCTCTCTGCAAGTGTGTGTGTGTGCTTGCACGACCTTTCAGAGGGTCTTATTTTCTGGGCAAAAAGCCAAATACTACACTTTCTTCCCAGCCCTAGGCTGTTTCAAGTCTTGGTGAAGACAGTAGGTTAGATCCATTCTTTGTGTAAAGACAGACTCTGCTGGTCTCAGCATCAGATAGAGTTTGCATTTGGAATTTCTTAAAATTAAAAATAAAAACAATAAGGAATGCACTGAATGGAGGCTGTTTTCACCTCTTCACAGGTTAAGCCCTGATTAGTAGAGGGCGAGGAGGGGTTCCCAGACATGTTGCAAATGAGGCTTGTTGAGCTGGAGCTAATCATGCTTTTCTGTGACAGGTGTGTATTTCCCAGCAGACACCAACCTGTAGTCTATTCATGAGTCTCTCTCCCCACAACCTTGCCTTTGAGACGCCCAAGGCCAGGTTTCAAAATTGCTTCCTTCAATTTAATCCTAAATTCAATAGAACTAAAACAACAATGGAGATCTCAGTGGTAGAGAGTGCAAAAGTAAATTGCTGGTATAAGTTAGAAGTTAGAGATGAGCTATGCCTCCTCTTCCTCTGCTCTCCTGGAACTGCAGGGGCTGATTTATATGTATAGGCAGATCTCTACTTGTGAGCAAAATCACGCAAGCTCACATTGCCAGGAATAACACCATTACTTGTAATGGAAATAAGCCACTCATGACCCAAAGCTCTGAAATAGTTCCACACAATGTGTTGAATACATAAAGTCTAAGGTTTCCTTGTAAAGAAATATGCCAGGGTTCTTTGTCCCAGACATCCCCCCCACCCTCCCTGCCAAAAAAAAAAATAAAATAAAATAAACAAACCACACAAAAAAAACCAAAAAAACCCAAACCAAAACAAACCAAAAAGATAATTATCATGTTAGATATTCTCTTCCCTGTGAAAAGCTGCCTTGTGGAGGCAGAAGGTGCTGATTATGAAAATATCAAGGAAAAATTAGTATTGAATAAGACTATGAATAACACAGGAAGGTTAACTATTCTCAACAGATAATAGGAATTATTTCAAAATTCAGTTCACAAATCAGTCGAGTTAGTGTAGAAATAATTAAGATCCCCAGCCAATCATGGGTTTTAGTTATTGCAGATTATTAATTACAATAGCTTCCCTATTTCTTTTGAAATAATCTACCCAACTGCCAGGGTTATAGCTCATGTGCTAACTGAAGAGCCAACTACTAAAACCATGAGTGCCCTGTTTCATAAAGAAATGTTTGGACAAGATCTCTTACAAAAACATGGCAATAGGACTAAAACTGTGAGCCCTGTCTCTTTGTATTGGGTACACTCTGGCCTTGATCTTATAACACTGAAGTCAATAAAAATATGGCTAAGCCACTTGTGTGAAATAGGTTATTGGCTGGGCTTTATGTATTTCCTTTTACTTTCTAATATTCTTGTCCAAATCTTTATGCTATGAGAATTGTAATTGTAACAAAAAAGGATTAGATTAATATCGATTTTGCATCTGTGTCAATACATGTCTCTCAAGACATAGGAACAACCTACTACTTGGATTAAATTCTGAGGTACATACAAATCAGCTTGGAGTAGCCCAGAGAACACCCAAGGTTCTACAATATGGAGTGTAATAAAGAGTAATAGAGGGAGGATTGTAGAAAAATTAAAATGTGTGCCATGGCACACACTGTAGGAAGCAATTGTTATTTTTAAATGACAACTCCTTGCACTCCTACAGTATAATTCATACAGCCTTATAATACATACCCAGTCAAATGAAAAAATAAACAAGTGTCAATAGACTGACCTTTGAAATTGGGGGTCTGTAGAAAACTCCTCAAGGTTGTTTTTTTTTTATAAACTCTGTCAAAGTATCATAAAAAAAACATATATTGATGTCAGATAAGGATGTCATCTCATGTCAAAGCACAAGAAAGAGAAACAAAAATGTTTTCTCATCTGACTATAGTGAATACCCAGGCACCTTAGTGAGGATGCAAGTGACTGAAAGAGATATGTGTACAGAGCTTAGTGTGAGTACCTGAAATGTTGGTTCTTTCTTCCATGAAGGTCTGATCCCACAGTTTAGAATAAAATAAATGTTATAGGTTTGTGGCCAGCTTGTAAACTCAGTCCTTTTTGATGAAGAAAAGCATCAAAACATTATGTTTCAAATTCCTGAGCACCTATTTCTATAATTTAGATTCAGTCTGCTGCTGAACATCATGCTGCTATTACTGCACTAGTTACAACTCAAGATGGAAAAAATAATGTTTCACAACTGATTAGCTGATTTTCCCTTTCAGTTGCTTCTTTCAGTTTGTTGGGGGTTTTTTGTTTGCTTGTTTGTGTTTTTTTGTTCCAAAGCTAACTTACGTTCTAAGGATTCATCTCTTCTTTATAGAATAAACAAAGGTGAATGAATAGAGACATAAAAAGGCAGAAGAATTTAGCCCTTCTTTCTCAAGTCCAAAGCCTGCTCACGTTCTTATATCAGTGATCCTCGGCTGATTGTTCCTTATATTATGGTAGTTCACAGAGACCCAACTGTATTGAGTGTACTCAGTACACACTTAGACTTGTTCTTTCTGTCATGAGCTCAGTCTAAATGGTGATGATAATGAGCAAGGGAGAAAAACTCTCAACAGGACATTTGTTTTAGAAATTAAACATGGATCTTCCAGTCCAGTGTAGACTGGATCCTTTAGCCCTGCTTTCACCTGTATGTTGAAGAAGTTTGGAGACCTCATAAATATGATTGTGTACTCAGCTTATTCCTGAGTTCATTACCAAACCCTGCACAGATTATTAAGTATTCAGGTACTATGGTAATTAGTTCAGTCTAAAATCCTCACCAGATAAAAACAACTGACAGAATGACCTTTAAATCCCTTTGCCTTCATTTTGGTATCTTATCAGCCTTTTACAGTTCCTTCTTAATACATGACAATGTAGAGAGTTTCATAATTTGTTTCAGCTGTTGAATTCAAATATCATAGAATCATAGAATCATATAATAGTTTCATTGGAAAAGACCATCTAGTTCAACCGTAAACCTGAACATGAAATTACTAGAGAAATACACACAGCAACTTCATCCAGAGGAATTCTTATTTTGAGGCCTAAAATGGGTTCATCCATGGCAACCATTTATAATGACTCAGATGATATCAAGATCACAATAAGCAAGAGTGCTTCATTCCCTGCAGAATATAGTGCAGTGTAGCTAAACCATTCTTAAAATTACTGTCTGCAATTTAAGATGAATCAGAGACAAGCTCTTCTCCTTCTATCAGAATCAACAGTCAAATCCTTTTTGAATAGCCTTCATGTCCTTTGGAGTGACTCTTCTCCTCCCACAGGATTTGTTGGCAATTTGATGAAAATCTGAAGCACTTTGGGTAAAGGCCTCCCTGTAGTGCTCTTACTCACAGGATTGTGGGCAGGGATGTGGTCTATCCTCAGGAACACTCTTCACAGAGTATAGAGATGAGCAGAAAACATGTCATAATGGTGGGAATAAGACAAAGTAGTACCGATAAATCTTCAGAGGTTTGGTCTCTACTCCAAGCACCAGAGAGTCTTATGCTGTCAACCTTGACAGGAGTGAACAGGAGAGCTATTTCATGACCACTTCTAGATTTGAGCCCTCAACTTGGATTGAAATTTGTAAATGTTGAGCTTTTGATTTTATGTCCACATTTGTAGTGGGGTAGAACCAAGAGGTGCTCTTCAATGGAATTTCCTGTAGCTTCACCATATATTTTTTCCACCTAAGACTAGTTGCCTCATTTAAGTTGAACAGTGATCACTTCAGAAAAAAATGTTTAGCAACAACCATGAGCAACAGCCACCTGCAATGCTGGTCTGAATTGGTAGAGATTGCTCACCTCTCTTTTGAGGTCCCCTCTTTGACTTGAACTGCACCCACCTACTGGTGGAAGTACCACCCTAAAGTTGCACCAAAAGTATCTGCAGGATTAGGGTTGTCTAAAACCTCAGGTTACCTGAAAGTTTCAAACTTTAGATGCCGTGTTCTCCTGAATGTAATCACTGTCTAACAGGGTCGAAGGCAAAGAGTCAACACAATTCTATAATTCTGGTATGGAGTTAGCCTCTACCAGACCAAGAGAAATGTGATCAGAGCTAGTATTGCAGGATGTCTTCAAAAGCAAAACATTTTTTTCAGTTCTGAACAAATTATTGTGTGGTGTAATATTGCCATTGCAAGGAAACTGTTGGACCTGAAACCTCTGGGTATGTGCCCTGTGGATTTCACCTGCTTGGAGATATATTCCTTTTTTTCCTTTCCTAGAACCTAGTTATAGCAATGAGAGATAAAGAAAGATAATCTCATGATTTATATCACAGCTACTACCATGGTATGTGATCACTTGTGGTAGGAGACAAGGATGCCAGTAATCTAAGATTTATTTAGATTCCAAATCCTATAATGTGTTGGCAGGAATCTTATTACTCCATTAAGTTGTCTTATACTGTATGGAAAATAGACATATCAATCATTTTCAGTTACATATTTAGAACTCGTGATATTTAAAAGAACAATGATATTTAAGATATAAAAATAGTATACTCAATTAATCTATTCTGCTCTCTAACAGACCTAGCTCAAGTTACATATCAAGTGAAATTGTCCCAGTGATTTAAATCCACAGCAGGGAGTACTAAAATTAACATAGTACTGAAGGTTGGGTGAGAATAATGTGCACGAAGGATGGAGCTGTGATCTATTCCAGAGCTTTGTGCAGTCTACCAGAAACAAAGACAAATAAGGGAGTGCTGGGTCATACAGTGTGAAAAGGAATGATGTTATGGGTGCTCATGTCTTTCTTTCCAAGTAGGTATCCACAACTGGAGATTTCAAACCCATGAGCTTAACTTTTCATTGCAGTTGGGGAAATCAAGACAGTGAGGCAAGCAAAGGGGAATAGACTGTGTAGGGGTGCACAGAGAATTGTGGTAAATGCAGGATTTTGGAATACATGGAGACATAGTTAACAGAACAGATGATATAGAGGAGGAAAATGGCAATGGTCATTTGTCCTGGAGGATTCTAGCTCCTAAAGCAACATGGTTCAGGATAGTTTTATTTTCTGTTCATCTCCACCATTCTATACATAAAATCAGGTGTTCAGGGACAAGGGGAACACTGCAGGAAAGGCAACTTTATTTTCTCTAGCAAAAGGGGGAAGGAAAAAAAAAGCCAGAATGAAGTAAGAAGTGACAGACTGGATCAGGCACATGGACTAGCTAGTATGTATCCAGCTTCCAGAAGTAGTCCAGGCCAGATGCCTCTGAGGAATTGTGTACTAAGCCTGCAGAATGCAGATGGGTAATCTGTTCTCAGCAAATGTTTCATCCTAAATCATAACAGCTATGGATTGATCTGAATCCTGAAGCATGAAATCTTACTTCCCTTTCACAAAGGTTTTGTTAGCATTTTCTATGATCATTCTGGATACTCCTGTTATTTGTGCCAATCTTACTAATTTCTTGGCCCCAATGACATCTTGTGGTGATGAGTTCCATAGCCTGGTGCCAGAATCTCAGCCTTGATTTTCAACTTCTTGCCTTTGCATTTATCCAAGTTTTTCTGTTTCTAGTTGTTTTGCATAAATGTGCATAGCTCATAGTTTATTCTTGGTTTTCATCTTTGTATATGTCCCAGAACTAGATGTTAAACCTCTTTAATAATGAAAGGTTTCATGAGATAGACTAAATGTCTCTACTCGTGTAAAAAGTCATAAGGTGATACAGTTATCTGTCTACCTGTGCAGTTGATGATTGTCATTGCAAACCTTATTTGATCTATTTCTGAAAACCAGAATGTGAAAAGCAGAAATTCAACTCTTCCTTTGTACAAGAAACAAGAATTTTACTTTTTTCCTCTGTCACTTCTTTCGACTAAGTCATATCTCTAAGGGTGGACATAGTCCCATGTACAGTGATCTCAGACTTTCCTGTTTCACTTTGCATTAAAAAAATGAAAAGCTCAGGCACTTCAGAAGAGGAAATTTAGGTTAATTGTTTCAATGTATTGCCTAAAGGTATTTTAATACTCGGGGGGGGGGGGGGGGGGGGGGGAAACAAACTCAAAACAAACAAACAAACAAAAAAAAGGTGTACCTCAGGAGCCCACCTTTCTCTTCCTGTTTCTGGAGACTTTGTAGTTTACATGCAAAGTTGCAAACAAAAGTGCTCAGGGAAAGACTAAGGTGGGAACTAATTACAGTTTTTGGCTACCAAAAAGGATTTATTGGGATGACAGACCCAAGCTCTTCTCAGAGGGGATCATCAGATGCAGCAAAGGAAATACCCACAGGATATAAGAATTTTTTTTTTTTCACTTGGAGAATGTTTATACATAGAAGCAGATTGAGCAGATCTACTCCCTCAGAGATTTTCTGAACTCAGCTGAAAAAGTCCCTGAGCAACTAGATCTAATTCTGAAGCCAAACTTACTCTGAGCAGGTGGTTGAACCAGATTAACTTCATAGGTCCTCTTGCAACCTGAAATATTCTATAGATTTGTGATACTGTGTGATTCCTCTCTAGGATTAAGGCACCCAAAATTTGTCCAAGGTCCAAAATGCTGTATAGGATTAAACTCTTTAGAGCTCCAATTCAGGTCTTTAGCTTCAAAATCAAACTTTATCTCCAGAGAATTAAATGTTTCATAGGAAAAAAATAATAATTTTAAGAAGATTTTGCCCTCCTACAAACATTGTAGAGTGTTAATTAAATTTTGTGTTTGATCTTCAGTCTCTGCACAGTGATGATCCAGCTGCCATGATTGCCTGACAGTTATTTGGATTTATGAATATAAGGAAATTTAAAGCCAAGGAGACATCAAACCGAACTAAGTAAAGCAAAAATAAACACCAACATTGTATTTTCACTACAAATATAAAGCATCAGAGGAAAGAGCACAGATTTGACTATCTTGGTTACTTCACCAAGTGCTGATCTGAAGCAACAGAGTAATTCTATAGTTATACCTCTATTTCCACTATTTTTTAACAGAAAACAGTGCTTTGGCAATGAATAAAAGCTCCTCCTGACAATTAAGGGAGAAAAAGGCTTTAGGGTTTTTTTTTTGCAAAAAATCAAATCAAGAAGCCCAGAAATTGTCTGCACCAGCTAATGTAACGTGGTTCAAAGATGTTAGAGCCAGTGCTCAGAGAAGTGTGTGCTCCCATACAATACAGCTCAGAGGTGGTAAGGTGTTTGGATCTACACATAGAGAATATATCCACAATGCAGATCAGTTTCAAGTCCCCTCAGCAGGGATTGTTATCAGTGATGCTGGTTATGAACCCACCCTGGGGAAGGGCATCTTCATCACCTCTGCTTTATACGCCTTTCACTCTCTGATCATACTCTTCAGTTTTAGCTTGGTCACTAATCTGCACAACATGATGGCATGGGAACATCTAATCCTGTTGTTCACTGATGAAACAAGTTCAGGTCACTATATCCCTTGGAGATTTGGTGAAGAGCATTGCAGAGAGCAACACTGGTGATGAATGGATAAGAGTGATGGTGTAATTAAATCTGGCATATGTTGTTATAAATCAAAACTGACAGAAGTCCCAGAATTATTTTAGAAAGCTCTGGACAGTCTGAAATGTCCAAATCTTTCAAGCAAAACATAAATCCAAAATCCTGACCCTTCTTATTTTTAAAAAGCCTACAAATATATTTTAAATTACCAAATTGAGCATTTGGAGACTGAGGACAAAGCATTTCTGGATCAAGAGCAGCAAGATACATATTAAGAAGAAAGGGTAAATCAAGGTTTTCCCTCTCCTAAGGATGAAATATAAAGCTTTAATCTAAAAAGTGACTCTCATTATTAAGTGTATAATGCTGGCACCTGGACTTATTTCTGTGCTCCCAACAACAAGGTAAGAGAATTCTGAATAAGTCTTTCAAAAGGACCTGCTGAGCTCCAGATGGAAAAGCTGGGGACTCTGTGATATCTGCTAGGGACTTCACTGGTGTTGCTGGTTTTCCATGAAAACTGTTTCAGATTCCATGTTGAAAACTGGGAGAATAAAATTCATAGGCAGGCAAGCTGTCTGGAAGTTGGATCATGATCTCCTTCCTGCCCTGATTTCCTCACAGTTTTGCTTAGAAATAGGATTATACTGTGCTTCCTGCTCTGAGGGGAGGGTTGGATTAGGTGACCTTCAGAGGCCCCTTCCACAAAATTAATGTAAGATTCCACGATTCCCTCCTAAACAGTTGCGTAATAGCAAGAAACATCCATCATATTTGGCCATAATTCAGTTTATGCTTTTTTTTTTTTCCCCTAACAAAGATTAAACTAAAGAATGATACAATTTTGCAATTAAAATAAGAAGCTTTAATTAAGTTGTGGTCTCCCCTTTCTCCTGAGACTACACAATCTTTGAATTACCACTGACAATATTTCATACTGATACACCATAGGGATTTATTCTTAGAATTTTTTGTTATTCTAGTTCTAAATGTTCCATGAAAAGAAAGGACTGGCTTCAAAGTGGGATTTCTGTGTTTCCTAAAGTTTTAATCCACTAAGATTTCCAAGCACTCATTAGCTACAGAAGGTCTAACAACAAGATTTATAAAATCAACTGAACATTGACTTGCAGAATTATAGAAGTCTATAAATCAAAAATATTTCATCAGCATGTATATGCCTTCCTTTATCCACTTCACCTATTTTCCCATGATGACCAGAAAAGCTATGTTATCTTCTTGATTTTGTTAACATATTTTGTTGACAAAAGGGGGTAGCTGTTTGCAAACATTTTCTCTCTCCACTGAAGTCACAAAGACCCATCCTCTCACTCTCCTCTAATGAAACAATCGTCTTCCTGAGCTGCTGAGAGCTGAATATTTTTTATCAGGCCTGCATATGTAACTGCCCTACAAAGTACTCAGGATTGGGTATCAGTCAAAACAAGCATATCTGAAAATTTACTGTTTTAGCAGATGGAGTCAGAGCAGCTCACTTGCATACAGTAAAAGCCTTACTGTTTCCACAGCTGGCAAGTTTCCTGTGGTCTAAAGGATTGGAGCTTTTGCTTTTTGAGACAGAAGAACTGAGTAAAGCTTTAATTCAGAAAATATTTTGTGTTTAAAATCTCAAGATGCTTCAGAGATCTTCCTTCACAGAAAACAAAATCAAAAGGCTGGGCTATTTGGAGGAAAAAGTGTAGATATTCTCCTCTGCCCCGTCCATCCTGAAGTGAAAGCAGTGATATGGTAAAAGCTCAGTTTTTGCTTCTGTGCCTTTTTTCACAGTCATGCTTTCCTTGATGCTGCTCTTTTGCCAGAGATCTCACCTCTTGCCTCTCTTGACCAATATAATTGTGTCAACAGAAGTCTGCAGTACAGAGGAGATCAACTTCTGAATTTTATTGTGTTGCTTCTGTGAAGTGCAGTGTAACAGGAGAGTGTGTTATGAAACCAGTAATTAATATTACACAGTTATGAGTCATTCAATATACACTGATTTTGTCAAGAGCAAAAAACCTTTCCTGGAAATACTTTCTCCTGGAAAATTAACTGTTTCTGATAGCAAGTTCTTAAACTGGAATTGTCTTCTCCACAAGGAAGTCAAAATCCTGTTATAACAACTTAAAAATTGAAGTGTGTTTCTTCACACATTTCTTGACAGAGCATTTTGAACTAAAAGAAACTTTGTCAGAACTGAAAACTTTTTTGGGGCTGGACTAGTTTCAAAGGATGTTTCAAATAAAAGGTTAATGCTTCTCCCACTCTGCATGGGTTGGTGGTATAGGCACTGACATGGAGTTTGCAGCTGTGGGCTTTGAGCTTTTGCCCTGACACAGATGTGGATGAAGGATGGACAAAAACTGATCAGAATCAGGCAGAACAAAGTCCTACAAATTTGTCCCATGTCTGTATTTTAGCTGCAGGGTACTACCTCTACTTAAACTATAAGGTTTAGCTTTCCTTCAGAAAATGAATGTTGCTACCTCCATGCTGAAGAAGTCAAATGTCACGTTGTCCTCCCAATGGGATATTTGAAGCAGTCAAAGCAATACCAAAACTGAGAAAGTTAACTTGAAATGGATCTGTTATTATCCAGTCCTCTCTATTTGAGTATGACCTGCTTTTTCAGCACAGGGGTGGACTGAGTATCTTGGGTTCTGATCCCAGCAGTTACCATAACCATGTTTTTCCCTGCTACAAAAAAGTGAAATTGTGTTTCCCCACCCTTTGTAGTGGGGGTGTTGTAGTACTAGGTGTTGTACTTTGATGCTTCCAGATATATATTATATTATTCAAAAACAGTATTTCAAAGCAAAATGACTTTCATTTGTCCATCTTCCGTTTTCTACAGGCTACTGCCTTTCTGCTGTTATACCCTATAAAATCTGTGGTCATACTCCAGCTAAATAAAAAAGATTTATCATACTGACTGTATGTTGAAATTACAGTTGTAAGATTGCTCGACTAAAGTCTAACCATATTCAGGCAAATAAATGACCAGATTTCACAGACGTTATCCATGTATATGCTCACAGTTTAGAAATAGTATTTAATTCTTAAGTATGGTAACAAGAGAAACCACCACATAGATCTTTGTGTTTGCTTTATACAGCCCTGAAGTATTTAGTCTAATGCACCAACTACTTTACACCATCTATGCAAGTGGACAGCTTTGGCCTTCTACATAGAAAGCAGCTTATGAAAGCTTTGGAAATATTAATCACTTCCCTCTACAGCAACCCAGCTGACACTCTTACTGGGACTCATGACCTAAAGATTCAAGGCTCTCAGTGGACTCAAATCTTGCTTCTTTACTATCCCAGCCATCTAAATCATGGTGATTGTGTGGTTCCAGCTATATAGTGAAGATGCTGTCTTTCATCCCAAATGGTGTGGATATAAATGGGCCCAGGATTCAGTTGTGTTGTGTCACATGTCTGCTTCATCTTCACTACTCATACTACTCTCACTTTTGACACTGTATTGCATTCAACTGGGGGATATCAAAAACAAAACCACAAAATCAAATTGATTTAAAATTTGTTCTTGGCAAAAATAGGTTGAAATTTAAAATAAAATAAAATAAAATTTAAAAAAAGCTGAGTTCTTCGTGAGTATGGTCCCTTGTTGAACCAGGACCACCTGCCTTCATCCTAGATTCACCCTGGCCATTCCTGCTTTCCCACTACCTCTTGCTAGCAGTGTTAGATATCACACACCTTCTTAAATTTCGAAAACACCCATTGATGCAGACAGATTTTTCCCTCTGGGTAGATAACACAGGACACAATGGTGAACCTCTGGAGGGCTCTGGGCTGCACAGAGAGCTGATTTCTAGTACAGTATTTTAACAGACAAACATGCAAGGAAAACAACAAGGACAGTTACCCTGTGTAATGAAAGCTCAATGATTTAAAAAGCAGCAGTGTGTGCATGAGGGAAGGAAGGGAGGCTGGGGGATGGGATGGCAGATTTTACTTGCCAGACCAGGGGTAACAAAAAATTATGCTGATACAATAGACGATGTGAAAGGATATTACTGGGGTATGAACAAATTCTTTCAGGGGGACAGAATGTATTTTTTCTGCCCTTTCTCTAAAGCCCTGTTATTTTGCTGTTCTTTGCTTGCATCTGTTAAATGCTGGAATGTCTGCAGGGATGTTTTGAAAAGCTGCACAATGTCAATTAAATTTGCCGAGCAGTATATCTTTTTGGAGTACGTGTGACCTTTTCTGTTTGTCATTTCCTGGGCATCACACCAAGTGATCCTCTTAGGATGCTGGCTTTGTGGAGCAGGCCCACAGCAGCAGGACTGCAGGAACTGCAGGTTTCTGGGACCGCTGCCAACCTCCTGATAATTGCCATCAGCAGGAAAGAGCTAGAAAAGCTTGGCTGAGTCCATCTTTTACAGATAGATTGACCCCTTTCTGCCACTGCAGAATCACAGTCAGCGAGAAACACATACCCAAAAAGAGAAGGAAAGGAGGGGAGGAGAGGGAGACAGGAATGATTACAGCAGGAAGGCTACATCTGATCTGAACAGGGGAGATATGGAGGTTACGCTCGCTGTTTCACCATTGCCAATATCTTTTAAATATCTTCTGTTTTAAGACAGACAAATCTGAAAATGAAGCTTAAATGCTGAGCTCTGTTATAAATAAAATAATAAAACTGGAGCTTCTGTGAAAGCAGAGTCAGTGCTCTGAGAGAAGGGTGGGAAGGGTGGGAATTCAATACCTTCATAAAATACATCTGCTGGGAAATAACGATTTGAACATGTATGCAGAAAGCAAAAGAGAGAGAATAAATTCATGCTGAAACCCACTGCAGGTGCTTGGAAATGAGATGGGGGACAGCAAAAGGAAGGAGAAAAGAGGCTATGTGGCCATAGTTTGGAAGTCGAGCTGAGATGCTTTGAAAAACAGTGAGAACCACAGTTGCACTTTATGAAAGCTGGGAGTAGAAAACAGTGCCCTTGATATCCCAGTGTGCTGCAAATGACTGACTGGAGAAAGTGGTGGTGATGTGACCAGGCAGTGATTTCAGCAACTGAGACTTCGGATGCATTTCCTCCTCCACGTGCTTGCCCACCTCAGATCTCCATGCAGGGTTCAATGTCGGTGCCCTACCAAACACCCACAGTCACTACAGCACAGGAGCCCACAAGCTCAGCATGGGATTTCCAGAGTGTTGGGATCCCCACTCTGTGCCCAAGATGCCTGCTCTAGCATATCAGTAGAGTTGGGGCAGGCAATAGTCAAAGTCTGACTGAAATATCAAGCCCTCCCTAGGCAATCCCAAACTGTGAGGTCCAAGTCCAGTTCTAACTCTAGTAGGGCATAGAAAGTCCTGTGATTCTGTACCTTCTCCATCACCAATGAAGTGCAATTGTCATGCAGAAGAGAGGAAGTTTGAGCCACAAAAATGTATAAAACATGTGTAAGCTGTGAAAATCAAGATCTCTATGGAAAGTAAAGCTCCTGAGACAGAATATCTCTGCTGTGTGTTTAGATCAGTACAGTCTCTATTAATATTAAGATGTTTGATGCTATAAAGGGCATAACACTCAAATTCATCCACTAGCAATGCTTCTTTTTCTCTTTCCTCATGCATGATCTGTCCCCCAGTTGCCAACATAAATAATACTTGGTTTACAGTAATGTCCTGCGGCTCCAGACGGGGGGAGCTTCAATGCATAAGGTGCTGAGCAAACATGTATGGAGGCATAATCCTGTCAAATGTTATCCAGGTCATATAATCCACAGCTATATTCCTCCCTCTAGAGAACACACTCAGCACGGCAAATGCTTGGTCTGCTTTTGTATGTGACACTCAATGTCAGTGAGTGACATCTCACAGATGACATTTTATTGGTAGAGCAGGTGCTGGTAGTAAGGACTATATTTAAATAGCAGAGGTCTAAAAATGGCTTCACAAGGCTCTGTGCTTAACAGGTCTCAGTCATTTCCAGATCAGATTTGACTCTTCCACAAGACCTTTCTGCCCTTCCTCCACCACTCACAAATTTATCAGAATGAGAAAGCCAAGGGGTGCTTCCCCGGATCACCAGCAGAAAAGCCATGCAGTCTGGGATATGAAATCCATAACATTCATACAAAAGATGTGCTTGCTTTCAGAGGCATACATTACAGGGCATCTTTTAAATAGAAAAGAAGGCGAATTCCCTATAAGGTTGACATTACAGCAACTTTTATTTGTCATAGCCCTAAAGTTACTATAGACAAAAGCAGAAGAACACTTCCCTATGAACTAAGCGTTTTTGTCATGTCAACCACTCTGTGGTAGCTCTGCCTATGTGTACCCAATCCCAAGGAAAATGTGAGATAACCTGCTCCTGGACTGGCACAAGTAAGGGCCTGTATATAATGTTCTTCAGAGGGTAACTGGTCTACCCTGGGGTCAACTTTGCCCTTGTCCTGGCACATTTTTCCTCACAAGTCCCCTAAGCTGCCAAAGCAGTTTGTCACTCTAGGCAATAGGGATGTTTCTGAAAGCCAAAGGGTAATTTAGGGCTGTTCAAATGATGTTCAACCACCAGCACACCATCTGCCATGTTTGGGAACTGATGGCTGCCCTTAAATTTGCATTTGTGTATGAAGGTCTTTCCAGCTGTAAAGATCCAACACCATGTTCAGATGTTAAGTATGGGTTTACACAGAGACCATCCCAGACAAGGCAGAAAAGCATTTTAGGCCTTTTATTTTGTGCCCAGCACGCAAATTTGGATTTCTTCTGGAGGTACTCCATCTGATCCACCTGCAGATCTGTACTGGGGCAAGAAAAGCTGATGAGATGCCAGTCTGCTGTCCATAAAAACTAGTGGTCTACGCTCAGGTTAACTTGAAAACCACTGATAGACCTCAGCTCCTAATGTGTTATTCAGTTGTGCTTTCCTAGTCTGAGTGTGGTCCCTGGTAAATATGAGGGAACAAACTTGAAATGTGAGATATCTGGAAAGCCATTTGCTTATTCCTTGGAAATAAAACAAGATTGGGGTTTTTGGTTTGGTTTTGGTTTTTTGGGTTTTTTTTATGAATATGTGTTAAGAAACTATATATTTTGACTGGAGGAATTGTCAGCATCTAAAAAGTAATTTGCTGCTGTGGGCAACCTGTAAAAGGAAAACACCTCTATATTTCATTTTCTTTCCATTTGCCACCTCCATTTAGAGCTGAAGCATGTAAAAGATTTGAATAGTCTTACTGAAATCAGGAGGACTCATGGGCTTACAGGGAGGCATGTGATGGAGGGTTTTACCAAATCACCCTCTAACACCAGATGCTGGAAGACACATCATTGGTAGCTGTTGGCAGCTGACCTGAAGAAGTTAAGCTCAGCAGTGAATAGAGCCCCGAGGCTCTGCAGCTCAGCTTCATTTCCTCCCTTTAGCACAAAATATTTCAAAAGAAACTGAGAGCAAGAGCTCTTCCCAAGCCAACAAAAATAAAACCACTTGCAGCAGGTGAGGTGCAGCACTCCTGCCTCACTCCAGACTGCTCTGCCAGGGGGATGAATGGGACAGCAGTTAAAAGGTGGGCACAAAGGCACAGCACCATGGCTGAGGTCCAATCCAGAGCAAAGAGTCATCCATGAGAATGACTCCAATTGTCGACAGTGAAGAAAAATAATTTGTGGTTTGCAAATACAGCCCAGCTCCTTAAAAAAAAATAAAAAATGTCACACACAAGCAAATCCTCCAGCTCTGTTAGCTACCTGGCCAGGGAATGGCTGCCCATGAGCCAGCAATATAATGTTGATATAAACTCCCCAGCTCAGGCAAGATCCCACGGATGGGTTTGATTAAGGAGTAGTGTATCTTTATGAAAGTGAGTCAACTGGACACAGATGTTTTCATTCTTTGGTGTTGCAGAAGCAAAGTCTCTCCCCTCCTTCCTCTTTCTGCCTCCTCCAATCTTCAGTTACATTTTTAATACTTTTTCTAATCTCATTTTATTTGTGTATGTTAAAGGAGGCCTGCTATAAACTCCTAAACTGGGGGGAGATGAAAGTGAGGAAATGCCAACACATCAGCCCACAAATAGCCAAGCCACTTACAAACTTGCTCATAAACAAGCTTCATCAGAAAACTTCCCTCTTCAGTGGATATCCCAGGCTCACCCACTTTAGTTTTTCACAAAAGCAATGCAGTTTGCACTGTGTTCTGGCTGTGTTAACAAATTTAGGTTGTTCCAGGCCAAGAAAGAGAGGGAAAAAAGCCTTACAGCCTTTCTGAGAAAGTGCCCATCTTGGAGCTCCCTTGATGTCCAGGAAAGGGGGACTTGTTCCAGAGACAAGTTTCACACTGCTGCAGCAGTCAAGTCTGACATGGTGTTGACCCCTAAGACAGCAAAAAGTCACCTGGGATAATTTTATTTTTTTAATTATTTAGGAGAAAATACTTCCCCCTCCTCCCTGCAGGACCATCCAGGACCATCACTAACCTACCCTGCAGCCCCTCCTGATTCGATTCTCTTCCTGGGTTGTCAGATATGACATTCTCCAAGCTGGTTTCTGCTGACACACACAGTCTACCTGAAATACTGAAACACCCCTGGTAAATCTGCTTTAGTGCCCTATTTGCATTTAATTCACCATAATAACTTCTGCAGATCCACCAGTACTATCATCTACTCATGTCGTCCAGTATCCAGGATGACAAGTCACTCACGCCTTTCCATCTGAATTCCTCCTTCCTGCTCGCACTGTCATTATTTGTTTCACCAAAGGAAGGAAATGAACAATCATCATTTCCACTGCCCTACATCCCCCTTGCACCTCTCTGTCTTTTCTTAACATTGCTCAAGTCTAACATGAGAAACCAACCCCCACCAAAAAAAAATCTATAGTAGTACTGATTTCTGCTCCATTGATTTTTCAGGTGCTTCTTCTGTAGCACTTTTGGAAAGCATAACTGCTCAAAACATCAAGTACTCCATTTTCTGCAAACATAGTTCCTGGCAGACCTGTTGTGCTGGTAGTCCCACAGCTGAGAGGCACCCAACATCACCACTCACCTTGCAACAGCTACATCAGTAGCAGTGATACTCACACGTGTTCTCTTTCCAGCATATAAGCTCACTCTTTGTGCAAACATTTTTTTCAGTTTTGAGATCAAAGTAGGTGCCAAGCTGTATGTGTGATCAGAGCACCATTTATGGGTTTGGATCCTCTATGTTTTAAGACAGAGTTACGTGTATGTCCAGGAATACAGGGTGCTACAGTGGGTTGTATCTGGTATATTTTCTTATTATGACCATGCAAGAGATAATCCTGGACAGAAAAAAAAAAAAAAAATTAAAAAGCCAAAAATTTATTTGCATTTTTCCTGGTTGCTGCAGAAAGCTAGTTCTGGGAGGCAGGAGATCTGTGCTCTCCCTAAGGACATCAGACCATGTTCCTCTGTGAGATTTGAATTATGGGGCAGGGGGATCTGAAACATGCAGCATGAAGGAATTCTACAGAAAAAACAGATCTAGGCAGAATATCAGGCTTCAGACATAAAAAAAAGGGAAAGGCTTGTCCTAGGGTCTGGCAGGGCTGATGCAGAGTTGTCACCACGCAGAAAGCTACTGACACGGGCTGGATTGAGAAAACACCCATGTGTGACATTTGTTAAAGAGCATTTTTGTTAGGTAGAAAAATTATTATGAAAAGGAGTTATAAAATGTGTGAGCTCTTCCCACAGCTATCTCCATCCTGCTCCCCATGTCACCATTCGTATCTGATACAGGGATCAAAACATTGTCACAGCCCCGTACACAGGCAAGTTATCCATAGCTCTGGCTCAAGTCAGTGGGTCACTATTAGCTCCCTGGAAACTGGTGAGGAGAGACCTGTGGGTGCTGAGGAAAGTTTTGGTGAGTTTTGGTTTAGTTTCAAGGTTACAAGAAAACCAGAAATCTAGTTAATCCTTTGTGGTTTTACAGCATAAGGGTCACAGGTGAAATCTCCTATTCTCTCCTCTGTTTCGCAGTCCCTCTTTTTTCTCTTTTAAATAAGACAAATACAAAAAAGTTATCATTTTATTCCTTCTTCTGAAGGGAATTTTCTTGATGGAGGACTGAATTAACTTTAAAAATATTGAAAAATATTTAAATGTTTCTTTCTCATTCATCCTGGGCTAGGTGTGTCAAAAAACAGGGCAACATGAAGATCTTACCTTCTTGTTCTCAGCTACGCAGGTACCTCATAATAAATGAACAAACAAAAAACCTACCTGTTACCTCTCTCCCCTTTGAATTTCTCTGCAATTTAGGAGAGGCAAATAATGACCTACTGCAAAAGTGGGAAATAAATTATAGCTAAAATGGCAAAAGTAAAATATTTCTCCTCTAAACATGTTGGTTTCTACTTTGTATGTCTTGGCAGCCTAACCCTATGAAAATACCCACCTGAATTCTCTGCACTCAACAGAGCAGCCCAAGGATAAACCCTCCAGTAAATCCTATGTGACTGAAGCTATAGGAGCCTGACTGTGAGTAAAAACATTTTAAATATGATTGCTGTACCTGTTAGTAATCAAAGAGTCCTTTTGGAGCAAATAATTTCCTTGGAAACATCTGAATCTAATCATCTAAGCGTGGGAGCCCACGTCTGTGTAATACCACTGCTCTCGTCTCTACATTGTCCGTCCCCTGCCTCAAAAGAAAAGAGTTTACCCTGTCCATCTATCATTTAAATGGTAATGAACTAAATGAATTCCACCTCACTTCTGAGCTTCAGAGCAAGCTTGGGTTTATTTATTCATTTAAAGACACGGGAACAAGTTTGACATTGCTGAACATGTCCCAGATTTATGGAAAATAAAACTGTACTAATCTAGTGCGTTTATTAGCTTTTCTGTCAGATGCCTCCATGAGTATCCAGAGATGTGAGTTTGCCCTGCAGTTCTGTTCTGACTGGAACAGCATCCCCTGAAATGTAAATGTTATCTTAAGGTCATATGCTGATGAAAACTACTGTTTTGCCAAACTCTAATTTCTTGGTCATTTGACAAAGCAGCTGCTGTGCAGTTATATGGCACAAAGAAAGCTATTAAAGATGGATGAGTTAGATGTTTGATTTGGCATATATTATACTGCTTCTAAAGATAAAAATTAAGGTAGGTCATTATTTTTCTGGATTTAACTGAATAAATAAAAGATGTCTCACAAATATATAGACAAAAATGATACTTATAAATGAAATTGTTCATCTACACCTTATGTAGTCTTCTGAGTGCTTCTGTGAATCAATTTTAAAGGAACAAAGCAAATATCTTAATGTGTGATATAATTAATTTGTAGCATAATAGATTGGTATGGAGAAAAATTCCTGATTTGGAGGAAAATGCAGAGATTAGACAATTGTATATGTCATATGACAGTAAGCTCTGCAGCTGGTGTACATTAACAAAAAAAAAAATTAAAGGTTTTAGGTAATCAACAGCTGGTGTCAGTTGGTACAGTACCACACCAGTGTCTTCAAAGTCTATGAAGATTATTTTTTACCAGCTGAAGGATATCTAGCATTGGCCAGTGCCAGAAGTACGATACTGGAGGCCTGTGCTGCTACTTTGGCAAATCAATGTGAATGCTTAGTTGTAAGAGTGGGGAACATGCAGTGTGGAGTCAAGAAAAATGATAATATGACATGTTTTAAAAGGTGGTGCTGTCATAGCTAGTCATTCAAGGGTCTTTTAGTGCATGAGAAGGCGCTGACAGGGGAGTCAAGCTGCAGGGCTGTAAGTTTTGGGTTAGACAAAGGTCCATGTCCAGGAAGAGCTGGAGTGTTGGAGCTGTAGCAGGGTTTGGTCTCTACGTTTGAGATGTCAGTTCTGGAAGTAGAGGTGTTCCTGGGAGCTCAACATCTGGTGATGGACAGAGAAAGAAGTGTTGTCATTCACATCGTTTGACCTTCATCTTGTAATGTGAAAAAGTCAATTATTCTCCAAAAAATATCAGCAGTGTTTTCCCTCACTAAAAATTACTCTAGTTCAGGCATACTTTTGGTACTTTGCAGCAGAGAATTAAAAAAAAAAAACAAAAACCAGGAGTTTTGGATTTCTGTGGCCTCTTCTGTCTTTTTTTCCTCCTTTTTTAGCTATGAAGTTCAGAGAAGTTCCAAGTAAGGCAGATAATTTAGCATTTAGGAAAAGACTTTTTTTGTGCAATATAACCAGCATTCATTTAAACATTAACCCTCAAGTAGCCAAGGAGGTAGGAAAATTGTCCCAGTGAGAAATAAATATCACTAATGAAGATTAATCAATATTCAAGCCAATGAAAGATACATTTCTCTGAAAAATTAACTATTAAGCTGGCAAGGGATCTCCCTCTTCTACTTACTGACAGCTTTGGTAGGTCACATCTCAAAAGTTCCCAGATCAAGATCTGGGATCAAAAAGGTCTTTTGGATATATTTTAAAGAGGAAGGACATGTGAGTTTGTTTACTTGAAGCATCTTGTGTTTAGAGATTGCACCATATGTTTCTGAGGTGTATGGTCCACTCAACCAGCTGCAGACAAGGCAGAATTTCCCTGCTTTGGGACAAAAGTGACTTTTCTTGCTAGACTGTGCAAGACTTCATTATTTCTCAAGGAATTCTGACATATTTGCTTCTGACTGTCTCTAGTATACCAAGAGACCTCAGGTACAGCAACACACCTTGCTGTGTGCCTCGGTTTCCTAAAAGAGAATTGTTTTCCTTCCTTACAAACCATTTTTTAATTTATCAGTTAAAACTATTTATTAATATCTTGCATCTCCAGCTGTCAGCCCTGCCGGTTGAGTTGCTGGAGTCTCCATGAGATATGAACAATCTTGCATGATATTACCTGTGTGCATCATTTGGTGCTGCAGTTCCTTATCTCAGTAGGGACCTCCACCATGATGAGAACAAATTGTACTTTGTGTACCTCTTACAAAATTCAATTCACATGCTGAGGTTTCCTGCTATTGCAATTTACTTCTTTGAATTAGCTAAAATACCTCACTATGACACATAGTTCTTGTGGAACTTGTTAGCTCTCCTTAAAATAAGTAAATAAATAAATAAACTGTCTGGAATTCATTACTGAAATCAAGTAACAGCCCAGCAGAAAATTCAACAATAAAACATCCATGTCATAAAACATCAATATTTACAGTGAAACGTGGACTAAGAGAAGGCAGGCTAAAATAGCTTCTTCCACACATGAAATACCATATCCTCATGACAAAAACACAGCAAGACACAAACTGAGCTAAAAGGGAATTACCAGTGCTGCAAGGTACCTGCATGGCACCTTGTCCTTGCTTATTGTAATTCCTCTTCGGGCAGAGCACATTGCTTCCCCAGAGCTCAAAGTATGGAAAGGAGAGATCATAAAAGGAGCCAAGTGAGGCTTATGTGCATCTATTCTGTGTACAAAGAGGTCTCAAACCCATGTGGTCCCAAAACATCCACTTAGCATCCAGCTGATATTTAGGTTTAAAAAATGAATGATATGTCTCTCTCCATCCTAGCTGCTTGGACCTAATCACTCTGCCCTTCCAGTATTTACACCCTGCTTATGTATGCATGGCTATATAGAGTTCTCTTCACTGTCCCCAAGATGCAGGGATTTTAAGCCCAAAGACTCATCTTGCTTAGATGACCTATGCAACAGCCTATTAAGTTTCACCCAGCTGCCCCCAAGACTGATCTCAGTAACTGATGTTCAGTGAAAATTCTCTTCCAGAGACACACTCAGCCTTCACTTGCAGGAAGGGAGAAGCAAAGAACCCATGGCTTTCCTTAGCAGTTTGTTCTGGCTCGTAATCCTCCTCAGCAAAAAGTTAATCTTCCTCTAAATCACACTGGCCCCTCTCATGCCTTCTTCTGTCTGATTAAAGAGTCCCTTTCCAAACAGGTTCTTCTCTCCACACAAATATTTCTCCAGTAGTCATATTACTTCTCCATCTTCTCCTTGTCCAAGTAAGCAGGATGAATTTGAAAAGTCTCTTATTCTCAGGAATTTTGTCCTGCTCTTGTCTGGCTGCAATTAGATTCTGTTGAAGTGGGAATAGTCATATAAGAAAGAACTGTGACTTTTAACATTAAAGACCCTGCAGTACAATATATGGAATATTTATACACACATGCCACATATACATACCAATAAATATCTATATATTTAAGTGTATCTTGACTCTGCAGACTAACAGTCACAGAAGTAATTATTCTGTAGTAATGTGGGTTGTGCCTTCAGGTAAGTTTAGCTGACTAATGCTAGTAATGGAAAAACAGGTGGAAAGAAATCAGAAGAGGGATATATATGAAACAAAAAATGAATCAGAGTCTTGCATAAGCAGGGAGAGTGCAATAAGCCTGACCATTAATAACAAGTCAGGTAGATTTGCTTATCTAGATCTAAATCAATGTTCAGCTCTTAGTGGAGACCTCCTGCCCTGAACTCATGGCCAGAGTTTCCTGTCTGCTCCAAAATCTTTGCTGAAAATTTTGTCTCTGGATCACAGGCACTTAGATAACTTCATTTCCAAGCAGACTGGGCTCCTCGGTATCACCTATAGCACAGACTTTAATTCTCTGTAAATGGTGTCATCTGTATCTTCTAAGTAAAATCATTCATACTCATCGATTTAGGCTTTCATCATGTCATGTTTATGTCACATTCCTTGTTCATTGACTAGAACATTTAGTCAAGATATTAACTAAAATACTGTTAAATGTATTGCTATGAAGGCATAGCTTCTTTGACTTGGACTCTTTAGGTCTGATTTCCCAACTCTTGTCTGGGGGACAACAGGCTTCAACATGACACAGCATTGCTCACCAGCTGCTCCTGATGGTGAGAGGCTAAAAGCCATGCCTCAGACCAAGGTCTTCTACCTCTGCTAGGACCTTCCTCCTGCTGTTAGGGATCACTACATGTCCTGGAACAACCAGGAACACTGTGTGTCTCAGCATGATGTGAAGCTCAGATTGAGTTACTCACCCGTCATGGTCTCTCCCATAAAAACATCCCTCACATTCCTTGCCTGCAGGAAGGTTGTCCCTTTCCTACATATGAAATTTCATAACTGTGTGATAGGAACAAAGTATATATTCTGTGTTCCTGCACGGATTGCATTACATTTCCCTGTAATAAAACATGTTTTGCCTGAGTAAGCCAAGTTTCACCAGTGATCTAGCTTACACTGTCCCTGCAGTTATTTATACTTCTACCAATCTTCATCAGCTGCAAAATCTATCAGCAGTGACTTTATATTTAATTCTAGATTACTGATGAAAACAGCCAGTAGCCCCAAGCATAGGAACGATTTTGTGGAGTCTCTACTCAGAATGGCCCTAGTTGATGATGATTTATCTGAATTTTAGGACCTGTCATTTATCCTTTTGTCAGCTGATATCATCCTACGTGGCTTTTTCCCCCCTCACTTTCCCTTGTCTTTTCCTTTGAAAACTAAAACTGTGATATTCAGCAATGTTCTTTTCTACAGAGCTTGCTGGCAGCTCTATTAAGAATAGTGGATCATTATCCATGAAACGCATATGATAATATTGAGCCACAATGTAAACTGAAAAGTAAAGGCCATTTTATATCTTCTGACATAAATACAATCCATGAGAATAAAATGTTAATACACACATATATGTAAGCTAGTTCATAAAAACTTGTCAGTTCCTTTTACAAGTTTTGGATATACATAGCAGAAAGGTTTGGGACTTATGTTTGTTTTATTTTTTAGTACTGTTCTTAAATAAATGGATTAGTTCCATCTATGTGTTTTGCTTTAGTGTTAAACACATCCAAAATATTTCAGTCAAGTTAAAAGGTTTAACTTTGTCCAAAAATAAAACCCCAACCCACAGAACTGTAGAAACAGCCAGGCTTTGTAGCCATTCCCCAAATAGGGTGTTAGGATTTGATTATAAATCTAATCTGTTTAATAAGGTTTGGGTTTATGCAGTATGTCGTGGTGGTTGTTAAGTGAGCTGAAACAAGAATGGAAGAAAATTATAATGGAAAAGCTTGGTTTTAAAAAAAAACACTTCATAGATGACTATATGGGGGATGATTGGACTCATGATGTGTATCACACATATTTTGGCTAGGCTGGGCTTTGAAAGTCTTTCAGTTTAAGATAAGCATGATCATCCAAGCTCAAAACACTACTAATGTTGGGCTATTGGCACGAGGTGTTGACAGCTGCAGAAGACAGAGGGGGAGAAAGCTGCTGTATTATGTCTTTGTTATGGACAACAGCAGCACAGGAGAGGCAGTATTGCCTAAATTAGTCTTCTGTGATGTGGGGAGGGGGTCCAATTCTGACCGTGAATCCTCAGCACTGGCACCACCTCCCTCTCCTCACCCATCTGTGTGCATATAGGCTATTACTTGCTGTCTTCCAGCAGGTTTTTTTTCCCTGTCCACCTTTCAGAGCCAAGACAGCCAGAGCCATGTCTCCAGCGTGCTGAGACATCAGCTTTGAGCCCTGAAAGCAGTCAAGGCAATACGGTGATAAGTGCAGACTAAGTAATCCTAGGACACTAATTAGCCAAGATACAGCTGATGTTTCTGGAACTAGTTTGGTTACTCTGTACCAAACGTCAAAGGACTCATACACAGAAAAGAGGTCCTAGAAAAGACCCTAGAAAACAGTGCATGCAGGTTTTGTTCTTATTCATAAAGCCTCTAAAAGCATTCAACCTCATTAGTCCTCCTCTAGGTACCCTGCGGAAGCCTTCTCTCTATTCTGTCTATTGAAATAGTGGTGTTTTATAGATACCCTCAAGACCTCTTCATGGGGAAGAACTCAAACCATCCTCCTGTATAAAATGCAGAGAAGATATGATCCAAATGGTGATAACCATGCCTGCAAACCAGTCTGGGGTAATTCTCCTAGGCTTTCATGTGCCCATCTGTCACAACATTGGCCTCCTCTCTGTTATTGTGTGCCTTTGCATGACCTAACATTTGTGTGCAGTGGCCAAGGGGCAATTTGCTCCAACATGTTGCCTTGAGCTTTGCCCCTATCTTCATAGGGCCCTCCAGGAATTCCTACGGTTGGGAAAGGTCTGAATGGCAAAGGGTGTAACCAACCTCAATGCTAACCAGCTGGCTTGAGGCTTGGTTTTAAACTGGGATGGATTCCTGTCAGCTCTCAGATTTGGTGACAAGTTGTTTTCTGCTGGATGCAGGACCTCAGGGGAAAACACCTGAGAAAGTGGAAGAATCACTTCTTCTGACTTCCTCTTCTGCCCTGGCACTTATGCACCAAATTCCCTCCAAGCACATCAGAATTGGTTTCTAGACTCTGGAGAAAAGCATTGTTTTTAACAGTCAGTGCACGCTCATCACCACCCATTCAAACATGCTTTTTGTCTTACACCTGGAACACCTAAAAGTGAAGTGGCTGATTTTGAATAATACCCTTAGTTAATGGTCTAGCAAAGACCTGATGTGCTAGACCTGATATGCTAGAACTGATATAACACCTCAGGACCTGACTTTTTTGAGGAACAGATGTATGTTGAGTCCCACAGGTCTCTGGGCTTTTATTTTTTTTAACAAGCCTTGTCATCCCCTTTACCTGGTGCAAGCATGGTTTCCCTCTCTGGTTTGTCATGAGGTCTCTTTCTGCTTTAGAAATCAATGGAGAGCTGTTATTAAAAAGCAGCACACTAACCAGTGGTGAAGACACCACTTCCATCTCCTTCAAATCCCCTTTCCACCTTTCCTGCCTTATTCACTCTGATAACATTTGACTATGTCAAAAGCCCAAGTTTTAGCTACAAAATTTCCTTTCCCCTTGAATATTTCAGTGCAGGAACAGCTTTGCTTTTATAAAGACATATGGTTTAGTCTTCAAGTCATTGAGGAATGTCATTGGCATGTCAACTGAGGCATTCCCCTATCCAAGCCAGCAGCAACATGTTGGAGAGGCCCATCAAACGTTTCTTGATGTTCTGGACTCCCACTCTCGGGGGAACCCATTAGCATTTACACTTGCAGGCAGTTCTCTCCTCCCTTGCTAGTAATTATCCAGGGAGGGGATAATTAAAATAGGTTTTGAGGCTATGAAGGACCTCTGTCCGCTTTCACTACTTACAGAGCCAAATGAGAACTTTAATGTAGATTTGGAGATAACTCCTGAAGGGTTTTGCACTTTTGCCATGTTCTTGTTGTCATTAAGCACTATCTAATCCTCCATTTTATTTCATTAACCTGAACAGGGGAAAATTTTGAAATGTGACTGCAACACAGCACCAGAAAAATTTCCCTAGACACCTGAGAAAGCCCTGTCAGTATAAAATGCATAATTTCACAGGGATGGACAAGAATGCATGAATTAAGGACTGGTTAGCACAGATTTCCTACATGATCCTATTCAAACCACTGAGAATCTATATCTTAATTTTATCATATAAAATGAAATGTTCCCTTTCATCCAATCATCAGTTAAAGAGATTTTCAGAAGGGATGCAGCTTCTTCCAGTGTGTTTGTCGTGTGCTACAGTCAACAGCAGCATCAAGAAGACCAGCTCTATCATCTAGCCCTGTTGACTGTGCAAAGCAGGAGTGCATGTGGATTAATGAGCTGGATGATATGTATTTCAGCAAGACTCACTGGCTTGAGAGCCATCGCATCACTGCTTGTCATTGCACGGTGTGAGTACGCCTGCAGTGATCTCTGCTGATGGCCTCTTGACACTCCTGCAAAATAATACTAGTAGGTGGTCTTACTAGTACACAAGCCTTGCTGCAAAAGTGATTTAGGAAGCCTTGTGACATTTTAGTGTTATAATTTAACTTGGCTGGCACAGTCAATCACAACACAGCCACTCGCACCCCGCTTCTTCCCTTCTCGTCCAGGGAAGCAGGGAGAGAATTGGAGGGGTAAAGGTAAGGAGACTTGTAGGTTGAGATAAGAACAATTTAATAGAGTAAAATAGAATTAGAATAGTAATTATGATAATAGTGATAACAAGTATATATATATCTAAGTGATGTACTGTACAATTGCTCACCACCCACTGATAGCAATCCTGGACGAGTGAAAAGAAACCTAGAACCCAAAAGAGCAATCCCAGAAGAGAAAGCCTGAGTGATTCCCAAGAGAATCCTCCTTTTCTGGTCATTCACCATTAAAATACTGAACATGATGTAATATGACATGGAATATCTCATTGGCATATCCAGCTCTCAGTTCTGGGTTTTACTAAATACTACACTTTCCCCTTCTCAACCTTTTGCATTTGGAAACCACCCAAACACCACGTCCTTACCAACATTCTTCTCATAACAAATCCCACATTGAAACCAAAACATAGTGCTTTCTAGCTTCTAAGAAGAAAATCAACTCTATTCTAGCAAAACCAGGATGTTTAGGAAGAGCTTATTTAAGTGCATTCTCCAAGAGATTCACAGTTTGTCCTCTTCAAATCTGAACTGAGATGACTAGCACAGGGCTTGCACTAACAATTGCTCTCTCACAGAGTGCCTGGGATCAGCAATGGGAGCAAGGGGGCACATGCAATACTCTGTGCACAGCCTGGACTGTGGATTGGAAATCATTGATCTCTCTCTCTCTAGAGCTGTCATTGAATTTTCCTTAAAAAAAAAAAAAAGAGCATATGAAGCAATGGAAAACAAGTACACTTCCCATTTTTCAAAACTTGATGTTTTTTAACTAAACTCTGTATTATTCATATACTGTATATGTTATTACTGTTAGCTTCAAATCTGTTGGAAATCACAGATCAGTTCCTCAACCACAATGTCTTTATTATGCATACATAAATCATGCATGGAAGGGCCCTGACAGTTGACAATGTAAACTCTCAGGAAGAAAGCCCCTAAGCCATGTAAAAAATGTATGTCACAGACAAAGAAGTATGTCATCTCTATTTCCTTTTTATGGATATTCTTGTCTTGTCATTATCAAGGAAGATTTTTTTTCCCCTTTATTTCCTATTTAAATGTAGTTAGCACAGAGGTAATTTGCAATGGTATTTCAATGAGACAAATGGAGTACACTTCCCCACATCTGTCTGCATCTTCAAGGATGAGTGTGTTGTAATTATACTGTTCCAGTTTCATTAACAGCTCTGCTGTGCCCAATCTGGTTCATAAGTATTCTAGTGAAATGCAGGACGAAGTTCACTGAATTGTCAGGAGCATTTGGGTGATATAAGACTCATGCAAATTACATTAGAATTGGGTTGTTTTGAAGCCATAGGTTGGTTGCAAGAGTTGATCAGAATTTTTTTGAGCAGAAAAATCTAAAAGCCACGGGTTCCTCACTGTTCTTCACATGAAAATCAGGGAAAAAATGCTAAGAAGTGGAAATACTAATCTAATAATAATAAGAAGAATGCATTAATAATTTTTTAAAAAGCAGTTGAACTTGCAGTTTACATTTTCAGTTTCTCATTCAAAGGTGCTTTCATTTGCTTGATTCTTTGTTTAAGAGGGCAGTTCAGTGAATTTGCCTCTTTAATTAAAAAAAATATATTTTATGAAAAGTTTTGGATAGTCATAAGGAGTAAATTGTAGTAGATAAAAACTGAAGTGGATCTTTTGGTCAGAAAGTAAAGAATAACTGTCCAAATAGGAAATTGGAGAAAGCATGCCTAATGGAGCACTGGACAATGAATGCTTGTCTATATATTGTGGGCTAATGGACAGCTCTGTGACAGATCAAAAAATAGTTGATTCTGTTCTGCTATAAAAGTGCATATGCTGAGCTTTCAAAAGCAGGGCACTGCAGACAAACTGGTGAGCCCACATTTCATCACCTAAAGAGCAGTGAACATCTAACAGCTACCCACTCTTGTTGCTATATTTACTGAAGTTAGACATGCAAATCAGCCTAGCTGTTGTCCTGCATGTTGTCATGCCTGATGAAAAGGTACCTCTTAACTGACTGTGAAAATAAAATGCACATTTTACTCAAGCAGCACATCCGCTTTGAGCTGATCTTCTTGTGCGTCCTCCTCTGTTCACATCTATCTTCCAGATTTACTGTTGTGTGATGCCTCCCATTTACTGAGCAACTAAGACTAATTTACTCTAGCTGCAGGGTAAGACAGACATGTACATACACATAAAGAGAAAAAAAAAGCTTTTCCTTCCTCCTTCATTCCCTCTCAACTGCTTGTGACATTGCTGATATCTCCTCCGTGGTTCTTCCTCATTGCTCTAGTGTACAATGGTCGTGATGGCTTGCTCATATAAGGCCACAATTGATCTCATTTCAGACTTTTGCTGCTGATGGAGTCCCTCTTTCTCTGCAGTAGCTCAGCTCTAGACACTTTTGTTCAGAGAAGTTGCTCATACTATGTCTCAGCTCATTGGGGAATCTTCTTTTTGTCAGGCATAACTTGGGATGCCATTAAAAAGAACTAAAAGCAGTGAGTAAACACCGTGCTGTCTGCTTCCTGAGAGAAGCACACACAGAAAGGAAGAGCAGATATATAATTCTGTCTGTGGGGGAAATTCAGAACCAGCTCAGATATTTGTTACTGCTCTTATCCTCTCGCCTATGCAAATTAGCGGGGTTCAGAGTTAAATGTAAATGCATTAAAAAGAAACCTGAAATGGGGATCTGTTTCATACACTAGTTCTGCTCTTCCTCTGGAAAGATGGCTGTGGATACATTTTCATTAATAATTTCACCCTATCTCTTCTCTGATGTAAATTTACAAGCATAAAGCAGGGGAAATGCCAAATCAAATGTTGCAGGCTGACTGGTAAGATAATTAGCATATGATGCATAAAAAAGAATAATCCCAAGAAGCAAAGCTAGAAGTACGTATATCTATTTGTGACAGTATTTGGGGGAAGTTTCAATTCACTGAGGATCAGCTATGTTTGCATTTTGCTCTTTCCTTCTCTCACTTAGTGAATCTCTCCTAGGAATGCCCTTTTTCCATGAGCTTTCTAACTGATGAAGTAGCTGCAGGAAAGAGGAAAGAAAAAAGCAACTTAAAAATAGATAAGCTGCTTATCTCTTTAGCTGACTTGAATTTGCTACTGTGTGGAGGAGGATGCTATCAAAAACAGAAGTTTAGAAGTTTGTAATGCTGAAAAAGTTTCTAGATGTGCATCACCAGTACATAACTCATGCTACATGTTATTCTGTAAAGTGCTTATAAATCACTGCTAGAGATAAGATTAATCCAGGTACATTGGATTTTGTTTTTCAAAAGTCAGTCTTGGTCTTTAGCCTGAGAAAACAAGGCTTGTGTGATCATGTTTTCTGCCTGTCCAGCCATCTGTCAGTCTCTTTCAATAACCTGTGAACTCACTGATCAACTTTGACAGAAGGGTAGAGGTCTCTAAGATATTAAATTCCAGTGTTTTTCATGAAAATCCATAGCTTTTCTGTTCAGTTTAACTGCCAGCTGGACTTTATGCACAAGACTACTGGTCACTAATCAGCATATGCACTTCTAAGAGCCACAAGTGCTGTTTCTTCCTAATTGAGACTCAGAGGAAGGATGAGAGAGTGTCCATAAGGAGAGGAATTGGGGATGTACATGGGGATTACATCCTCTCAGCAGCACCTGGGGGACAGAAAGCTGAGGTCCTCACGGCAGGTTGTAAGGAAAACAGGACACAAGCCCAGAAGAAATTGCACTTTATTAATTCTTCAATAAATCCAGCTTCTTTTTCCTGAGGTATTTGATTCAAGACCTGTGAATATTAAAAGACAAATTCCCATTGACTTCAAGGGAAACTTCTGGGATCTGACCAGGGCTGGAGAAAGATTTGTGGAAGCAGCAACCATTCATCAGGGTTTTGAGAGATGTTCAGTGCTGATATTCTCATTTGGTTTATTATACAAATAGAGAGTTATTTGAAAAAGAAGGCTATCTTTGGACTTCAACAGGAAACAAAATACTGTATTTGGAGAGGACAGGATAGATACTAGTTTATTGTCACAGCCAAAAATAAATAGCAAATATTGCATTTTAATGATCCTTACTTTAAATAGGGTCTTTGATTTAGTGGATTTCTATATTTTTCTATGTCTTTAAAAAGGAAAACCTGTCTTAGAAGACAAAAGACCACTTACTGTGATTTGAATAGATGTGAGATCCAACACTAACCTATTGCCTTCCAATACCAACTATAATGTTTGTATGAATAGTAACACAATATCTGCCTAAATCTTCCACTTCTGCTTGGCTATTCTCAGTGATTTTCCTGTAAAAGTCTAATTTCTTCTACCCTTGACAGCAGATCCAGCTTTTCTTGTGCGCTGCTGCAAGTGAGCTGAACCAACCTTGTTCCTTCTGACCATGAATCTTGAATTTTTTCCTACATCACTTTACAGACTAGTGTTTCCTGAGAGGCCAGAAGCAGGCATTTGACACCATCATGGAGGGAAGGGATTGGGTGTGGATACCCCCTTTGTGCATGAGTGCTGTTTTATGAACATAGGATTGCCCTTCTGATGTTTTAAAAAATCACAAAAGTCAAAAAGCTCAGCTTTGGAGGTAATCTGAGAAAACCTATTGGCTCATGCTTCTCAGGGGATAAAACCAAAAGAAATTGTTGATTTCTGGAAATTTATTGAGAGTAACAAAAACTTTCAGACATCTGGAAAAACTAAGAATAAAAAACCTGAGGTGCCCTTGAAAAGTAACTGTCTGTGGAGCTAAATAGCAGCTGAATCAGCATCATTATTTTGGATTTAAGTACTTAAAATCATGCTTGAAGCACCTTCAACTTCTCCTAGGCTCCAGTTTTTCAGCTCTGTGACAGCAGAGGTAGCTACAGCCTATTTGGTGTGCACCAGCCCTCTGCACCAAGGCAAGACACAGGAGCTGCTGGACTGTGAATATCCTCGTGCTCCTGCACTTCCTGCACGCTACTGTCCTTTTGAAAGGAGACAACCTGAGTTCCCATACAGCTTCCCAGATCTCATTGTGTTCCACAGATGTCTTTCTCCTGGTTCTGGACTCTAATTTTTAGCAAGAAGCATTCATCACTGTGTCATGATTCATGGGTTTTAAGGCCAGTAGTGACCAATAGGATCGTCTAAGTCTGATCTGCTGCACTGTACACTTCACCCATTGATTCTTGCACCTAGCTCAACAAATCAGGGCTATAAATCTGGAATATTTATAGCATGGAAAAAGTGTCAGGGTGATAGTGTTGGCCTTTGAAAATCTCTACTCAGCCACTCAGCAGGTAAAACACTATGGAGAAAGATCTCTCCCAGCACTGCCTCCTCTCCTAGTTATCTCAGATAATAAGATTTGGTTCCTGTCAATTTGATATGTCTTTAAAATGAAAGAAGGTTTTGTCACCCTTCATTAATCATCTGAGCCATAAATTTCTTATCTAGTCTTTATTTTGTTTTTACATTTTTGTGCCCTTTGTGTCATGCTAGAGGCTATTACATGTGCAAAGTCAGGCTCTAAAGTAGTATTGATATTGCTTCTTTTGTGCCAATTTTACTCTGCTTCAAATTTCTTATATTGAAATTTTGGAAATATTAAGGTACCTTAAAATATGATCCACCTTTTGAGACAGTTAATTTTCAAGGTAATCTCAGGCAAGTACTTTCTTCTTTCTACAGTGTAAATAACCCAGTTCTCTCTTAAAATATTTTCTTGTCTCTATGCTGAAATTTTGTCCTTAAAGAATCTTTGTTCTCACTGCTCAGCAGAGGGACTTGACATTGGGAAAGATGAATGTTTTGAACCTGTCAGTTCAAACTCAGTGGTGTGCTATTTTGGTGATGCCCAAAGTTGGTACACCCCAGTGAGTTTATGTCTGCTTCACATCACTATAACTAGCTCATCCCAGAAGACGCAGCCTTCAACAGTGCAGGTAACTCTTTGCATGACTGCACTGCAAATGAGCTGAAATTGCAGCTCATGTAAATGCACCCACTGCTTCAAATTAGTTCATTTGAGCAGCAGTAGCAGAGCAGACAGGGAGCTCAGCCTTGCCCCAAAATGCTAGGTGAACCCCTAAGCAGTTGATTCATCTAGAGCCAACCAAACTGTGGTGGAAGGAATGTTTTCAACATCAAGTCAATCCCATTATTCCCACATACAGTACCACCCTACTTGTGCCTACAGTGCAGACTTATCTTTTGAACCTGTGATGGTCTCTGTTTATTTTTAACAATGCCTGAATAGTTCAAAGAATACCCCTTGGACTTGAGTTAGCAGCTGTTTTGCTGCCATCACCTAGAGATCTTTCTGAGAAGGGTTTTCTACCTGTAGTTGATGTTTTCCTAGTCTATGCAAGTCATTTGTGACTTACAAAAGATAACCAAAGCACATAAATGAAAATCTACCAGTCTTAAAAGTACCACTTTCATTAGACTTTCAGTCTATACAGGTCCCTGAAAGCAGAATCAAAAAGTAGACTTAGACATTGCCTTTTGTAACAGGCAACAGGCACCTCAGTCCCATCCTTGTGTTTTCTGCAAGATATTTTTTTTTTTCCTCTGAACACTCTGTGCTATTCCATAAATCCTGTGCAGGGGAAAATGTTGGCATGAGGTAGCCCAAAAAGACCCTGCTCACTTCCATACGTTTACTAGGAACAGTGTCCAGGGGTTGAAGGAGACAATCTGAAGTTTAGCCACTTGAGAAATACTGCAAGGAAAACATCAAAAGCAATTGCTTCTTCCCCAAACCTTCCTCCCCCAGCCCAGCTGCCAGGTTGTGCAGGCAGCTGGGGGCCCATAAGCCGGTTTTCACTTGGAAAATGCTTCAGTTCAGGAACAATCAATGTAAGTGGACTGCGAAAGGAAAACATAAACTACAGTCTCACCCCAAGCTGGATATTCTCCCTGAGCTGGTTCCACCCAGCCTGTGGCAATGATTCCAGCTCTGCAAACACACACAACCCAATAAATAAAAGAAAGACCAGTTCCTGCCCTCAGCTCTTGCCTGACCCTCATCTGAAGCACACTTTCCAGCACTTCTCATTTAACCATGGCCAGGCATATTGCAAAAGGGAGCACCAGAAACACTGTGCTGGAGGCTCAGCTCATCATCCTCCCCATCCCTTCGCTCACCTTCCCTGATGCTTTTTGTCTCCCCAAATAAAAAACTTCTGAACTGCACCTTCAGACATGGTTGAAACCCGATAGTCCCCATGGCACCCTAACATTAATGAAGTAAGTCTTGAGCTCACCACATGTACCTGTCCATGGGACCACCCAGAGTCTTTCTGAGGAGCTTTGCCCAATACAGCAAACACCATACACCCATGTTACAAGCCAACCAACAAAGAGATTCCTTCTGCAAGGAGGAGGAGGAGCTTGTAGGTGGAAAGTATTTTTTACAGCAAGTTCATGGTTCACCTGATAGTTGGATATTTGCTAGTGAGCCACATTCCCCAAGATCTGTTGCTGCTCCTCTAGGCCTCTATGCCTGTTTCCAACACCTCAGTAGTGTTGACAGACCTGGTGATGCTTACAGGGTGGTGAGTAGAAATGAGGAGAGAGAGGAGAAAAGGGTAGAAAAAGCAGTAGAAGAAAGGGTGAAAAAATTCAAGGTAGAGCAGAACTGCTCTGTACACAGAAATTAAAAGGAAGGACACACAATGGAAGAAAAAGAAGAGGTACCAAATACTTTGAGGAGAAAACTGGAGAAAAGGAAATATTAAAAAAAAAAAAAAAAAAAAAAAAAGACAAGAACAGCTGGGTGGAGTTTTCTATAGTTTAATACCAAAAATGTGCAAACAAAGCAACATAAATGCTGCTGTGTTATTTGAGTACATAATAGCAGCAGCTGTTGGATGGAGTCAGGTCCTCACCTGCAGCGAGTGCATGTAGCCCCACCAGAGCAATATGACCTGTACCCCACAGGAACAAATTCAGTTACAAAACAGGTACATGATACACAAGAAATTGTAAACTTGAGCAGGTAAGGTATTTTAAAAATCCAGGCTGACATTTTTTCCTAGTTGAGCACCAGTCAAAACAGTATGGGGGGGATTAAAAAAAAAAAAGAAATAAAAAAAAGAACCAAAAAACCAACCCTGTCCTGAAAAATCATTCTGGTAGAGGAAAGAGTTTGGCTCTACAACTTGGATGGGTAGATCCTGTGTGTAACAAGAAGCTCCCTGCTTTTGTTCATGCTAGGAACAACAAAAAGGTGGTTTTGAGTTTGGTGAAACGTGGGAAAATTGGAAGGGGGGAGCAGGGGGGAGGTGCAGAGCTTTGCATTTCCAGAAAAATATTGCTAATTAAAATTTTTTTTAGTGGAAAAAAGTAATCTGGGTTGAATGCATAAGGATCAGCTTGGGTATGTTCATTTTTTTGTAAATTAATTTAGACTCTTGCTGGTAAAGTATTTTTCAGTACTAGTAACACACATACACACATGTGCATTAGCGGATTTCACTTATTTTTTTAAACAAGCTCCTCTTTCCTTACACCATCTGTCTCTTCTTGTATACTTCAGAAATAGCTTAGCTGGGAAAATAAATGCATATTTTCATGTGAAATCAGAATTCTTTACACGAGATTTCCTAGATTTTTCTGTCTGGACTCGGAAATTGCTGCTTTCCCAACATCACCATTAAAAACAAGCAAACTTGTCATTGTTCTTAGACATTCTAGTGCAACCTGTCTGTCCTTCCAACATCAACTTTTGAATTTCAATGCAAATCTGACGGCATTGATTGAAATGTATGCCCAAGAGTGTAGCACAGAGCTACTGTTTCAGACTCTCAGCAAACTCAGGCAGACTTACTTGAACTGATTTGCTGTTTGCTCTTTGCTGTTTTGCAAATAATTCTTTTTTCTGGACCAGAAGAGCTACAGGGTCAAAACACTGCCAATTTAATAAGAATATGGAAAGTCATATGGGGCTTTCACTGTCACATAATCAGGAAACCACGAGCTGCATCAGGCAATGTTAAATAAGGAGTGAAAGGCAGCCTGTCCTAGACTCCCTTTCCCACAACAAACTTGATTGGAACTGTGGAACAGAGAATTGCCCTTATTTCTTACACAAACTCAGCTTTGAAGCCTGCAAAGTTATCAGCATATAACAAGTTAGCAGCACGATTTCAAATTTAGATTTGCACCTAGTGCAGGCACAATTTAGGTCTGTCTTGGCTGTTGGTGAATAACACTACTGCTGTCTTTCAGGCCTGATTTAATGGATATTGAGCAGAGCTCTTACAAAATATATAATAGTTTGCTCTGCTAAGCCGACACAGCTTTGTTGTAGGCAACGTCTTTCCAGCTTCAGTGGGCCTTTCTTGGCACAAGGAGGGACACAAGCACTGCCAAAATATAGAACACTTCTGCCCTTTCTTAAAGTAAAAGCCAAAGTATTTGGAGGACTGCCACTCATTTAACTACACTCCCCAGTTGCATCATTAATTGCAGTTTATGGAATTAATTTATTGCTGAGAGATAGGGACAATAAGCTTTCACAGTTGGTTTGTAGTACAGTATCACTCCACAATCTGTAACCCTGAGTAAAAGCATCTCTGGAGAAGAATATAATAGCCCATCCTGTGTTTAACAAACAAATGAAAGCTTAAAGGGCTTAATTCTCATCAGTGCATGAGAACTGAAAAGGCAACTACTGTTTCTGGAGCATATTGAGGGTTTCAACCATTATTCCATTTTTTTTTTCTTGAAAGTTATTTTCCCAGGGGCAAGGGGATGAGCTTTAAGAGTGCTCTGACAGCTCTGCCACGCTGGGGGAGGTACCTGGCAGACCTCCCCGGCTGAGCCTGGATAAACTTTGTGAGTAGGTAGATGGCAGATGCTGGCATTGGTGATTCAGTTGCTGGATCTATTCCATCTGACTCAGTGTTGAACCACTGCCCACATGTATGCCTCTGGAGAGGCCATCTCTTAGAAGAGCAGAAAGTCCAGACTTCTAAGTTGTCAGAGTCATTAGAAGTTTCCTGGGCATTTTTTGCATCATCAGAGGAGTTTATAGGTGTCTGTTCAAAATAAAGCCTGGATAATTACATATTTTATTTGTACTGCAATGAGAGTTAATGGGATTATCCCAGTACAAATCCTGACGCCAAGACAAGGAACTTGATTCTGATTGTACACTAAGGGTGTGTAGGATAGAGGAGGAAAAGATTTTAGGTGTTTTTACCAAGCTTTGTTACCCTCATCAGGAATGAGTCCTGGCTTTGTGATGTACACTGTGCACAGGATTGTAAAGTGCCTCTCATACCACACACCCACCTCTGCTCCCTACATGGATTTATTCTTGGTTTGCTTCAAACCAGTCTCCTGGGGCAGAACAACTTCTTTTCACTGCAGACTCTATGGGTCCTAGAGGAAAAAAATATTTAAAAAAAAAATATATTCAAGCAACCTAAACATTTAGGAGTCCTCAAAATGCTATTCAGACTGATTTTCCAGCACCACCATGGTTTTTAAGCCTTGTCACAATTCAGATTCTGAGTCAGCAGGTTTCAAACCTGCTGAATCACTGATAGCAACTGGTTTGGGGGAGACTCATTAGCAAAATAGTGGTAAAATCCTACGCCACTGCCTGAGCTCCCCCATTTCAAGGTCATTTTTTTTTTTTTCAGCTGCTCTCAGCAGTTAGAAGTGTTTTTATTGTTAGGGTCATGTAGTAAATACAGAGGCATGGAATGATTGCCATGCTACATGGCAGCTTGGCCATGCATTAAAGCTGGTTGTTAATCAAACTGCTAACAAGACCGTTAGCTCTGTTCTCTCCAATAGGCCAAACATCCATCGAACTAAGGCAGTGTCAAAGGAAAACAGTGTCTCAAATGTCATTTTTCCAATTTCAACTGTCAAATTCAAAAAGACAGCACTCAAGAGTGTGATTTGTTTAAAATTTACCTGGGATCTGTTTTTCTGTGAAACTGATTCTCAAGATGAAAGAAAAGAGTGAGCTTTAAATGGCTGCTCTTCACTGAAATATTTTAATTTTTCCCCAAAATCTATGGGGGGATTTTGCAATCTGTGCAAGCATGCACAGATTTTAGGGAAAACCTCAGCTGATATGAATGTCTGTGACTTTAGCATGGTTTCAGATTAATTACTCCCCTCTGTAACCGGAACTCAAAGCAAGACCCAAAGGGATATTTAGCTCTTGAGCACACACAGAAAAGAGACCCTACCACCAATTAAGCTCTAAGGCAGTCTCCTCATTTTAGCTGGAATTTAATTAGTAGCATCAGGTTTATGGTTGAACTTGGTAATCTTAAAGGTTTTTTGCAACCACTACGGTTCTGTGATTCTGTGAATTTTGGGTGCACTTAAAATAGGTTTGATGGTTCAAGCCTAGCTATGGCCTCATGTGACTGGATGGCCCCCAGATGCAAGCAAGCTCCTGCCCTGAAAACCCACACTTTTCTGAACTGAACTGCATTTCAGGTCTGGGGCTGCTCATGAAAGGGAGCTTCAGTCTGTCTGTATCCATCACCATAAACCCATCATGAGATTCTCCATGGAAATTTCTCCCCTAGGAGTACAATTTTTTCTCTCTCTTTTATTCTTTTTGTTTATCTTTCTTTCCTCTATCCTGTGGGTACCATTTGGGTTTGACAAATAATTAATCCTTCAGTTTGGCTGGAAAAGCAGAAAACACAAAATAGAAGTAGCAGAGCTATAAACAAAATAAAGCCGCTCACTTTTTCTCAAGAAAACAGAAAAATCCCCCAAATATGCTGTTTCAGCCAGACTCTGTTCTCAGATGGTTCTACCAGAAGCCCACAGAACAAAGAGCCAAACTCACACAACAGCATCAACATCTGTTTCTGGTCCCCTTTCTCCCAGCAGTCTGCTCAGGAGTGGTCTGAGTGTGGTGATCTTCTTTCCCCAGGGATGTGCAGGCAATTACCTGGAGATATCTTATTTCAGATCCACTCTAAGTGACAGGAGAGAAAGGAGTGAAAAGCTTTCACCCTTTCCAGGCAGGGTCCTCACCACCAACTATGCAGCATGCAGGGGGATGAGTGTTCAAGTAAGGCAAGACTGAGGTTAAATGTACTTCAGTCTTTATTAAATGTACTTCAGTCTTTATTAAATGTCCCCAGAAAGAGATTTTTTTGGGATAACTGGAGCATGCACTTCCTCAGCTCTTGGCTGAAACCAGCTGAAATTATTACACCAGTGACAGAGAAACATCACATTACTCAGTGGATGTTGTATTCCCCTTTTAGGTTCAAGACTCTACAATCATATCACTAACTTCTTCATGTCTTTTTGAAAATCTCCTCACTTTCTCCTTCTATCACTCTCTTTTATTATGAACAAAACTTTTTCTTCAGAGATACACCTGGAAGTGGTGACAACTGGTTGCAACAGAAAATAGCAATTCAGACCCAAAACTGAAAAAAAGACATTTCTAGGGAAATAAAGATGAATCTTTGTCACATGCCAGCTCATGGAAAATAAATGGAAAAAGCAAACTTAAAACAGACCTAAAGCTCATCTATGGCTGTGGCCCTTTATCTTTAGGAATGCCTTCTTGACAACTGGGTGCTTTCTCCATCTTTTTTTATCTTTCTTGCTGGATTTGTGTATGCAACATCATACACAATATGCGAGTGGTCACTATTCATGTATGTATTCATGTGTCCTCTGAGTTAATCCAACATGACTGTGACTAAATTTAACTGAAAAGAAAACCCACACTTCTTGCAAAAATAGGGGGACTGCTTTTCAGAGTCTTCTTAAGACAGTGCCTAAGACATGGACGTTGCAGAAGCTGTAGGACAAATTCCAAATTTAGCTAGAGCTTGTTTATCCATCTATAACTGTTATTAAATTAATAATGATCCACAACAAGATAATAAAACATACTAATAGTATGTCAAGCCAATTGTTCACCAGATTTTGTGGATAAGCAGTCTGGTGTCCAACAAAGACAGCCCTTCTCAGGAGCATCTTGAGATGTCAAAGCTTTTGCTAATTTGATAATGAAGCCTTCAGGGTTCCTGGCTGCATTTTAAGCTGTCTGGAAGGAGTCAGCTGGTCTCACAGGTTGTATAGCTATGTCAATAGCTGAGCTGAGACTGAGTCTCTTTGTCTGCATTGCCTTTGACCACTGTACTTGTATATTTTTGTTTTTATCTATTGTGTGGCTGAGGGCAGTGTGGGCTCTGACTCACAGTATCATATCTTACATTCCATTGGGATGGACTAATCCTGCCTAACTTTAGACTTAGATAATATAGATACCTACATCTGAGCTAGTTCTCCAGATTTCCCAAAACACATTGGAAAGAAATAGCACTTCTTGGACGTGATTCATCTTTTCTGCAGTAGGCACCTAAAGCAGGTCAGTTGAATTCTGCTTTACAAGTGTCTACATGTACTACCTATAAAAGGAGTTGTAAGCTACAGAGCTACCTATGCCTTTGGTACAGGGGTGTGTTGTAAAAGCAGATTATCACCTTTGCCTCACCTGAGATGAGGTAAGTCATCCAGATGTACACAGTGAGACTGTGCCGTATGTGAAGAGGCATTTTAAGTCTCAGCAAAAGGGCAGTCACACAGGCATTTATGGCAACAAAGCTCACTCACAGAGTGCTCTTGGGCCATTACCACTTGAAGGTGAGTTTGGTTCCTCTGGCCAGTGCAGGGTGAAGATTAAAACATGTGTCACTTTCTGCTCCAAAGAGCTGTCAGAGAGCAGCAGCTGTCTTTCAAGACCAGTGTAGACTAGACCAGCAAAATGAGCATTCAGTAGAGATGAAGGCGTGAAACTGTGGCTAAACAGCACCCTCCTGTTCCTCTTGATTTCATCTGAAAATCATGCACATTCAACACTTCTAAAAATCACAGCTCAGACTGTTACATTTAATTTTGAGTGTTCTAAATCAGGATGTCATTTTCTCATAGTTTAATTCTTTCTGAATTTTTTAAGAGGTTTAGATCAATTCAAAGACGAGATTTTATTGCCACCTTTTTGAACTACCTTAGAAAAATAAACTTGAGTGACCATGCTGAACATAGTTCACATCAAGGGCTAAACACTGACTTTTAAGTATTGCCTTGCTCTATCTGTTTGCAGTGGAGCACTTCTAGGAAACAAGTGAAAAATAATCATTGCAGTTTCATAATTGGAGAGTTGTTTAAATGGTTTTTCCAATGAGAGGGTTTCAATTACAAAAGTATCGACTCAGAAGGAAACATTTACCCTTTGGGAGGTGTAAGAGCAGACCAATGCATGGCAAGTCTTTCATACATCTTCATGGTGTGGAGCCAAGGTACATCACCAGTACTTGAGAGCACAGTGAGAAGTCTACTCCCAAAAAGATATTCATGATCTGGACCAAACCCTGTAGTTTTGAGTAGTCCTGCTTTATATTACTTGCAAAGGAGCTTAAAATCAAGCCTGTTTAAGGTTTTTAGGTAGTTATTAATTTTGCACAACTGAATCTGTGCTACTCCAGCTCAGTGCATTTTTACCTCTTTTTCAGTGCTCCCTGATACATCACACTGCATTATTACCAGCTGACATTTCACAAAAGCCATTCTTCATACTCTGGATTCAGCACTCCCTCTGTGATCAGCTAGTGTTCATCTGTGGTTTCGTAATGTTGTATAACATTCAGAATCTTCCCTGATCTTTTGTTGTACCTTATACCAATTTAACCTTTCTCTTAGAAAGTCTGGGAAGGGGATATTCTTATGCCACCAGGAGTGCTTTGTTATTCTCCTAATAGGATTCCAGCTAAATTGCATTTCTGTACAAAGAAAGAGAAAAATGTGTATTTTCTTAACTGAAGGGTAAAATTTTTAGCAAAGCTTTGAAATTTCAAGTGAGAGGAAGCATTCCTCTTTTTTTTTTGAGGAGATACTGTAGTAGAAGATACCTAAATATTACTTGCAAGACCATCATAGCCATTGCTACCATTTGTGATTAAAAGGCAATTGCTTCTGTGGGGTGCATGAAAAGGCCAATAGGACTCAAAGCCCCAGCTGAGGAAATGTCTGAGGGTATATCATAACTAGCTTAGGGATTTGATCTGCATGCTCGTACCCAAGGTTGATACTGGAGGATGTTTTGTGAACCAGTCAAGCATCCTCCCAAAATATTGTTAAATACTGAAATCTACTGAATGGACTGGTAGATTGTCAAGCATTTTTTGCACAATGGAACTAGTTGAAACTTCCAGGCAAGGCTGTAAGTTACCTGTGAGCAGACTTCTATAGCGATTATCAGATTTCCTTCTTTTACCTAATCCTGCTTTGCTTTAAGCACGCAAGCTCCTAGCACTGAAGGAAAAAACTTCACTGGTACAAAATAAGTTGTTAGAAACTCCACTGACATATCATGTCACGTTGCATCAACATCACCATATAATCACAGGATTACACAGTCTGAGAGAAAACCTGGTGAAACCAACTAGGAAATTTGGAAGTGCTTTTCTATGCAGAACTCAGCCGTACTAATTACAGAGGGTTAAGGCATCATGCTCTTTAAGCAGGCAGATTTCAGCTGCTTTCAAGTTATGGCTTTTCACTCAAGGGCTCCAAAAAGGTTAGGCAAACTTTACTTAGTGAATTCTTATCATCAGAGGAATTTTTGGCAAAAAATATTTTGTCATCAATAAGTGTTAGTTTGAGAGAAGCAAAATTATTCAGAGAAGCACATATGGTTTAAATTTTTTTCTTGAAAGGGGTTTCCAATCAATGTGACAGCTACAGACAAGGAAACTCCTCCCAATCACCTAAAAACATGGGGTTTGAAATACTGTGAAGTGCCACATTTTAACCTAAGAATGAGGTAAACGTCTGTTTTGAGAGTAGGTCTCTCTTATTTCCCACAAACTTTTCCAAAGATCTCAATCTGGAATGTAATGGTACTTTTTTTAATATGTTTCTTAGTCAAAGAAAAAATGCTTCCCACGCAACTCTAGTTATATCATCCCAACAGCCACAATTCTCTTGGTGCCAAAGAAAGACATTTTAGTCATGGGAGGTTTACACAGTTCAGAGGAAGTGACAAAAATAGAAGCCGCAACCAAAATGCCCTCTGTGCTCTGTCTGTCTGTCTGTCTGCTGTGTAATCTGAAAAGCCAAAGGGGATGAGAGATCCCATTTCAGTAGCAGGTTCCAGTCCAGAGCATCTGGAAAAATCTGAGGCAAAACAATTAATTTCTCCTTTTTCAGTAAAACTTTTAAAACAGAACTTGATCTTCGGCTGGCACAAATCAGTTCAGCCACATTAACCTCACCAGACCCATACTAATCTATACTGATTCAGGGCCATAAGAATATCTGCAATATCTCATGATGAATTATAACCCTCAGGGTTTAGGAAAAGAGTTTTGGTTAACCCCATATTACACATGCATTCTCCATTTAGCAAACATTCAACAAGGTTTAGGAAAAAAAAAAACAAAGGTAGAGCAGATCCCATGTGTGAGCTACAGCTTCCCAGTTTGATGGGAAATTCAGCTTGGCTCTTCCAAGTTGTCACTCAAGCAAGGTTGCATGTGTGTTTTGTTTGGTCCAATTCCCAGCTGTCTTTTGCAGATTGTCCATCAACTCAGCCTCTCTGAGGGTGCCCGTTCATCACTGACGAATTCTTCTTACATTTGAATTTCACATGGCTCCCATGACTAGTTTCTAGGCCACAAGGTAGCTTGTTTCCAGCTAAGCTGGCTTTGTGCTGAGCTGTGGAGATGAGCAGAAGTTCCTTTTTCCTCTCACAGACATTTCATGATAACACACAAATGAAAATCATGTGATTGACTCTTTTCCCAATCTGCATAGTTTTCCCCCCACCATACAGAATCACCGTGAAGCTTATTATAGAGAGATGATCGCTGTGAGAAACAACATTTTCCAGCCGTAATATCTTTGAAACAGGCTGTTCTTCACTGGGTTTGGCCCATTCTCTTCTAGACTTTAAGTAAACAGAAAAAGTATATTACACCCTGTCAATCCCCCACAGTTTATGCAGAACTGTCCAAGTCAGCACAACACATTATATTTTTGGGAAGAGCCATCTGTCATAAACAAAACGTGGCCATGTGTGGCTCACCACCATGCACTACAATGTGGAATCCCAGAACAAGATTTCCAATTACTCCAGTGCTTCAACCACCAGGTTTTGTGGTGAGCAAGTGGTGCAGGGTGAGGAGCAGCTGGTCTCCAGCCAGAAGGTCCAAGTAGCTGGATTCTTCTTTGCCTGTAGTTTACAAGGATTATTCACATCTATGCATAAAATGCAATCTTACTGACTTAGCATCTTTCTTCTAAAATTCATCTAGTTTTCATAAAATTTTAACTTGTGATGGAATTGCAGATTCAGAGTCAGTCATGAGGACAGGCATGGCAAAGGTAGGCATTGGGTCAGATTGCAGCTGGACATAGCTGAAAATCTGGACCTAATGTACACAAATTTGACTGTAGTCGGCTTTATCTGTGGCTCTTTCAACCAGCAATAACATATAACTGAGATAGTACTGCAAGTGGCCAGAAATTCAGACTTTTGTGAGTGTTGTCAATATGTTGGAACCATGTTTGTAAGTTGAACTAGAGTAAAAATCTGAAACTTTTAAAGAGAAACTTTCAGAGAACAGAAATGTGGAAAATCCTCACAGAGACATATTGAAGTACTATTTTGGAAAAGTAGAAATGCCTCATTGTAATAATGTTGAAAAAGACTGTAATGAAATATTGAATATAATATACTATATTAAACTACATGATGAAATCAGTAGTTGCTATAAGTCAAAACAAAACAATATGGCAAACTCAAAAATGTATTTTTTGTTTTGTCAGAAGAAATAATTTCTACATTAGTGACACAAATCAGAAAAACAAACCAATTTGCTGACACATTTTTCCCATTAAAAATGTCATTGAAATAGTCATGTTCCTATAAGCCTTAATTTTAAACATAAAATTGTTCTATCAAAAATGTTTTCACTGGATTTACTCCACATATAGCATAGCTTATGAAGTTTGTATTTCTATTTTTTTGCTGTTGTGTGATGTTCTGAGACAGGTTAGTGAAAGAAATTTTTTATTAGCAAACTGTTGCAAAGTCAAGGGATGGATTTTGAGCAGTGTAAATACATGAGATCACACCAGTAGAATAATTGACTTTGTGTTTTGAATAATTGTCATATCAAATTTAGCTTCAACACATCTGATACAGATAAAATCCATAGTATTAAGGATATGTCGTTTGGCATTCCACTCTATTAAAGATGAGGAATCAGCAGGATGTTTAAGCATATTCTTATTTAGTGTATGAAAAAACTCACTGAGGGCCCTGAGATAACTCCAGCACTGAAAGGCAGTTGTGTGCTTAAGTGTCTCATTGAATCAGGGCCACACACTTTGGGAAGACAAAATCACTGCCCTTAAGGGGTTGACCAAAAGCTTGTTGAAGTCACTGAAAGTTTTCCATTTAGTTCAGAGGTCTTTGGACTAGACCCAAAGACAAGTAATGTATGAAAAGCAGAGGGGAAAGTTGATTTGAATTGCACTTGTTTATTTTATCCTCAGGAATATCTACAGCTGCGATCTACAGATACAATTTCCCCATATTTCTTCATCTCTAACAATATTTGTTGCTGATTTCTTGTAAGCTTTGTTGTAAGAGAACAGTGTTGACTATTGGGAATTTAACCATCTCATTGAACTTACCTATCACACAGCAGTAGGCTAAATAAAGTTGATAGTAACTTAAATCAGCCTTGAAGACAAGCGCATGGATTCAAGTAGCAAAGTCAGTAAAGCAGGAGCCGAACACTCACTTCAAAGGTGTATGAACACAGGGTGTATTTATCACAGGATAAAGGCCAAGGGGTTTAAGGCAGCCATTCCCGAGACAAAGTAACTCTCCAGCAACATGAAAAGTAGAATTTAGTTTGGAGCTCAGTCTCTCACGCTGAGATCTATTAGGTAATAAAATGGTCTCTCGGGGGAAGTGACTGGAGCCTTGCTGTTTTGAGACATTAAATACTTGACTGGACAGAGCCTCAGAAAGTATGTTGGAGGGAACAATTCTACACTTAAAAAGAGAAGTCAGGATTTCCTAATAGATCTCTTCTACCTCTCATACCCATGCTTTAGTCATAAACCTATTCCTGACCTTACCAAGAGCATAAGGGGAAGGCAGTAGTTTCACTGTTACCTATCAAGATTTTCCAGGTTCCCCATCTCTTTTTTCATTTTTTTTCTTTTTAAGTGCACGCATTGTGAGGAAAATGAGATTATAACTAATAAATATTTTGGATAACTTCTAGTTAGCCTTTTTTTTTTTTTACTTTGTTTACTTGGCATAACTCTTTATATACTACAAGAGGATGCCTTGAGCATTTATGTCTGATTGGAAGCTTTGACCATATAGAGTTTAACAAGCGTGTGAATGTGTGTGTTTGATATCGTGAAGGAAGTTTATGGGAAATTAGTAAGAGAGAAGCACATGTTCCATTTGGAAGCTTAATAATTGATTAGAGAGATAAGTCTTCTTAAGCACAGTAACTCTCAGAGCTCTGAGTGGTAACATAAAATTTACAGGTATCTGTCTCACTTTTCAGCCAAAACTGGTCCTGTATTTAACTTACCAAGTTTTCCTTAGAGAATAAAAATGATCACATGTAATTTCTTTTCTCTGAACAGTTTTTGGTGCAAGTTACATCATATGTTCCCTCTGGGTATTTAGAGGACAACACGTAGAGGAGAAATTCAGGGTCCTGCAATTATGATTGATTGGATGGTGAGTCATTTATGGTTTTGAAAGCAACCCATTTGAATATATTTACTGAAAGCAAATGACATTGTGAATTTTAATGCAATGTAGAGGAGCCCAGAGCTTTGGATGAATGCCTGTTATTGTTAAAAATTCAATGAGAGAAAGGAAATAAATGAGTAGCCAAGACCAATGTGACCTTTACTAGTATTCAAAAGGAAAAGGGTGCATAAAGTCTGACTGTAAAAATGCTCCTGAAACTGGCATATAGCAAATGCTTATGTCTGCCAAGTAAGAAAGCAGACAAAGCTCTACATCGCTGTGTTTTTGCACCAGGTTACCTATTTTGGTGTCAGATGTGGATGCTAAAACGAATCCTGGGGGATTTCTTAAGGTCTTCCCTGAAGATTAGCTGTCAGCCTCTTCAGACAGTTATGCATCATCCCACTGGCACTCGCAGGACATGAGCTGTCTTTCAAGCAGGGGCTATTTTGGTTTGTCAGACTTGGGTCATGACAGTCAGGAGCAAGGGCAGAGTAGCAAGATGACTGCCTGAACCTGACTGTCTGGATATGACTCAAAAACCCCAAAGTCACTGCAAAATGTTAGATGTACCCATCTACAGGACTGCAAGGGTGAACTCAAATCACTTAAGCGGATAAATACCCTCACTCTAAAAATAGCCCCAGGGAAAGTTTTGTACTTGCATCATAGTTTTTGATTGTCCTTATATTTCAAGCATAAGTCACCTACTAAATAAAGATTTCTAGGGAAAAACACAACTCGAATTAGGTTCATTTTCCCATATGGTATAATTAGTGTCACAACATACATGCACAGGTACTTTCATGTTGGAAGGTGTTAAACTTCTAGCTGTAACTTTCAGGAATTATTTCTTCTAACTATTTTGGGGGCAGGATTGGAGAGTAAACAGATAGTTGAGCTTTTCTGATGCAGCTATCTTTATGCTGCTGTCCTTCCTGTAAAGAAAGTATCATTCAGAAGGGCATAGCTCTACTCCACATGATTACATCAGATAATTTGGACACACTGAGCAACACCAAATGCTTAATATCTCTGTATTGGATTTTGTGGCTAAGGAATGATCAGTACTGGAATAAGATAAATTACCTGTTTTGTCAGCTTCTTGTCCTGTTTTCTCTAGTGTTTATGTGTCTCCAATTCTAAAATATACTCATGCTCAGCCAGACAATGACAAGTTGATGACTTCAACTTTAACACTAGATAAACAGGTAATTCTCATGTGTCTTAAAGATACTCTGACCTTGTATTAGGGCTTAATAACCTTGGGGTGCTGTTATTTGGTATGAAGGACTACCAGCTTTTAAATCAAGAGTTGGACTCCATGATCCTTGTAGGTCCCTTCCAACTCACAACATTCTGTGATTCTATGATTCTAAGTCATTCTAGGGTTTCTCAGGTGCTTAGGGGACATTACTATACTCTACAGGGTAAAAACACATTTGCTAAACCAGGAAGAGTTTCACAGAGATGAGTTTGTATTCAGCAAGCTGTAACATGTGCTTTTCATACTCAGTTCCAGTTGTTCAGCTGCTGTCATCAACACACACAATTATGCAATCACCATCAAAACATTTTCCTTGCTGACTCTGGCTTTGACTGCCATATTACAGTACAACACCATGCAGAGGTCCCAACCAAGCTAATCCTGCAGCCAAGATCATTTATGCTGTATCAGCTCAGTGATAATTAATCCCGCTGAAAGGCCAGGCTAATTAGCAGGCTGCTCAGCCCAGGTCACTGCAGAACGCTGCTTCCAGGACCTCAACTGCTGCTTTTTCACGATGGCAGGACCTCTGCAGGTGAGATGTACCCCACGGTGGGAACCAGCTCAGGTTTCTTCAGCACAGGGGAGCCCCATTTATGCTTTGGATGGTTTGTTCTGTTTCTCACCACTCCTTCTGTTGGCTAAATAGTGTGGATGAGTCTTTCTAGCAAGATAAACTTTGCTTTTGAATCTGTAAGCAGAAATCACAACCTTACCAAAAGGCCATCAGAAGGCTCCAAGGAGCAGCACTGACCAGGGTGGGAAGCAACAACGTGATTCAAAAGCAGGGCTGAAGCACATGTTGGCAGCTCCACAGCTAATGGGTGTCCAGCTTGGGGCAGGACATGCCACCTCTCAATCATTTTCTTTTTTTTTAAAGGTATTTTACCAGGGGCTTGATCCAAGTATGGGCTTCCATTTGAGTTATCCTTTAGTGCTAGCAGACAGGAAGCAAGCATTATGGGATACTTGACTCATTTTGGTATCTGGAGACCAGACATGAAACTCCTTAGTGTCTAAATCAACACTAAGATGACTGTGATTGAGCAACTGAATCCCAGCACGGTGGGCCAGTTTAATGTCTTGGGGTTTTTTTCAGGTCTGTGTTAAAAATGGCAGTAATCAGTTACCAGCAGAAAATCCCAAACAAAAAAAGTTTTGCTGTCAAAACAGAAATGCTGACAGCATTTAAAAGTTAGAATTCAATGAATCAGCAGTCATTGATTCTCAGTGCACAGTGGAATTCATCTCCCCCATTTTAGCTATCTACAATTTATAGTCCTGCTTAAGCTTTTTTCTAGGTTTCCTAAACGGAGAGAGAGACAGAGAGAAAGAAAGAGAAGCACCTCCAGGAAACAATTCCTCTTCTCCTAAGATAGATGTCTGTAATATGTGGGATGAATCACAGTCAAAAGGGGATTATCTTTCTTCTTTGGCATAAAGGGGAACTAGATGACCTGCTGAAACCTGCTGAAGTATGCAGTCCCACCATCAAGGGCTTCAGCCGTGTTTTCTAGCTAAAGCCTGGAAAAATACGGGACTGTCTAAAGGACCAGTTGTAGATAATTCTCATTTCCAAGGTAACTCAAGCAGGTGGTTTTGGTGGCAGGAGATACAGACCGACAAGGGCTCCTTCTGAAAAATATCCTTTATAACGGCCCGATTTTAGGGAAGAAAACCCTCACTGAAGCCTCTGGGGGCAGCTGAGAATTCAGTGCTTTTTTCTAAAAAAAACCCAATCATTTACCTAGATGGCTAAATACAGGCTTAGAAGTACAATTTTGTCCACCTTTATTCAGAGACATCAGGCAGTGCTACAGGGTCTGCAGAGAAAATGGACATGAACATTTCTGTGCACTCCAGGGGTAAAGGGAGGGAGAGAAAGATGTCCACTTCTGGAGCAGCAATGGATGCCAAACTGGAAGGCATCCAGCTCAGTGGCATGCATGAAATATAATACATTATTTCAATGCAAGCATTTGGGTTTATTTGGGGAATCAATTAACAATAAGTGCATACATCCATTTACAAAATGGTAGTGTACCAGACACATACACACACAAGTTGTAATTGAAAACTGAAATAACACCAGGAGGAATAATCATTAAAGCAAAACAAAAAACATCTCCAAAAAGCCAAGAATAATATTTAATAAAATAAAATAATTCATCCATCTGCAGTCATATCCTTAGGGGGAGGCCACAGACTAACAAGCAAACAAATCTAGACAGAAATGAAAATAACATTGTGAAGGCGATGGAAGGAACAAGGGAGAGATTTCTTTGCAGATTAGCTGCTTATGAACCAAAAGTATTTCAGTTTGATCACTTGTTTGTAGATATGTTTATCAGAGGATAGGGAATTCCATCATATGTTCGTACCATCTTGAAGAATAATTATTCTTCTCCTCTTCAGATATTTTACTATCACTATTTATTCACACAGCCAAAGAATTCAGGAGCTCTTGTCAAAGATGCCAGCTGAGGTCTCAAGAGCCTACTTACTTCCCTTAAACCATAGGAATCCCAAAGGTTAATCAAGTGCGGTTTCTCTTCATCTTTGTTGTGGAATATGTGCCATTTGAGGCACCTAAAAGCCCAGGTACCAAAAAGCCGTTTAATAGCACCCAATGGGCACCTAACACCCCCAGGGAATTTGGATGCCCTAACAAACATTAAAATTTGTCAATCCCTAACTCAGTATCCTCGATATTATCTTGTATGCTGGGATTACAGCCCAAACCACTCTATGATTCTTTGATTTATAGTCTTTCATTATAGATTTTGGATTTAAAAAAAAAAAAATGGGAGGAAAAAGTAATTCTGTCTTCTAGAAATCTGGACATATGCTATATAGCCAAATAGGCCTCAGTGGAGGAAGCCTGAGAGGACCCTATAATTAAGGCGGTGTTTGTGGGAGGTGTTCATTGACTACCAACCACTGCACTTCTATTAGCTGCCTGCAGGTAGGCTATCCTGTAAAACAGCCAATACGCTGCAGATTTCTACTTTTGTTTGGATCTTCTTCCTTTTCCCAAGAATGTTGTTCATAGAAATTAAACTTCTGTTCTTACTGAAATGCATATAACTGCAGGAGATACGAATTTTCTCCATACCATATGAGTTAAAAATGGAAAAGATTTAGTAAGATGTAGGAAGACTAGAGCCAGATTTGATTAGCAATGCTTTTAATTCAGGATCCTTTCTACATGAGTTCCTCAGATGAAGACACAAGAATCCCCTTTGAGCAGCTATGGACTAATTTTTGTCCTATACGTGTGTCAGCAGTTAATGATTGTATATCCTAAAGTATAAGAGTTTACACTACATTATATTTCCGTTGCACATCCATCCTCTATGAGATAACTCAGAGCGTTCCCAACTATGTCTATCCATCTGCCCTCTATCATGTCACCATTTGGGCAATGTGCAAAGGGCTCTAGTAGAGTGGAGAGGTGTGTTTTCTTTCACAAAAGCTAGACACATAGAGTTTCATATTGTTTTACATGTTTTAACTAACTTATTTGGCAACTAACCAGTTCCTAAAAGTAGAGTTTTCCTCCTGCTGTAATAGAATGTGTGAGGTATTGAACAGCCCTGCCTTGCGTCCCCTTGCAATTAATCTCTGTTGGCTGGTGGCTTAACTCTAGTTGTTGATCTTTTTAGTTCCTCATTCCCTCCTTCTCTCAAATCTTTCTGTAATTTTTCTGTCTATCCAGTCATTTATCCTCCCATTCTGGCAAGTAGTTGCAGTTCTGATGGCTTCTCTGACTGTTCAGCATCCAAGTTCCTCTCCTGTTTGTGGAAGAAGAAAAAAAGAGGGGAAAAAAAGCAAGATATAGTGGGTAGCACTGAACTCTCTCCCAGATTGGGCTCAGTTAATCCCCATGCAGTCAGAGCAGAGGGTTGGAAGCTATTTTAGCAATCCTTGGCAAAGCATACAGGGAGTCAGAAAAGGTTGGGGTCTGTGGCATCACTTGACTAGGTCACTGTAGACATGGAAGGGGAAGAAGCAATACTAAGGAGAGATACAGCTAACACTGTATCAGAGGAGACAGCTCAAGAAAAAAGAGTGTTAACATGACAACAGCTTTGATAACGCTGAGAAAAACAAAAGATAATGTGAAGGATGGTTCACAGCCTGATGGCTAATCTTCTTAAAGCAACTTTGGACTGCATCTAGAAAGGCCTACAGCCTTCCTTTCCCTTCCCTTCCCTTCCCTTCCCTTCCCTTCCCTTCCCTTCCCTTCCCTTCCCTTCCCTTCCCTTCCCTTCCCTTCCCTTCCCTTCCCTTCCCTTCCCTTCCCTTCCCTTCCCTTCCCTTCCCTTCCCTTCCCTTCCCTTCCCTTCCCTTCCCTTCCCTTCCCTTCCCTTCCCTTCCCTTCCCTTCCCTTCCCTTTTTCCCACTCCATCAGGCTCCTGTAGTCCAACAGTGAATGCCTGGTGAGACACAGCTCCCTCCATCAAGGTTGTCCAGGGTGATGCACCCCACTCAGCCTTTCCAAACACACTTTGTTCTTATTACATCTACCAGTTCATTTGGAGTTGGGTCTTGAGCCAACAAATCCTCCATGCGCCAACTGACTTAATTCCCCTCATCTTGTCTGAAGTGATGGTCATTCCCTGATCACCATCACAGCCACTCTTAGCACTTGGTCCTGTTGGAAATCCAGGCAACGTTCATTTCTGTCTCACATCAAGATTTCCCATAAAAGAAATATACTGACTGAACTATCCCAGGGTCATAGTTTACCTTCTCAATTTTTTTCTGGGTTTTTAAGGGGGAATTTTTGTTGTTGTTTTTTCCTGTGTAGAGAGAGATCATAGAATCATAGAATTGCTTGGGTTGGAAAGGACCTTAAATATCATCTAGTTCCAACCCCACTGTTGTGGACAGATCAGACGTCTTTATGCCTGAAGACCACAAGCCACCCTTTTTTCATCCCTTCTCATGGATGCACCCAGCTTGCAGAAATTTTATTATTTTCCTCTAAACCCAGATGTGATTCATTTTGCAATATCTAGATGAGTACAGCTCATGCATTTGCAGCTGACCCAGACTCCTTATGGTGTCCTTACTATCAAGAGTAAGTGACAGCTATGCTTAGTGTAAAGTCCTTAAGCTGTATCTTAGACATTTATTTTAGGAAGGTGTGGACAGTACATTTAAAGTGCTTTTTGCCACTATTAACTGTAAAAGGAGTTCATGGTGAGTAACTCCTCCATAGAAATTTACACTTAGTCAAATGACTGCCACCATAGGTAGCCAATGTACATTTTGTGCTACTGAACATTGCCAAATTTCTATGACTCACAATTTCCCATTGCACTGATAGTGACTTGTAACTTCACGTCACCAACGAATTCCATCAATGTACTCCTGCTTTGTGTACCTACTAAGTCACACAGAATCACAGAATCAACCACAGAATTGCAGAATCCCAGAATGGTGGGGTTGGAAGGGACCTCAGGAGATCATCCAGTCCAACCCCCCTGCCAAAGCAGGTTCCCTACACCAGGTTGCACAAGACTGTGTCCAGGTGGGTTTGGAACATCTCCAGAGATGGAGACTCCACAACTACTCTGGGCAGCCTGTGCCAGGGCTCTGGCACCCTCACAGGAAAGAAGTTTTTTCCCCATCTTCAGTTGGAACTTCCTGTATTCCAGTTTGTGCCCTTTTTCCCTTGTCTTCTCGCTGAGCACTGCTGAAAAGAGTCTGGCCCCATCGTTTCAACATCGGCCCTTAAGGTATTTATAAGTATTGATGCGATCAAAGATGAGTTCACTGAGATGAGAAATTCCACCAGTATCTTCTCTTCATGTGAACAATCAGCCCCTCACTGAGACCCAATGCAGTTTCCCATGCAGCCAGTTTATCAGTCATCTGTCAGTCCCTGCATCTCCTCTTTAATGAATAAATTATTATGTGGCAACATGCAAAACGTTTGACTGCAGCTGAGGCTTTTATTTTTTAAGGACTTTATTCTAAGATAAGAGGATAACAAGTCTCTGTTGCTCCAGGTAGCTACATCACAGCAGTACTCGTTGTCTACAGAGCTGTTTCATATAAACGGGCAATTGATTATGTGTGTTTAACAGATGCCATGTGATATCAATCCCATCCATGCATGTGCTTTATCTTCAATTTTTCCTCCTGTTGCATGATTCTTGGCTCTGTTTCACTGTGCTGTAAGCATGCTCAGATCATGGCAAACAAAAACAGTATTGGCAGGAGTGACAGTTACACCTTGAGATCATCCGGATGGCAGCACATACCACTGAGGCCACCTGGTGTACAGAGCAGAGCTGCTCCTTCAGCGTAGCCCAGCAATGATAATTAAACAAACAAAACAAAAATTAAAAAAAAAACAAACAAAAAAAAAACCCTCACTCTGTTTAGTGAGAGCCTATTTTTAACTCCTCAAAGGCAGAGCTGAGGCTAGATGTCTTTGCTCTGCAAAGGAATGTGTGTGATTGCACTGATAAGCCTTAAGAGCATGAGAGTTTGCTGGTGTGAGAGAGAGTAGATCTATAAAGCATACAATGGTACCACAGTAGAAAAGGCTTATTTTGTGAATTGAGTTGGCTGTGCAGTGTTAGCATAGAGATGGAGCAGGGCAAGAGTAAGTAGAGATGGGATCAGCCTTGCTCTGCCTCTTGTGTCCCACATGCCCTTATTTGAGACATGGAGAAAGCATTCCTTCTTTGTAGGGTCCTTGCATCACATGCACTTTCCTACACTGGGTGATAAATTTGAATGTCATGTTCTTTTATTTATCACTGTATTTTTTTTTCTTTTTTTCTACCTTTTGACTGGCCACTTGAGTGTGAGAACAGCCCCAGCAAAGACAGAACAAATTCTGCCATGAAATTAGGATTTGAAATGATCGTATGTAACTTGAGCTTGAAAGGATTTCTTTGCCCTTGGCTTATATACATCTTACAGACATTTGTAAATGCATTTCAGGGGCCAGGACCATATGACTCTTCAGACAGGTGTGGTTTATATGCCTCTCAGTACCTCTCATGCCTATAGGCACATGAAACTCCATGTCCAGGGTCACATCCTGAGTGACAGTAGCCCGGTAGCATGTTACTATTGTAAGACCAACACAAAAATTTTGCTGAGAACATCAAAGAACAAGTACAGGCACAACCCTGGACGATCACTGGGTAAGAAGTTGAATTATGTCATCATCTTGAGAGCTGGAGTTACCATCCAGACCCATCCTTGGGGCCAACAGTTGATTGTCCACATGCAGGAGACCCAGCACTTAGATCTCCTGCTCTGTGTGGGCAATAGAGTCCTCTATGAACCAGCCTAGGTTGTTCTCCAGGCTGCCTTGGAGGTTATTTGCCCAGGGACTGTGCCCTCCATCAAGAACCTGCTGAGCCATGGTTTTCCTCTGGCTTTAACATTCTAGTGCTGCTCTACAAATGCATGAAATGTCACAGGGCTGGTCAAAGGAGAAGAAATAGGTATCAAATATCAAGATTTTCCTTGACTGTAAAAAAAAAAGTTAGCATAATCAAGTTACAAGTTATTTGAAATATGACTGGAGCCATTTGAGAAGTAAGCCTGCATAGAAACTTCATGGAAAACCCATGCAGTCTTCATGAATGTGAAGAAGATCATTCTTCCTAAATCAAAGACAGAGTTCTGTATTTGTCACCCATCTGCTGCCATCTGGCTTGTACAAAAAATCCTGTCCATACATCTTCCATATGTTAGGAGGCAATTTGGATGTCTGAAAGTTAGTCATAGAGATAAGAAAGAGATGTAGTGTCATCTCCAACCAGGGCACGACTGCTCCCTGCAATACATTCCACAGCAGAGATGGATTTCTTTTTTATTATTTTTTTTCTGTTCAGTGGTCTAAAAGAAACCCAAGAGGAAACCTTGCTCAGTTCCACTAGATAATATGCTCAGGATTTTCAGCTAGAAAAAAAAATAAAAGCATATTAACAAACTTCATTTGGGGTCAACTCAAAGGAATTTGTTCACTCCAAAAATAAACATCTTCTTATACCTGAGAGTATTTAGGGATTTTTTACTTAACCTTTTTTCTCTCTTTTCAATGTAGTCAATTTTTAAATTAAATAAAAATGTTTTGAAACAAAAGTCAAAATATTTCTTGAAAAAATACTGACATGAATGTCTTTGGCATTTCCTGAACTGAAACAGTTCATGTGGAAAAACATTTCAGTGTGAAATGCTTTCAAAATTTCTGCCTTTTTTGGATAAAAGAATTTGCTGAAATGAACCCAGGTTCATAAACACTTTGGGGTCTCCCCCACAAGCCACCTCTTTAGTTCCATGTAATGTTAATTGAGGCGTGCTATAAAGTCCTTCATTTATATTGTAACTGCTGCACAGAAAGTCTCGTTGTTAAGGGTTGTCCGAGTCTCTCTGGTTTGATTTTCTCATTCCCTGAGAATATCTTTACCAAGTTTCCAACAGAGACTTTCTGCTGACACAGCCACTTCCAAGCATCTCAGTGCCTACGTGCACAATAGACACATGAATGGATTTTTAGGGAACAAACACTCAACAAGCAAACTATATGTCAACAGCTTTGCCCTCTCGTGATCAGATGTTAGAAAAAAAAAATAAAGCAAAGATACTATGGTGTCCTGCAGTGTCCCATCTGTATAAATTCAGGGTACCATTATACCCCGAGCCTCAGCTAGGGTTAGGTCTAGTCTGGAGGTAACACTGAGTCTAGATGGGTTCTTATTATGATTGTGCAGTGACAACCGAGGTGCATTTGTGGGCAGAGTGGATTTTTATGTGTTTGTCATAGTTCACTGCCATTTACTGAAAAAAAGTAATAACTGACCCACCAAAGATAAATGAACCACAATATCCTAGTCCTTATTAAAGGGACTTATACCACAGAAGCCATCATACAACAGGAAGCTGAGTTCTAAATTATAGAATTTAGATAGACGGAAAACCAGATAGACCATCCAGGCAATTTTCTTGCTCTTGTGAGAGTTATCACCAGAATATTTGCTGATGTTCTTGTTTTGCCTAGCTTAAAATCTTTCTTTTCAGGGATTTCAAATTATTCCATACCCCCACAGGTCTCTTTCTCAAAAAATTTTCCTCTAAGGTCTGCCCAGATTTCACATTTTCTCTGTCTTAATTGAATCCTCTTGCTGCTAGCTTTACTCTGGGTATCACACCAAATAATTGCTGTTCTCCTGTGTTAACCATCCCTTGAAGTTTGGCTTTTTGCAACTCCTCTTAATTGCCTCTTCCACTGTATGCATATAGATATGATTCTTTCCATTCTCCCTATAAACCCATGCCTCCAGCCTTCTGATCAGAGGAGAGCAACTAAAATGAAGTGATTCTGCTCCTCAACAACTGGCTGGTAATACAGAGCTATTAATCAAATGCAGTTTTCCAGCTGCAGTTGAATCATATATAAACAGAGACAGACTGTGCAGGTCAGAGCTGTAGTGAATTATTTTGGCTTACTCACTTATCTTTACACTTCTAGAAATTAGATGTCTAATCTACATTAGGCATCTGGCCTTCTTTTAAAAACACATGAGAGTGCGATACTATGCTCTGGATGTCGTTCAGGCAGCTTTGAACCATCCTTTAAAGGAAGAACATTTCTCTGTCCATTTAGGAAAGCTGGACAAGTCCTTTGGGTACAAGGCAAAGGTGCTGACATTTAGGGGTGCATAGGTAGGTGCCCACACACTTGTTGGATGTCTACACTCCGTGTCAATGGAGGCTTTCTTAGTTTAGTCAATGAAGCTTAGAGAAGGATTTAGCTGGCAAAGCATAGGTTTTTATTCTTGGATAGGCAGAACTGATCTCTGCCATCCCTTCAGTGCACTACCTCGGTGGGCACTGACTGCAACAGGAGCTGAGACATGCGCAGATGACGGCTGGGGAGGGACATTTTACAAAGGCAGGTAGTGACAGAACAAGGGGAAATGGCTTTAAACTGGAAGAGGGTAAGTTTAGATGAGAAATTAGGAAGAAATTGTTTGGTGTGAGGGTGGTGAGACAGTGTCCCAGGTGGTCCAGAGAAGCTGCAGATGCTCCTCCCTGGAAGTGTTGAAGGCCAGGTTGGATGAGGCTTTGAGCAACCTGGTCTAGTGGAAGGTGTCCCTGCTGCTGGCAGGGGGCTTGGAACTGGATGAGCTTGAAGGTCCCTTCCAACCCAAACCATTCTATGATTCTATGAATTCTTCAATTTAGGTGTTCTATTGTGCAGGTTGAATTCCATTGTAGGTGTCTAATTTTCAGACAGGCAATACTGGAAGAAATTCATGCTCTCCTAACTGCTTTTTGAACTTCAGAGACAAGCAAAGGTCTCCCTCTAACTGCTGTGAACTGCTTCACTGCAAAACACCACATTTTCATACTTTTTCCCAGTTTTATTCATTTAATTTTATTTATTTAATGCTGTCCACTCTTGTCCCATGGTGTTAAAGAAAATCTTGGGTTCGTTCAGGTATGACTTTGGGATCCTTGAGTTTTAATTCACATTCATCAGGACATAAGAACTAAATATAGTAACTATTTTGTAGAATAAACAAGTTCACTAAGGACTACCCTGTATTGATACTTACCTAATCATTGAGATTATTTCTCTTGGTGAGACCATAACACTGGTGTTTCCAGAATGTAAAAAATCCTATCCTTTTATTAAGAGGAATATTCAGAGAAAAAAAGGGGATAGCTCTTTCTGTTCCCCTACAGTTGTATAAGCCATGCTCTCAGAGTCCAAGCCTTTTAATGATGCTTAACTTGAAACACTTAAGTGATGCCTGATTTTCAGAAGATGTTCATGTCTTTTCTACTGAAAATTAGGCTGTTTTTATGAAAAGTACAATAAGTCTATCTCTATTAGTGTTACTTGGCATATTTTGTGGAGTTATTCAAAATTTAGCTCAATTATGACCCATGAAGAACCAATTTTTTACTCCCTGATCTATAGCAGGGCTTCTGTGAGGTTGCATCAGCTTGTGAGGGAGGAGTCTTCCAACCAGGCAAAGACACATTTGAATTGCAGAGCCCTGAGGAACAGACAGATTTGTCTGCTGAATGAGGCAATGAAAAACTCGGTCCCCTCATTGAACAAAAATAATTTCAAACCTGAGATTTATAGTCATCTTCATCACTGTCATCATCATCACCATCTATTGCTGTAGTTTCCCTTAACCTAGTCCAGGCATTGCCCTTATTTCAGCTGGAATGAGAGGGACTTATGTAGATTTGCTCCTGAGAAACAAGAACCCATTTATTCAAACAAAATCCCAGAATCTTGCAGATCTGCACTAGGTGTTACCCCAAGATGTAGACAGGAGAGTATTTTCTTAACTAACTCATTGTCCATCAATTGATTTGGGGCTCTTAAGTTTCTGGCTGTGTCCCCCTCATCACAGACCCAGATCAGTGTTGGCTGAGCAGGATCCATGACAGTGATACAGCAGAGCTCCAGTGAAAAGCTTCCACCCAAGGCAGGAGTCAGCAGATGTACATGGAATAATACATAGGAATTGTGTGACCAGCTAACTTTTACCCAGTAATTATATGCATTTGTTCCAGCAGTATTTCAAAATAGAAACACTCCACAGAAGGCAAGAAGGACATCAGTGCAACACTGCTGTGCAAGAAGACCACTGTGGTCTGATTTCTCTCCTGACTGTTTAGTTAAAGCTATGACTTTGGCAGCTCAGTCTGTTTTTCTTTGTCTAGGAAAGAAATGAGAGACTCATAGGATTTGTCAAGGTGCATTTATCTCAGTAATGAGTCCTCTTAACACTCATTAAAACTGATTCTGTGCTATTCTCTCTCCTAAGGGTTCTCCAATCCCACTTTAGATTACATAGAGGAAGCAGTTTCCTTAGGCTCCTGCAGCTAGCTCAGATGATGCCATCACAGGAACATCAGTGAGAGCATGCTAGAGAAACAATGGACCAAAGCAATCATTTTTGAGAGCAAAAATTAAAACTCCTAAAGTTTGCCTGCCCAGAACATCTTGCACAAGAAATAGCTACAAAGACCCGGCTAGCATCATGGGTTTATTGCTAAATAACAACAACAACATTTTCCTTTCCAAGAAAGCCCATCAAGAAGGGAGTTTGTTTGTGCTTGCACATTCCCTGATGACAGAACTTTCTTCCTCAGATCACTGATTTCTTACAGCATCAGGAATTATTTTGAAAACCTGGCAGTGCTGGGAATTGGTCGAAGGAAGGTAGTTTTGAATTGCTCCCCAGATCCTGGTAAGTTATCAGCAGTGTGAGCTCTCTTCCAGGTCACCTGTTCACTTTCCTAAAACAATTTTGTGTAGTTAGCTTTCAAACTGTACTGGCTTCCAGCTACAACCAACACATCAGTATCTGTTAGAGGTATAGGAGCTTCCCCTGTGGTGAAGTGTGGAGCTCAGTGTTTTGGTTTCTTGGGGTTGTTGAGTGAAGTTTTGGAGCTGAGCTGAGCTGAGCTGAGCTGAGTTGAGCCAAGCTGAGCTGAGGTAGGTGTGTTGTTTTCCTCCTTGCCTGACACCGAATCCCAACCTTTTCTCTTGGAGCATCTAGCTGTTATGTCCTAGTCTGAAATGCAGGACTTTCTGCAGCTTGGAGGTTGTTAACCTTCAGAGACAACATAACAAGAGCCAACAAACAGACCATCAGGGCAGTGCCCATGATCCTTGAGTCCACTTCCTTGTAGTGTGTCAAAATATGTGTCTTAAAGTCAGCAAACTCCATAACGAAAGTGGATTTGGTGACCTTTAGGAAAAGGCAGCAAAGCATCCTGGTATTGATTTGGACTCCAAAAAGGTTCTCTTATCTCCAGCTTGCTAAATGATGCCCAAACTCATACATTTTTTTTTTAATAATTATCTAAAGGTTATGACTGTGTTAATTGTGTTAGCCTTCTAGGTAGTAATACGTCTGTGGTGCTTGGCTCTCAGACTGTGCCTCCTCTGGGAGTACATTCCCACAGCTCTTTCCAATGCTGCAGCTAGACAATATCATGCCCATTATCAGTGAAAAATAACAGATATAGAACCTGGACTTAGAGAGGAGCATTGTGATCACCTAGGTTGCCTTTCTTTGTAATAACAACAGTACAACTTCCATTTGAGTTATAACATCTCCTCCTAAATTTAAGTGTTTTAAAGGAATGGAGAAGCCAATGTAGCCTCACATAAGGCATTTCTGCCTTCATAGTTACAAATTTGACCATTTTTTCTTCCTAAACTATATTTGTCTAATTTTAGCTTCTGATAACAGTTGACTCTTCCAGTACAGGCATCTCTTAACCTTTTACAGGTAAATGGCTGGATATTCTTAAACTCACTACAGTACAAATAATAAATAATAAAGCAAGTATTATAAATTGGCACTGCTTTGATTTGCCTGAGACTTTATAAGGTCATGCACATTCTAAAGAGAAAATAAAAGAGAAGTCCATATTAAGCACAAACCTAAATAACCTAAATTCTCAAAGCATTTTTCATTACTATGTAAAGCAGTATCTGGAAATGAGGCCATTTATTTACATCTCAGATTTCATTTATCAGGTCTATCCTTTAGGCGTTGCTAGTTCTGATTCCTTTAAATTAAGGCTAACACTGGTCATTTTGCTTAATGTTAAAGAAGGACCAAAACTGATGGTCTGTCTGATTTGCAGACATTAAATAAGCTTGCATAAGGCAGACAGGGTTTTGTAGAAAGTGATAGACATACACCATACCAGGACACCTTTGACTCCCTAAACACACATCAGATTATAAATGCATTCTCATCCTTCAATAAAAACTCCGTATCCATAGCAAAGTCTCTCAAGTGTCCTACTACCACACCTCAACTGAGATTCAAGTCCACTGACACTGGTCTGCTTAGAACACAGGAATAGATTTGAACACATGCCTTTTCCTAAACGTCATTACATAGGAATGTTCTTGGTTTGTGTTTTGGTTTGTTTATTTCTTTTGGAAACAAATAGTTCAGAGCATTCAGTTTAGGAAAAACAATCCCATCCTGTAAAGTCAGTGAGCAAGTACTAGAGATTGATGCTGATGTTCACCCAGTGCTGGAATTCATTTTGCAGAGTTTGTTCCTTTTCTAATTGAAAAAGCTGTCTCTGCAACATTTAGCAACTAAAAATATCGAGTGTTGAAGCACAAGGAAGGGGAAAAAAAAAATAAAAAGCCAAGCACTTAGCAGCAGACATCTGCCAGCCTGAGTTCCAGACCTTACAGAAAGGACACTGACAAGTGGAGCATGGAGACATCCCTATCATCACATCTCCAGGACCAATGCATTCTGGAGTAGGGCATACATTTTTTCAACAAAGGAAAACAAGCAAAATCTTATAACCAGCAGTTAACTGTATAAATAAAGATTTGCTTAACATCGACATTAATTCTGCATCCAAATGGTAGGCAGCTAGATCAAAGACTACAGTTCTTAAATATGGTATATGTGGTAAAGAGGTTCAGGCTCAAAATTTGAATTCTGCCTCTGCCTCCTCCCTCCTGCTTTACTTCTTGTTTTATGGCAAAAATTGTGGGCAAAAAGGTCTGGGAATCAGGTTATCAATAGATCTTTGCAGAATAAGAAAAATCAGGTTCCAAATCTTCAGAAGTTATCCTTAAAAAAAGTTTAAGTTACAAAATGGAAGTAGTGATTATTTTTTCATGACAGCACTTGGTTTTGGAAGGGATCTTGTGTTGATTAATTTAATTGGTTAGTTTGGGGTGTTTGGTGTATGTTTGTGTAAATGGATCTGCTGAATGAAAGCTTAAGCATCAATATTTGTCACTGGGAAACAGTCTACCTGAATTAACACATGGACTTGAACACAAGTTTCATAAACTACAGGGCTAAGGATTTGTTAGATACTCTGAGCTCTTTTTTCCACCCATTAATGTTATGACAAATTAGGAAATCCATCCAATCTATTCCAGTGTAGGATTGCCAATAATTTCTGAAACTCAGTATTTCAACAAAACTAAATTCTTACCTTCTGGTGAAGTTGGTAGTTAAGAAACAAGTAAGTTTCTCATTTCCCTTGCTCAGAAAATTCAGTAACTTAGCATGAAAATTATATTTAAAGAATCTTAAAGGCTCAGCTGCTGCCAAAAATATTCCAGCATATTAAAGCAACAAAAATTGTGTTTGCCTCTGTCTGATCTTATTGTCCATTGTACTTGCAAACAGAGTAGAAATACTTCCTGCGTCCACAAAATTTTAATGCCATCCTAATTTTAACCATGTAATTACTGGGGATTAATCTAAACTGCTTGAGCTCTTCTTGTAGTGGGTGCAGAGAAAGACTGTACAGGGAACCACGCAGAGCATGTGAAGCAGTTGTCCAAGATTAATAATACAATTAATTAGAAGATGGTTCTTTGTTACCTATAAAAGTAGTCAAGACACTTAGCAAACATTTAAACATCCACATTTTACATGACTAAACTGAGGCCACAGAAATCCTACTCTTTGCATCTCAGTTTGCTCTTAGCAGCTTTTGTAAGCTGGCACCATATTTCGATGGGTTTCAAAGTGAGAAATGTAACTGTGACGCTTCACCAGTATCAACACCAAAGCACAAAATGCTGACTGCGAAGAAGACCTTGACAGCATTTCTGTAAACAGGCACTTGAATACATGGAGAAGCAAAGCAAATTGAAGTCTAAAAGGAGCTGTGATTTATCTCCTGACATTAACAATCTAAGACAGGATGACCCCAAAATAAATTTGTGATAGATAACAAACTCAGAGATTTATACACAAAAAAAGGCATCATTTCTTAACTGTAGGTAGAAATTGGAGCTGAGGACACTGCATCCAATGGAAAAGAAATATAGCTGAAACACACTGAAGTAATCATTCTACCCAGCCAAAGGGGATGGCCCTGCAATACCAGGCACACTTCAGGAAAATTTCAGTTCTGGGCAAATTTAGGAAACTGCTTTATCCCCATAGGACTTCACTGAGCATTTATGCCCATCCAAGCCACTGTTGTTGAGTTCAGGAATTTATAACATCATATTCGCCTTTGTGTCTGCTCTTGTCTTATGCAACTTCACCCAAAAATATCTCAGTGTCACCTCACACACAAAAATCCATCCCTGAAAAAACTCCTAAGAGGATTTAGAGGCAGAGAAGCCCAGGTAGCATCATTAAACACAATGATACAAAAGCACTACAGTGGAAAAGCCCCTTTCCAGCTCTGCTAACTCTGGCCAGGCTCCTTAGCCGAACTCAAATGATGCTACCTCTCATTATTGTAATTAATGATAGTAAGGCTTTCTTTCTTCTCAGACATCTGAATTTTGACCTAAATGTCCTCAACATTTTATTTCATTGTCCCCAGCAGCATCTTCTATCACAGAAGATCCTGTTTGGCCTCCAAAGCCCTGTATGGACCATTGATCTGATCCAGTGGGACTATGCTTTAAAATAGTCTTTATAGAGCAAGATAGCACCTGTCACAGAAATGCCCTGCCTTTCTACTACCAAAGCTGAATTCAGAGAAGGAATTCAGTCTAAATACACAGTGAAGAGCTCTGCTTTTACTCCAACCTCCTTAGAGAGATAATTTCCTACCATGCATATTAGCCACTGCTCATGACCCGCTGATAAGAAGGACTAGGAATGGTTGAGCAGAAGGACAATCATAATGAAAAAGATGGAGATTAGGAAACAAATCAGCATGGAAATCTGCATGCCTGGGACTTTGGCCACAAAAATAATATTTTCCCTTCATCCTCCCTGTCATTACTAATATTTTGTTTCTTTAAGTTTTTCCCTCCGTTATGCTCACTTAAATTAGGCACTAGCAGAAAGTTGATGCAAACTGAGCAACTCATAAATTGGCAAGGGTAGGGTCTGCACAGGGCTGGATCCATGGTTCTGTTTGCCTGGACCTGCTGCTGCTCCCAGCATGAGTTTCCAGCTGCAAACAAGCCAGAGCTGCTCCCGCTCCAGAGCTTGCTCCAAAGTTTTGCCGGGAGCATCATGGCTTGGCTCAGCGCTTGCTCCTCTGATCTACAGCCAGCACCATGACTAGCCTGAGGATCCAGGCTGGAAAAGAGCATAGGAGTTGTCACACCAGATCAATCTAACGGTCCATTGAGCCAGACCTTGGTTTCTGAAAACAGTTGTTAAGAGACACTTCAAAGGAACTGCTACAATGGAGCTGTCTGCCCACAAGGGAGGTTTTCCAATCCCAGGTAGTTGTGGGCTGGCTTGTGCCCTGCAGTGTGGAAGCTTAACATCCTCTCTAAGAGAGAAAATGTCCTTGAACCTCACCCAGGCTGGCCTGGGCTGCACAATTGCTTTGACTCCACGAGGTTCATCTCCAAATTGAGAGCACTCCCTTCAATCCAGCTGCAAATGTTCTCACCACACATGTAAACCTCAAACTTCTGTCTGCTGGGTAGAACAAATAAAGCATTACACACAATGGCAGATTACTGTCACTCTTGGCTTCTCTTTAGTTTTCTGATTTCTGATGGCCATGAGCTACACATTGGTGGTGAGCCCTGTTATACTCTTCTGTAGTTCTTTCCAACCTATTGTCAACAATGATAGCTTGAATTTCACAGGTTAATCTTGTGCCAGATAGAACAGATCCCTTACAGGCATTTGAAAATGTGCTGTCTTCACATTGCATCGCCTGTCCCTTGTTCTCTTGACTGTGAGAAAACAACTAATCCTAAGCTTCTACAAGAAATCACAATAAAGGCAAAAGACCTCAAACATCTCAAATCTCATCGAAGATTCAGGTCTCAGTTTTACCTCACTTTTGGGGATAAAAGTGAGTGAAAAGGAGTATTTTCTCCTCTATAGTGTATCTAATCCATGGCAGGGATGCCATCACAGACTTTGCTTCCGTTATTTTTCAGTGTGGCCATCAGACTCATCTCCTCAAGTTCATGACGCCATCCTAGCAAAGCCAATGTCGCTGCTGTTTCTGCAAATCAATGACACTGCCATTAAAATGTTATAAAAAATAGCGTCAAGAAAACTTCAGACTTGGCAGCATTGCCAGTGCTGTACAGAGCCCCAAAAGCTAACAATGGCCATGGCTTTGAAATACTGCTGATTCCTCCATTTCCCATTTCCCCCTGTCCCAGTGGTGTCATTTGAAAATACATTATAGCTGAAAGACTTTGGGATGTTTTAATTACATGTGACTAAAACTTGCTGTTGCTAGAATTAGTGCGCCTATGTTTACGATTTATAGGTCTCTGTTTCGACGCTACTGAGGTCATAAATAACATGAAATGGACCCTTTAGTATTAGAAAATTCAGCGCTCCTCTCTAAGCTTTGACGCATACACACTCCAAAACCCTCATGCAGCTTGTGGCAAGCATGGTATGAAATACAATACAATGGCTTGGGGTGGGGGCTAAGGAGCATGTTAATAAATAGTTTATCTGCAGAGACTGAACATTGAACCTTCAGGCAAGGACTTCTTGTTATTTCACTGGGGTGGGAAGACTTGCTGTGCTGTGGGTTGATGTGGATGCTTAATGGGTGACTATTTATGTAGGTCATGGACCCCTCTTACACCTGTGTCTCAGAGAAGTGTATTACAGGGATTTCCCATTTCAAATGTGCTAATGTTGATGCTATACTGGATGCGGATGTATGCATGTGGTATAGGGTCATGCCAGGTAATGGAGAACTAGATCCTGCGTTCTCTTCTTGACTGGAAATCCTCTGGCAAAAGGGCTTGGGGGGAAAAAAAAAAAAAAAAAGTAATGAAGGCTTATTCTTCAAATCACTGGAGTCTGGGGAGAATTCATATGATGAGTAGTCCAGTGTTGAAGTATTCATGTCATCCTCAAACTCAGCTGATCTATAGGGGCAGGAGGGAAAAAAAGTCTTACCTAGCTCAGGACACAGATACACGAGCTGTGTCTCAGGAGTGATTTTATCTGTGCAGACAGATGGTCTGGGATTATTGTTATGAAAACGCTTTAAGATCTTTCCATTACAGGGCACTAGAGAAGGACAAAGTTTTGTCACGAGAAGAGTTATACTGAGAAAGCACACCTTTGAAAATAATTATGTGAATTTTGCAGGTTTTGTCCTATTAAGGGAGATGATAAACAGTTTATATTCTGACTCTTGCTGTTCTCTCATTTGTTACCGAAATAATTTCTGCATGTGGAAGTCTTTATGCAGTTCCTGAGAAACTCACTTTAGCAGTTCAGTGTCTGGAATTCAAAATTTAAGTGGACATTTTTATCTTGACACACAGCTTTTCCCAAGCTATTGTTTCTGTTCAATAATAAGCATGATTTTTCAAATAAGGTGTAAGAACCTGAGTAATGAATCCAGCATTTTATTTCACTATTTTTAATATTTTCTATTATTTTATAGAATAATTGGTACATTTGCTCATTATAAAAAAAAAAGACTCCTATTAAAACAACAATAGACTAAAGACAAAAAGACTCATTAATGTTCTACTTGCAAGAGGGAATTATCATTTAGCTAGTAGGGCTGAACAGGTGACTGCAAAAGAACTGATTTTGGCACAAATTAATCTCGGAGCAGCCAAAGATTTGAAGCACAGGTCTAATTCAGACAGGGATGTCCAAGGAGATGCAGTCTCTTGTTGTACTGCTTTTATAGAAAATATGGACTTTTCAGGAAAATGCCAAACCCAAAAATGTTGCAGCCACAAAAAGCAAGATATAACAAGAGAGAGCTTTTTTGAGCTCTTCCCGTTTTCTTGGAAAGGCCAGGATATCTGGTTCACATATATCTTCCCCATCATTTTTTGCTCCCTTCATGGTGAAACTTGTATCAGGGCAGTATCTGGTGAAGCTGCAGTGTGAAATAGAAGACAACAGAGGAAAATAAGAGTATAAGGAAACAGTAAAAAATCTTGAAAGCATGTTCTAGTCTCAATGTTTCTGTGGTTCTGCATACAGTTTGAAAAGACCATCTTTTCTGCAGAAAGCAAGCATTATAACACAAATAATCACTGACAATGAAAGAAACACTAAAAATGTGTTACATAGCCCTCACATACATGTTTGAATCCTATTTGCAACACACTGTGTAACACTAAACATCCATTAGCATCATCCAGTAGTAAATCCTCCATGTAATGTACATAGAATCACAGAATCACAGAATGGTTTGGGTTGGAAAGGACCTTTAAAAGCCGTGTAGTCCAACTCCCCTGCAGTGAGCAGGGACATCTCCAACCAGATCAGGTTGCTCAGAACCCGGTCCAACCTGACCTGGAATATTTCCAAGGATGGGGTTTCTACCACCTCTCTGAGCAACCCGGCCTAGTGTCTCACCACCCTTATTGTGAAAAATCTCTTCCTTACATCTCATCCGAACCTCCTCTCTTTTAGTTTAAAATCATTATCCCTTGTCCTGTTGTAGTAGGCCCTGCTAAAAAGTCTGACCCCGTCTTTCTTCTAAGCCCTCTTTTAGTATTGAAAGGCTGCAATAAGGTCTCTCCAGAGCCTTCTCTTCTCCCAACAACCACAACTTCTTCAGCCTTTCTTCATAGGAGAAAGGTTCCATCCTCCTGATCATCCTTGTGGCCCTTCTCTGGACCCGCTCCAACAGATCCGTGTCTTTCCTGTACTGAGGACTCCAGAGCTGGACACAGCACTGCACGTAGGGTCTCACCAGAGAGGAGTAGTAGGACAGAATCACGTCCCTTGACATACTGGCCACACTTCTCTTGTTGCAGCCCAGGGTATGGTTGGCCAAGCATATTGACAGCTCATGTCCAGTTTTTCATCCACCTGTATCCCCAAGTCCTTCTCCTCTGGGCTAATCCCAATTCCTTCATCCCTCAGCCTGTATTGATATCAAGAATTGCCCTGACCCAGATGCAGGACATTGCACTTGGTCTTGTTGAACCTCCTAAGCTTCATATGGGCCCACTTCTTGAGCTTTTCCAACTTCCACTGGATGGCATCCTGTCATCCCTCAGGTGTGCCAACTACACCACTCATCTTGGTGTCATCTTAATTTTTACCAACCCTTGAAAACTTTAAACTACATCCCACAGCTTTTTCCTTGGTCCTAGTCAGTTTCTTTTTGATATTCCTGTGTGCAACATCCCTATTATCATGATTACAAACTCTGTCCAGAAGGGAGCTTTCAGAGTATCTATCTATTTGAGTAATTTTGTCATCTACAATCTAGTCCTACTGATAGCTTGTACCAGCTGTATTTATTTAAGATTTTCTTTTATAAACTCCTTAATAAAAACCCGTGGCAGTGTCAAAGAGTACTTTTGCACTGTAAAAAATGATCCCTGGTGGGATTATAACTTTTATTTTTAAACTGAAACCCATTGTCTAAGTCACAAATTTTTTTGTATGGAAATCTGTGTGGTTTTCATGATTACAGATGTTATTCTTGACCTTACTTTTTCCTTTCTTTTTAATCTTGAAATACTGTATTTAACAAAAAAATAAAATAAGAATAAGATCTTTTCAAGATTTCAAGAGAAATTTTCAGGAGTGTCTTTACATCTAGAGGTAATAGTTTACTGAGTATGTTAAAACACAAGCAAGAGGAAGAGAAAAGATAAACAAAAACTGGTCTTGGAGAAACTCAACAAGGTCACTGGAAACGGGGACTGAGTTCCCAGCTCAGCCACGTATCCCTTGTGTTACCTGAGATAATTCACTTAGCTGTTGGTCAGGGAAGCAGTTAAAAAAGTTGTACGTACATGCTCAGAGTCCAGAGACTCTAACAGAATTTAAACAAGTATTCACCCACTTCCTGAGATATAAGCTGTTTCCTGAATCAGGAAGTATCTTAGCTCCTTATCTCAACCAGGAATGTAATAACATTGCTTCCTCTTATGCTTTATTTACCTTATTTGTCTGCATTGCAAAGTCCTCTGCAAAGGCCATTTCTTAGATGCATTTGCACTATACCCAAAATACTGGGACCTGTATATTAAACACTTCCTGAAGAGGCATGGTAAAGAGAGAGATTTGAGGAGAAGAGAAAAATACTATGTTAGCATGAGCTATGCAGAGTGAGATTCTTGTTGAAATGGGAACAGGGATTTGGGGAACAGACAAGAAATCAAAGCAGGGTTAGGTGAAGGTAGCGTGCAGGAAGAAAAAGAAAGGAAGAAAAGAAGAAAGAAGAAAGAAAGGAAGGAAGGAAGGAAGGATTATGGATTCAGAATGAACAGATATACAGACACTCTTGTAAAACACAGCAGTGGGAGCTTTGAACAGCACCTATTTCAGGTTAAAGCAATAGACTATAGTGCTCTTTGTGCTCATGAATAAAAGTATACTGTCCTTGCTAGGACAAGGTAGCTTAATTAAGGCTTCAATTCATCAAAAAGTGCTTCCAGTCATGTCTTCCATGCTGCTCCTTATCCTCATTTCTAACATACCCCCTATCTTCATCACCCTTTACTTTCCATCTCCATCCCACCCACAAAAACTATTCTGCAGATTTGTGCTGGACCCTCAAACAGTGATCTTGACTAAGTCATAACCATCAAACTTACAACAGTTCAGCTCAGTCACAGCTGAAATAATGTCCTAGAGAAAACCCTGACAATAACACTAGAAGGCATCTGTGGGCGTGAGAAGGACACAATTCAGGGGAATCACAGAATCACAGAATCACAGAATATTAGGGATTGGAAGGGACCTCGAAAGATCATCTAGTCCAATCCCCCTGCCGGAGCAGGAACACCTAGATGAGTTCACACAGGAAGGCGTCCAGGCGGGTCTTGAATGTCTCCAGAGAAGGAGACTCCACACCCTCCCTGGGCAGCCTGTTCCAGTGCTCTGTCACCCTTACTGTAAAGAAGTTCTTTCTCAAATTTAAGCGGAACCTCCTGTGTTCCAGCTTACACCCATTGCCCCTTGTCCTATCATTGGTCATCACTGCAAAGAGCCTGGCCCCATCCTCCTGACACTCACCATTCAAATATTTATAAACATTAATCAGGTCCCCCCTCAGTCTCCTCTTCTCCAAGCTAAAGAGGCCCAGCTCCCTCAGCCTTTCCTCATAAGGGAGATGTTCCACTCCCTTAATCATTTTGGTGGCTCTTCGCTGGACTCTCTCAAGCAGCTCCCTGTCCTTCCACCTAATAAGAAGTGGAAGTGGCCTTCATAGGCAAATGTACAGTACAGCTGAGTTTATAGCTAGGAACATTAGTAGAGATATAGCACTTGGTAAAAATGTCCAATTTCTCAGCAATAGCAGTGTCATCCCACAAAGAAGAATCAAAACCTGGGCAAGATCTCAAGTTGAATTTTGCTGCTGTCAAGGTCATATGAAAGACACTAGTCAAGGCTCTGAAAGATTTCTAAATTTAAAACAGATCCCACTTACTGTGATAGGCAATTGAAACTGTTTATCCACTTTGAACAGATAGAGTTACCTAATCCTTCTATGATTAGAAGCTAGCAAAGTTAAGTTAATTCTGTTTCTGCAGGAGCTGCTGCCTTTGGTGGAAGCAGCTCATCTCCAGGAATGGCCTGCTGGTGTGATGGCGAAACAAATCGTTTTGTCCTTTTGAGCTAAGGAAAAAGAATTTACTATTGATTTTGGCTTAAGAGTGCTTTCTTTACAATTCTCATCATGGCTAGAGAGCTATTATTTTGGGCATTAGCCTGACATATCTCGCTGTGGAAGACCGTCTTGCAATACAGTGTTTTGCAGGAATTTACTGAGGGGTTCCTTAGGTCCCTCAATTTTTTGGTTTTCCAGCTGGGAAAAAAGGGCTGAGTATATGAAACAGGCTCTCTGCTGGCACAGAGTTTTAACAGGCTTGACAGCCTACAGATATTGATTATTTTGGGAGAAAGGTCAAGAGAACACAAGAGCCTTGCTGTTTTTCTACCTACTACTGGAGGTTTGGTTTATCATGAAAGACCACACAACTATTGTCTAAGCTCCTCTTTAAAACCAACAGCCTCGCAAGGCTTTCAGGCTGATTACAAAGGGTAACAGTTGTTTTCTAAAGCAGTCTGCAAGTTGAAAAGGACGGAGGCAGCAAGCCTGGCGAGACCCTGTAGATTGGCAAGGCTCCTACAATAGTACTGCAGCAAGCAGCACTGGGAGTATGATCAGAAATGCAGGCGGGGGAGGTGAGAAGGCAGCAGAGGAATTACAACATGATGCAGTGCACTGTGAAGATCAGCCTTGTAAAGACCAGGTTTTGAAAATGGTCCTTCCACTCAGATGGACCCACTGCACTTTGCAAAAAGGTGCTTGAGCAAGCAATGAATCTCCCTCCATCTCTTGTGACCATCTAAGCGGCACAAAGATTTGCTATTTTTTCTGTGTCAGTCTTCTGTATAACTGGAAAAAAAATCATTTAACTTGCCCTTTTTAGGTGAATGTAAAATAAAATGCTCCCCTTAAAGCCATTAGTTACACTAATTGAGTAGAAGATGTGGGAAAACCCTCTAGAGAAGAGGAGCTCTACACAAATACAGTGTTGAAGACCTTGAGAGCAGGTCTGAAAAGTGAAAGTAAAGCAACATTAAAAACTTTTTTTTTTTTTTTAAATAATAAGAGGTGGAAAGTAAAAAAAAAAATCCTGGATGTAGGTTTTAAAAAAAACCTAACTTGCTTGAGTAGTTCTCAATAAATTCCAAAAAGAAAATTATCTCAGGTTGAGGTTTCAAAATAAAATTATGTTTTCTTTTAAGATGTAGGGAATTTTTACTGCAAAAAGAAAAATGTCAGTTTAGGTTGTACTGTAACACAATATTTCATCTTGTTCTGAAATGATCACTCAAAACAATTTTCCCTTTTGAACTTCTCACCGGCACAGCTTTGTGTGCACACGTATGAATAGCGGACATTTTCTTGCCAAAAATTAGGTTTGACAAAACTGTATTTTTTGGCAGAAACTTTTTCTTCCTGGAATTTCAGTAAACCTGAACCTTAAGAAATAGATATGTTTAAACAGAAGGAAGAGTAGAAAACCCAGAGATTCTGGGCTAGACACCAGGTCAGCAGAGGTGCTGGGTCAGCTGGAGACAAGAGAAAAAAAAATCCATGAAAAGAGTCCTTGATTAATTGTGTGTCAACAAGTATCTTCAGCTATGGAGCTTGATCACGTGTGAATGTTTGAGTGTAGGAGGGTTGTGAATGAAGGATTGTTCTTGAAGGCACAATAAATTCATATTGTTGATGAATTTTTACCACGGGGTACATACAGGCATGGTTATAACCAAACTTCATAACAAAGATTGTTGTTTCTTTTCCCATGCCCACCTACAAGTGTTTTCCCACCTACCAAGACAAATACCATGGTAAAAAAAGTGCTGCCTTTGTCAAGAAAGTGGCAAGTGCTGCCCACGGGGTTACTCTGACCAGTGACTTCCACCTGCCGTTGAGAAAAGACTGCACTATCAAGCTGATAATGTCATATGCAGACTGGGTATTATTTATGTAACAGGGCTCATCATAGAATCCAACACAAAATCAAACAAAAGCCTCCTGTTCATTGCACAGTGCTCCAAATCAGGCATCCAGCCATGATCAATACTTGCTCAAGTTGACAGAGACACTACACTAGGCAGTGATTTATCAGCTGGTGGAGACACTTTAGCATCAGCACCATCAAACAGGAGGTGCTCATGCTGCCTTCTTCTAGGCTGGATGTCTTTGGTGTCCTGAGTAAGCTTCTGGGAGAATCTACTGCTTTTTCCTATCTACAAAATTTAACTTGGGATACAGGTGCTCAGCTTTACAGGTCTCAGATGTAAAAGTCACCCTAGCTGGTCACCCTACTCACTGGAAGCTCTCTAAGGGGCAATACCTCTAATCTTAATCCTGATGGTTCAAAACCTCTCTTTCACCATTGAGTACAGACTAAAATTAACCAAAGATGAATAGCTCAGATGGAGATATCTACCTTTTGGACTTCCAAGTTAGGCAATGCAAATTCCCTTAGGTTCCTTTAGGTACAGTGGTACCTGAAGAAGCTTAAGAAAATTTCTCACTATTAAGTTAATCAAAATCTGTAGACCAAATAGGGATAAAATACAGAAAGCAGGCTTAATGTGGTATTTTACAATACAACAGGCAAAGGAGAGATGATTTTGAAGAAGAATATCATAGGAGAGTTAGATACTATTCAGCAGTATGCAATGAGTCTCTGCCTCAGTTTCCCTGCTGCAAGCAACATCCTCCCCTCACCCAGTGTGACCATCTTACTCTCATAATTAAGTCAACAAAGAGTTCAAACAGGCTGAAGAGCCTTAGAAGTGTATGGGTTCTGTCCTGCCAGCTCAGCATGAAGGAAGTGTGAGATTGCATCAGCCTGAAACACCTCTTAGAAATATCCCATTCAGAGACAGAAATATTTGTGGAAAAATCTTGATTATCTTCTCTCCTGCTTTCGTTAGAACGTTTAATACCATCCCATTGACACTTGCTCATTGGAACATGGCCTGCTCCCCTGAACAAGAGCAAAGTATGGGGCTAGAAATGTCACAGTCAATGTTCCAAAATGCAAAGGAAGTAGAATCCTTCCTATCACATCACTAGATATTTGTGCACTTCTTACACAAATATGCACACACAGACCGATCCAGAGGCATGCTCAAAGCGTATCTCATCATCCTCTTATTTTGCTAAAGCCTTTCTTTATCTTCAATACATTATATGCTAAGGAGAGGTTAATTTTTCCTTTAATGAATGTGAGACTTTAATAATAGAATGAAACCCACTTCTCTGTTGGTACAAGAACACTCTTCCAATGCACAAACAAGGCTTAAAACCAGGACATATTAGATACAGGCTCCTTCCTGCACATGATTTTCAAATGCATCTTGCACCCAGTAATTCTTGCGTGGACAGGGCTTGCCTTATGCTCACCAGGTTTATAAAGCTGACCAGCTTTTGTTGTGGAAGTAAATAGGGATTTAGGAGCTTAATTTTCACCTCTCTTTCTCCTAATTGTAGTTCTGACACTTAAGCTATATAAATGTATTGTATTACCAAGCTATTTCATTCAGCTAGCAAAGTATCCATCTGTATATTCATCAGGATTAATCATGGAGACAGCCTACACAAACATAACATCTACATGACACAGAAAGCACCTTGCATTATCACAAGACTCCCTGTTAATAACACACAGCTTGTTTCTACAGAGGCTGACAGCTATCATCTAAACAGCACTGAAACGCCTGTGAAGGCACAGGTGAGGTTTGGCCATGATGTCTAGCTTATTGCTCAGGTCCTTGTTAATGGCAGGCATTAACCTTGGACTGTTGAAAGTTGCTAGTGAGTTACTTTCCAGAACTGGGCTGCAGCTTAAATAAACCTGTAGTAAGGTTTTTGTGTGTTTCAGGAAAGTAGTTTATGAGGTATGTACTCGTGAGACACACTGTTGTAGACAGACAACAGAGTAGTTTTCAACATGTGATCTCTAGGGTACACAAAAACTACACTTAAGGAGATGGAAAAAGAAGAGCTAACCAAGAAAAGAAAATCTGTTGTCAAAACAAAAAAAAAAAAAAAAAACAAAAAAAACCAAAAAAAACAGTAGGGTGGAAAAAGTTGAAGATCACTGGCAAATTGAGCAAAACAGACATGGGAAGCACCTGCATTGTGTCTTTAGGAACTATAGATAGGATTCCTGTTCATGCTCACAGACATACAAGTGTGTACAGCAATGCAATAACAGTGAATTAGACCCACCATAGCTTGATAGATATGCAAAGAAACATTCATTGTTTCAGGCTAACGCTGCACCAGCATATATGGCATTTTGTTCAAGTCTACCAGTTTGTCCAGGAGAAGCCCCAAAGAAGTCAGTTGTGCAAACCTCCTTTCAGCATAGAAAGTAAAATACATATTTTAATTTTTTTTTAAAAAAAAGCGGACTCACCTGACCAGAGTTCTCATGTTTGGGCTCTTATGCTCTGGGTCCTGGCAGTGTTCTGGTTCTCCAAGATTTATAACCCTATGGATCAAAGTCAGACTCTGAATTCAGCTGAGCTTTGGGGCAGGACACTAAGGTGGTAAGCATGGTTGGAAACGTGACTCTACATTTTAATGTCCAGGAATATGGGCCATGGTCAAGTTTTGCAACAGAGTGCAGAGTAGTCTATACAGATTGCTGGTAGGGGTTGCTTATTGGGCCCATGGACTTCTGAGTAATGGATCAAGGTGTTACATGATAGATTTTTACATTCTGTCCTGCTGATGTCAGAAATGTCTTTTATTATTATTTTTTAAGACTGCTAAAGCACTTGCTATGCTGCTTAGGAAGTTATTATTTACTTTGAGGTTGTAAGTGATGTCTTCTGCCAGTCATCTTGCATGAAACTGCATCTCCACCAAGAATCATAAGGATGTGTAAGTAAGAAGGGAGAAAATTGCACTGGAACTATATAAACACCTTTTTAAAAATTACATTGTTAAAAATAACAAAAAATACAGGACCAAATTCAGTTCTAGCAGTGTGTACATATCTCTGCTGATATGAATGAAATTGAGGCCATTAACACCAGAAGAACATGTGATCCATAACTATAAGTTCTGGTCACACCAGAACAGTTCCAGAAGGCAAATATTTTCCTTAGTAAAAGAGTATGTGGTGTCTGATTATACATCCAAATTCAAAACACAAGATTGTCTTATCCATTATATGCAAGTTTGCAAGTATTCAAACATATAAGTCACAAAAATGAGCACTATCCAACAAACAGGTACTCAATACTACTCAAAAACAACTCAACAGATTAATTTACAAAGATTGCATTTCTTCGTCACTTTCTTGACCTTTAAAGTAAAGCCTAATTCCAATTAGTTCAGTTATAAAGTCCATAACTCTTGTAGGTACTGCATTATGCAACACATTATCATTTTACAATGTTCTCCCTGATTTGCAGCACAAAACATGCACTCCTTATGGGAATTTGTTGGCAGGCATTTAGGGCAGCTGGAAGTGATCATGAAGTGCAATTAATGTCTGTGCATATCCACATCTGGAAAACAGTTCTTTGCAGATTTTAAAATAGCCCTAATGAAGAATGGAACCTTGTACTTCAATAGATGGAAAGGGTGAAGGGGTCTCAACGCCAAATTTGTTAGAGAGCTAGAATGAAAAGAACACACTGTACAGAAATAGAAAATAATTAACGGAAAATTAATTATTGTCAGAAACATTTGCAATCATTCTTCATGGAGAGAGAAAGATCATTCGTGGGGAGGGGTGAGGGGCAGCCCATCATTAAATAAAATATTTAACATTTGCATTTAAAGATTTAACAGTGATGATATTGGCTGAGTGAAGTATGTTAGGTGATATTGTCTTTAACGCAGACTCTCATGAAATCTTGTGGCCAGGGAGATATCGGTTGGTGCGAGAAAACCTAAGAGGTTTACTGAAAAAGGTCTAGGGGCAAAATGAAGGCAACCCAAGAAATACTAACGTTATCATTAAGAGGTTACAACAATGAGTTCCTTGTGATGGGACCTGTTACATGACATGTTGTGTCCAGCCCTTTCATTGCCTCAGAGAATCTCCTGAGTGTACACTCAAATAAACTTCACACTATGCATTACCACGTCTCTGTGATCTTGGCCATACTGACCACATTGCTAGTTGCTTTAGGATGATGGTCCCTTCATAATATGCTGCAGGTATCTCTAAATGAACATGCATCAGAAACCTCCCCTGGTCATGTCCTCATTATATGAGTTCCCTGTTCAGCCAGGCTGAGATCAATTAATTATTCTCACATGTGCCTCAACTTGAGCTCAAACCAGTGGATGCTGCTGCTCCTCAGAGCCTCCAAAAATTGGGCAAATTAAACATAAAGTAACCAAAGCAGAACACACAGTAATTTAAGACATGCTTCACCAACATTTAAAAGTATTCCAAAATCTCTTTAAAATTGATTTAGTTTTTAATCTTAGTTTATGGACCTGTGTAAAGTTTTCTTTTTTGCTTCTCCCTAGAAGAATTAATCTCTTTTTTCTGCCTTTTGTGGTCGATATTCAGGTTTTAATCCTTCCCCACACACACTTTGGCTTGAGGCATAAAGCTACAAATCTGACCACTCACAACCATTACAGATCTCAGAGCAGAGCACTCTTTCTCATGTGAGAAATCATTCCATAAGCCAAAATCTGCCATAAAATTTCTCTACATTCCTCCCTCCCCATGTTTAGTTATTGATGCTGCTAAATAGCTTCTGCTTTCTACCCTGCAGGTAGGTACAGCATTTTGTCCAGGTCTAATAAACTGGACATGCAATTTACAAAATTTATTTTGACTCCATCCAGTTGAAACAGTCTTTAACAAATGCACTTGGGCTCTTCAGACTCCCCCCTTTTTTCTCAGAAGAGCTGTCTAAATCACTTGAGTTTCACTGATTTCAACATAAGCTGGATCATGTCCTCTGTGAGCATTTCTATACTTAGATTATTAATTACTTTTAACAGACCTAAGTTAAACTACATTTGTAGTTAAAACAAATATAAACAGACCTCTAACAGATCATAATGACAAAGATTTTGCAACCATGCTAAGAGGTTTCCTTTTTTCCCTGAGGGAAGAAAACTAAAGCAACAAAAGCTTTGGGGGAGCAGTGGCGAAAAATTGAACGCTTGCAAAGCCAGAACAGCTCCAGTGGAAACAGTGAATTTCTGCTGTCTTGAACTAATTTTGCTACCTGTACAGGAGCAGACTGCCCAGGTCACCACTTAGGATGCTGTGTAGCTACTTTACAAGAGCACACCATTGCCAACACACTGCCCAGAGCAGGGACTGCCCCCAGATTTTCTCATCAGCTACAACATCCAGCTGGATTTTCTGTGCAGTGGGGCAAACAGAGAAAATACAAGCTGTTTCTCTGTCAGGTTGTGATTTAATTTATCACCCTAAGCCTGCAGGGTCAGCTCACCCCAGTGTTCCCGAGGCATTGGCAGGACATCACCTGTGAAGGTATAGATGGATGTCAGGAAGAATTTCTTTGCTGAAAGAGTTCTCAGGCACTGGATTGGGCTGCCCAGGGCAGTGGTGGAGTCCCCATCCCTGGAAGTGTTTAAAAGATGGGTAGGTTGAGTGCTTAGAGTTATGGCTTATTAGTGGATAGATACTGTTGGACTCAATGATCTCAAAGGTCTTCTCCAACCAAGTGATTCTATGATTCTATGATTTTATTCTATGAAGCAGAGAATGCTTTGTCAGCTCTGGGCAGTGGTGTTTCTGACGGAGCAGCTCTCTGAGATACTCTTTGTGCAGCCAGATTTCATCAGAACAAAGCCAGTGCTAATGCAAGGCTAGGCTCCTCTAACGATGTTTTATTATCAGTAAACACTGGGCTAAGCACAGCTGTATTAAGTGGATTTTTGATCCTTTAGTTGAGAAGGAACCATTGGGAGCATCTCCCTCCATTGACATCATAGCGAGTATGAGGTTTCACCCAGTAAATCCTGCAGCAAACCAATAATTTCTGGTAGAAGCTGAGGGATCTCAGGGAATGGTTTGAGGGATTTTCTTGCAATGCTCCTGAAGTCATCTATTCTCCTGGGAATGTCTGCCAAGGAATTACCCAGCTAGCTTCCCTGGGTATTGCATGCACAGGGCACCCTCACCCTCTCCACCAGATCCAGGGCACCCAGGATGGAGAACAACTAAAAACTCCATTCATGGTCTGCTTGTTGTTGGTAAAGTCTGCTCTCAGGTACATTATTATGATTTTTTTTTTTTTTGGACATAGAGTCAGCTGACAGATGTACAAATGAAAAGCATCTCCCTTGCTGCATTCACAATATAAAAAATATCAAAAATTATAAGTAGTGTTACCATCAATAGTGCCATGCTTGCATTTTCTCTGGAAGTAGCTTTACATTAGAAAATGAGTGTTTTAGTGAAGTCTAATTTGTAATTAACACTATCTTCTTTTCCACAGTGATTTTTTAAATTATATTTATACTAGAAAGACTGCCACCACAAAAAGGCAAATATTTTTGGCTAAAAGTGTCATGAAGGCCGCAGGGGTGAATTTTGCTGCCTGCAGTTTCATTCTCACCTTGAAGCTGGACTCACCAGCAAGACTACATCTCCCCCAACACTTCACTGTCTGAAATTTCCCAAATTTTCAATTCTCTTTCAATAAGAAAAGAAACCATGATGTATTATGGAAGGTTTAGCAGAAAACTCCAATTTCCCAGTGGCTCAATATTCAAAAGATTTTGAGGACTGAATTAATTTTAAAAGAGATGTTAGATGGAAAGTCACAATAAAACTGAATTCTTGCCTTTGCACCCCCACCCTGGAAAATTATACAGAAGGAAATTTCTGTCCAGAGTTAATTTCCCCACCTCTCAGATGGAAAGAAAAGCATAGGGAAAGTAGATGCATTTTCCAATAAATGCATACTGAGCCTGTGACAAGGTATAAACTCAACATCAACACATCATTCCTAGCACTACACAGATTTCTCTCTGCTGGAAGCAGGAGTACAATTACACATAGGCCTCCAGACAGCTGGCCTGCAGTAGGAATTTTTCAACACTTTGAATTTGAGATAGATGAGAAAAAGAAAAAGCATCTATGCCACAAACCTGGTGGGAGAAGTTTTGCCTACGGGAGATGATGAATATTCAAATCACAGCTTCTATAAAATATCATAGCACCTTAGTTAAATAGAGTTTGAAACAAAATCATTCCTCAACTGTTTTTGGTGTGGTTCACAATTCAAAGTGCTTCAGTTCAAAACAACAAAAATAAAAAGTACAATTTAATTTTTCCCTAATTAAAATACAATACTTGAGCAAATCATTATTTTTCTTTCTCAAATCCCTCTCTGTTCCAACACCAAAGTTCTATGCAATTTGCATTCTTTGTCTTGATCCTCCAAACAAGGATCTTCAGCCATATGCAGGTTAAAAGATTTGCCTAAGGGTATCCTTCATGCCATTAGTCCTAATTAAGTATCTCACACGTGCTCATACTGTCTCTCCTGTCCTGTGGCAGTGAGTCCCATAGTTTATCTTTGCACTGATAGAGAAAGACTTACACTAATGAATACAGCCTGACAAATGCTTAGGGAAAAAATAATTTATTGTATCAAATACTTTGCCTTCTTGTACAGAAGGTGTAAACACTAATAATTTGGCAGTCATGAAATTAATGATGACTGTAAATTATTGAGGTACTTCACTCCTTCTACTAAACGTCTCCTGAACAATAAATAAAAAGAAAATTTATCGAGATAAAGAAGACCTCATAAAAATAGTAAATGAAATTATGGGCCTCAGGGGAGTCTGGAACAGATATTTCAGTAGGTCCATGTGATAAGTAGTAGTTGATAAGAGAATTATTCCAAATCTTTCATGGTGATCCCCAGTGCACAGTGACCAGCATTTCTCATGAGTCACAGGAGCTGGGCTGGAAACACAGTGAAAATATACAAACATGGAATGGAAAGCACTGCGTATTATCCCCATTTTAGGTCCTGGGCAGGGATCTAGTGCAGTGTGTGAACAACTCAAGGGTAACAATCAAAAGCCCTGGGCACAACAAAAGCATAATAGATAAAAGCTGTCATGTAGGCAATAAGCTCCTCCTACTAACAAGGGTAATGCCCAGCACTTTGCATGTTCAAACGCACCTTGAAAAGTGTGAAAAGGGTCTGGTTTGGTACCCACATTTTGCAAATGGAGAAAATAAGATCCTGAAGCCCATTTTCATTTCAGAAACCTTCCAGTTGCTCAAACTCTTGTGCTGGGGCTGGCCTCTCCTAAGCCAAGAGCAACTGAAAGATCACCTCAGCCATAATTTACATCGTATTCTGACCAATTTGTCCTCCAGACAGTAATTCAGTGTTAGAGGGAAGGTGTGGATCCCAGCCATGACTGCTGCCAGCTTGGAAGTCTTTCACCCTTGTCACTGCATCTGTCCTTGAGGACCAAAAGCAGACTCTTGGGGAAGGAAACTTATTTTCCTGGAGCTCTGGAACTATTTTTTTTATTTTCATGAAGAGATGGGAGAGTGATGTCTAGGGACTTCAAATCTAGCCCCCCAAACACTGTGACACAGGAGTCTGGACAAATCTAAGACACTTTCCCCAAATGCAGCCCCTTCTTAATTCCACTTTCGAAGTTATTTGCTTACAGTATCTCTGTCTTCCTTCTCCCCACCTGCCACTCAATCAGAGCTAAATGTCAAATGTCTTTGCCATCAGCCATGCCAGGCATGCTATAAAAAGCAGCTGTCTTCCTGACAAACTGTGCTCTCTGAAAGTCCTGTCTTCAACTTTACTGAAATTTGCAGTCTTCCTTTAATTTTATTTTTACCACTCTCTCTCCCCTGTGGTTTGTTTGTCTCCCTGGGATCATTCTGAGGCAAGAGCATCCCAAAGGAGCACTCTCCCCTCCACAACACCCTGCAGGAGCAGAGACAGGTGGGAATACTTTAATCCCTGCGGATCCAGGATAAACCAAGCAGTACAATCATCCTGTGGTCTGCTTAAATCATCCTGAGAGGGAGATGCTGACAGGGGAACTCCTCAGTGACAAGTCCCATCACCACCATGCTCCATACACTTGAGGCATGGCCTAAGGCATGCTCACACCTTGCCTTTTTCCGTGGGCACTGACACCGTGAACAAGCAGCACAAGTCAGAGCAGGTTTGGAGTTGTTCATGGTGACTTTGGGGACCAAGTCTAAGGAAAGTTCAGTGGGGTTCGCCCAAGCACAGTCAGGTAACTCGGTACCTGCCATGCAGTCTTCTCCTGTATATGGGCATGTTTCTCATTTGATGTTGAGGTTGGTGGGCAGAAGAATCCTGGGGATGAAAGACTGTGAGCAACGAAAAGCTGTTGATTTTCTGACATAAAATTGCATATTCTGTACTGTTTTTCAGAGAAGCAGCATTGTGGAAATGTATAATGTCTGCCTATTTCCAAAATTACTCAGTTTAAAAAATGATTTTTTTTTTTTTTAGTAAAAGAGTGGTTTTTCTCCTTCCTTTCTGACTGTAAAAAGTTCCCAGCTGGCTACACCAAGGCCACTCAGCATTTCATTTCCCCCCACTGCAGAGGAGCATAGTCAGATCCCACCTTGTCCACCACCCCACCCAGTCACTGCCAATGCATGTGCTGCCCCAATTGCTGCTGTTTCTGGATTTAGCACCCTTCAAACAGCTTCTTGCTGAACTCTAAGGAGCTTGGGTAGGAAAGAAAAGCACTTTTTTTTCAGGTGGAGTTAGTTCAGAATCCCATGACCGTTCCTCCCTTCTCCTCCTGTGATCAACTGGTCCCATTTTCATCCCCACACAATCTTCACCAAAGAGTCTACCTGTGATGTCTCCTGCAAAACATCACTGTCAGTAACAGTGAATTATGCAGCAAACAGCATTTTACCCTCCCTTGTGAATCCATCCCATCCTGCTTGCTTTGAACTTACAGTTCAACTCTGAAAAGGGACTTTTCTGAGAAAATTACCATATTGACTACATGTTTATCTGATCCCTATGACATCCACTCTTCTCTGTCGCTGAGCAGGAAAGGTATTTTTAGCCCAGCTGTCAGCTCCACAAATAATCCTGAATTCAGACTGTTCCTCCTGTCTCACTCATTGCCACCAATAAAATTTTTGCAACCAAAGGCACACTCACAGTGTGAAGTGTTAGCCACGAGAGAGTCCAGCACTTATTCCCAGGGACACATCAGCTCTGCAGTGCTACCAAGCAAAAGACAGTAAACTTGCCTTTGTTTGCACACACAAAGATAGGACTGAAATAAAAAAAATCATGTATATATCCCACCAAGGAATTACTTTTAATTCTTCCTTTACAGAATCATAAAATCACAGACTGATTTGGGTGGGAAGGGACCTTTCAAGGTCATCTAGTCCAACCTCCCTGCAGTGAGCAGGGACATCTTCAACCAGATCAGGTTGCTCAGAGCCCTGTCCAACCTGACCTGGAATGTTTCCAGGGATGGAGCTTCTACCACCTCTCTGGGTAGCCTGGGCCAGTGTTCCAGCATCCACATTGTAAAAAAATTTCTTCCTTTTGTCTAGTGTGATACAGAATTAGCTCTGTCAAGTTTTACAACATTTACACACATAGAAAATTAACTGAGAGATCAGGGTGAAGGCAACTTAGAAATATTTGATGATGGACTTTATTTTAAATACTGCTGAGTAAAGTCCATAGTTGGGTGGCATGCTCTCAAAGGATTTCTTTCTGATATGGGATTTTAAATGTACCTGTGTAGTCAAGAAAAATTATTATATGCTTGGAGGTTTGTATACCAGACAGGTTTTACGGGTTGATTTCAGCTGCATCTTTGCCATGTGGCTTTCAGCTGCTTTCTCTTCTTCCCTATTAATTCCTACAGTCACTTGCAAAGACTTCACTGGGAAACTCAATTGACTCAGATAATAATCGTGTATACTGATGTGGATGTAAAATTAATCTCATTTAAAACCAAAACCTTGCCCAAAAGCTTGAGAAAGCACAGTTCAGCAAAGTCTGTAAGCAGATACTTAAATCCATCCCTATTAAAAACAACACATTAGTGTTTCCCTAAAGATTTTGCAGATTTGGGGCTCCTGATTGGTTTGTAAATGGCGAGTGTCTTTGATTTTAGTGTGCCAAAGGAGTTCAAAAGCAATTTAATTTTCATAATGAGAATCTTTCCGCCAACAAAAGACAAGTGGTTCTAAGTAGGATTTTTTGCTGTCTATTTAAATTAGATTAAATAAGATTATGGTATTATTAGCATTATTAGGGTTATTATTAGGAAATTACTATTCACAGCACTTTTATTGTCATTTTCTAAACTAAGGAAAGCAAATCTATTAAGATGATTGAACATCAATACATAAGCTCTTAACAATCCAATGGTATCAATGAGTTCATCTTTCAGATTCAGTTGCAAAAGTCATTGTTTGTTAGTTAATATCCAACTGTTCATTAGAAGAGATTCTCTGAGACTCAGCAGTTCTCTAATGATGATACACAGTTATTACATTTCAGTCAACCTATTCTTAGCACAACCATTGAATGGCATTTAGTTGTTGCTATTTTATTACTATAATTGGCATGTAATAATGATATCATGACCCAGACCACCACATCAGACTTTTATCTTGCCACACATTTTACACCACACCAATGAGACGGGGCTACTACTCAAATTAGGGTTTTTAAGTCCTTTATACATGCTGCATAAAGCAGAGCTGGTGGGTTTATTGCACTGCTCATTCCTCCAACTCAACGCTGAGTGTAAGTCCAGTAGGTCTCCAACAGCATAGTATACACCAGAATATCATAATATAGTATGCATGTAGTGCATATACATACTTTATATAGTATATAGAATATAGTAATATAGCTCTGCATGTGTTTGCTGTCTATGAACTGCTTGATGGGAAATCTTGAATTAGCAGTTTGATGGCAATGGTAGCTATTGTAGGAAAAGTCTGATGTGCAACCCTTTGATGTTAAGCATGCATTTAATCTTCAATAGGTTAAACTCTGAAAATACCATTTTACCTTCTTCTTGCCCCTTGACTCAATCTGTTCTCAAGCAGCACACCACAGGAGGTCATTTATTTTGGGGCAGGAATTGTCAGGGAAAGGAAAGACCTGAGCTGTTCTGACTTCATTTGGACAAATTGAATTTGGGGGTTGGTCTTTCATAATGTCTCAACATTTTCTGCTCACACTGAAAGCAGTGGCAGGACTTCAATGGACTTCAGTAGTCATGGAGCTGTTCAAAAATAATTGTATTTTCCAGGATATTTCCAGAAATAGCTGGAATCAGTTTTCAGTTATTTTAGACTTGGTATTCTCATAGAATTTTGCACTGATTAAAATTTTGCACCTTTGAAAAACTGTAAAAATTCAGATTTTGTGTCTGCATACATCCATTCCATATACTTACTCTTTCTCTTGCTACCCAGACAGTAACACATAGAGAAACTGTTATGGCAGTCTGGTTCCAGACATTCAGATATTCTAGCTTCGAATACATATCTCTGATATTCCATTTGGAACTAAGTGTGAGAAATCTCTTTTTGCAATGTAACAACCTCCAGACATTAAATCAATGTGAATACATCAGAGATCCTTAGAAATCCGGTGTCTATTCCTGCATAAAACTGGTCAGGTATCCTAATAAAACTCCAGCAAAGGTGATTTCCAGTTCAAGGAAGATGGTGATTTTGCACCTACCGCAAAGTTTAGGCTATTTAGATCCCATGTTCAAATTGCAGTTGTTGTACATCTTTAAACTGTGATACCACCTTTTTGTGGGCCAAAACCCCTGTCATCAGGTCAATTTTTGCTAGAATTTAGATGCATTCAGGTTGCATCTAAATGCATCAGATGCATTGGGGCTTCAGGTTGGCAAAGAGGCTCTTAGAAGGAGGATTTCAGTATACATTTAATATGGAGCACATGCTTCTGTGTTTTGCTGAACAGGAGTGGATATAAACACAAAGTTAAATTCTTTGATGAATGGGTCTTAGTTCTAAGTGAGAATGACTGCAGCTAGATAGGGCTGGTTTTGGACCTGAGAGAGAAAGAAGTGCATAACTTTGTTTCTTAAATCCTTTGAGCTGCTTCAGAACTATTTCTAGAGATTACTTTTCTCCCATTTATCCTGCAGGAGTGCTTACAGCGTGATGACTTAAACCATAAAGTACCCCCAGCTCAAACACTCCAGCCACAAACTGGTAGTTTCTATCCTGTCTTTGCAATCCTTTTATTGCCTGTTCTGTCTTTGCATAGAAATAAACAATCTCTCTTTTTTTTCTTTTTTTTTCTTTTTTTTAGATAAGTGAAATACCCATTTAATCTATGTGCATGATAGCTGATGATAGACAGGAAACATCTGTTCTTCACAAGAGAGATCATTGTGTGTTTGTGTGGGTGTTGCCATTTGCAAGCAGCCCCATTGTGTTATGCTCCCTGGGGTGGGCACCTTTGGGTGCACCTTTGGGACCAACTGGAGGGCCTTTGGGACCAGCTGGAGGGCAATCCTACTACTGAGTTGTTTCCAAAGGAAATACCCACAGCACCTGCAATTCAGAGCCAACAAGGTTAGCAGTATCCTCAGCTGTGTCTGGGTATTGTTGCCTTCCCACGTCCTTTTTGTCTACCCCATCTCCTCCTTCAGTTTAACCACTGGTCTGATTCAGACAAACAAGGTGGTCTGGGATCCTTCTTAAAACTTCACTGCCTCCTACGAATGGTACAAAGGAGGAACACTGCACTTCCAGCCCCAGTGCAGTCCTCCTACAAATTTGCCATTCCTCCAGCTGGTTGCAAGGTGAAACAATGTGTGATATTACAGTCTATGCATGGAAGATTTCTATGTGTCAGAAAAGCTCAACACTGAGAACTCATGAGAGTTCTCAACACATGAGAAAGCAATTAGGGAGACAAGAGAAGCCAAATGCCTCAATAAGAAAGATGAAAAACTGTGGGATCTTGCTAATTCCAGAGGCAACACCACTTACGTTACTACTTGATGCCAGTAGTTACAAAAATAGTAACTGTGCTCCTTAGCCCACAGTGATTCTCTCAAATTGGCTGAGAACAGCCACATTACTAGCAGCAAAATTGTTACATGTGTCTGGAATAAAAACCCTACAAGGAATGCTAGAGATATCACAAATAGGTCACTACTTACCCATGTACATCTCCCAGGAGACACTGGCATGTGTTTTGAGCTAGTTGTGTTGATAAGGATGAGACTACCTTGCTGGGACAATATTCTGGCAAACAGAAAAAGATCCAAACCATTGACTGCACAAGAGTGCAGTTGGCTCTAGGACTGATGTGGAAGCTGATACAATATCATCCCAGAGCAGTGATAAAGGTTTTCAATGGCTTTTCTGTCCCCCACTGGGAAGAAACCGTTGTCAGTGAGAAATGACCAAGGAAAATTTTGAATGCTGGGCACACAACTGCAGAATGAGGTGACACCTATGTAGGAACAGATTTATATAGTCAAAGATTCTGGATTCCCATCACTCTGCTGTCAGGCAAGCAAAGAACAATGCCAAGAATAGAGGATAACTGAGATTTGTGTCCAGGCTATGAAGTTGAATCCAATCCAAAATGCCCTACGGCTGTTTAACTAACTAGGAAAACTTAAACAATCCCACACAGTCAGTCTCAATCTTCTGCACTCATAATACCTCAACAGTTCCTCTTGCCATGATAAAGACTGTCAAGAAACAAATCTACAGTATCTGCAAGGAAGTTTTTGAGCCAGTCAGTAATCATTTGTATCCATGTCTTTAAGCTCAGCAAGAGTATGAGGTGGGAATATGCCGTTATATGCACATTCCAGCTGCAAAATATTAAAATCTTCCACAAACGTCATGACCTAACTCATTATTTTGGCAGCTACCACTCTCTCAGGGCTCATCTACTAATGTCAGATTCCTTACTTCATTTAAGAGACATGTTTTCAAACAAGTGTCACGTGCAATTTCCTCTGCACCTGAGATTTTTCTTCCAAGGATGAGTCAACTGCAGTAGCCTAGTGGGGTGGGAAACTGACCCCATGTGTACCTCTGCTGCAGTCATTTGCAAAAGCAGGACACATACTGGAGTGAAGAAAGATCTATGCCAGCAGCTGTGAGGAGAGCAGGACTGAGACCATTTGTAGAACTGGATATTGCCCTAAATCGTAGCATGTTTAGGGGCACTTTTATCCAGTGCTGGCTGACTTCTGATAATGCCTGTTAGTTAGTGGATATCATTTCTAATAAAAAATATTACAACCTGAAGAGCAAAACCAGAGGATGAGTGGTTTTCTTTTTCTTTTCTAAGAAGAAATTTAACTTTATCTTAGCAGAACGAGGACAACTGGGAAGACTATTGTCAAGTGAAGTGGTCATGTCTGTTGTACAGTCTTTTTTTATCCACCTTAATATTAAAAGATGATAGTCCAAGGTGGGCTACTGGGGTCATTCATCATAATTCACCCCTCCACAGTTTCACCTGGAGATGTCTAGCTGCTTCCTAGGTGTTAGGAGATTTCTATCAAAATATCCTTGGGTGGGCTAAGACAGTTAACTGTAAAACCCAAAACAAGAATGCCATTTTGTAAGTAAATTGAGAAAAATTTTATTTCAAAACAAAAACTAACAAAAAACCCCTTCTTACATATGCACAGCCTTGTTTGGGCTAATAAGTCCAGCTTAATGCATCTCCCAGTCAAAAGTTATATATATATATATTAATGCTATTGCATGTAGCAATTAGAAAACCCATGACATCCTGTTCTTTCTGCTCCTTCCCCCTTTCCAGCATTCTAAAGTCTTTGGCTCCTAAAAACACTCACCCTCATATCTCATTCCCTTTCATGTCAGCATCAGCCAAGTTGCCCTCTTCCTTACCTTCTTTAAGTGTTCAAAGGTAATTTTAAAGAACACCTCATTTAGCTTTCATTTTACTGAGATTCAGCCTGCCCATAAATCAGAGCTGAAGGGGAACTGGAGAGGGTCTCAGCTAATCAAAGCTCCAATCTCTGAAATGTTTAAATATAAATCAAAATAGTTGAAGGCTCTCCAAAGCTTCAATTTTCTTTGAAAGCCCTAGTTCTTATTTTTTCTGTGCTTAGCTCTCAATTTCATCTTCATCCCTTGAAGGTATTTTTCTAAGTATTTTTTAGTCGTTTTCTCCAAGACATTGAGCTGCCTGGTTCAAGAATTATATTAAATTTTGACCTGTGAGTGAGTTGCTATTGCTCCCAAGTAGAAGCGTTTTGTCCAAATTAAGGTTTTAGGGTTCAGCTCCTAAATTGAAGTTTACTAATGACTTTAAGGCTAAAAATGTTCCTAGAATCTATTGAAAACATGACTTTGATCATCCATTCCATATTGCAGTCAGTACTACATGCTCCATATGTCAGAAATGATAAAATGTTCTTGCCTCCCTTTTTTGCTTCAGAAGTCTGGAAGTCTGCTAAATTAATCTGCTTACCTGTCTTTACCACATCTTATAGTTCTGGAATGCAATATGGGTTAGGAAAGTTAAGAATATAAGCTTATTTCTCTCTCTTCCTCCCTCCTCTCCTTCCTGTATTAAAGTTATTGCAAGAAAGGAAAATATTACACATTGTAAAAGATATTTTTATCCTCGGGTTTAATCATTCAAGCATGTGAGTTTGCCTAAAGAGTTCTCATTGAAAAGCTGATCTTTTCATTCTTCCCAATACGTGGAGTATCAGCATGTCATATCAGTGCATTTCATTTAGTTACAATAACCAGCCTTTCAGAAACCTCCCTGGTAAGAAGTAAAAATGGGAAATATGCAGTGTGTGAATATTCAGGTGTTTGTCCGGGTGTGTGGTTCATGTTCATAAACATCAACATGCAAAAGAGTTTCTGTGCAAAAAAATACATCCAGTACCTATTAACAGATGATATACACATAGTTTGTATGCAATGTGTTGACAGCAGGTACACAAGATTATGCAAATCAGGATTTAAGAATATGTCTTGTAGCGTGCCAGAATGAGGCCTGCCCTATCTGAGATGGCTACTTTAGGAAGTGTCTCTTCAATGTTTGGGGAGACATTTTCAGATCTCCCTTCTAGATGCCTCAGTTAGGCCAGATAAACCTCAATAAAAATCATGAGACATGTGCATGGGTTGGTAGATGGGCAAAATTTTCCATATAATATGTGTTTTTGTTTACTTTCATCATGAAACAAATGTCTCTAGATTTAAACAGAATTTTGAAACAAGATTGGTTTCAATTGCCTCACATGATAATTTCTTCATGGAATGTTTTATCATTCAGAAAGCACACTTTCTACCAACAAAATATTTGACAAATCTTTAGCTGCATGTGAATAAGGCTTTCTCCAAACTCTGTTTTGCCCCTTTATACAATAAGCAGAGTAGAAATCCAAGACACTAGCAAACTGAATGGGTCAGTGCTCCCTGGAAGCAACCACTCCTATATAGAAAGGGAAAGGAAAAAAGAAAAAGAAAAAGAAAAAGAAAAAGAAAAAGAAAAAGAAAAAGAAAAAGAAAAAGAAAAAGAAAAAGAAAAAGAAAAAGAAAAAGAAAAAGAAAAAGAAAAAGAAAAAGAAAAAGAAAAAGAAAAAGAAAAAGAAAAAGAAAAAGAAAAAGAAAAAGAAAAAGAAAAAGAAAAAGAAAAAGAAAAAGAAAAAGAAAAAGAAAAAGAAAAAGAAAAAGAAAAAGAAAAAGAAAAAGAAAAAGAAAAAGAAAAAGAAAAAGAAAAAGAAAAAGAAAAAGAAAAAGAAAAAAAAGAAAAAGAAAAAGAAAAAGAAAAAGAAAAAGAAAAAGAAAAAGAAAAAGAAAAAGAAAAAAGAAAATGCTATTTCACTCCCATATCTCTAAATACCATTAAATAAAAAATATATTACCCTCAGGCTGACTGACAATCAACTTTACCATTAGAGATATTAATTACAAAGATCTCTTACAATATTTTGCCTGACCATATAGGTAGACCTCACTTCTCTCTTTCTAAAGAAGGCAAGTTCCAAAATGTATCATTTCCCAGTGGCTGTCTTCCATTTGGGAGCAGCCTACTAAAAAATAATGAAAAAAAATGTTTCCTAGTAATTGAAAGGTTCTAGTTCGCATTCCCTTGTCTTGCACGTTATGATCATCCAACACAAAATTGGGAAAAAATCAAAACAAAGAAGAATCAAATAATTTAGTGTATAATTTTTTATCTTTCTTTGATTCCCTTCTAAAGGAAAATCTCACTAATATTAAGCAACTTTTGCAAAGTGTTAACACTTGGAAAAAGCCACTTCCACAGGTGGGAAATCATTTCACTAAATTTTTCTGAATCAATTAAAATGCAAAGGAGAAAAAAAACGCACCTCTTAAAGAGTTCTAACCCAAAACCTGTCACAATGTATGTACACACACAATGTGTACATGAGCAACAAATTGTTATTTGAAAATACAGAATAAAACAGTTGTCCACATTTGTAAGAATCGGGTACACAGAAAACCAATATAAGATGAAGAACAATATACTAAAAATAAAAGAAGAGTTTAAAATCTCCAAGACTGTATCTAGTCTGGAAATAAAGACTGTATTCTTATGCACAAAAGAAATTAGTTTTGAGGATATCTATCATGTTAAAAGGGTGGAGAGGGGAAAAACTCAAGCTAATTTTGACATGAACTCAGTGGGATTCTGGCAGCATGACGTAACTCAGGACCTGCAGTAGTGGGGAACTGGTTTTAATGATTCAATTCTTACTGCTCTGGGTTTCCACAGGACTGCAGAAAGCCATGGCCACCCTACACAGAACCACCAGAGTGCCATTTGAAATCTCTTTGGAAAACTGAGTGAAAGGCAGCAAAAGTTGGGTCTTTTCCTTCAATAAGGAAAGGTCGTTTCCTTTCTTTCATGTCATGAGCCTGCTTGACAGCTAGCCATACTGCAGGTGTCACTTGCCAACATGCAAATGAATAAATAAATATTATTAATCAGTGACAGGTATCAAAACTGTAATTTTCTTAGGACTTTGTGGGACCTAGGTGAACCACAAATCAGGTATGGAGCTGCTGACAGACAGACAATACAGACCATTGTATTGCTCTCACACAAGGACCTGTGGCATGGGAATATATTAATTTTTAATATAAAATGTTATTCTTTATGGTCAGCTCTTTTCAGCACAATTGTTTATCAAGACTGACATCAACCAGATACACTGTCCATTGCTAAGTGGAGAGTGGGGGTAAGGGGGAAATCTTGTATTTATAAATGGCACAGTTTCTTAAACAACCACTACTTAGAACCAAGAGCAATTACAGTGCATTTAAATTAGTATTAAAGTATTTGTATTACCAGTTTGCAAATTCAGCATCTTGAGAACCCCAAATGGATTTTCGTGTAATTATTGTCATTAACTCAAAAGGAGTAAATGCTCAGCAGAGTCTGCTTTAAAAAAAAAGAAAAAAAAGAGTAAGTGCATAAAAGTATCATTAAATGGTACCTTCATGCTTAATTCCTCACGTGATCCTCTAAAATATACACCTCGTACCTGCAGAGTGCCTCAGTGACATAGCACAAGCTTTCTGTCTGCATAGCATTAGCATCAAGGAAGCTATATTTGGGGTCTTCTGCAAAATTCCTCTTAGGAAGGTGACATTGAGAAATTTTCTTTCCCTGCAGCCCTATTTATCTGGTTTTCTTGCTAACAGATCCATGCCTACTTTTTTTCTACAGGCACTATGCACTGAAAGCACCCCCTCATATTCTTACTCTCACAACTGTCAAAGTTTCCTTAACTGTTAGTCCCTTCCACTAGAAATCACTGGTGGAAGGGACTAACTAATTTCCATACCAAATTGCAATCAAAATTGCCCATATTTCTTCAGTTCCTGTTAGCTTTTAACATGCTGTGGAACAGGTGAGTTTTATCAGCTGGTCACTAGTAGACACTAGACATAGCTGGTAATCCTAGGCTGAAAAATAAAAAGATGCTGTCCTCTTTGGCAGTACAAGGAAAAGTTTATGGGTTTGACTCCATCATCAGCTCAGCGTGTGGCCTCAGCTAACTCTCCAACCCTCCATTTTCAATGGCAAAATGGGGATAGGAATACTTATTTTCACAAAATGTTCTCATCACCCTTCAGTGAAAGATGATACGAGAGTTCAAATCACTGACCAATTCCAATAATAGCATGTGGTGCCTTACAATAGAAAGCCTTCTACCTACCCCTTAAAAATAACATGAGACCATGAATGGCATAAGACTGTCCTTATGGTTAGCTGGGTTTTGGAACAAGGTGGGCTTTGGATAGCTCAATAGGAAGAAAGGACAGCAGTGTTTTTCAGAACACCAACAAACAGAAAAAGCAGTAAAATATACCAAAAAAAGATTCCATTAGCTTAACTTTAATAAGGATGCAATTGTAGGCTGGAAGGTCTGTCAGGAATCTTGTCTCTACACAACAAACCTCTGTCTCAAGGCAGATATTTAATAGTTACTAGTAACAACAAGCAATATGACATTCATCTCTTTTAGAGATTGCAAACATTTGCCAAAGATAGAATTAATTATTCTGCCCAGCTAACAATTACTTTAGCCAATGTTCTGAGCAAGAAACTGCTTTCACCAAGCTGTCTCAGATGCCTTCATTCATATTCTCAATACTCTCCTCGCTGCCACATGAGGATTATTTTCTCTTATGATTGCCACAAGCAGGTCTTTCTTCCACCCGGATGTAATAAGTGCTCTCAAACTGATGCATGACCTCAATTTCAGCTGCAGCAACAAGAGCAACTCCAAACGCAAAAATGTCAGTGTGTCGAGCAGGGCTTTGCTTTATAAACATTCCATTGTTAATGAAATTGGAAAAGTTCAGAGAAGGAATTTTCCATGAGTAATCATTCCTCACATAAACACTGCTTAAAAGTCCCTTTCCCCAAATTCGCTTTGACAGCTGCTTGGGAAATAATAATAATAAAAATAATAAAACCCCTCTTAGTCTTATTATTATATCAACAGAATGAACATCTGCAGGTTCAAGCACTGGAATTCAAATTTCTGGGTCATCATCCAAGATTATGTTTTCTGTTACTTTGTGGCTGGAATACACCCACCCATTCAAGGGACAAGACTCAGGATGATGGTCCACTTCTGGAGACCATGGTTTTTAGAAGGTGCCAAGGAAACTCTATTAGCAAAAGGGAAACTTTGTGGCACCTGTGTATTTCCCAGATCTTAAAAGTCTTTTCCTATCCTCACTGCTGTCCATAAGCTGATTCCACCTACTGGCTCTTATCTTAGAAATAGATTGCCATCTCTTGGAGAAAGGGGGCTGGATCTTCCTTATGTGTTTGTACGGCACCCTGTTAAATGGTGAAAGGATCTCCAGGGATTTCAGAAGTACAGATAATGAATCTGACAGGCTATAGAGAGCCTGTCAATCAACAACCCTGCTGTCAGGCTCCCATCACTCCACTGCCAGCTGCTGCCAGGGCTTCAGCAGAAGAGCAGAGGGGATTGCAAACAGCCCAGGGCCAGCTGGTAAAGTCAGGGCCAACTCTTGGCACAAGCAAAGGAGGCAGTCGCCCGGGGCAGGTTATTGCTGCAAGGGGGCTGGAGGAGAATGAAAGACAGAGACAAAAAATAGATAGGGCCCTGCAGAGTTTGCACCTTGGAAAATTTCAGTATAAAGTGGCAACTTCAAGCTGCAGTTCCTGCCTACATCTCCCATGCTTCCCAGAGATCTGCCCACAACTGATCCCAAGCTCTCACAGAATGACAGAATGGTGGGGGTTGGAAGGGACCTCAGGAGACCATCCAGTCCAACCCCTCTGCCAAAACAGGTTCACCCAGGGCAAGTTGCACAGGAAAGTGTCCAGGCAGGTTTTTAATATCTCCAGAGAAGGAGACTCCACATCCTCTCTGGGCAGCCTGTCCCAGGGCTCTGGCACCCTCACAGGAAAGAAGTTTTTTCTCATCTTCAGATGGACCTTCCTGTGTTCCAGCTCTCCTGGCCTGCCTATCTCCCTCACCTGTCAACAGTGACCTGTGACAAACCCTCATCGCTCTTTGGTGTTTGGAGCAGCTGGGGGATTGATGAAGGTGATCCTCTGATTTTAGGCTTGTAGCCTGAAGACCATTGAGGACATATAATAAGGCACTGGAGCTGTGGGTACCTACAGGTTTCCCTGCTGCCATGAGCTGTCCTGCTGAATTGTGTGTAAATTCAATCACAAACCAAAGAAAACAAAATGTGTGAAAAAAATGTTGGTGAGAGGTTGGTACAAGGTCTTAGCTTTTTGAGAGATAACATAGCAAGTGCAAAACGAACTACAGAATACAGAGAAACTCAAATAAATTTAAAAACCTCAGAATTTTAAGGAACAATGTAGGGGAGAAGTGGGTGTTGATGAGTGATAGTGTCCTACCATTCAGCATAGGGTCAGGCCTTTTTCTACAGATTGAGAATTCTCCATGTGCACAGACACCATGAGAAAAAGTGGGTGAAAAAGGCTGAGAAATAACACTGTGCACAGCTGTCCACATTAGAAAACCAGTGTGCTGTTTGAACCAGGCATGTTCAAACTGGATGTTAAAGGACTGTGAATTCTGGGGCGGGGGGGTGGGTGGGGGGAAGGTTTGTTTCCCTGAACTACAGTCATAACAAAAGTGCTTTCCAAGAGGTAAATGTTCCTATCGTGATCAGTGATCTTTAGGACTGCAATTACAAACCCCACTTAAAAATAAGTTTATACTGGTGGAGTCCTGTTAACACTGCCTTGTGCTAGCTCCTTTGATTTCAACATTATAAATATTTCCCTTGTCCCTGGTACCAGTCACAACAAGAACTGGTTAAGCTCTCCGAGAAAATCAAAAGATGGAGGAGTAGAGTTGGACTTTGCAATGTACCTAGGACACATGGATATTTGAGGTCCTCTTAGGAAGAGTGACCTGCTTAAGACCACAACAGTAGTGCTACTCACCACTTCTGAGTCTTGAATTAGTCTAGATAAGACAGAAAGAGAAAAACAAATCTCAGTAGGCTTCAATTAGCCTTTGTCTTGGGCTGATTTATTCAAAACCTTCTGGTGTTCCTCCAGGGAGAAAAGAGGGAGGACCTCTGAGAGGGAAAAAGAGCTGGCACCATTGGGCTTTCTTTCTTTCTTTAACATAAAGAAAACGGTTAACTGTTTTTTTGTTTGTTTTTTTTCTTTAAGATCTTATTTTTTAGTTTCACTTTGGCTAGATAGGTTGTGTCTAAGATGAAGAACTGTGTGATGACACACAGGCTACTAAAATGAGGATGAGTAAGATAAGAAAAAGCAGAGTAACAGAAAGGTGAACTCTTGCTAACAGTTTATTTAACATCAGTGCTTAAACTTTACTCTTCAGAAAACCTGTGTAAAAATTTGAATACTGACAATTGAATTGATTCACACGGTCTTTGTGAAACAGCTCAAAGATTCTTCAGTAAAAGTCTCAGCAAGAACAAGCAGCAAAATACTAGAAGTGAAAACACAAAAACTCTTTCAGTGAGCTTTTGTTCATCAAAAGGAAGCACAACACAAATTTAGAAAATTTGTAAGAGGAAGAGGGACAATTGTTGAAAATCCTTGGCAGGTAACATATAAACACTTCTTCTATAGGTCATAAATCAGACATAGGAGAGAAGCCAAGTTGCATCGCTTTATAAGGTAGAAAAGACTGTAAAGATTTCAATAAATAGCCATTTTCTGCATAAAAATCTGCCTGCGGAGAATAGTTCTCTCCTGACTTCCAAAGAAAACAAGGACCTACATGATCCAATTCATGTGTGTATTAGCTCAAGTCTTTGTGTCCCCCTGATAACTTCTGTACCTGTTTCAACAAAATTTGTTAGAACTGTACAGGTTTCATGAAAATTTACAGCTTGGGGCAAGACAGAGAGCTGACTTGTCACGCTGGCCAGAATAAGACAGGCTCCAGTTACCCTTTATCAGACACTGGAGAATCCACATTGAGGAGAGACATTATTCATATACAACTACAAGAAAAGCTTAAATTAGTAATCTTGTTTAACCAGAAAGTTCAAGCCTGAGACACACATCCAGGAGAAATATGGTTTCATTAATTCTGCTGCTCATGGAACTACTCGTTCCCACTAAAATCTTTTGTTGAAGATGTTAGCAGAGGTGACACTTCTTCCATTATCACTGTAGTTTTCAGTACTCATCAACTGCTGACACTGTCAATAGCAAAACAAGACTTTTAGAGATTTTTTAGGCTGATGACTCTTCTGGACCATGTATGCAAACAGACTCCTTACACAAGCATTTCATTATTTCACTGCATTGAAATAAGACTGGTGAGCATGTGGGGTCAGCTACAATTCAGAACTCTGGGTGCAGTCTGGGTGTCTTGCAGGAGCACAGGGAGAGCTATCAAGGTCTCTGGTTTTGTGCTGACTGAAAGATCGTTTACAAGCCCAAAAGAAAGGATCTACTTTCTGTTCACCACCTGGGGATTGACCCACCACACCATCAGGTCCTATGGTGGTTCCAATGGGTTGGTTACATCATGGTCCTCTGGGGCTGATCCCAGCTCTTTTACACCTACAGAATGTATGTTGCCCTGTACACAAGTCACCATATATATGTATGGACCACTCTTGCTGTTCAGCCCCACAGGATTTCAGGCTCCTGTATCTCTTTGTTTTAGGAAGATGTGACCAGAGCCATCTCCATTTTTCAGAACATTGCAGGCTAAAGTAGACAGGTTCTACTTTGCAATTGCAAGAGGACAAGATAACCCCACATTCTCCTAGTGAGCTCAGGCTCTTTTGGTGTGTGTGCTCCTTTCTGTCCACACAGAAAGTCTCCCAGCTGAGTGTGGTGGTTACTTCTCTCCAAGGCCAGACGCTTTCACTTATGCTCAAAAACTCACCTACTTTGCAGAGTAGACACAGTTTCTTGCGAGCTGTCTTTCAAAGTAGTTGCCCAGTTGCACAAAGGAAGCACAACCAACCATGCAGATGTGTTGGAGGACACTCTGGCAGCACATCAGAGTGTCCTCCAACACACTGCCAGAGTGTGTTGCCATGTCTTTGCAGCACTGTGCACACATCCAGGCTATAGTAAGCCACTAACTCCACCCTGTAGTTCAGACACCCCCAAGGATGAAATTCAGGATAAGGAATGAGTGCTACTCCAAATGACAATAAATTTAGTTCATTGCAGGATATACATGAAGATGGGGTGGTATAAGAGCTATACTCTAAGTAAAAAGTCGCCCAGAGCACCAGTGGTGGCTTGGCTGTCACCACATCCTCACTGCAATAGCTAGTTGTAACCGGGATTTTGCATACTCATAGCCTAAATTGCCAGTGCTCTGCAGCAGTGGTCTGCTGTGGGAGAGCAGCTCTGAGGAAAAGGACCTGGGAGTCCCGGTGGACAACAGACTGACAACGAGGCAACAACGTGCCCTCACAGTTAAGAAGGTCAATGACATCCTAGGATGCATTAAGAAGAGTGTGTTCAGCAGGTTGAAAGAGGTGATCCTCCCTCTCTACTCTGTGCTGGTGAGGCCTCACCTGGAGTATTGTGTCCAGTTCTGGGCTCCCCAGTTCAAGGAGAAGGAACTACTGGAGAGAGTGCAGCCCAAGACTACTAAAATTATTAGGGGACTGGAGCATCTGCCATATGAGGAAAGGTGGAGAGAGCTGGGTCTGTTTAACTTGGAGAAGAGGAGGCAGAGAGGGGATTTCGTCATTGCTTATGAATATCTAAAGGGCAGGTGTTAGGAGGATGGGGCCAGACTCTTCTCAGTGGTCCAGTGACAGAACAAGGGGCAATGGTCACAAATTGGAAAACAGGAAGTTCAACATAAACATAAGGAAATACTTCTTTCCTGTGAGGGTGCCAGAGCCCTGGGCCAGGCTGCCCAGAGAGGGTGTGGAGTCTCCATCTCTGGAGATGTTCAAAACCCACCTGGATGCTTTCCTGTGTGATCTGTTCTAGGTGACTGTGCTCTAGCAGGGGGATTGGACTAGATGATCTTCAGAGATTCCTTCCAACCCCTATAATTCTGTGATTCTATGATTCTGTAGAGCTTCTGCCTGGGACTCTTTATTAACATGGTTTAATCTCTGAAAGGTTAAACAGGCCACAGCCATCAGGGTTGTTCCTTTCACTGCTGACTCTGTGAATGTTCTAAAACACAGCCTTTCAGGAGAAAGGACTTTGCTTTGTGCAGTCAGACCCTGTGGGAGTTCGTATAGCCCCAAAGATCCCAGTTTGTGGGTAATAATGGTCCCACCTAGCTTATGGATATTTTGATAAAATATAAAAATACTCTGATTAGAGACTCTGAGTGCTAATGTGAATTGAATATAAATAGTATAATAATGTAACTCATCCCCCTACATTTCTTTCAAATAACAAAACATCAGTAAAATCAAGAAGACTCAACTTAAAATACAAATTCCAAGTCTTGCCTGGTTTTGAGCTAGTTGCTATGAGCTAAAAATCATGTTAAAAATTTCTTATAATTTGGAAATAAATTTCGTTTACCCTTGCACAGTGGCACCATGGAAATTTTGCTCAGATTTTCCAAGGTGATTCACTTTCTGGCTTCTAGCAAACATGGTTAATACCAGGTGCCAAAAATTTCTTCAAAAAGTATTTTGACTTAGAATGAAAGTTCCAGTCCCAACAGTAACTTTAATAATTGTTCATGCTACTGCATTTCTATTTTGGGTCTTTTTAAGAACCCTTCAGAAGAAATAGATCCTTTGGTGGATATCTTCAGTACATTTTTAAACTCTTAGGAGAAATGTCAATGATACAGTTTTGATTTTGAAGGTCATCTTGGGACTTGAACTTCACAGCTGTTGAAGATGTCCTGTTTTTTCTTATTCATTCCTTCCAACACTGCAGCACAGAAGCAATGCTTACAATATTTTAAATGTTTCTTTAACAATTTTTAATTGCTTTTTCTTAAAACAATTTGACCAGAGGTCCTGATTTTTTTGAATATACTAGCTATCTTCCTCCTGAAATTAATTTGTAAATTGGAAGTTCAAACACTGAGGCATATAAAAACATCTGATGTCCTTTGTGTCACTGGTAGGTCTGAAGGGCAAAGTCTACTACCTCTGGTGACAAAGCAGAGACAACCAAAGGAGGTGAATTCTGATCTGCAGCTAAATACAAACTCATTCCCTCTAAAGAGAGGAGCAGTTTTGTCATTTCACTTCCCAGTAAGTACTAGAGCTCTACAGAGCTCTGTGGGCTCTCTTTGAGGATTCCATGCCATGTGCACTTGGCTTATTAATTAAAACATATTCTTTACTGTTTTCAATACATTAAATTGAATGTGTCTAATGAATATCCAGCTGCACTTTTCCTTCTTTATACATAATAATTTAGAATCATAAATTGTACTCGTTCCAACCCAGGAACATTTTGCCCATTATATGGCTGCTGGTGATAATGTATCAGACAGCAATAATGATGCTTGATTTTCATAAGCTGCAGTAAATGGGAAGTGCTCAGAGCTACAGGTTTTGATTAGCAGACTAAGCAAACCATGACATGAGAATACTTATTTACATGGAATACTAAGTCTTCTTTCACAGAGTGATTTATTTAGCCAGAGTGACAGTTTAAGTGTACCCGACCTGCCTTGACTGAGATCTAGATCATCTCAAGGTGGACATCTCTGACACACAAAGCGCTTGAATTATTGTCCAGTCTAAGCTAGATATGAAAAACTGTAAGTTAAAATTCACTCTGTAAGTGATTGACCAAAAGAAAGCAGTCTTTTTTTAATGCTGTATGTGTAGAAGTTGAATCAAATGCAGAATATACTGTGGAGAGTCTTATAGACAGAGAAAAGATATTTTGTCTTAGATTAAAATTTATGTGTCTTCCATTCCTTTTCTAGCACCCCTTCACCTTTCTCCACAGCAGCTGTGTATCCTTCATGCCCCCTTCTTCACTATACAGCTACCCTTGCCATTTCACAAGCACAATCCTTTTCTGATATACCAAAGAAAGCAAACAAACCCATATATACATTCTTTTGTGTGCTCTGCGTTGTTCCTTCAGCTCCACCTATTGACGTCCTAAAAAATGAGTGCTTTGGGGCAGCAAGACTCTTTAAATCTGTCTTGAGCATATTGCTCAGCCTTGTACATGCACACAGGTGACACATTCCCCTGACAAGGCTGTAGTTTAGCAGGTTGAGGGACATGACTAGCCTCTGTGGTTTCAGAAAAAAGCTGTATTCTATCAGGTTTAAATGGAAATTCTTCTTCAAATTGTGGCAGAAACCTGTGCTCTAGCTAAGAAAAGTTGACTACAAGCCAACCCAAAGGAATAATGAGCATCATTACCATCATTACCATCATGGCCTAGTTTCAAGTCTGACAAAAAAGGCTACCAAGTCAATGGAGGCAATCAGAACAAACTATAGAGAACTGAAGAAATCGAGAGGAAAGAGAAACTAGCTGGTTATTTATGTGGTTGGTGCACAACACTCCTTATTGACTAGACTAGGTTAAGTGAATGAAGATTTCAAAGACAACCTGACACTGTGAGCCATGAAAGAAGGATGGTAACAAGCAAGCTAGTAAAGCTAGGTAGTCTGGGAGATGAGTAATGGACTCAATTTGATTCTCTCCCCAGCATTTGGTGTTATATTTTTCCTCTCTCTCCATTGTGGAGGCCTTTGTGGGCCAAGGGACACTAATTACAAATTAGTAAAATGTTAAATTGTGAAGCTCTTTTTTGTCACCCTTGCAAAGCTCTAAGTGGAGGGAAAGGCCAAGCCAGATAGTGAGGGAGCTGCTGGTATGCATCCAACCTGACGGAAGGTCCTCTTCACCTGAGCCTCATGCAAAGTGTAACCATGCTTCAGTGCTCTTTCCCTGGGAAGAATATATTCACCACAGCATAGCTGGTAGGTCCCATAGATCTTTTTCCTCTGATACCTCCATGTATGTCTCTTCCTGGAAGCCAGAATTTCTCTTTCTGGAAGAGTTAGTCCAGAACCTGAGATGAACAGAAGAACAGCTTCATGCAGAGCAGGGAGCACTGGACCAGGCCACATGAAATCTGAGCTCTCATTTGGCTCAAACTCACTACTGGTGTTTGACCTCAGCTGAAAAAACACTTTCTTTCTTCATGTCTGCCCTGACATCTTTCACATGTAGCTTTTCTAAGCCTCCATTTAAGGGGATTTGTCAGATAATCCCCATCTTACCTGAGACTTCACTCACCCAAATAATTGATAGCAAATAAAGACACAAGGGAGAGAGGTTCAGCTCCCAGCTGTGTTACATCACACTAGTCCATGCTGGGGAAGTCATCTATGGCTCAGCAGTCAGCATGAGATAGGGTGGCAATGGGGACATCAGAGAGTTGCTCTGAAACACTGAAATAATTCATGTTTTTAAATAACTTCTTGATTCCTGCTTGGAAGGAATTTGTGAAGTGTTAAGTATCATTATGAAACAAAGACTAGGAAGATTTTGCCCAGTGATGCATTTGTTTTAAGGTTGGTTTGGTAAGTGGTCCAGCCTACTGGATGTGCCTTTATAAGTGTTACTGGAGATGACACTGAGTGCTCATTGCATTCATAGACTCACTCACAACTCTGCACATCTCCAGGCACTATCTGAACCCTCCTAGTCCACAGATTGATGTTGGTAGCCACAGAAAAATGGGTATTTCCATCACCTCTGGTAGAAATATCTTGACAACAACTTATCCATATCTTGGCACTTCTGGTTCCAGAAACTAGAGACCAAAGCAGAGAGGGAAAGTAAAGGGATTTTTTTTCTATGAAAGGTTTGGTTAGAGACATCCAACACAGTCAGAGACTGAGCAACATATGCATCATGGGAAATGATGAGCAACATTATAGATTTTATTTTCTCTCCTATGTAGCTGAAGTTTATAAAGCAACTTGGCAAATCCTTCTGGAGATAGTCTGTCACCTGGAAGGTTTATAGCTTTGTTTCTGCTCTGCAGTACCAAAAGAGGAAAAGGAGGTGGCCAAATTCATCTCCATGAAACTCCTCTGGGTTGAGGGGAGTTAGTGCAGGGAACGAACCTGGCTTGCAGTTTGCTGTGTCTGATATGATATGTGTGGTCTGATAGTTTGTGATGCAGCTCAAGGCTTTGCAGTAACATAGACAAAAATTGCACATAGGCATCCCAGGAATGAGGGGCAGAGCTGAGACAAAAAATCTTGTGGAGGAAACACAGGAGAACTGGATTTGCAGCTCCTCCTGCTGTTACGAGTATTGACTGCTATTCCTATGAGGGCTTGACATCTCCTGGGAGTAGATATCATCCCACACACCACAGTCTTTCTCCAGCAGCAGTGTCAGCTGCCAGAAAGTCTGGCAAAAGCTAAATAGATAGGGACCAATGTCACACTGCCATGTGAATGCTTCTGTCATGCCCACAGAGCTTGCTTTTTCCAGCCATCTATTTGCTTTATATCTGGCCCTGCAGTGCCTGCAGCTTGAAACTGTTATGTCTCTGCTCACCGCTTCCCTGCTTCAAATCGCTCCGTCAGCACGTAGCTGCAGGAGACACATTTTATGTCGAGCCGCTGCAGTCAGTAAGGGAGACACGTCCACACCCTGGGCTCTTGGATGGAGACTTTTGCTCATCCTTGCAGTAGTTTTTTTTGGATCTAGCATAAAAGCAGTTCCAACCAAAAGGCTTCTTTGAGTGGGAGAAGACGCAGGAGATGCTCAGATTGCTGGAGGGAGCGTAGGCTGAGGACACATCTTCTGTCTAAGAGAGATAGCCCAGGAGAAAGCAGCATTCCCGCACGTCTGTGTGGAAAGCCTGCCAAGGAAACTCTTAGATACCTGAAGTAAAACCACCAGATAAGGTTTGTCATTTTAAATAGGTAGGGCACTCTGCAAGGAAAAACCATGCAGCCTGCACGGTTGGTTGAAGTCCAAAACCACATTGGCTCTTTATACATGAGTCATGAGTCTGTGGACTTGTTCCATGGCCCCACACCATTTCTGTATTGCTTCACACACATTTAGGAAACCAGTGCATAATCCTTACAGCTGTACATTTGCACTGTAAATTTACCAGCTGGTTCATTACCCCCTCCTTCCACACACACATACTTGAATTTAAACACAGTCTATGCCAAGGCTGCAAAACTAATTCACAAACAGTGACTAAAATTGACATACAAAATCTTATCTTCTACCCTCGACTTTCTGCAGTGTGATAGACGACTGCCCCTTGGGTCACGGACAACAAAGGGCAGAAATGGTTTAGATTTTCATGTAGGACTGAGCTGTGATGGGTTTTTTTGAGAGAGTAACACAGGACATATTCCAGGAATCTGCTATCAGAAAGAAATTAAAAACAACCAGTCATCTCACTAACTGGCAATCCTTATTACTCCCCTTCCCCCATCATCCCCAAGTTATTATCTGTTTACCACAATTTTTAATATAACAAAGAAAATAGAATAAAATCAATAGTTCTTTTTACAGCTAGGAAGACAAAAATGTTCAACTCCCCAGTGGGAAAAATGGTTCTTTCTTTCTTCCTTTCTTTCTTTCTAATTTTAAACTTCACTTAAGGTTCAGTGATTGAACAAAAGCAGACAAAAAATATTGCCGTTATCTGACGTACAGAAGTGTAACACGAAGTCTGCTCATTATGGATAATATTTATGGCAGATCATAACATTAAATTACAACTCAGCCGCCTCAGCCAGAAATTTGTAACACCACACATGTGCTTCTAATTAAGGGCTTTTGAAGTTGCCCTGGATATTTATTTTCAAGGGATTTAGTGCACAGAACGATTAAAGTTTGCTCTTGTTAGGAGTTCTGCAATCTAAAAAAAAAAAAAAAAAAAAGGTTGCAAAGGGACCTCAAACTAATATATACATTCATTTTTGCATGAGTGTATATGTGTGTGTCTGTTTATATATATCTCTAAAAAAATAAAAATGTGTGTGTTAACATAGATAAAATTATATATTAAAAAGAGGGAGACAAAGGGCCCTTTGTTTCAAACGTGGTCCAAGTCCAAAATTTGTGACCGTAATTTTGTTTATAGGAAATCCTTTATAATGCTAGTTTAGTGTTTCCATATGGAATTCTCATAGGACTCTTTTTTTTCCCCCTCCCTTTTTTATTTGGATAAGGCAAGAGAAAAGTGAATGTACATTCCAAAGATGCATAGTCATTCCGGATCAAATTCAATGGATTCTGGCAAGAGTTGAAAAACACAGATGCAGTGTTTTAGGTCTCCTGCTGTGCAGCCTCCAGCCGTGAGTGTCTGGTTGAAGCACTTTGTAAAATCATGAAAACCCTATTAAATTCATGAAATATGATATACTGCATTTTCAAGCTAACTTTCCATTGAACTGTCCATGAAGATGGAATTTGCCTGGTTTGCTTATACAGTGAGTGTGCACACACAAACACTCTCACCCTGTGTGCTTACCAATAGATGCAGAACCAAGAGAGTTCAGAGGGGTCTTTTCCCTCCACTTCTAAACCTGAATCTTCCTCTCCAAACAAGTAGAATCTGAATCAAAGCTCAGGAGACAGTTCCCATCAAACTTGCTCTACCTTTCACACTGCCCATCTCACCCAATGACCTCCATACAATTAAAGTGCTGGTGTTCAGGTGAAGGGAAGCTAGCCTTTGACACCATTGCCCTTCTTACAACTTAAAACAAAATTCCTTGCTAGAAGACTACCCAATTGAAAGCAGTCTGATGTTCTTACTTCATTTCCTATTGGGTTTCACATAATAAAACCATCATATGTTTAGGCTTGGGTTTCTTTTCTCCTTTTCTAAATGAAAAAGTGAGAGCAGTCCCCTGAGGAGAATAATTTTGCTGTTAAAATTGTCCTTGAGACATAGGCAATTGCAGTCCTTTGCATTCCTGTCAGGATGAGAAAGGTATGTATTTCAGTAAAACTAGTCTGCCCTTGCTTATTTATGTCTAGGCACCCACTTGGTTGAAAGTCATAATAAGTTTAATAAAATGTGCATGGTCCTGTGCGTGTACATGCACAACTACATGAGGGGTTTTTTACCTCCACGTAAGGCAGATGGAGCTCTCCCATAAAATATGTTGTTCTTCCAACTGTATCTTTTACTCAAGGATCTGTAGGTACTTGGGAAACACTGAAATTCATAAATGTTTGGGCCAGAAGGGACATTTCAGCATTCAGCCCATGTAATACAGATTGTAAATTTAATCCTGTAGCTGCTGTATTAAGCATAGTAATGTTGATTTCCAGTTTTGAGACAAAGACTTCAAGAGAACAGGAATCCTCTGCTTTCCCTGGTAGTTTGCTCCAACAGCTAATCAACCCTTCTGTTAAAAACATTAGCAGCTATAAATAACACATGAGGTTTAAGATAATATTGCTAGCAGGAGGATTTAAATTGGATAACTGTGATTAAGACTGTCCACAGAAGTCTTAATTCCAATATTTTTGAGCAAAAATTACGATAATATGCTTCCTTTTCTCTCCATGAACTCTCACAAGTTCCGCTCCACCACATCCACAAATGCTATTTAAGATTTTGTGTAGAAAAGCGTGACAGAGACACTGAAATATCTCTTCATACCTTTGGTACAATCTTTCCCATTTCTGTTTGGTAAGTTTTCTATCAGTGAAGGGTTGATGCTTATTAAGTAGGTTCACTTCTTTTGATGAAAGATATTATTCCAAGCACTAAAACAATTCAAAATGGGAAGTTGTTTTGCAAGAGAAATATCCAGAATTTTGCCCACTTACTTAAAAATCCCAGATCCCCTTGGACTGGAAATAAAGGCTTAAATTTCAGGACCACAGTGCATGTTTGACACATTCGCTGGCCTTAGATATGCCAAAACAGAGACAATAGGCTGTCTGCTATTTCCCATTCAAAATAAGTAGGGCAAAGGAATGCTACAAGTCCCTTGAGTACTCACTTTTTTTTTTTTAATATGGTTTTGAACTTGAGTGTGTTGCAACATTGGTGTTTGTATAATGGTTAGATGTAAATTTTCTTTGGTTTTGATCAGATGAATTACCTTCTGGAGCTGCCTGTGTATCTCCATTGACTAAAAGGGAGGTCTCGTGTCTGTCATTCAGACCTCCATGCTTTTTTAGACATTTTTGGGGGGTAAGAATTCCATTTTTCCTTAGAGAAAACACATTGAAATGAAAACAATTGCTGAAGTGTTACTACAGCTGTGATTGTCTAAGAACATAAACAAAAATGGAGATAGCAGAGATAAGACCTTCTTTTTTGTTAATTAGAGGTTACAGGGCCTGTATCATGTGCCACCAATATCAAGGAGACAGCTAAGTTACTTTACATGTCCTTAAATGTTAGTGGTATTATGATTCATAATACAATACTCTATGGTCTTCCAATTTTCTTTAAATCACTGAATCATACATTTGCAGATACTAAAGGAACATTAATTAATGAGGTTTATGCTAACAGACATCTTGAGAGGATTAATGTGCAAAAATTAGATAACTAAGTACATGCTATTTAGGCTTAAAGTGCAACTCCTGCTGTGTTGTGTGAAAATTTTATGCAGAAAAGCACCTGTATTCTCCATAGTGCAACAAAATAATAGGGGACTTATTAAGCTTTACTAATTCTGTATATAAAGCAGTAGCTACATAAAGTGTGTATTTACTGCTCTCTGCATTCCAGCAGGGCAGGCTGTTCAAAGGAAACAAACAAAAATGGTCTAGGAGTTATTTTACTGGATATCCAGTGAGCAAGCCAAGAGAAAAGAAAATTTGGGATACCCTTGGCTTCATCTTTATCAACCCACTCCCACCCTGGCCCTTGCTGGTTACAGCCATCAAAACAGGGTGCATGACCCTTTTGACAGAGACACATCAGTGGACACATCCTTTGCAGGGTTCTCTTTGGTGACAGGGAGCAACATGCATGCATTTGTGTCCCTGTCCTTCCAAAGCCTCCTGAGACAGGAGGTAACATGAACTGGAGGTAACGTCAGACTCCTTAGGGCACTTGTTATCACTCTTGACCAAGATGTCACATCCTGCCATGCAGCACAAGCACTCCCAAATTGCCCAGCCTCAGACCAGGGTCCCATGAGCATGGATTTACAGATTGCTTCCAGAGATGCCATCAAGGTGAGGAACACAATCCATAGACCTTGCAAAGGTCTCCAACTTTATTGATTTTTACTTACACAGCAGAATAAGCAGAAAGCCCAGGTAGAAGGATGGCATTACACACTTCTGTGCCTCATCTCTGTCCCTGTTTCTGCATGATTTGAACTTGGATCAAAGTCTTTCTGTGAAAACAGGATCCTACTTACCTCTGAAAAGATAATATCTTGTTTCTTCTTCAAATCTTTGAAATGGCTGATGATATATTTCCCATGCATGGTCTCATCCTTTCTGTTTGGTTACCCTCTGTTTAGGCCCACCAGATGATCACATTTCTCCTTCATTCCCATCAATCCAGAACAATTTTTGTCGAGAAGAGCCTATACTTTACTGGTATTTCCAAGTAAACAAAAGTTCATTAAGATTTAACAGGTGCCTACAGTCGTCCCTGTGCTGTTTTATTATTATTAACTATTATTATTATTATAATCATTTCAGAAATTTCAAAAATAAGGAAGAACAAACCATTCCTACATTCAGAACAGAGATCAAGATTTGATAATATCTACAGTTAGCAATTTCAAAATAAAATTACCAAATCACTTTTCTCAGTTGAACCCTTCATTTATTTCACATGAACCATTGGCCTGTCACCAAGCCATCCTTATTTTTGATCTTCTATTTAGCTTCATACAATAACTGACCTTAACATACTTTGACTGCAAACTCTTTGGAGAAGGAATGATATTTGGTTCTGCATTTGTGCAGCACCATCCAATGCATCCAGCTCCATGATCAACACACAAAGTGCTACCACCATGCAAACACCACTACCTGGCAGAACACTTATCATTAAGATTGACAGCAACAGCCTATAGTTCCATAAATTTTCACTTCCAATAACCACAACTATTCATTACTTCAAATCCCATTGGAGGGGTTTTTGGATCACAATGTCCCTTCTCCCTCTCCCTTTCCAACAACAATAGGACTGGTAAAAAGGAACATTGTGCTCATTGCTTAAATGTAATGAAATCTTTTGTCCACTGCACAAGGAGCTAGATCCTAAAGCGTTCCCTGCTTCCTCAGGCAAAACTTCAACAAGACAGTTCAAAATGACCACATCATTGCTGGCATCCTGCTTAATATGCATTGGGGAGGTTCACTATGGAGTAACAGGGATGGGCAACAGCTACTTCCTAAAAATTTTGTTTAGAAAAATTTTAAGTGCAAATGCTGGTTTATTGAAATACAGTTCCCTGTCCACTTGCTAATCCCAGTTTCAATTAAAAAAAAAACCAACTTTAATTAATCTGAAAGTCTCTTTTGGTTGTGGCGTTCTATTTTTAGATATAGGATTTGTGTTAGATGTTCTATGACACGCTTGACTATATTGTCTAGTGTTATTCATATTATTCATATTGTGTTCTTTATGGAAGCCTTAATCATAAATCCCACTGAGCTAGATGTTGTACATACTCAGCCCAAAGAAATGGCCCTGCTCCAAAATAGTTTTGGATTGAAACTTGAAACAAAAGAAAAGGTTGATACAGACAAACAGATGGGAAAACAGGAGCATAATACAAGGCAATACTGGTCAGCTGAATAGGCAAGAGCTCAACACACCAGAAGCCTGATCATTTCCAAATGCTACATTTTCACTGTTCAGACCACTGGGCTAATTTCATTCAGTTTACTTATTTCTAACAAGGAAATTTGTTTCACCAGCACCCCATTTTCCCTGGAGAAGACTGGCAGATAGAACAAGAGAAAATAGGAAGTAATAGATTAACATCAAATGTGACAAAGCTCTAGAACAGCCTTTCAACGGAAACACATGGAGAGAAACCTGTCTGCTTCTCAGATGCAAAAAAATGAGTTTGTGTAGAAGGTTATAACATGAGTTGCCTGGTGGTAACCAGGAGGTGGACTTGATGACCCAGGACTATTGGTGTGTATATAGTGGGGGTTTTAGCTGTAAGCCCAGAGGAAAAGTACATAGAGATATGTTTCAGAACACCAAAATGATATGGAGAAAATAAAGGATATTAAAAATAGCATCTATATACACTAAAAAAATGTTTAGGTGGAGAACAGAGGCCACATATAAGTACTGGTTAATTTTGTAAACAGTAATCACACTTGTATTGCAGATATACAAGTTAAACTTTTATTTCTGCAAATAGACACACTGTTTACTTGACTGCTTGAAAGATTCACAAAAAGAAAAAGCTACCATATCCTTTTCTGTCTCTCAGAAGGGTAATTTAACCTGTCCAGAGCTCTACATTTTTGTAGTCAGGCTGCCTCTGGCCCAGATATTTCTTACCATACTATCCAAAGAGATTGATTCCTATGCCTAAAGAGTGGTAAGATGGTGTATGCTGAAAGTATTCTAAGATTATATTGATCCTACTTTCTGTTCAGAAGTTACTCTCTTACATATAACATTTACACTGCTTACAAAGTAAAAAAGATTGGTGTTATTCCATGTTCAAAATGGAGCTTGCTCTAGAACCAAGACCAAGACAGAGAGGAGACTGGCAGGACTTCCACACTTCCCTGACAGGCATCCATAGAAAGGGAACTCAGACTTGAATGTCTCTTAAGCACACCAGAAATGTCACCTGGTCCTGATGAGACATCTCACAACCCCTAAGGCATTTAGCAGACTCCACAAATACATCTGAATTATAGAGTGAACATACCCATTATCTCACTCCATGTAGGCATTCATGAAATTATAAAGCAAAGTCAGGTAGTCCAAAATCATCTCTTGTGGGAAGAAGGCATTTGAGCACCTTATTTTTGCCAGTGGTTTAAAGCAGTAGAAGTTTCAGTCAAATATTTCATTTGGGAGGAACCACAGTCCTTCATGCGCACAAAGAAGAACACCTAAGTGTGGAGGTACTGGAGATAGATAAAGAAAGCTGCTGGCTGTCCCTCATGTCTGAGTCACTCCCATGTTCATTGAAGGCTGAGCTCCCACAGGGTTTGTGCTCTGTTCTCTTGTCCCAGGCTAACACCTTTTGGATGTAGCAGATATCCAGAACAGCGTGGACAGTGCATCACCACAAGTCCCCACATTTAGACTCTTTTGTCCTCTCATTATTTTTCCTTGATGTTTTTGGAAGCAGATTTCTCTTCCTCCACAGAATCATAGAATCACAGAATGGTTTGGGTTGGAAGGGCCCTTAAAGATCCAGGGAGGTATCCAGACACCTTCAACTGTCTCAGCTTGTCCTCTTAGGAGAGGTGCTCCAGCTCTCACATCATCCTCATGACTTGCTCTGGACTCTCTTCTGCTGTTGGTGGCTCCAGAACTGGAGGAAACACTGCAGGTGGGATCTCATGAGAGTGGAGTAGAGGGGGAGAATCCCCTCCCTCAACCTGCTGGCCATGCTGCTCTTGATACAACCCAGGATACAGTTGGCCACGTGGGCTGCAAGCGCACATTGCTGGCTCACAACAATTTCCACCCACAGGTCTCACAGAATGTTTGGTAATATCCATCCATTGAGGTACATCATGATAACCATTGGCTGAAAATTTCATAGACCCTGGAAAGGCTGTATGTGCTACAGTGACAAAAGTACTCATCCAGAACCCACTGAAGTCAAGAGAAAGAATTACGATTTACTTCAGTGGGGTATGCATCTAGTTCATGAGGATTCGGTTTCCAAGGCTGTTGCTCTATTGCCTTTCATGAGCACTAATTTTACTAATGTGTTTTTCAATTCAGTTCAGCTATTGCTTGGATAATTTCAAATCTGCCCAGTCAGACGGATGTGCTACACACCATGCTCCATAAAAATGAAAGGTCAGCTATTAATTAGCTCCAGTTTAAGCTTAGTGACTTCAGAAAAGTCCCTTTCACAGCCACAGCATTTAATTTATGAGTAGATATATTTGGATCTATTTATTTCAAGAACAAAATTCTCTGGTTTGCAGTCATTGATTTTATAAAAGAGATAATGAAAACGTAATGAGTATGGAGATGCAAAAGTAGAAACGACACAGAGAAAGTAATAATCATTAAAATAAAAATACAAACAAGTCTATAAACCAAACCCTCAAGACATTTGCCACATGTAATGTAACTTTTATATTTCTTACTTCATAATGCCTAACTTTCAAAGAAAATTAATTTTTTAGCTAACCATACCCAACCCTAATCAAGTAATAGGTATCGAGAAAAACAATTATATTTACACACAGTAAGCTTTCATTTAGTTTAAGTGGTGATTCAAGTATTTTGATAGCATAATAAAACCTGAAACCCATTTTACCAATAGCAACACTGAAATCCCAGAAACCCTGCTTTTTACATGAGACTGCTTGGATACTTCAGCCCACTTAATCTTCTAAAACAGAGCTTTTGTGGGACACTTATCTGTGCTGGCATCTCTAAAATTCATCAGGTACTTTAGCCATGATTCAGAAATAAGCTATAAATATGGGAGCAGTCATGCAGGCGGATGAGGGTTTATGGCCAAGGTATGTTGCTGGACCAATAGCTGGAAAGGATGGAGAGAAGAACTTCTGGGTCCTGGTCTGAGCAGGCAGAGAGGAAGGGATTGACCCTCATCAGCCCATCCCAGGTAGGAACACCTGCAGCAGAGGGTTTAGCCATGGCAGCTCGTTCTGTGAGCCCAACTCTGTAGTTCAATGTGATGATGCTGAGCCCCTGTTGGGATGCCCAATGGGCATCATGCCCCCACGTGATGCCAGGCAAGAGGTACCTCCCAGGGAGCTACAAGTGGGTCGTCAAGACAGAGGCAAAGGGTTGAAAAGCTCTTTAATCCCCCACCTCCCTCCCTGAGGTCCCATCCCAAGCTCCTAGCAGTGTCATTGCTGCTTCACTGCAGAGGGAAGGACTGAATCACAGAGATACTGAAGTGGGTAGGTTGAAATTGGGGTGCTTGGTCCTTATGTCTACCCAGAGATATATGCCTTGATTTTCTCTATTGTGAAGCCTTCTTGCCTCCTGCTGCCTTCGACAGGTCTCAGACTGCAAACATACAGATTAGAAAACCACACTGAGTCTTAAGATGTGTGATTGCAGATATTTCCATAACCCCAGGCAAACATGTCAGCCCTAAATGATTGTACTCTCAGGTTCCCCACCTCTAAAACAGAAATCAAAGCACTTCACACACCTTTCTGAGGGTAGGACAGAGCTATTTCTAGAGCTGACTGAGGCTTTAGGCAATGGAAGAACCGTGGTCAGAAAGTCCAAAGATAAAAGAAATCATATGTTGCAGAAAATATTATTAAGAGTCTTTCAGAAGCAGACAAAGTTGCTCTTTACTAATAAATCCCTGAAGTTTTTCTGCCCTTGAGTTCAGTAACGAGGCTGAGATATCTGTAGTCATATAAAGATCACAATTCTGTAAGCAGCTTTGTACATTGCCAAAGGCAAGATCTACAAACCAATCATTATCATGATTCATACCAATTAGTTTTTAAAACTGATGAAAAACCAAAAGCTTCAGCTCAGGAGGTGGCCTGCTCCAGTGGCTGAGCCACAGAAGACAGCAGAGCAATCCACGTGTCCTCTGAGTTCTCCAGGGCTTGAACAAGGAATTAATGTCTTTGAGTCACAAGCAGACTAGGGATCTTTGGACAGATTCTGAGCTTCAACCAACCCTGTGGGTACCAGGGTCCTCAAGCACCCATATTTCTGCAAGAAAGCACAAACTTAATGCAGGTATGATAACATTGTTCTTCCATCCATCTCCCTCATTTTCAGCTCTGTTAACAAACAAAGCGTTCTTCTGTCTTTTCCCAGGACAACAGCAGCCAGAAGCCAGCTGCCAGCAGAGCTGGAGCAGCTTATCCAGCTGCAGCTCGTTGCCTGTGCTCTGGGACGGGAGTCGGGGAGAGGCAGCTGCCAGGTTGAATTAATATTTTGGCAGGCTGAATGCAAACCGCAGGACAAATATTTCTGTCTGAAGCGGACTCTCCCTTACCCTTTGCCTTGTGCATGTCCATTGCCCAACAAGTCAAAGGTCTCTTGGCCCAAGTCATGACCTGGGTGCATGTCTCAGGAGAGTAAGCTCCAGTGTGAGTCAAGGTACTTACAAGACAGGAACAGGAATACTCAAGGTCCCCTCACATCATCCCATGTATCTGGCTATAAATAACTGCTGAACTTCAAAATTAATTCCCTTTTCCAGATTCTCAGCTTCTTAAACATTTACAACTTAAAATACTTATCTCTCTCATTACCTCAACCAACTTGTTGATATGTCAAATGAGGAACATGTTGGCAAATTGGCTGCAAATGTTTCTTCTCCTTCCCCTTCCATGTCCAAAACATACAGATTACGCCATCCTGAACTCACATAAACTCCCAACTGTGTTTATTTCAGAGCTGTAAAGCTGATTTGACTGTTCAAATTGATACAAGGAAATAGAAACAAATCACTTTACAGCCTCCAAGTTGGCTTCTGCTGCCCAAACATCTTTCTTTGTGCCTCAGGCCTCAACAATTCTCCACCAAACGGGTCTGAGCACAAGCCATGCAGATGACTTAGTTCTCACACATGTCTTTTAGGGCTCATTGCACTCAGATCTTTTTTTTTTTCCCCTTTTAATTTACAAATATCTGGTTTTCTTAAATCATTCACATATTTACTACAGACCTTGCCATTGTCCATTTAAACCATATGGTGTGTTCCTGAATGGTACTGGGTGAGGCAATCCAGAAAGGTATCTTACAACTTTCTCCTCTAGTATAATCCATAATGAGATACTCTAACTGATTTTTTTTTTTTGTTTTAATGCTTGAACTGAAAAACTAAGAAAAAAATAGTATTGGGTGAGTCTTAAACTGTTTCATTTTTCCCAACGGAATGAAAACAAACATGAAAGCACAATAAATGTTTTATTGCAGTATTTTTCTCCTTTGAAAAATTATCACCGAATTTAGCTAAACTAGGCTTTAAAACATCCAGACTGTAACTCTTTGATTTTTTCCTCCCTGCATTTCATCTTTTTTATTTTCTTCTGACAAAGTATTCTGCTAAATACAGCTGTTATTGCTAGATGTAGTGACCTGAAACTGCTTTTTTTGCAATAAAATGTATTTTTCTCTCAAAAATTACTCTTCTATATCCAGAGAGAGAGGGGGAGAGATCTAAACTTTTCCTCTCTTATAGCACAAAACTAAGTGATATGTTACTCTTTCATGGTTTTGGGCTTTGTTTTGGGGTTTGGTTTTTTTTTGTCCAAGTTGCTCTAAAATCCTGACTAAAATCTCTCTGGTAGAGGTAGATTCTGCTTTATCATCCCTAATAGCAAAACGGGAAGGGATGGGGACAGGAACTTGCAGCATCCTGCCTAGAAAGCAGTATTTACTCATGATGGGGCATGAGGATCAGCCATGGGGTTTTGGTTATACTGTAGACATGGAAAACATAAACCATGGCCCAGAGATTATCTATCTGATGTCAAGGGTAGCATTATTTATAGTGTGTTTCTTTCATTGACTGTGTCACCATAGCATTTCAGCTCTTCCTAGAAACACAGGAAATCCCAGAACAGCCTCATGGAGAAGTATTTTAGTCCATAACAAGGACCCCTGGGTCCATCTTGACCCCAAATCTAACCCAGACTTTGGCTCCAGTTGAGGTATTCAGACTAAGGGATTTAAACCAAGTGCAAGCAGCCCTCCGCTCTTCTCTTTGCAGCTGGCAAACTTCAGCCAAACCCCTGTCTTTCCAATTCAACTTTTCCTGACCCTCCAAACTAATCCCAGTCTTCACCACTGGACTCAGTACAATTGGCAAATTTATATTACAAGCCTCATTATGCATCCTTGAGTCTTATAAACCTTATATTACCCAAGCACTGGCTATGGAGAAGGCACTCAAGGCCATACAAGACTAAGAATATGGTATTTAAATAAGCTGACACTAGTTAGATGTTTCCTCTATATAACTGGAAGACTTCGTTGAAACAAAATGTTGCATTTTGAGTATTATAATAGAACCAAGCACTAAACCTAACCTTGGCTGTAGATAAGGCATATTCTTCTGTGTTAAAATTCACTGTGAGTAAAACAAGCTGATGCAAACTCTACATTTTCCTCCACCATGGTGCCAAAGTTCAGCTATAAGCTTGGGTCTGCAACGTGTCTTTCAAATCCTGTAAAAGTAACTTGAACAATAATATAGGGAATCAGAAAAGCATAAAGCACCACAAGAAACTTGAGCTTAAGGTATTCAAATAAAGCGATATCAATATTCTCCATCACAGAACTTGTAAATTTGAAAATAACTGTAGCTCTGTTGTCACCAGTTTCATAGAGTCTACCCCTGGTCTGAGCTCAGCCTGTGCCAGGAATACATATTGAGCAAAAATTCAGAATAAGGCAACCAAATCAACAGAGAGCAATACACATCTTTCCCCCACAGAGTCAACAAAACTCAACCCTAACCATGCAGCAATTTTTTTGATGATGATAATCCCACCTGAACACTATCTTCTTACATGCTCATACTGGTAATAAAAAATTAGGAATACATTATTTTCTTTAAAAGTGTAAAAACTGTGAACATATCTGGCCTAAAAAATTTCTAAGATTTCATTTATTTTTTTTAATTTAAAAAAAGCTTTAACATCTAAATTTAAATGTTAAGTTCCCAAGACCTGTTTCCATGTTCTTCCTGATCACTTCTGCACCTGCAACTAACCTTAAACTCAACCAATGCACACTGCTCAGGCTGAAGGTGAGCTCCAAACTAGTTCACCCACCCAGCAACCACAGTGAACCGGTGTTATTCACACACACAGGATGAAGTTCAGGATGTGTCACACAAAGACACCAAAGCCACATTTTTCATCTCTTTCCACTTGAATAACTAAGTGTGAATTGCAGAAAGCGGCCATGACTGGCTCTACTTCCCTGTTTCACAGACTCTAACTCTAATGTGGTCCCTAACTCCCACTCCTTCCTTTCCTTTCCTCTGGATGAATCAAACATTGACCTAATCCTGGCCCTCCAGCCTTTCTTCTCTGGAAGCCCAACCTGAACACATCTCCCACCCTTAACACAGCTATTTACAGTACTCACATTTGCAAATAAAACACAGAAGGACATCTGGCAAAACATTCTTTCATTTTTCTCTCCATTCGCTTTCCTCACATGCATCAAAGTTTAAGCTAAATAGATCTTAGTCTCATTTACACCCTGTACCATGGGCACTAACCCAACCTATAATGTTAACTATGCACTAGGCTTCTACTGGCCCCAGCTCCCACCATAGCCAAGAGAAACTGGTAAAAAATGTCCTTTGCATGAAAAGGTAGATCAATAAACTGGGATGGGCTGTGTTGAATTTCACAAATCTTAACCCTGGCCCTATTTCTAAGTCCAGAACTCAGTCTCTGGAAGACAAAAGGCAGGTTCTGATTCTAGTTGAATTCTACTAGCAGGAGCCTGTTTGGCATCTAGAGATAACATCACCTGCATCCATGCGAAGGTTGAACCTCAGACAACACTTGACAGAACCCAAAGAGGCCTCAGCGTGAGCCAGCAATATCCTTATTGCCCACCCAGCACAGGGCACACATCGTGGTGCCCAGAGTGGGTCACTTGGGAAAGGTCATCTTCCTAGCACCTTAGATATGATAGACCCGTAGGGTATGTCTATCCAGGTTTAGATAGCACAGTAAGACACAAAGAACCACAAAATCAGTCTGGGATGCAGCTGTCAGAGAAACAGAGATGCAGGCTATAGGAAAGGAAACAAGCCTCAACGTGAAGAGAGCCATCACAGCTCCAGCTCACATTAAGGCAAGCTCAGTGGTGGGCCCTCACTGAAGATATAGAAGGTCTGCTGTGTTGTGCAACACAGCCTCTAGCCTGCACATGTCCTATGGATCCCTGCAGAACGAATCCTGCCCAGCCCATAAACGTGCCAGGAAAACAAGCAATTGCACACTTGTACTTTTCCCTTTCAGTATTAGGATTGGGAGGTTGTCTCAGCACCTCACAGAGCCTTTCAGAGGAGGCCCTCACAAAATATCTTCTGATCTGTCAAGGGAACAATTTGCCTGGAATTTCTGTGGAGAGTGAAAATTTCCTTTGCCCCTCCACAAATGCCTCATTTAATAGCTTTGCCACAGCAGTCAGAGTTCCTGGACCATGTGCCCCCAACTCGTATTAGAATTAGGATTAAATTAATTTGTGCATGTCATCTGACCCCCTTAGTCCTCAAATTTAATTTAAAAACTTTTTGAATTTCTGATGAATAATACCTGCTTTTAATTAGAAACATTATTTAAACAGGTTTCACATGCTTTCAACCTTATTAGATCCTTGTCACAACCCTGTATGTGATTTGAGCATCCTGTTTGAACACAAATGTATTGGTCACCAAAATATGCCAAAGATGTCTTCAGATGGCAGAATGTATTTGATGTTTCAGTTATATGATACTATAGTTCTCATAGCACAGTAACAAAGCACCAGGGGAAAAAAAATTGAGCCACAAAACAAAGAACTTCATAGAAATGTGTCAGGAGACAGTAATTTTTATTTCTGAAAATCTTTAGAGCTTCTCAGCTTTTAGTGTTGTAGTTTTCCATTTTGAAACCACACTTTGTTTTATCTGTAACTTGATATTGCAGGTAAACTCTATTTCAATATTTTAAACATGAAAGCAAAATTAAATATTTTGAGAGATCCGCATTTTTAAAGTAACAGTAATTTTATTTTTTTCTTCTTAGAGATAGTTGTAAAGGAGGGTGGCTGTTCTGCATATACTCTCAAAATGTCTAAATCACTGACAAAATAGAACTTCAATTTTTCATGAAGCTCTAGGGATATAGATATTCCTTGTAACATAGATGTAGCATCTATGTTACCAGTCATCAGTGGAAGGTGGTGTGGACCTGCCCTGGGACATGCACTAATTCAGTAGCCTACAGAAACCACACAAGCCCCCACTTGCAAACAGCACAAGAAACAGCCTTTATGTACAACAGCACACATACAGAGCAGGTCGAAGGAGGTTGATGGATATGACCATTCTCTCACTCATATTAGTGTTAGTGTTACTCCGCTCTCCTGAGACCCCCACCTGTAGTACGGCATCCAGCTCTGGGGCCACCAACAGCAGTAGGCATGGAGCTACTGGAGCCAGTGCAGAGGAGGCCACCAGGATGATGCCAGGGCTGGAGCAGCTCTGCTGTGAGGACAGGCTGAGAGAGTTGGGGCTGTTCAGCCTGGAGAAGAGAAGGCTCTGGGGAGACCTTCTAGCGGCCTCCCAGTACCTGAAGGGGCTCCAGGAAGGCTGGGGAGGGACTTTGGCCAAGGGCAGGGAGTGACAGAACAAGGGGTGATGGCTTGAAAGTGTCAGAGGGGAGATGGAGCTGAGATGTGAGGAAGAAATTGTTTGGTGTGAGGGTGGTGAGACCCTGTCCCAGGTTGGCCAGAGAAGCTGTGGCTGCTCCTCCCTGGAAGTGTTCTCAGCCAGGTTGGATGAGGCTTTGAGCAACCTGGTCTAGTGGAAGGTGTCCCTGCTGCTGGCAGGGGGGTTGGACCTGGATGACCTTTAAGGTCCCTCCCAACCCAAACCATTCTATGATTCTGTGATTAACTACTGAGGAATAAAACCTGAGATGAAAACCAGACTCCATCAAGTAAACTCTGGGCTTGAGCTGCTACAAAAAAAAAGGAAGCCCAGGCCATGGAAAGGGCTCAGTGTCTGCCAGGAGTCTCAGCAGCTGCAGCATGATTATCAACCATCTCAGGGTCTGATTAAAAGATCATTAATACTAGATTAATCCCTCCACTGCATTTCCAGAAGGTGTAAGGCCACATCTCCAGCATGCAAGTGCCATTCTTCTGGCACACGAGCAGCAAGATTGCTACATGGGTGTGGATACAAGACCCTGTATCCTTCAGTGTGTCCTACTTTTTCATTTCATTCCAGTCAGTAGGTCCCAGTGTTGTTAGCAGCTCAGGAAATTTGGCCTGTCGTCTATAATCTTTGAAGTGCAAACTTCAGACTCATGAAGAACAGAGAGCAGAAGTGATGTCTGCATTTTCAGGTGAGCAAATCTGCAGACTTCAAAGGTTCAGTATTAGTCTGTGAAGCTTCTTAAAGATTGTCACCTGAGTTTCTCAAAAGCTGGCTGAAAATGCATCCGTACATCCAGATAAACGTGTTCTTTGATCTAGGTGCTAAAAACAACTGTTTTTCTACATGTAAACTCCTTTTTTGTAAATGTTTATGAACTGTGGGAAATTATGTCTCTGCCAGAATTTAAAATAAAGTGATTCAATAGGTTTCCTTTACATTTACCATTCATTATGCTCACTAACATTACAGGAATCCCAACAGAGTTTTCAAGGAAGGTTCACAGTGTTGTAGTTACCAGGGAAACACACGATAAATTGTTGCTGTCTAAAAAAGAAAATCACCATTAACTTTCTATTAAAGAGCAAGCAATGTGAACTATATAGAGAAATGCCTTTACAGTTACCCTATTAAAATGCTGTATGTTCTGTTTCAAGATTTAACCAAATATTGGCCAAGCTCTGACATTTTTATTCATTGTGAACCACACCTAGCACTTTACAGTCTGTGGTTTACCATACATTGTTAAAGACAATCCAGTATTCAGCTGAGTCAGCTGAGGAATAGTAGACACCGAGTGATTGTTCCTGCAGTTAAAATATTTACAGGCAAAGCTTTGTTAGAGAGAAGATTGATTCTTTCATGCTAAGCTAGCAAAATTGGCAGTGTATTTCACACCAAAATGATTTTATTTATTTCTTTTTTTTGCCAACCCACCGTGGCTTGTACAGGGTATCTAATCCCAGAAGAGTTTACAGGTTAAGCAACTAAATAACTGCATAGAATAGGCAAGGTTTGTTGGGGTGTGTCTGCCTTTTTTTTTGGACTTGGAGCACAGTTGTGTGCACACAAGTGTTTCAGGCCTTGGCCCTACAGATCAATGGTGGAGAAATGGATGCTCCAACCCTATCTTCCCCTTGATGCTCCAGAGAGCAACACCACATGGAGAAACTAGAAAACTTCCTTGGTCCTCTTTGACCTCTTGCAGGTCAGGTGGGCAGTTTAAGAAGTAATCATCAACCTCAACCGCCACCTCTCAGAGGGAGTTGATGTCTCCCCTGTCTTTTGGTCAGTCCCCAGCCTTTGGGACCAACCACAGAGTTGCACTAACCTTACTGCAAAACAAATATGCTACCAAAAAGCACCCTCAGCAGAAACTAAATTAAATCTGGCTTCTTCTACACTAAAATGTCCTAAACATACATTTCCTTCCCTGTGCTCTCTTTCACACCTCTTAGTTACGGTACCTCAGCCAGACAGAAGGTCACTTCCAACAAAGAACAGTATTTTCTCTAGCTGCTCCAACCTAATTCACATTTGACTGCCCACGTCCGCCTCACTCAAGCCTTTCACAGTAAGTCCCTGAATCACCATAGTGAGTAAAAAGAATTATTCTCATTTGAGATGTCACCTCTGAATTGATAAGACACAAGCTGATTTCCCCTTATTTCCACTGTGTATTAACATGAAAGCAGATATATCATCCAGTTCCTTACTCTATTATTCCCACCTTGCTACTCTCTGGATTAAAAGAGGCATTAATTTCACTGGAGCTCACGTTAGGACATCTAAGCTTTGCACCACAGGAGAGGATCTTTACAAATAATTCTGGCAAATGGACATAGCATTTTGTGTCAGCTAAATGTAGAAGTTAATTTTTCCTTCCTGATGAAGCAATAGAGCAATGATTTGCTCTGAAAATGAAGACATGCAGTGCAGTGTGAAGTGAAGTGAAGTGAAGACCATGAAGACAAGTTCATGGTCAATGAGAAGGAGAAAGACAGAGGGTCATGTTAAAGTAGGGAAGATGGCAGGAATGACTGTCAAGACCAGAAAGACAGATGCTGTGCTAAAGGAGAAGTGATATGATGAGAGCTTAGATGAGCAGTTTAGCTTCTTGTATGAATAAGAAAAATCAGGTTTCAAAAGATATCACACAGAAAGATTCTTCAAGATTTAGACACAGCCTGGATGTGATGCTCGAGACCAAACGGAAAGAGCAGCGAGAGCTGCAGGCAGGGTTGGGGTGATGACACAGAGCAACAGGAAGGAAGGTGGGAAAGGGAAGACACAGTGAACCCAGGAGCACTACTGGCACATCCATGGACCCACTCCTGCTCCAGGTCAGACAGGCTGACCTTCTGAAGGTGTCTCACACTTCTCCTGTCCCTTCACTTGTAAGGAAAGGCTAGTCCTGCTGATGGTCACATCTCCAAGGTCATAACACTCTAGGGGAGGGAAACTGGGTTCTTTCTGAAGGCAGGGCACAGGTGCCACCTCCCTTCTCAGTTCCCAGGTCACCTTAGTGGTTCCTCTGAACACCCAACACCCAGTGCATTTTAATGGAGATGAAGCACTATTTCAGTTAGACATTTGACATCAAACAGCTTCACACTGTGGATTTAGCCTTAGCCTTAAAATAGTGTCACCAAGAGGTAAAACAATGAAACAAAAGTCTCATTTCAGTCAGCTAGACTAAAACGTTGACCTATTATCTTTTTCCTCTCCTTATTTTTACTTTTAATGGTCTATTTCTTAAATCCACTCCTAAAACAGGCAAAACTTTTTTGTTTCCATTTGCAAAGGATTAAAAAAAAGAGGGGGGGGGGGGAGGAGAGGGAGAGAGACACAGACACACAGAGGCAAAAAGAAACAGAGAATCCAAGTGGAGAGGTATGTGTTATTGGACAAGTGTTTAATTTATGGAACTTGGCCGGCAGAACAAGAGTTTGAATTGTACTTCAATAAGTGGAGCTCTTAGAATAAATGTGGCTTGTAAAGTTGTTTTACAGTCTGCTTTGCCGAGCAGCCAACACCTCATGGAAACCTTTGAAAAACATTCTGTTTAGAAGCGACGGTTTTTATATTTCATATTTTCTCTATTTGTTTTCCCCTCTGGTTTTATAACTGAAACCATATGCAAGAAAACAGAGGTTTTGTGTCTTAAAATATCTACCTGGTTTGACTACTTTTATTATTCAAAAAAAACCAGTTAGGATTTTGGAAGTTCTTCATGTTTTAGGCACTTGGTTCAAACATTAACGTGTCCTTGTTTGATACTGCAGTCAGCTACGGATTTCCAGATTGACCTTGGGATAGTCACTTAGCTGAGATTCATCACCCCTCTCCCTATATATACACTGTGTGTATCTGAGCTGTCTGTCTTTCCCCTTATAGGCAGCAAATGCAACAGAGTTTAAGACATGATTCATCTGTGTAGGATGGGAGGGGATGAATCATGCTCTAGATCCATACATTGACCAGCTCGTCTCTGGAAGTCAAGGCAAGCTGCTCAGATATAGACGCTCACACTGGAGATACCCACAGTTAGCCTCCTGAGCCCCATCTTAGCCTCTCTGTGCCACTAAAGGGATGAGACAGACTGCTCTGGAAGGAAATTCATTCCATCTCAAGGATGATGTCTGACACACCTGAGTGAAATGCCAGAGATGATACCAACTAGTCTATGTTGACCTTAGAGAGTGCCAAAACTATAAGCCTTTAAATGGTTACAGAGAGTCAAGAGGAATCCCTCTCTACAAACATCATTCAGGAGACCCATGATAAGGAGGTTAAATCCTCCTCCACAACTGCATACACACACATGTGTATATACATATAATCCATTTACATACGGTATCAGCACAACTTTCACCCAATGTACCAGGACAATGCATTAAATAAAACATGTGCCTCCATTTGGCAGATTTTGAGATACTGCTGCAGCAGAGAGAGAACAGTAAAGCATCGCCTTGGAGCAGAGCAAAGTATTGCATTACACACTACACAGACTGGGAAAGGAAGACGCAGAAAGACTCCAAGACCACATCGTAAAAGCCAATTATCTAAATAAGGATGTAAGAGACATATTTAGCCCCATAAGTTAAACTATCCTGATTACTAACTATGGTGTGGTAGTTGTGTTTGTATAGATATGACAGAGTTGCTCTGGAACGTGGTTTCATTTAATGCCTGAGATAGGAAACAAGTTTACTTGAGCCGTTTTTTTTTCCTTATGGGTGGATTTTTATTTTTATTTTTATTTTTTACTTTAAAAGTTTGTGGCTGTTTCATATCTACTCTCTGCAATTGTGTTGCATTCAACCTCAGTGACTGCTCCAAAATGCCCTGCTTTGTTCATTTGTTTTCAGTGTCACAGGTTGATCTCTGGTAGAGTTTTGCTTGGTAAAGCCATTACGACTCAGCCAAGCATTCTGTCACCATCCAAAAGTTTTGCCCTCTAGCATTGCATTTATTTCCTATTTCTTTGTGGTTTCTTATGAGAGCAACATGCTTTTACAAAGTATTTCTTCTCAGGGCCCTTCTGAGGCCATGTCCCTTGAAGTCAATACTTTTCTGATCACCTCTATGCTTTCAGCAGAGAGGAGGAAAGAGAAACTGTCCAGGCTTGGCTTCAGGTGTCTTAGCATGAGACTAAACTCCCTACACAAACAGCAGCCCTGTAGAAAAGCTATGTGTCATCTATTACCTTGGTCATGCACCATCCTGCTGTTCACAGCCCACTTGTGTGATTTTTTGTCATGGGGCCACTGCAGGCTGTGTGACAGTGCTACGCTGTGAATATTTTCTCCAGTAGCACAAGCCAAAAACAAACTCAGTGTTTACTCTGGGAAGCTTAAAAATACAAGGCTCTGAGCTTATAAACAGGAGGTAGATAGTGACAGGACAAGGGGAAATGGTTTTAAACTAAGAGAGGGGAGATTTAGGTGAGAGATTAGGAAGAAGTTTTTCACCCAGAGGGTGGTGAGGCACTGGAACAGGTTGGCCTGAGAAGTTGTGGATGCCCCATCCCTGGAGGCATTCAAGGCCAGGTTGGAAGGGGCCCTGGGCAGCCTGATCTAGTGGCTGGTAACTCTCTCCATAGCAGGGGGGGTTGGAACTGAATGATCCTTGAGGTCCTTTACAACCCAGATCATGCTGTGATTCTATGATTCTATCAGTACCCTACACCTCAAAAACATGCTACAACTGCTGCCTGTTTGGGAATGAGCAAGCACAGCTAGGTCTAGAGATGAGCCCTCACCACCAGGCATTACCCTGCAGTCTGATAAATGTTCATAAGAAAAGAGACAGCTCATTACCAGACTGATCAATCAGTGTTTGCTGACAAAAGTCCCTTTTCTCCAGGAAATCCCCATCAGCCCTAGGTGTGGCATAAGTGATTCAGGCTCTCATTAGCCCTAATTACCTAATTGTTCAAATTCTTTCTCTGTTATTCATGGAGCCTGTACAACTGAGCACAATCCAATTGACTGACAGGTGCTTGCTGAAAAGAAACTGGGTGTTGTTACTGCAGGGATCTCTGTGCCCATCGTAGCACTCCAGGATCTTCTCTAGCTGTTGCAGGCCTCAGGCCCCTCTGTTACAAAGCCCCATGGTTTAGCACTGCAGCAGTGTAGAGGACTTCAGCATCTCCATATCTCTTTTTTGCACTACCCTTTTCCCAAAAAAAAATGTTAAATCTTCAGCCATCTTACCCAGTTGTGTCCCAGGTTGACTTCCCATCTGAGACAGGTGAGCATGCTCCTTTCCAAGCAGAGAATTAACTCCCTTCTGATCCACAGCGAGACAGCAAACAGGAATCATAGGAAGAGACTGTAATATTTTTCTTAGCCCCAGAGCTCGGATGCCCTTCTTGATGCAGATTACAGGCCTGTTACAGATGCCTCAGTGATTTAAAGCACTAGCCTGGGACTCCAGATCCCACTTCCATAAAATTCAAGTTTGACCTTGGCAAAATCTTTTAGTCTGGAATTTCTCTTACCTGAAAATAGCTCTCAAAAAGCTCAGCAACCAGGCTCCCTCTGCAGCCAGTGGAAAGAGAAGACAGACATCCTTTTTTTCACATCTCAGATAGGTATGTAAGAAAGGCGACTTGAATCATTCTCTGGAGATACTCTGCTCTCTCTGTATTGACTGCAAGAGGCTCTCATATGACTACCTTGCACTTAAGCTTTAACAGTTAAATGATGTGAGTAAGGACAGGAATTTTAAAAATATGCAGGTCCCACATCTCAATTTCAGAGGGAATTGAGCAGTGCAGTCTTGCAAGTACAGGCTTTAGAAGCTCTGCAGTGATACTTCTGCTTTGTAATTTTTCCAACACTAATTTTTCCTGGTGAGGTTTAAAATGAGCATGAGATTTTCAGGTGCTATGAAGACATAGACACAACCACTCAGTATTTATTCTCTCTGCTGCTGGTGGATGTTACTCACAGCAAAGGGGCCACTAACCTTTCTTTACTAATGTGTCCCTGAGACATCAACGTCCTAAGAGATGCTCCAGTCTTCTTTATGTGGATCCACTGCAGCTGTCTGAGCCAACCTCAACTCTTTGAAGAAGTCTTCTGGAAGGAACATGAGCAAATAAACAAAATAGGCAACATTGAATATATTGGTATCAGTTACATCTGCTAAATATCAATATCAAACTCTGGAGAGAAGGCAACCTCTGTGACAGCCAGGTGCTAGCCTGGCATTGCTCTGGAGTCTCTTACTCTACTCGTGTTGTTGACTTCAGCCCCTGTGTCCCTCTCAAAAAAACATTGGGTTTTTGACTGGAGCACCCAGGTTGAGTTGTCAAAGAGAAAAACAGGAACTTTTGGAGGGCACTTCAGAACTAAGATAGGTTAACTTTCATCTGAAAGTGCCCAAAGCTACACTGACTATCAGGAAGCCTAGGGCAATGACACATCTTACTCAGTCAAGTGTCCATGGAATGAATTGAGGCACAAATACCTGGTTTTGCAGTAGGACTTGGCCTCTTCATACCTCAGAGGAATGTAAATTCACAATATCTGACCATAGGATATTCTCTCAGCCCAGAGGACACATAGGAGGAGAAAGGGGACTCCTATGCAGGGCTCCGTGTTCCCTACACTAATGTCTGCCTAGCTAGCTACAAGGAACTAGCCAAAAATGACGGTCACCAAAGCTGTCTTAACTGAGGCCAGGAACTGGACTCTGCTCCTGGTCAGAATCAGATTATTGACAGGAAAAAAAAATTAAAAAGAAGGATGGCAAACCCACCCCGTCCCTCTTAATGTGCTACCTACTTGTTCTTGCACTGAGTGCAGCTGAGCAGAACCTGGGAACCTCCTTAGTCACAACCCTGTGAGACACTCATGAGAAAGGTTTTGGGGGTGTCTACTCCTTACACAACCACACTTGTGGCTTCAGACCACTCAATACCTTCTACAATCCTCCTCTCCCTCCCCTCCCAAGCAAACAGAGAGCTGATTAGGTTTAGTTTTTACAGATTCACCTAACACCACCACTTGTCCATACATCCAGCACCAGGATGATTCTGATGCACCAAGGTCATCACAAAGACTCACTGTGGTAGGGACAAGCTGCCAGCAGAGAGAGTCACAGAATTAGACAATAAGCACTGATATAGGCATTTGCAGGGGTGCATTTAGCATTGTGCTGCCAGGGGTGAAGGGAAAACATTTTCTGATGCTTAAGGACCCTCTTATTAGGGCATTCAGAAACACAGGTATTTTTACCATCTGCCTGTCAGCATTCCTCTCTGCAAAACAGCTTTCCCTTCAGCCAGGCATCCCCTCCCACCTTGTCCTTCTGCTTCTACAAGCTTTAATATTGACAGCCAATCTGTTTGAGCTACTAAAAAATTTTAAAAAAATAAAAAAAAAATTAAAAACAGGCTCTCACCAGAAGGTGGTGCCCATAATCCATGAAACACAAGGCAAGCACTTCAAAACACAGACTGCTTTTGAGCAACACCCGGCACTCAGAAACTCAGACACATTTCTTCAAAATCTTTGGAGTAAAAACCACAGCTTCCCTCAGAAATCACAGTGGCGTTTTTGGAGATGTAACTTGCAGTGTAGCTCACCAGGGTACCATGTACTGTATTTTCGCTTAAGTTTTTATATCTTAATGGACTTTTTATTGAACATAGCACTGCAATTGTAATAACTTTATTAAATCCATGACTCTGCCTGGATATTGACCAGTTAATTAAAAAGCACACAGCCCTGAACCAAGGTTCTTGTCTTTGATTAACACCACACGTGGATGCTGATTTCTGTGCAATATTTTCATGCTACTCTAGTTTGCTTTTCACTGAATTCCAGAATTGCCTTGATTGGAAAAGCCCTTTAAGATCATCAAGTCCAATCATTAACCTCACACAGAAAGGTCCCTGACTAACCCATGTCCCTCAGCACTGTGTCTACACGACCCTTCAATCCCTCCAGGGATGGGGACTCCATCACTGCCCTGGGCAACCCCTTCCAGTGCCTCAGAACCCTTTCAGCAAAGAAATTCTTCCTCACATCCCATCTCAACTGCCCTGGCCACAACTGGAGGCCATTTCCTCTTGTCCTGGCCCTTGGTCCTTGTTTGAACAGACCCACCCCCACCTCTCTCCACCCTCCTCCAAGGGACTTGGACAGAGCCAGAAGTCCTCAGCCTCCTTCTCTCCAGGCTCAACACCCCCAGTTCCCTCAGCCAGGAACTGAGCACACTTGTGCTCCAGACCCTTCCCCAGCTCCGCTGCCCTTCTCTGGACACGCTCCAGCACCTCCAGGTCCTTCTTGGACTCAGGGGCCCAACACTGAACCCAGAACTCGAGCTGCGGCCTCACCAGTGCCCAGTGCAGGGGTAAGAGAACTTCCCTGGTCCTACTGGCCACACTGGTGCTGATCCAGGCCAGGATACTATTGGCCTCTTTGGCCACCTGGACACAAGGTGTTCTATTCAAGGCAAATGTGGTGAAGAACGTGGAAAGGCCATAGTTTTGCTGTGATATATGAACACAGCAGCTCAAAACATCAAAAGAGGTACACAATTCAGCCTCTTCTATATTTTCTTGTCTCCTGCTGTCTGCTACTGTGCTGGCAATCCCTCCAGCTCAGTGCTGGCCAAACATGGGCAGGGTCCCTCCCTGGTATCTGCAATAGCATTCAGGTATCACTCTGTTACTTGGCAAAGGTTATATCTCCTGTCCAACCAGCAGCTTGTCACACGCTGCATCAGGAGCTGGACTGAGGATGGGATGCTGTAGGGCAATTATTTCATGTCTCTCTTTCCCCCTGCAGCTCTGTGTAAGCAATGGGTCATTTCCTGGTCCTCATTCCCAGAAGGAGATGCCACTGCTCTGAGCAGCAGTGCACACCACCCTCAGTAGTGGTTCAGCAGGTCCCTTCTCCATTAAACATCTCATCTTTGAAAAATTATATCACCTTGGGGCTATAAAGTAAATCAGAAAGTTGCCAAGGCACAAACCAAAGGCGTTTTCTAACACATGGGCTTTGTGATTTACAGTTACCTCTTCTCACCAACCAAAAGAGATGGAGCTCGGAGAGGTCATTGTGGCTGAACGTGCTGGCGAGAGGCAGTTGTACACGGAGCAGAAGCCAAGAGCCCAGGACCTGCTGGGGAGAAGTGGAAATCGGATCCACCAAGTTTTTGGGTATCTCACAGGAGAAATGAAAGAATATGGAGAGTGGATGAAAAGTAAGCAGAAGGATATCCCTGGGGCTTTCTGGCTAGGAAGAGCTAGCTGGGAACATCTATATTGTCAACAGTACTTTCAGTGCTGGGGCACAAGATGAGGGGCCATTTCACTCCCTGAGGCAGAGCAGAGGCAGCGTGGTCGGAGCTCACTGCAAACTTCTGTCCTTTTAACCCAAATATTTTTATTCTCAGGATGGGGATCTCACTGCACCCTCTTACAATTACCATGGCTGCAAGCATAATTCAGCGCAGGCCAAAGGCATCTTTTACACTTAATCAGTTACATGTCATCAGCATCACGTTCTTTATAGCAGTGCCTAGAATCACACATCAGGGCTGGGGATTTAGTCTTGTTTGTAAGTGCTTTGGATCAGCAATCATCTCCTCACCCGTGTGTGGGCTGATGATGGGGACTTGACTCCTGATTGTGTGGGCAAAGGCTCTTGTATTACCAGCCTTGGGGGAGCAATAAGCACTGTGGCTGTTATGTTGCTATAAAATAGAAAGCAAGTACTGATCTCAAAGGTTTACTGTCCAGACAGGAACAATACATGAGCAGATGGTCTGTGTTACCCAGAATTATTAGGGATTTGGGGCTTTGAGAGGCTACATAAGACTAGGGGTTCTCTGTCAAAGCTAGGTTCATTAGTAGAACAACTCCAGCAACAGAAGAGAAATAAGAGACAGCTGTGTATGGCCAGGCCATGCAGTGGCTATTGTAGGTGGAGGACGTAGGCTGAGATGCCTCCGGGCAGGGAGATCATCAGGCTGGTAGTGTGGTCCCCAGCCACAGGGGAATATCTCCTCCTGCTTTCTCTTTACTCCAGTGGCTCATGCTTGGTAGACAGCTTTTCTAATGCAATGTCCTGAAAAGCTTTGGCCACTGCCCACTGGTTATATTTCAGTACTTATAGTTAATATTTGGGTCTAAAACCTAGAGCATTGCTGATATATTTCATAGCTCAACACCAAATATTATAGAATCATAGAATCACAGAATCATTTTAGTTGGAAAAGAACTTTAAGATCCTTGTATCCAACTGTAAACCTAACAATGCCAAGTCCACCTCTAAACCACGTCTCCAAGCACCACATCTACACATCTTTTAAATACTAAATATTTAACTAAAAATTACTCCATAAAATCCTGGTTATTTTTCTGAGGAACTCATTCCTCCCTGGTTATAACTGCTTGACTCCCCCACAACACACAGCCTCAGGGATAGTTGCAAAACTATCCCTCAATTTGCACTCCAGCTTCTTGGGAGGGCTCTTCCAGGGATGCTGAAGGGATGCATACAAAGCTACTCTCATCAGAAAGCAAAACCTGAGCCTTGACTGTAAATACAATATGAGGAGAGAGTGGGGGAGAGGGGAGTTTTTGGCATAACTTGTTGTCGAGATTCAAAAAGTAGCCTGGCACTTTATGCTTTGTCTAATCATCAATCTAAAATAATTGAATTAATTTTAAATGTTTAAGAGGAGAGCTGAACATATTGCATTAGCATATTGTACATGTGAGCAGCCCCTCTTTCTCATTTATTCTCCTTACATGATGTTTAGTAATGCACAGTAGTACAGAAATGGTTACATCTTTCCCAGAAGCGTAGCAGAAAAAGACATTTAAGTCAATTTGCAGTAGAAAACCCAGCAGCAAAAAGTTATTGCAGTGCTACAAGATCCTCCTCTGCCCAGGGTGATCATTAGGAGCACTGTACATAGATACCCTCAGACAGGCTGCCCACAGCCCTGCACACTTCCCACCTCCCTCCTGCATTCACTTCAGGTACCCGAGCCTGGTGCCTGTTTGCTCTGTTCGGATTCTGTACTTTCTAAAGAGCAATGTCCCTTTGTCCTTTGGAAATGCCTCTTTCATAGAATCACAGACTGGTTTGGGTTGGAAGGGACCATTCAAGGCCATCTAGTCCAACCCCCCTGCAGTGAGCAGGGACATCTTCAACCAGATCAGGTTGTTCAGAGCCCTGTCCAGCCTGACCTTGAATGTTTCCAGGGATGGGGCATCTACCACCTCTCTGGGCAACCTGGGCCAGTGTTCACCAGCCTCATTGTAAAAAATTTCTTCCCTACATCTAATTTAAATCTACCCTCATTTAATTTAAAACCATCACTCTTCTTATCGCTACAGGCCCTGCAATAAAATTTGTCCCCTGAGTGCAGTCCAAGCCATAATAATTATTTTCTTAATTTAGGTTCTTTGATTCAGAAAGTACTTTTTTAGACACCTTTGACAGTCTGACCCCATCTTCTATATACACAGTGTACCTCCATGTCCTGGTCCCTAAACCAGCAAGTGTTTCCTTTTCATATTTCCTTGTCTATGTACAAATGAGTGTCAGCTTTTGCCTAAGTCCCTCTCTGCATGTGAATTATACACCAAAAAAAAGGACTATCTCCTCCATAAATTTATAGAAGAATCTGAAGCAATCTACCATGCAAGAAAGACTGTTCTTTGCCCACCATAAATAAACCACTATTTTATGAATCCCTCCATGAACTTTATAGCAGTGCCCAGCCCAGCTCTATTAGATTTCAAGTGTCAGATGCAAAATATGCTCAGGCAACAATAAATCAGAGGCTGGTTTTACACTCTTGGTGATACATGACCTCTGTTCTGTGGCCAGAAAGTGACTGTGGAGATGAGTGTGTCTTGAGGGAGTCCTGCTAAATGATGTCTAATCAACAGCTTTTGTATTTAATCTCCTTCAGATAAGCCCATAATGTTTCAGCTGGTAGACTGGATCTTGCGAGGCACCTCTCAGGTGATGTTTGTCAACAACCCTCTCAGCGGGCTGATTATTTTAGTGGGGATCTTCATCCAGAGTCCCTGGTGGATGCTCACAGGCTGTACTGGAATGACCATATCGACATTAACTGCACTGGCCCTCCGTCAGGACAGGTAGGTGGCATGGCACATCTAAAGAAATGGGGAGCAAAGTGATTGGAGCCCAGGAAGAAGGGAGGGGTGGGGAAAGGTGTTGTCAGATGTGTTGTTGTGTCTCACTGTGCTACTCTATTTGATTGGAAATGAATTAAACTGATTTTTCTTCCCCAGGTTGAGTCTGTTTTGCCTGTGATCATAATTGGTGTGTAAACCCTCCCTGTCCTCATTTCAATCCAAGAGTCCTTTGTTGTGTTTCTCATCCCGTCCCACTGGGTGGGGGGAAATGAGTGAAGGACCATGTGTTCTTATCTGAGACTGAAACCACCATGCCCTGTGCTCCCTTCACTGAGAGCAGGACACTTATAAACTACATTTCAGTGGGTCCCTGTGACAGGTCACCTTCAGCACAGCTTAATAACCTTGCAAATATTTCTTTCCATCACAGATCAGCCATTGCAGCTGGGCTGCACGGCTATAACGGGATCTTGGTGGGAGTTCTCATGGCTGTCTTCTCTGACAAAGGAGATTACTACTGGTGGCTCCTTCCTCCTGTGGCACTTATATCAATGGCCTGGTAAGTGTCACTTCTCCTCCTAGGGACAATTCTCAATGAATGAGGAGTCCTGCTATATACAGCTTAAACACACTGGAAGTCCCCTCTGCCCAGTGCCCTACAGCAGCAGCTCCAGCCATGGTGGTGTTGGAAAGAGGCATTAATTGATGTACAGAGCTTGTAAGGCACAATGGCAAGAGGTTAAGTGCACAGACAACACTGATTATAGGGCATGGACAAAGCAGCCTCACTTCAACACTCTGCAAATGTCCCTCATTAGCAGAAAATATTCAGGGTGGATTTTATTGTACCCAACACAACAGGTTCTTCCTTATCCAGGTGCTGAACCAACCTGGTGCTCTCCCTCGGGCTGAATTCAATCTTTTTCCTCTCAGACATGCAACCAATCATGGGGAAAATTAATTCCTCCAAGTAACTCCGAATGTCAGACAACATCCTTTCAGGATTAAATTTACCATTTCTAAATACAGACACAAACAGCACAGCAGAATCTATTTAGCAGCCTTAACTGAAATTAATTCAGGAGTCACATTTTCATCACAGTTAGTGATAAGATGCAGGTCATTATTGCATTTCGCTGCTTTTAAGATCAGATTTTTTTTCATGTTTTATTTCTTTAGTCAGTCTCAGCAAAGGTCATTTTGTAGCAACCTCTCAAATCCCAGGATATGTTGCAAGAATGTTTAGTTTGTCTTGTCTGCCAGAATTCCTTGAGGCTTTTTATTCAAACTTTTCTTCATTCTTTCAGCTCACAAGACTTGAGGGTAGAGCCAAAGATTTTAAAATTAGACATTTCAGTGATTTTTTTCAACTGACACTTTGAATTTCAGCTGTAAAAGTCAGCATTTCTTTATTTGTTTCCTTTTTTTTCTGACAAGATGTATAACTGGCAGAAGATTTGTGTTTCAGCACAGAAATTAGGACATCTTTTTCGTTGAAGTACTGATTTTTTTTTTTTCCTACAGCAACAAGCAAGGAAATTTGTAAACTGCTCTGGGAAACAAATTTGTAGTAAAAGAATAAACTTCATCTGATATTCTACAAGGAGAACAAAGAATTTTTTCCCCTGATAGTATCTATACAACAAGACACAAGATGTTGCTTTTGAAATGCCAAATATTTTGGGTGGGTTTTTTAATTAGAAACATCTTAATGACTTTCTAGGACTTAAATGCAGCTTCTTGAAAAATTCAAGTCTTTAAAATGAATTTTTGTAAACTGTGCAATGTCCACTGCTACTGCACTGCACAGGAGTTGCTCAGCTCACTTATATGAGAAAGGCTCAGCTAGAAGCAGTAGAACACAGTCTGTTACCATCAAGAAGAAGACCTGGCCTTTCAGTCTCTTCCACAAGCTTTCTAGCCCCCATTAAAAAACACATCTTATCTTCCAAAATGCTTCCACAAAGGCATTCATGCTGGACACTCTCTTCAAGTGGAAATAAGGCAGTTTGGAAATGTCCTGAGAAAAGGAGGTCTGGTGAAGTTTATAACCTCAGTTCTGAAGTCAAGAACTTTGGGAACAGTCATGGTTTGCATGCTTTTTAGTATTCAGAATCTAAATATTTTGAGGTTCACCCCAAATACTTTAAGTGCTAAATATAGTAAATCATGTTTCTTAAGAAGCAAGTTCATTTTTCAGAAAATGCCATATGGTTTTTGGTGGTACCATCAATCAAGGTCTGGGTCATGCCTGGCACAACACCTTTCACGGCTGCTTTACAACAGTGACTTCATCTTACACTCTGTCAGGCTCCATATGTCCTAAAGACTCATCATTCTCCCAGGGTAGTGCCTAATATAGTAAATTTTTACATCTTAATTGAAAATTTTCCATCCTTTCTGATCACCTTTTTCTGCTTTATTTCTCTATTTCATCTATTTCATCTTCTGATGTCTTTCAAACTATTTAAACAAAAAAACAACAAAAAAGGTAATTTCCAATCCCCTCTTTCCTCCTCAAGACCAAGTCAGTAGCTTTTTTAGGCTATCTAATTCTTCAGTTAGTACTCCCAAAATTTGCTCTTCTGTTTCTTCTTAGATTTTTCTACTGAATAAGAAGCAAAATTACCTTTCTCCATCTAAGTCTAAATGTTATACTGGATGCATTTCTTCACTGACTCCTTGAGCTCAGCATAGCTAGCAGAGTTCTTGCACACTAGCTTTCTGCCCTGAGAGAAGGGTGTGGAGTTTATACCACCCATGAATGGATGTGACAGTTGCTGCAAAAAGATGAACAGCATTCTGCAACTATTTGTCTGATGCAGACTAATAGATTAAAGGTATTCACTACCTGATATTTTTAAAAGGAATGGCATTGGTTTGCATTTACCAGAGTTTATGACCAAAGTGGTAGGCTGTTTCACTACTATAATTGTTATGAAGAAGTTATATTCGTGTTTTTCCTCCTGTTTTCAGTCCAGTCCTGTCCAGTGCTTTGGGAACCATCTTCAGCAAATGGGATCTTCCTGTTTTCACTCTGCCCTTCAATATTGTGCTGACTTTGTATTTGGCAGCCACAGGACACTACAATCCGTTTTTTCCTACAACTTTCATCAAGCCTGTAGCATCAGTGCCCAATATCACCTGGTCTGCAATCAATGTGCCACTGGTAAGCTTCTCTCCAACAAGTTTATGCTACTTCATTAAAAGGGTGAACATGAGACCATTCAGCTCGGGATAACAATTTCACATGAATCAGAAAGGCTATGTGATATATACAGTCAGTAACAATTCACAGAAAGACATGGCTTAATTCAGTCCATAGAGGACAATGCCATAAATGCCCCAGGGACAGTCCTGGTGATCCAGCAGTAAGGCTAATTGAGCCTGAGGGAAGAGAGATGCTGAAACTCTCACTCCACCTAAAACTGGACTGCCCCAAAACAAGTCTTGAGTGCTGTCAATGAAGAAGAACATCTGGATATACACTCCCACTGTCAGCAAGACAGTCAGTGACAATATGAAAAGAGAGAAGAAACATCAGGATCCCCAAAAGACAGTAATTTGTTTGTACCTCTCAGGTTTAGATGTAGCTCTGGAGGATCACCTTCCTGAAGCAGTGTAAGAGTACCTGATATGCTTCATATAATGTATAATAAACTCAAATCAACCAGGTTCACTGTATTATTTTTGCCTAAGAAGTTTAGCATTTTTCTCCCTCACTAAAAGGAGTCGCTAAAGTGACACACACAAACCCCCCTCGCCCTCCCCAGCCCCCCCTCCAAAAATAAAAAACCACCCTCCTGTCAATCATATTACCATCCCAAGATAAATAAAAATCCATTTTTGGACTGATAAATTTAAATAAAAGAGTGAATTAATCCTGGTTCGAAGAGCATGAGTGCCCACAGTTACTCATCAATTCCACACAGGGTCTGAATCATTTGGTTGGAATCATAGAACTGTTTGGCTGGAAAATACTATTCAAGTCATCAAGTCCAACTGTACCTGTCCACTGCTAAACCATATCTCTGAGCACCTCATCTACCAGTCTTTTAAATACCTCCAGGGATGGGGACTCCACCACCTCCCTAGGCAGTCTGTTCCAGCACTTGGTAACCCTTTCAGTGAATAAATTTTTCCTGATAACCAATCTGTACCTCCCTTGGCAGAACTTGAGGCCATTTCCTCTTGTTCTATCACTTTGGAGAAAGGGTTGCTTCCTTCCTTTCCAACCAAAAGCTTAAACAAAATAAGACAAATAACTGCTGTGTCCTTCTGAGCACAGAGATACAATAACATGCCCTTTTCTACTGGCTGCTACAGCTCTTGCAATCCATCCCAGTCGGTGTTGGTCAAGTGTACGGTTGTGATAACCCCTGGACTGGAGGCATCTTCCTTTTTGCTTTACTTATCTCCTCCCCACTTATTTGTTTACATGCTGCAATTGGATCAACAGTGGGGATGTTTGCAGGTAAGAAGTCTTTACCAAAGTCATTTTTTAACTAGGGTATCTAGATGCAAGCCATTATATGACTCTGTTCAGACTTTAGAGTTGCATGGGCTTGGACATACTTGGGACAACACTCCCATTTTTTAAGCTCTCTTCCTCTAAATTTGGAAGGTCTCGCTTAAGGTCATCCAACATAATGAAGACAAGAAAAGAAGTAGATTTTCTTTAAGCTTCAAATCTGTTATTAAACTGTAACTCAGGCAGGTTGTTTGCTCCACCTTGCATAACCCTCCTGCCATTGGATGTGATGAATCCCATGGAGATTATGATAAAGAAACCTAGAGAAAGAGTTTCAGAACTGATCTCTTGCCACAACAAGTGGTTTAAATTACCACCACATGCAGATATCTACCTCAGAGCTGATCAGTCAATGAAAAGAAACAGACTTTTCTAGGGCACAGTTCATTCTGTCCTGCTGCAGATTTGTAAAAATAGCTAAATTAATGCCATTCAAAACTGCCTGTCTCGCCACCAACCAGAGAAAGAATTGTAAGTTAAGAGAGATGAAACTGACCCTTAGGTTAGACAAGATTAATGCCACTTATGTGACCAATTGTAATAAAAAATAAATAAATAAAATTGAATAAGTGTAGTCTGAGACAACAACCTTGGAAAAGGCACAGCCATCCAACAATAATTTATCTGAAATCTGAAGCACGTTGTAAAAGATGTGAGCTGCCTTATATTTGTTTTTTAAAACAAAACTATCCACCATTTTTATGGCTAAAACCACTTGTCAAGATTCTTACAGGTCTGACATTTAATCTAGAAGAGAAAGGTCAGGGAAAAGTACCTGGGGATAAACATGGTGATGAAACAGAAGACAAACGAGGACACTGTAGCAGAAAATGAATTAATCTTAAAGAGTGACATGAAGGTGGCCCATGCACAACATATTGTGCTCTTCTTTTTACTGGTACTCTTGAAGCTTCTGAGAAAACCTGCAGATGTACCTATGAGGTTAGGTTTGGAGCAAAACTTCAGCTTCCAGCCCAGTGGGGTATGGGAGCAATGATGAGCATTTCCACAGCAATGATGGAGTGACCACATCTAGTATTTAGACCATATCTAGCAAAGATCACTAGGAAGAACTGGAAAACTCTGCTTGCTCCAACAAAAGACACTCAGTTGTGCCTCTGATATTCAATATCAGGGTAAGTTTGAGGTTTAAACAATTCATGTGTGCATAGCTTTCTGCAAGAAGGCCACCCAGGTGAGAGAGTCCTCCTACACTCTGGTTGGACCCGTCATCTGGGGGACTAGATACAACGCACCTCAGTACATACACAGACAGTTTTGCCTGAAAGGAACTTTGAGACTAGGCCAAATTCCAACCCTAGGTTGCATCAGAGCTTCAAAATAGTAAACTTCATTTGATTTCAACCTTCTTCTGCGTGTGTGTGTTATGCAATTATGAGCATTGTTAAGCTTGCCTAGATGTCAAAGGGAAGAGATGATGGATTTGCAGCAAGTGACAGGTCTTCCTGCAGATACCTGTCAGACTGACCTCACAGGCCTGACTTCTCTCTTGCAGCACTGAGCATTGCATCACCATTTGACAGCATCTACCTTGGCTTACACAATTACAACTGTGCACTCGCTTGCATTGCAGTTGGGGGCATGTTCTATGCTTTGACCTGGCAGACTCATTTGCTGGCCCTTGCCTGTGGTATGTATCTTTTTCACAAAGAGAAGATAAAAATTTATGCAGCCAGGCAATCTATGAGTAGTACTGGTTTAGAGCCAACTTTAGGCCATCACTCTGCTGTAAAACTAGGTAACATGCAAGAGCTATTTCTGTGACAGCATCAGAATTGAGCTTGAATGTGCAAGCCACAAGCGCAGAGAGAAGTCTCTAGGTCCTGATAACCTAAAAATATCTAGAAAGAGTGGAAGTACTGTTTGTGAAAGGAAAACAAGCTATGCTATGAGCAGAATTTTAACAAATCAGCAACTCAACAGATTCACAGAAGCAGCCTTTTCATAACTATACTCATCATCAGAGGAAGTGTGTCATAAGAAGAGAGCTGTTGCACAAGGTCAGTTTAAAATCCATCTACCAAAAGACCCCATCTCCAACAACAGCCAAAAGCAGACTCTGTGGGAAGAGTTTCAGAACAGTGTAGCATATATAAAATTCCCATTAAGATTCACCCAGCCTCCAACCATTTGCATTTCAGTAGTTTTCTGTCTTGACCACAGGTTCTGGATTGCTCAGTAGTTTTCCATTCCTTAACTTTGCCCTTGGACACTGTCTCCTGCTTTGGCACCTCTGACATCCTGGGTCAAGGAGGCCCACTGCTAACTATTTGTAGTTTGAAGCCATAGGACAGACACTGGTGGAGAATTTGAGAGAGTCATAGAATCAGAGAATCATTTAGGTTGGAAAAGACCTTTAAGATCATCAAGTCCAAATATAAACTTAGTACTGCCAAACCCAGACTGGTGTTAGGTTTTCAGTTAGACTCAATGATCTTAAAGGACTTTTCCAACCACAACAGTTCCATGATTCTAAGTCCACCACTAAACCAGATCCCTAAGCACCACACCTACCCATCTTTTAAATACCTCCAGGTATGGGGACTCCACCACTGCCCTGAGTAGCCTGTTCTGACGCATGACAACCCTTTTAGTGAAGAAGTTCTTCCTCATATCCAACCTAAACCTCCCCTAGAGCAACTTGAGCCCATTTCCTCTTGTCCTGGCACTTGATCCTTGGTTGAACAGACCCAACCCCACCTCTCTCCACCCTCCTCCAAGGGACTTGGACAGAGCCAGAAGGTCTCCCCTCAGCCTCCTTTTCTCCAGGCTCAACACCCCCAGTTCCCTCAGCCATGAACTCAGCACACTTGTGCTCCAGACCCTTCCCCAGCTCCGCTGCCCTTCTCTGGACACGCTCCAGCACCTCCAGGTCCTTCTTGGAGTCAGGGGCCCAAAACTGGACTTTGTCTGAGGTGTGGCCTCACCAGTGCCCAGTACAGGGGGATCCCTGTAATCTCTCACTGCACACAGGTCATGTTGTGCCAATTAAAAAGAGATTAAAGATAAAAGAAATACCACTTGCTCTTGACAAAATCACGTTCTTCATTCACCATCTGTCTCTACTTAGTACATAGGATCAAGTGTAGTCCACATGGACAGATGCAAAATTGGGGCATTTTAATGAATTTTTGGATTGTAACTTTAATTCTTACATCAAGTAGCTGGCAGGACACTTTACTGTGCATTTAGACAATATTACTATTCCTGAAAATTTATTTTAAGAGATGAGCAAGATTTTCCTCATCTTAAGCTGCCTTTGATCTTCTTTTCTCAGCATTATTTTGTGCCTACTCTGGAGCAGCTTTTGCTAATGCCCTGTCTGTGGTAAGTTTGAGGGGTTTTAATGGGGTTTTTTGTTCGTTTGATTTAATCATATTTGGATTTGTTATGATAATGTGCTAAGGAAGTGCCCCAAAATTCTCCATGTCAGTTTTGACAACACTGAGGAGAGAATGTTGCAGCTAATGGCAGCTCTTCTACAGATTCTCTGTCAGTTTAACTGTGCACTTGCAGACTCTGCTGCTGATAACAAGATTTCAAAGATCTTGGGAGCATGCTATCCACATGGGATTGCACATGTACATGTGAATTCCAGACACAGTGTGTGGTTTGAGATGCAATACTTAGATTCAGGCAGTATTTTTTTTAGCAGTTACCAATGTTCTAAATTTTTCCTTGCTTCTTACAAGGTCTTGTTCCCAATAAATCCACAGATATCCTTTAAGTGTGATCTGAATATGAAAACTAGAATAGGGAGGGAGAGTGTTCTCTTAAGTACAAAATCATCATATCTGTACAGATCAAGAAAGAGTTGAAGCTAGAAATGCCAAGCTTTGTTTCTCTTTTAAAATCTGAGAGAATAAAGCAAAACTATATTTTAATAAAACAGATTTAGTAACTTAGGAAAAAAAATTAGAACTAGCAGCTTCATGCATTAAATTTTTCATCTGGCATCCACTTGATACCATGTAGGTCCCTGTAGACAGGCTGCTTTGTTAAATACACCTGCTTTTGGGGTGCATCAGGAAAAAAAAATATATATTTCTTCTTGTGATCTTGCTTTTGGCATACCTCAAGTCAGATCAAGATGTGGGGACACAGAGCAGGATGAGATGCCAGTAATACATGGGCATTGAGGATGATGAATATGTGTGAATAGTTGTGGTGGGTTGACCTTGCCTGAATACCAAGCCACTCTATCACTGTTCTCCTCAGCAGGATGGGGAGAGGAGAAAATTAGATGAAACAAAAATCCCAAACTCATGGGTCAAGACAAAAGGCAGTTTAATAGAAAAAAAAAAAACAAAGCCATGAACGCAGAAGCAAAGGAACAAAATATTTATTCTCTACCTCCCATCAGCAGGTGATATTTGGCCACTTCCCAGGAAGCAGGGCTTTGTTCTGTGTTGCAGTTACCCCAGAGGACAAATGTAAATAACAAATGTCCTCTCTTCCCCCTCTGTACTTGCTTTTATTTCTGGGCAGATGTCATATGGTATGGAATATCCCCTTGGTCAGTTTGGGTTAGCTGTCCTGGCTCTGCCCCCTCTCCCAAGACTTTCCCCACCCCCAGCCTACTGGACAAGGGGTGGGTGGGATGTTGGAGAGCCAGTCTTGATGCTGTGGGAGCTCTGCTCAGCAGTAACCAAGACACTGGTGTGTTATCAGCACCTTTCTAGCTACTAATACAAAACACAACACTATGAGGGCTGCTGTGGGGAGAATTAACTCCATCGCAGCCAGACCCAATACAATAGTACTCTCCGTACATGACATTTTACAGGACATTGACAGTACGATTCAGCTCATTTTTAAGAGAATTTTAATGTCCACATGTGAGCTGGGTGTCTCAGTTTTCATTACAGTCAGCAGAGCTCTAAACCTTGATTCAATTTCTTCAATGTTGGTCTCCAATGCAGGGTGCCTTACGTAGCCCTGTACATTCCAAATAAACTAGCTACCTCTATGTGAGCAGATTAATTATTTGGGAGCAGAGGAGCTTTCCAGACATCCAGTGACCAGAAGGAACCTAGCTCACATGTAGCCCCCACCATGTAGCCATCTGCTCCTCTGGATCCAAATGGGGGATCCTTATGGGGAGGTTCAGGAAGACAAGTCCTGTGTCACACTGTCCTCAGGGAAAGCACAGGCTCTCCCAGCTTCATAAAAGCAAGAACTGAGCAACAGGCAGAAGCAAGCAAAGGAAACATGCAAATGGAGGTACTAAAATGCACTTATCTGTCTGTCCTTTCCCTTCCCAGCTTGGTCTGCCACTCTGCACCTGGCCTTTTTGCTTCTCCGCACTTGTCTTTTTGCTGATAAATTCAGACAACCCAGCCATCCACAAAATCCCCCTCAGCAAAGTCACCTATCCAGAAGCCAACCGCATCTACTACCTGAGAACGAGGAGAAGAGCATCAGAAAGCAGGAAAGAAGAGCAGAAACGAAAGGAGCAGAAACCCTCTGGAGACTCAAAAATCAGCACAGGAGGCACACCTCTGTGCACCCCCAAAAACCGCCATGCCTACTGATTCCAAAAGTCCATGGCTGTACAGTTTTGGGGCAGTTTTTCAGATGCTAGTCAATTATGCTACAGTCACAAACATCACCTTTGGCAGTGGTCTGCAGGCCTGAGATTCAGCATCCCACACTCCAAAGGAAACACGATTTGCCCTTGAGATAAGCTTTCCAAAAAGCACTTAGGTAACAGAATAATGGCTGTCTCATCAATCCACATGCTGTTAACTTGAAAGTCACCTCTTTTAATAATAATTGTAAGAACAAGCAGAAGAACATCAACACTGAAAAGAGGCTGCATTTAATTTCAGATGTGTAATTTAACAAAATAAATATGCTGAGAAGGACCTGGTACATAATAATAATAAATAATGTAAGAACTATGTCAAGAGCTGCACTTCAAATTAAAATCAGGTATATTTGAAAGTGGAATAAACAGTCTGATCTCTTCCTTTCTTGTGTTCCATCAGTGTCTAACTCTTAATTTCTCTTAACAGCTGCAACATACACAGATAAATATTCTTATAGAGCACAAATTATTTTCCTTGCCATTTCCTGACTCCTCGTTAAGCATCAAGACAATGAAGGTATGAATATATATTGCCTTAATCAGACTAGAAAAGTGGCTAGCTAGCAATAATCAAACATTTTTCTTTTCCTTGCATAATTTTCTGTCTTACAAATGGAAGACCTCTCTCCTGCTGAATGCAGGATAGTCAGTGTGAATCCCTACATGCATCCAGTGTAGGAAAACTTCATGCAAAAAAAATTGGATAAACATTTCCTGCTGGTGGCAGTTACTGCAGTTCTTTCTCTCCCCTTCCTAAGGGAACAGTTCACTCAGATTAAGCCCTGAGTAATGAACAAGTCAAAGGTTCCCCTTGATGTTCGTTGAGTGTCAGACTGGGATCTTCACATGGGTCTTCAGTGTCTCAACTGTCCTGGAGAAATCTCATGAGGCATCATCAGAGTTAGCCATGGGAAACTGAGGACCCTCTTGCTGCTCTTCTACCCAGGGAGTTGGTTTCTAACAGGCATAAGGTGCAAGAAGGACACGGCCACTTTATGCTTCTCTCAGGTCCTTACAACAGGGAAGGGTCAATTACCCTAAACAGGACTTTCTTGGAAATTTTTTCCAAAACCTCAGAAAAACAAGTCTGAAAGAAAGGCTTCCTCATTCTAAAGTAATTTCACATGATCTGTTTAAAATCACAGATACAAAGGACTAGAGGATTTAAAATGCAAAGAATCATAGAATATGGTGAATTGGAAGGGACCCACAAGGATCATGAGCCCAACCCCTGTCCCTGCACAGGACAGACCATGTGTCTGAGGGTCTTGGCCAAATGCTGCTGGAATCTTGTCAGGCTTGGTGCCATCAGCACCTCCCTGGGGAGCCTGTTCCAGTGCTCCACCACCCTCTGCCTCAAGAACCTTTTCCTCATGGCCAACCTCACCCTCCCCTGCCACATCTTCCTGCCATGGCCTCTGCTCCTGGCGTTGGTGGCCAGAGAGAAGAGCTCAGCGCCTGCCCCTCCTCTTCCCCTGGGGAGGAAGTTCCAGACCGCCATGAGATCTCCTCTCAGTCTCCTCTTCTCCAGACTGAACAACCCAAGTGACTTCAGCCTCTCTTCATATGGCTTCCCCTCTAAACCCTTCACCAGTTTTATGGCCCTAAAGAGACTATGCAACAATAAAAGTTCAGATTAGATGCTGTCCTTTCTGCCTTTCAATGCAGGGCTGTTTTGCAGATTCATTTGAGGGCCTTTGAGCAGGTGTTGAGATGCTTTTTAAACAGGTTAGACCTTTCCTGGGACTTTAGTAAAATTTAGGTCCTACTTCCTCCCCTATCTGGATGATTGAGATCCCACCTGGCAGGACAGCCTCATACATGCAGAGAAGTCCAAAATTCTGTAGCCAATGTAACCCTGTCATTAAAATTTTACAGAATCAGCGAGCTTTGTAGCCATTATTACCCGGTTCACCCTCAGACCCGAGCACCTGTGTCACACCTCTGTCCCATTTTAGACCTCAGGCTAACAGCTGAACCTGACCTTACAAATGCCCTCCAGGAAAACACTGAGGGACCAAACTGGCATTCCCACATGTCACAAGTCTCCTTGGAGGTTAATAAAAGACCAAGGATCCCAGCAGTCTACCTGACACATTAGTCCTGAGACCTTTGTTGGTCCAAGGCAAACTCAGAGGGATAGGACTGACCACAGCTCAATACCTGATCTACCTCTATCAGAAGGAGGAAGATCTGATGATGCACAAGCAGGAAAGCATTAGAATGGTCAAAACCTCCCATGCAAATCCCAGCAGCCTCCAGGAGATGCTGAGCTCTGACAAGCAGCAAGAACCCAAAGCCACAAGTGCATTTCTCTAACACAAGAGCAAGGGATAAAAACTGCTAATTTAGGAGAAATAGATTGTTTAGAAAAAGCAACCCGTGACCCAGGCACTGGACAAAGGCAGTTAAGCCTTAAAACTAACACAGAGGAGTGCTGCAAATTAAGTGAGAATATCAGCCAGTGTTAATGGGCATTTGTAAGATGCACACGTAGCTGCTTATTCCTGTATAGAGTCTCCAGAAAAACCAGTAAGGGACAAGGACACCATCAGAAAAGGTGTCAACAAGCAGGGAAGAAAGTGGAGAGCCTCAGGAGAACAGGTTGACAAACTGTCCTTTGAACTGTGATGCCAGCAAACCAATGCTAGTAAAAAAAGCAATCTGGTACAGTCAGGACAGGCTGCAAGATCAGGGACATCCCAGTGTTACTGCTGTTGTAGAGAAACAAAGAGAGGCAGAATAACACAAGAGGTGATACATAACTCTCTGAACACCTTCCCTCTATAGCAGTCAATGAAATATTAAGCACATGCAAACTAGCAGAACCCGTTCATCTCCTCTGCACAGTTTAATTTAGCTCGTACACAATTCAGCCTTAGAGAAAGATTTAAGTAATAGCAACACAAAGTTACAAAAATACTATAATAGAGTCAGCTAAAATAATGCTAGAACCATATTTTTTAAGAAAAACCTCAACTGTGGTTAGTTATGCCAAGCATATTATTTGTTTTCTTAAAAATAAGAGTGAAGTCCAAGTTCAATATGGCTATTGGAAAGAACTTGTCATCTAAGAAGCACTGCAGGCATTAATTCCTCAGCCACAAGAAAATCCATCCTGAAATCAATTAGCAAAGCAATTTCTACAGTTGAAGCCATCCATAAAAACTAGAGTATAAACAGCTTTATTAAGTCTCTAGCTAATCAAAAGATTTGAGTAACTATAGCCAGTACTAATAATTCTTGAAAACAGCCAAAACAAATCATACATCCCTTGGAAAGGAGCAGTAGGCAACAAAAGCACTAACTGAAGTTATCAGTGGTAGCCCTAACAGCTTGCTGTCTATTGAGTTCTATAGAAAATTTTGATTAAGAGAAATAAAATATACAATTTTCAATGCGATTAATAATTTTTAGACAGTTCCCAGAGATATAACATAAAACAAATGTGTCCATAAAAAGAAAAAAATACCTCTAAAAACTAAAGCTTCTTCTATAGAAAGAATGGTCAATCCACCCAGCTCACCACTGCAGAAAATGAAATAAATATTCCTGTACAAATCAACACCTGGTTTAGCAGTTACATATACAAAAACAACCTCCTAAAAACTTGCCTTCAAAATCTGAACAGCAGTGGTAAATGGGAGCAGGCTAAGCAACATAAAGGAGTTGCAGGAGACCTCCCCAGTGAACAGAAAAGACCATCTAGTCTCATAAGTGGAGTCCAATGTAAAACCACTACATATACTATGAAGTTCTAAGAAAAATGGTTACTTCACTGCTCCAAATGTAATTTTTCTTGCTCTTCTACTTGCTCCTTACTTCCTAAAAAAATAAATAAACAAAATAAACTACAAAACAAACCAACTTTGCTCTTGGAGAAGATGTTTGCAGCTCTTCTCACATTGACATAGGTGCTTTGGTTGATAAGATCAGTCACAGAACATCTTACAGAAAAAGCTGAGGCAAGTGCTTTAGATGTCTTTAACTTACTAGTTAATTATTCCTCATGAACAATTAGAAAAGCTGCACTGAGGGAAAGTGGATGAGAGGGATGTGCCTTCTCAGTGGACATAAGTCATAGCCGAGTTCAGGACCATGCTGTCATCCACACCACAGCATCCTAGTTGCTGGAGCGTGATATTTATCCCCTGATTCCTTCATCTGATGACCTTTTTTGAGACCAAACCACCCCCTCACCTACTATTTGAGTCCAGAGCAGATGGCAACAGCAGTACAGAACGAGACCACTATGGAAGACAGTGATAGGGCTCAGTCCATGGAGGACACCTAAAGCTGTGGGGCTGGAAAACACACTGCTATGCTTTCAAACAGTGAAGTGGCTGCAGCACCATACAGGAAGCAAGAGCCAGGCAAAACATGATGGGTTAAAGGCTGCTGCCACTGGGCAGGTTTTCTTGTTGGCCTCCACTCTTAAGCTGTCATAGCTGCTCTGCAGCAGAGCTTGGGCTCTTCTCTCCCTCCTCTATTCAATACTTCTGTGAGCTTAAAATATATATTGTCATTTTTTCAGCCTCTCTGCAATGTCAACACCCTTTCTTGCCATACCTGAAACTACAGACGGGTGTCTCTGTGCAGATAGGAGTGTGAAGTTGTCAGATGTTCCTCTCCCAGGTTCTAGGGAGCCTGTGCATGGAGCCAGCCAGCACCCTGGCAGCCACCATCAAGTACTAGGAAAGGCTTTATGCTGCAGAGGAGTACTCCAGCAACACAGGGCCTCAGCACAAGCTGAAAAACCCAAAACTTCACAATATATCCAAGTAAGATAAGCCCCTAAAATTTCCAGATGCTTTCCAGGGAAGTTGCTCTGTGCTTTGTCCATGACAGGTATCTCTTTTCTCCAGTAATAGACATATTCCCCAGCACTGCACGTTGACTCGTTTTTTTGTAGGTCACATTTTCCAGGGTTACAGAAATACTACCACTCTAAGGGTGAGATCTGTTTGCCAAACACTGTCCCCTCTCTCTCCACCTTCAACACAAGGGTGTGTTGTAATTTGGAAGACAGAAGGAGTTCAAACAGGAAACAAACCCTTGATTGCAGTTGATTTCACAGTTCTCAGGGGGTCTTTCATAAACTCCTGCAGCTGTTGCTACAGCTGGAATTCACACATCCCAGTGGCTGGATGAGAAGACCAGGGGTAGCTCTGTGGGAAACAAAGGTTTATTCCATCACATTTTCCCTGGGAATAAGCAGAGAGTTTGGGGACCTCCAACTATGGCTCAGCAGCTCCAGAACACACTCAATTACCTCTAGGCACTTAGTAGCTTAAGCTGTCATGGAGCTGCATCTTCACATCCTTCTCCAGAGACAGCCCTTTGCATAGATTGTTGAGGCAGACCAAATCCCTGCTCACAAAACATGCAGATTCACTCAGCACAGCAGCAGTGAAGCACCAAGGACATGTGGGAACCCTTCCAAAAACATCCAGCTACCTCACCCACCCAAAATTTACAGGGGTGCAGGCTGCCTAGCACATCTCAGGAGCTGCAAATCAAATTGTGCTGTGCACTGAACTGCAAAAGGCAAAGACAGAGGGACAGAGACATCCATGACCTGCACAGCTTAGGAGTCTTTTTCCCCTCGCTTCAGGGCCCTCCAGCTTGTACGTGACCCTGCATCTCCACACTTCCCTCATTTTAACCAAGTGCTGGCAGTTCTGTTGCTCTGTCATCCACAAATCTCTGCTCTGCAAAACCACTTAACCAGAAACCAGGCAGTGACATCCAGGATGTGGTGAAAACCAGAAATGCAAAGAGGACGACAAACTCTCAGCCAGTGATGGTTTCTTACTGTAGCTGAGTGAGTTTATTTCATTTGTGTAAATTAAATCCTGTTTAGGGCATTTTACGTTCCCAGAAATTGAGTTACCCAGAAGACATTACTGGTTTGGTTTTTTTCTTTTCACTACTACAAAGTGTACATCTTTACTTCTAAAGGATTTATATCTGTTTGTGTGTGTGTATAAAAATGCTGCTCTATAGTACTGCTCACAGAACCCCATAAACCTTTACAGCCAGCATAACTCTGTGTTTATTCATTGCACTGATTATTAATTTCCAGTTGTTCCTACTGTCTGCGAGTTCATTTCTAGATGCTACCTGTCCTTTTTCTTCAGTTAATCAGAGCTGCAACCCAAGCTATGTACAGCATCTTCCACTTCTATTCAGAAATACTCATCAAGCAAATAGTAATCCCTGGGATTTATATGCTGAAAGAGTTTTTGCTGGAACTGTTACAGCATTCTGCTTTTTGCTAAAGCCCATCACATCTTTTTCCTACAACATACAGGTTTGTGAGAATGGATTATTTCCTTGAAAATAAGCATGCTCTGGGTGAGACTCACAGCCCAGCCATCAGGGCAAAGGAAGGGGAAAGAGTATGAAACCCTACTAAACTGAGATTAGATGCAAGGAAGTTAAGTGAGCTGGCTCTGAAATTGCGAAAGTGGATGAAGCAGTAGAAAAACCTTTTGCCTTGTGTCATAAAAATGAGGTGAGTTTGACCACCTTTGTCATTCTCATGGGGCTCCTGCTGTCTTGAGGCAGGTTGAGAAAATGAACCTCTTTGGATTTGGGCTTTGCCTTGGAGCCAGGAGAACAGGGGAGGTGTTTGAAGCTGGAATTCAGAGTTGCTTGAGTTGCAGTTTCCTCTCCGGTCCTGAAATACAGCGATACAATTAACCTCTGGCTTCCAAAACCCTCTAGTACTTCAGGATGTTTCAATATGGTTGATCCAGTCTACAAGGCTACAGGCAACCAGAAAAACAAGCAGCTTTGAGGTTCAGACTTATGGTATGAAGTAGAGAGCTTTGCTTATCACCAATTCCTGAGTCCTAGGGCAAAGAGAGGAATGGGATCACACAAAGTGCCATGCAGAACTGATATTCCCTCCTTTAGAACAGATGCACGCAACGGGGATAGAGGAGCAGACCTGAAAGTGTCTGAAGCTGGACACAACCATACCAGTGGACAGTGTTTTCCAGTCAAAGTGCATATTATCTTGGAAGTCAGTTTGCCACAGTAAGTAATTTGAGCTAGGATCACAACGGTGTAAAGAGCGATTTCCAGTGGAGGTCCCATGGGTGCTTGCAACTCAATCTCATTTCCACAGGCATCCAGGCCAGCCTAGAGAAATAGCCATTGATGAAAACAAAAGTGATAGTGCAGCCTGGAAAAATAGCAGGGAATAAAAATCCAAACAAGGGGAATTAGCCAGATGAATGCACTTGGCTTTTCTTTAGCCTGTGTTTCACTGGTTTTCATGAGATATATGAATACGTGGTCTTTCTTGGGGTCTCAGAGACATTTCCTGGGCTGAACACCACTGCCACCTCTACACTAGTGAGTGGAATGGCAGCTCATCATCACTCAGATGCTGAAACACCAGCTCAGCCTTTGGTATGTGTTTGCCTTGGCCAACCATCTCACTTCGGAGCAGTTCTTCGCTCCCACTAGCAGTTTTAAATAAAATATCTTGAAAAATCTAAAATTGAAAGAATTGTTTGCTAACCCAGCACTAACATCAGCCTACAGGAAGAGAGTCTGAACCTCTGCCTAAATTTGGCATCTAATTTCCTTGACACTATAGAGTTTTTTTATACCCTACTCTAGCCACAAACCATTTACAACCCGCTCTTCACAAATCCCTGCCCCTCTCTTATCCCAGTTGATTTCCAGACAGCAGCTTTGCATGATTGCAGCTGCATGAACTCAGAAGATGAGTCCAAGGAGCAGGTCAGGCTGGATAGAAAGGTCAGTGGGCCTTCAGAGCGGGTTGATAGCGAAGAGGTGATGTGCATGCATGAAGTGAATGGTTTATTTTGGGAGCAGAAGTATCCAGAGCCTTACACAAGCTCAGAGTACAGGGTGTTTTGACTGTGCCAGGGCCAGGAAACTGCTGTTTATGAACCCTCTAAAAATTGGCATGTGAATATTAGCGCTCATTTCCATAACTGCACATGTGGCTGTGGTGGACACACACCACGAGAGGGAGCTGGACACCAGAGCTGAACAGTTCTCCTCTCCAGTTATCCAGGCAGCCACTTACTACACACCATCCAACTGTTGCACAGAGAAATGTCAAATAACAGCTTTCTCCAGACAATTTTTACAGGTCAAAATGAAGGGATAGAAGCTGCCCACATCAGCTTGGCTTTTGGTCCACTCTCTATAAACCCACTATAAACATTTCCCTCAAGATTGTAACAGACCCCTTGGTGCTCTGTGATGAAACAGATTTTTCTACTCTGCATTTGCTCATAAAAGCAAGATGACAAAAGTAACATGGCCACAGATGCCAACAGGCACAGACTTGCAGATGTTGCTCATCCAGGCTCCCTTCCTCCAGGATGGCTCAGTCCTTACCTGGCCAGAGGAGCTGCCTTCTCAGCCAGCACATGGGCTGAGCATCACTCTCCCTCAACACACCATGTAGTTATCTCCCTCTCTTGCCAGACCTCTATTTCCATTGCTGCTTCCCCTCAACCCTCCAGGGAAACCACAGACTGGGAAAAATTCTGGAAGTGAAATGGTGGACTCAATCATAGTTAGCAGGAGGCTAGATCAGGTGACACAGGTCCCTTATCAGAGAATCACAGATTCATAGTATGGTTTGGGTTGGAAGGGACCTTAAATATCATTTAGTTCCAGCCTCCCTGCTGTGGACAACCTGGCCTTGAAAGCCTTCAGAGATGGGGCATCCACAACTTCTCTGGACAACCTGTTTCAGTGTTTCACATGGTCTTAAGTCACCAGAGCAGTTTTGGTGTGTCATTTTGTTTTGACACTCTTTCCCATAACATCCTCATAAACAAGTTAATGAAGTATGGGCTAAATAAATGGAGAGTGAGGTGGATTAAAAGCTGTCTGAATTGAAGGGCCCAGAGGGTTGTAATCAGTGGCCCAAAGTTCAGCCAGAGGGCAGTTACTAGTGGTATAACCCATGAGTAATATATAGCGGGGACAAAACTGTTTAACATCTTAATTAATGACCTGAGTGATGGGGTAGAGTGCAACCTCAGCAAATCTGGGGAAGACAGTGTCCTGGTGTCCTGGAAGGAGTGGTTGATATGCCAGAGGGTCACCCTGCCATTCATAGAGTCCACAACAAGCTGGAAAAATGGGCTGACAAGAAGGTCATGGAGTTTAACAAGGAGAAATGCAAAATCCTACACCTGGGGAGGAAAAATTCCATGCACCAGCAAATGCTGCATGCTTGGCAGAAAAATCCCTGGGGGTCCTGGTGGACACCAGGTTGACCAGGATCCAGCAACATGCCCTTGCAGCAAAGAAGGCCAACAGCCTCCTGGGCTGCATTAGGATGAACGTTGCCAGAAGGTCGAGAGAGGCAATCCTTTATTTCATTCCCCTTTTCTACACACTGCTGAGACACCTCTGAGATACTGTGTCCACTTTTGGGCTCCCTAGTGTAGGAGAAACAAGGACATACCAAGCAAGTAGTCAACATGGTTTCACTAAGGGTGGGTCATGCTTGACCAATCTGGTAGCCTTCTATGATGTCATCAGCAGCTGGGTAAGTGAAGGTAAAGTAGTGGATGTTGTCTACCTTGATTTCAGCAAGGCTTTTGATACTGTCCCCCACAAGATCCTTGTAGGATGTAGCTTAGAAGGTATGGGATTGATGAGTGGATGGTGAGGTGGATTGAGAGCTGGCTGACTGGCAGAGCTCAGAAGGTTGTGATCAGTGGCGCAGAATCTAGTTGGAGGCCTGTAACTGGTGGTGTTCCCCAGGGGTCAGTACTGGGTCCTGTCTTGTTTAACATCTTCATCAGTGACCTGGATGTAGGGAGAGAGTCCAACCTCAGCAAGTTTGCCGATGACGTGAAGTTGGGAGGAGTGGCTGACACAGCAGAAGGCTGTGTTGCAAATCAACAAGACCTGGACACAATGGAGAGTTGGGCAGAAAGGAACCTGATAAGGTTCAACAGGAGCAAGTGCAGAGTCCTTCACCTGGGGAGGAATAACCACGTGCACCAGGACAGGTTGGGGGTGACCTGCTGGAAAGCAGCCCTGCAGAGAAGGACCTGGGTGTGCTGGTGGGCAGCAGGGTGGCCATGAGCCAGCAGTGTGTCCTTGTGTCCAGTAAGGCCAACAGTGTCCTGGGGTCATTAAAAAGAGCGTGGCCAGCAAATCAAGGGAGGTTCTCCTCCCCTTCTACTCTGCCCTGGTGAGGCCACATCTGGAATAAGGACCTGGAGCATCTGCCTTACAAGGAGAGCCTGGAGAAGAGCAGCCTGAGAGGGGATCTGATCAATGTCCATAAATATCTGAAATGTGGGGGCCAAATGGATGGGACCGGGCTCTTCTCGGTGGTGCCCAGTGACAGGACAAGGGGCAATGGGCACAAACTGGGACACCAGAAGTTCCAGACAAACTGAAGGAAAAACTTCTTTTCTGTGAGGGTGCCAGAGCCCTGGGACAGGCTGCCCAGAGAGGGTGTGGAGTCTCCATCTCTGGAGATGTTCAAACCCACCTGGACACTTTCCTGTGCAACCTGCTGTAGGGAACCTGCTTTGGTAGGAGGGTTGGACTGGGTGATCTCCAGAGGTCCCTTCCAACCCCACCATTCTGTGATTCTGTGAAACCAGTAAAGGGACACAAACATGATTAAAGGGTTATTGCACCTGTCATACAAGGAGAGGTTGAGAGAGCTGAGACTTTTCAGCCCAGAGAAGTGAAGGCTCAGGGGTATCTTATCAATGTGTACAAACATCTGATGGAGAGAGTAAGGAAGGCAGAGCTGGACTATTCTCAGTGGTGCCCAGTGACAGGAGCTTAGCTCCTGGGATTGATTTCCCCATGAGTGAGGGATGACAAGGGGCCCACAAACATTGTCTACATTTCACACATCCACAGCCCAACCTAGCAAAGGTGGACCAGGACAGTTTTAGCATCATGTAGAGCTCCAAACATGGATTTACATCAGTTTAAAGCACCTGTTAGAGTCCAAGAGCTGATACAGCTTCCTGTGTAGACCTGATCCCTGCAGTGCAACCTGAGCTGAGGATCACAGCCAAAATCAGCAGTATATGGCAACCTTTTACCAAGTGGTTCTCAATGCAGCTCTTGAAGGCCACTGAGCCTTTTGAGAGGAGTGGAGATAGAGCGTGTGAAGCTGGATTAGGGCCATAAGAGTGTTTCCTGGCAGAGGTGACAAGAGCAAGAACTGCACCCAGCTAACACAGCTAGACAGGACCTGCTTGGTAAGCTCACACAGGTTAGGGATCACTCAGGCATTTCTCTGGGACAGCTCAGGTACTAAGTCTGGTTGGGATCCAACCACCAACCCTTCTTCTGACCATGTCAACCACTAGGCTCTGTCTAAGAGGCATTCCCAGAGCCACCTTCCCACAGAGCAGAGCAGGCAGAAGAAAGGCATCAACCAGCTTCACTGGCAGAAAGCTGATGAGTTAACCCACGGATTCAGCTCTCCTAAATCACGCAGGACTTAGGCATCAGTCACCGACCCCAGCTGCCTTGTCCTCAGCACCAAGTGGTCTTCACACTTGTCTAAAATCAAGGGGCAACGTGCTAGTCACCTGTGTTACCTGCACCTTCAGTTTGCAGCTCATTACATGGTTATCTAGAACTCACCCACAGCTGGTGGCCGGTTCCCAAGCAGATGGTACTTGACAGCTACAAACAGAAACACAACAGTCTTGGTCCTTTTGGCCTCTGGTGTTTCAGTCTCCCCACCTTGAACCCCAAAGCTCAAAAGACAAGTAGATATCTACACCCATGAGAGCTCAGCAATGAAGGTTAGCAGTGGGCACCTGTCTGGACACGGATTGAACCATGTCTGGGAGGTTTTTGTCTGTTCCCATCTTTCTGTAACAATCCTAAAGGGAATTTCAATCCTCAGGCAACCAGGAATGCTTTGGCTGGCTAAGGTAGATGGTCGTGGGCAGGCGTTCATGCACCTGACTCCAGCACCCAATCTGGGATCTCATCCAGACCTTTTTAGAAGGTAATTGTTGAAAATTAGGGATTCCCTAAGGCAATTGCTGCAGTAGCAAAACACTCCCCATAGTTGGCTGCACCTGTGATCCAGGTAACCTGTCACATGGCAGTGGAGAACATCACTCCTCTGCCTCCAGTTCACAGAGCAGGCAGCTGGCAAGGGACCTCATTCCCACGTAGGCATCAGCAGACTGGGATCCTGTTACTTATTAACCAGCTCTTTGATAAGCTAAACAAAGCATTGCTCCAAGACATCCATCACAGACCTACAACCTGATGGCTTTTTTGTGAATCCCCTTGAATATGTCAATAATTTCTTTAAAGCACCAGAATTGGACAGAGAGAGGTCCTGAATCTGGTACCCTGAAGGAAAGAGCCACCCCTCTGCTTGGCAGATGGAGGTAGCATAGCCCCACAGCGAATCCTGCCTGCCCTCTGCACTGCATCCCTTTCACAGGGAGCAGAAAAGATGCTGTTTTAAATGACTTGAGGCCAAGTCTGATCATCCCTGAAACATGAGAGAGGTGAAGTCTACAACTCCATCTGATCAGATTCCCTAGGAGGATCTCCCACCCAAATCACCCAAGGCATTTTCCTTCTTTTGAGATGCAACGATTCATTTTACCAGTGAGAAAGCAAAGGCAGCCCAAGGAGAAATTAACAGTAAAGGGAAAATATTTTACTACAGTGAAGTGAAGCAGTTTCCCCTGCAAAATTTAACATAACATGTAGAACTGGTGCCTGTTTGATTAGAGGAAACCTTGCTCATGCAGCAATGCTAAGCTGACAGCCAGTACAAGGTACCCTACTCTTAGAGGGGAAAAAGAAAAATCCCAGTGTCCTGTTAAGAACATCTCCATCAAAAGAGAGGCAGCCTGGGAACAAACACAGCGAGAACAACTTCACTCTGGCTCACGTAGATGCTGAGACTGTTTCCACAGGGCTGGAGGAAACAAAGCCATAAAGCTAGATGGGTTCTGGTTCAACAATGAACCATTCACTCCAGCACTTGGGTGAAGTCACAGCACTGCTTCTCTAAACTATCACTCTGAAAAGGTCCTAAAATGAATTAAACTGTGGTTTAAATTAGCCTAACAGGTTCCTTAAGTTTGCTAGTTTTTTCTCTGACATTTCTCCTATAATTCACTCTCTCAAGACTTTCCTCTCCAGCTTTTTCTCTGCCTTTCACAACGATTTCACAGCCTGATAAGCCTCTCAAATATGCCACACTTCTGATATTTCAGATTCCTCCAGCAAGCCAGGGAGGCCAGGTTAAAAAAAAAAAAAAAAAAAAAAAAATCCTTGAATTTCTCAAGTAACTGATAAAAAGCAATTAAACAATGGAAAGTCACCACATCCTTTGATCTGGTGTGTTGACAGAATAGTGTATCTGAAAACTAACCAGAAACAGGAAAACTCAATAGGCTGCTGAACACAACACACTGCAATGTACGCTCCCAGCTCAGTGTTTTGAGAGGGAAAGATGCTGAGCTGTCTTGGATAAGGAAGATAATGCTGGAGAGGTCAAGCTCAGGTAGATCAAGGGTCTGCTTTGAAGCCTTGTATCCTTTCAAGTGGTCAGTGAGGAGAAAGGATAGAGTTAAAGGAGAGTTGTTTTTAAAAGAAGAAAGAAGAAAAACAACACCAACAGCAGGGAAGAGGACATTTGGAGAGGCTTTTGGCAACTGACCAAAGACAGAGCAAGAGGAAAGGTGGAGAATTCAAGAGGGAACCTTCTTGACATTTGCTTGGAGCTCACCAAGTGGGAGGAGAAACAAACTAATTAGTAATATCAGGACAGGAGCCATGCTAGCCTATATAAGCTGGTGGGGCATTTTCTTTTTCCCACTCTCTTCACCCTGCTTTCCTTCTGTCCTAGACAGCAAAGCACCAGCTACCCCTGAACTCATCAGAGAGGTAAGAGCATTTTCTTCCTTCCTTTTCATCCACAGCATCAGTAAGAGTATTTTCTTCGTTTCTTTTCATCCACAGCATCAAACGTGCACCCTGTTACTGACTTACTGATTTACCTGGATCTTTCTTCTCCCCTAACACACCTTACAAATAGCATTTGAACAATCTTCCTGAGTGAGAGCAGTAAAGGCTCAAGAGGAACACAGAGACTGGGGAATGTCACGAGAATTTCAATTATTGAGAATTTTCTAGCAGGGTGAGGATTTATTAGTACTGCTTAGCCTAGTTGGCTGAACCTTTGAGGGGAAAAAAAAAAAAAAGAAGAAAAAGAATAAAAAAATGGAACTCTTTAACATCTCCTTTTACTGCCTTTCTATTCTGCAAAATGAAAAATGCCCAGATAGTAATAATATACAGTTAATGTGATAGTATCTCTGGATTTCTCTGTCCCCGAGAGACAGATCTCTGAAAATTGAATTGCGAATGGGCTTAATGAATATTTGAATCTGAGGGATGAGCTTTCTTTTGAACTAATGCTTTGAAATGTGTCTTCTATGGGAAAACGTGAACTTTATTTTTAGTGAGGGTCAAGTTCATTATAATCTCTCTGTTCTGAGGAGTGTTCTTGTGTGTGTGGCTGTACATAACACTATCCTTACCCAGCTTTACTGAACCCCTGGTAACAAACATTACACAGGCTATGCTGGAATCAGAGTTACTGAGAATCTGGCCTTTTCCTCCTATTGTACTTGGATGCAGGAATTCCTCTAAAAATATGCTGCACACAGAGTTGGCTGCCCCACACTTCACAGCAACAATTCAGAGAATGCAAGATACAATGACTGTAATTGTGCAGTAGCAGTTCCTTGGACAAACAAATACCACACGGTAATTTAAATCCTCTTGATTTACAGAGTAACCTGAATTTTGTCAGGGGGAGAGGAAAATTCTAGAAAGAAGAGAAAGTATTAGATAATTTTGCTGCATTTTCAGATAGAAAAGTCCAATACCTGGGAAAATTAAAACAATTAGCCAAATAAAAGCCTCTGTTCCTTTCCCATCTGCAAGCACAGAACCACTCTTACCGTGCATAACACATAATGAATGTGTGACCGAGCTTGTCTCCATTTCAGCATGTGTATAAAAAAGTATCTGTGTATAAAAAAGTATTTGTGTATAAAAAAAGTGTTTGCAGGCCAGATGTTGCAGGAGTGCAGCACCAGCACGGAGTCTGCCAGGCTGCAGCTTTAACAAGGCATTGCTGAGATGCCGTAGGTATGGCGTGAGGTGGGAGAAGTGTACACAAGTGGAAGAGAAATTGATTTAGGGAGACATGAAGTTGCATAACATCTGTACTTTGCTACAGGACATTTATTAACTCTGAAAAGATGATTAAAAAAACAATAGATTAGCTTCTTGGCCCTGTGATGATTTCATTTTCATGCAAGAGAAACATATTGGTTTTTTCTTTTCTGTTCTCACAGGTTCCATTTCATAGCTGATGCAAAAGTATTTAGATACTTTTAGCTGTAAAACTTAACTTCTTGCTTATGTGAGCATTCTTAGCCAGGACAGCAGAGTATTATCAAGCAGCACAAAGAGATCTAGGAGAGGGGAGGCAGCAAACATCAGGAATCACTGGGGAAAAACAGCAGTGTCCTAAATCTAGCTCTCACTTTCCATGGTACACCATGGGAAAATAGTTTTAAATCATTCCTCTGCACTTGCAGCAGAGGACAAATCAGTCCCTACATCACAGGGATAAAAAACACATTCAGACTCACTCTGTGTGGGTCCTGCTGCTGCTCCTGTATGACACCAGTTACACACCAGCATCAGGAGCCCACGCTGCATTTCCTACCAAATGCTTGTCTGGAAGACACCTCCAGAGCATGCATGAGGTCAGGCAGTGCACTTCAAGCTGTGTGCCTGAGAAGAGGACTTACACAGTCTTTAGTTAAGAATTTGAGATCAAAACACTTTTCCCAAATGAATAGAAATAAAGAATAAAGATTTTTTCTCTTTTTAAATCCTGCCCCCCTGCAGAAGCCAAGCAAACTGTTCCAGAAGAATAGTCCTTTCACAATTATTTCAATTTCCCTCCTTCATGCACTAAGAAAAAAAGCTCACTTTGACTGAAAATGGCATGTTAACATAACTTCAATAGCAGGTCTTCAAAAGACCTGTTGTAGACTGGCCTTCATGCAATCCCATTCAGAACACACATAATTCAGATTGAGTTAAAATTCAAACATCATCTTAAAATTACCTGAGCATCTCCACTATTTGTCTACTATTTGTCTCCACTATTTGTCCACTATTTGTCTCCACTATTTGTCTTCTGTCCTTTCTTAAATAGCTGCTATGGCCTACTCCCTAAAACAAGGTAATATGTTAGCAGGTTGCTAATCTGAGCATGTATGGCAGCTACTGCTTATCATAATGTCAAAAATGATTTAAAATGCCAAAAAAATTCCATGCTGGAGCTGGTTTCTCAGTGATTCACTAGTTCTTTACACTTTCTTTGGACAGATAAGTAGGAGTAGTGCCAATCCTCTATGTTCTGCATTTCTGGATGGACAGGGCAAGCCTCATAGCTGTGGTGACAGCCAAACCACCACACACAGGAGGCAGCCCTCATGCAGTGCTGGGACGTGAGTTGGGGTGGTAGTGAAGCCAACGGGGCTGGATCTGGGTCCTCATAGAGTTGTGAAGTCCCCACCTGAAACCAAGGGTGCTCTTAGCCTACTCATCACATACCAGGCTGTTCTGTAGGTGATGGAGGTGTTCCATAATTATTTCCTTCTCCTTTTGCCTATATATGTTAATGGGAAAGATGAAACAAAGCTCATGTGACCTCTCTCCAGAGGGGTCTTGATAAACAGGGACACAATGAAGGTGAATTTGACCAGTGCTGTGGCTGGAAGGTACCCATGATCACCCCCCAGTCACTGTAATACTGAATATTCTGGGAGAAGAGGTGTGCAGACTATTGATGCAACCTTCATTGGGGGTGAAGTTCAAGCCAGGCTGGTGGAAGTGACTCACCTGATCTTTTTGCTGTGCCAAGTGTATCGAACTGACTTCATAGCTGCCCATGAAAACCCAAAGCAAAGGAGTTCTCCAGTCTCAGATGTGCATAGTGCAGTACTGCCCTACACAGGTGCCATGCCAGCAGCACAACCCATGCACTGACAAACAGCCTCAACAGCAGATAAAGGGCTTCACAGCTCACAGTGAGTTATAGCATATAACTATTATGTATCCCAGGGTAAAAATTACCTTGCATAAGAAAGAAACAAAACTCCACTCAGGTTCTCACAAGAAGAGTCCTTTTCTGTTTGTTCTGGTACTGATTCAGCCCTGAATTCACATTGTTTCATTGGGAAGTATGCACTACAGTGCATCCCTATGGCAAAGTTACTCAAAGTTTTGATGAATTAGGGCTTCCAACTTGACCTATTTTCTTTTCCAACATGTGAGTGGGCTGCAAAGTGACTCTAATACTTCACATGCACCTTACATTGCCCCGCTGCAGAACATCTCCAAACTTCTGTGGTGCAAGCAGCTCCTCACTCAGCATGCAGGGAAATATATTGGGCATGCTAGCATGGGACACACAACTGCACTCTGCAAATGGACTGCAAATGCAATAGCCCTTGACTTTATGGATTAGCAACAGGGAAAACCTAAGTTACATAAAGAGGAGGATTTCTTTAAATTGAAAATGTAAATGCACTTTCACCAAATGAAGAGCATTTGTCTTGGCTGGAAATTTTGATTTAACTGAAAGTGCATCCAATTCACTTATTCTATTATTTCAGAATAAAATATGAGAAAAGTGAAGGTTAATGAATCAAGGTAATGAATTATAACTGAGCCAGGAAAAAGCCTTCCAGCACTGAGACACTATCACTATTAACACTCTTATCCTTTTCTTTCTCCTTTGGTTAAGCTCCTTGTCTTTGTGTCCTACACAAAGTCAGATTCAACACTCTTCTATACACTGGTCCTGTCCTCAGCCTTTTTCATGTGGAACCTACCCTTGCATTAGCAGAGCTATTACAGAAGGCAGAAAATGTCTATTTATTATTTGTGCAAATATTTACTGCTTCCTGAAATGTCACCATCAGCCTTCCAATAACACAGAGTACGAGACTGGCCAGATGTACATTAACCAGCCATCCCCCTACACAGGCTCAGAGCTGCTTAACCATGTGTCTGGAAGTGTAATGCCCAGGGGTGAGGCTGCTTTAGCTTAAGTACCCAGCACCTGAGGCTCTGAAGCAAAAATTCTCTTCCCCAGCTGCCAAGAAGGTTTTTACTGGAGCTGCAAATAAGTCAAGGACTAACTGCAATATGTAAGTTTTTGTATCACCCTATTTAGACTATTAACTCCCAACCTAAATTCTTGACTTCTTCCTAAAGCTGCTAGTCACCAGTGAGACCTGAAGCAGCTCTGGTTCTGTATTCATAGAATCATAGAACGTTTTGGGTTGGAAGGGACCTTAAAGCTCATCCAGTTCCAACCCCCCTGCCAGCAGCAGGGACACCTTCCACTAGACCAGGTTCAACATTCAACAATGTACCTTGTCTTGTGCTTTCTTTGTCTTTACAATTACCCAGAATTAGTCCTACTCTTCAGGAGCAGGGAAAGGTTTGGCTGGTTTTAATTTGTTGACTTTTGCAAATTGACCCTTAAACAAATAACAAATTGGCTATAGAGCTTTAGAAAAAAATAATCCAGTGTTTACAGTTAGGTGTAAGTCTCTGATCCATGTGCCTGAATGGAGCTGTCCAGAGCTTTATGAAGTGTCAAAGGGTATTTCAGCAGCTCCTAATCCAAAGACATATCTCCCATAGGGGACCCCATCTCTGCCAGCCCAGTGTGGATGCCCCAAACATCTTATTTAGGCCTAAACATTTTTGTTTGGCCCATAATGTTCCCCTCCCTTATTTAAGTCTCGACTTCTTAGTGACTTCTAAATTTAACAAGAGTCTTTTCCTTATTCCCTGAGGGTTTCCTACTACAGTTTCAAACATATGGTCACCTATCTTGTCTCATGCTTAAGAACATGGCCAGTGTAGACCCTAATACTCTACTGGGCAGCTGTCAGAAAGAAGAAAGCAACATGACTAAGGCAGAATGGAAAGCAAGCACTCTGAATTTGGCCTTTAATCTCTTAAATCAGTGCTAGGCCTTTCTAAAGATGGAGCAGCTAAAAGTACAATTCAACATAGAAAAGAAAATAATGTATGTAAGCATGTGAGTGATGGAGTAGAACATCATGAGCAACCCTCAAGCTAAGTCCATGCATATGAGAAAGGTTGAACTGACCCCAATAGGTGATGGTACAGAGACCTACAAACCTAACTTTAAGTATCTGGTTTTGATGGCTGATGGAAAAATTTTAAATAGAAATACGTGTTAAGGAGCAGAGGAAACTTAACTGAAGCAGTTTCCTAGATGTGGTGGATGTCTATCAAGTTGAATCTTGAGGTAAACTTCAACTTCTGGGAGGCCAGTGTCTTCTAAAGCCTTCTAATGCCGTCTTCTTGAAGCCACCCTTTAAAACAAGAGCTGCTTGATTTCTAGAAAACATGGTATAGCTGAGCAAGGTGTTAAAACCAGGTAAAATACTATGACACAAGGCTCAGTGCTTCTTTGTGATGTTCAAACCTATGACTATATGAAAGTCTGTAAGGACAGCACAGCATCCCAAGAGCACACAAAGATGCCATGGAGACACAAGAATCAGGTGTTCAGAATAAGGATTTTCCTCTTTCTGGCTCCAAAATAACATGCAGTGAGCAACAATATGAGGTAGAGAGAATAAACGTGGATCAATAAGAGGCATTGTAATTAATTGTCTTTTTTTTTTTTCCTTGAATTTTACCAAAGGTTCTGAACACCAACATGGAAAACAGTGTTGATATCAAGATAGAAACCAAGGGGGAAAGAAAACCAATAAAGCAGAATCCACTGAGCAAAGCTGGGAAGAGAATCTGCAGAGCTGTTGGGTACATCACTGGAGACATGAAGGAATTTGGAGCCTGGCTAAGAGGTAAAGCTACTTCATCATGACTAATTAGGAAATTCCAAAGAAAAACTACATCAAAGGAGTAATAACTAACTTCTCAGTAATGCGATTCAAGTTAGGGTAGCACAGAAACTGCCTCTGGCCTGATTTATTTCAGTTTTGCAAGGAAAAAAACAGCTTTGTGTAGAGATCCACATACTGCTTAAATCTTGAGGATGACTGAGATGACATTTACCTCCCAACATGCCATGTACAAAGTTAATTTAGTCCCACAGAACATAGCCCGGGATGGTTATTCTGTGCTTTGCCATTCTTCATAACAATCCCTGTCCTTTCAGCTGAGCAGTTTCTGTCAAGCCTAATGTCACTGTGAAGTTAAATTACACATAGGTAGGTGTGTTTGGTGCCCATAATAAATCAGCAATGGGATACACATACGATTTGCCATCTGAGGCACAGACATCATAAATCAGTTGGTTCATATGAAACCAGTCCAGGGTACTTTATAACATGGAACTCTGGCAACCACACTGTTCATCTCAGCTTTCCAGCTGTAAGACTTCAGTGTAGTCCATAATAAATCCCAGTCAGGTTTTACAGTCTTGTTGATTCATTGCTTCAGTCGTGCTGCCAAATTCCACTGCCAAAACTCTTCCTGAGTTTCAAAAAAACCATCCTGAATCTGTATAATCTACATATTCTGGAGGAGGTTTTTTTTAAAATTTAATTTGATCTCTTCCAGATAAACCTCTCATGATCCAGTTTATTGACTGGGTGCTGCGTGGGATATCCCAAGTCATGTTTGTCAACAATCCCCTCAGTGGGCTTATCATAGTTGCTGGCTTCCTGGTGCAGAACCCATGGTGGACACTCACAGGCTGTTTAGGAACAGTTGTCTCAACTTTAACAGCACTTATTCTGGGTCAGGACAGGTAAGTCCATCCTTTCCTCCTTCAGAACCAGACTATCACCTCAGTGCTAACTTATGTGTTAAACAAGCAATGTGGACGAAATGCATGTATCTAGCCTTCAGTGGCTATTGCCCTGTTTTGGGTTGGGATAGAGCTAATTTTCTTCTTAGCTGCTGGAAGAGCACTGTGTTTTAGATTTAGTATGGGATTTGGTATGAGAAGGCTGTTGATAATGCACTTATGTTTTCTTGTTAAGAAATCAAGGACTTTCCAACTTCCCACATTATGCTAGTCTGCCAATGTGCAAGAAGAACTTGCACAAGCTGGGTAGGAGCAAAGTAAGAGCAACAGACCCAAATTGGCCAATAGGACATTCCATATCATATAACACTATGTTCAGTATACAGTGAGGGTTGTCCAGGAAGCTGTCTTTCTCTTTTGGGATTGTGGTTTTGGGATTTTATCTCCTCCAAGATTACTAACTGGGAATGTGCAGGGCATTAGTGGTGACTGGTGAGCAATTGCAGTGCATCACTCATTTGCATATTCCATTATTACTATTATTATCTATATAATTATCATTATTATTTCATTTTTATTTTATTTCACTTATTAAATTATTTTTATCTCAACCTATGAGTTCTTCTTACCTTTGCCCCACCACTTGTTTCCCCTGTTCAGTGGGGTGGGAGAGAGTGAGCAAGCAGCTGTTTGGTGTTTGGCTGCTGGCCAGATTAAACAACAATAGCAACATATCTGGTCTGTTAAGACAAGACAGATCTTCCTACCAGCTGCATCTGGTGCAAAAGAACACAGGACATAACTTTAAAAGGGGTAATTGCTGAGAAGACATGAGACTCCAGTGTGTGAAACTGAAGGTTGGTCGCAGGTCGTCATCACACAAAGTTATAACTGCATGGGGAGGGAGGGGATGATGTCAGCAAAGCTTCCACAGGAGAGAAGATTTCAAGATAGTTGTTTCCTTCACACAGATCAGCTATAGCAGCAGGCCTGTATGGCTATAACGGGGTCTTGGTGGGACTGCTCATGGCTGTCTTCTCTGCTGAGGGAAACTACCACTGGTGGCTTCTACTGCCGGTAGCACTGGTGTCCATGACGTGGTAAGTCCGATGGCTCCTCTGCTTCTTATTCCAACCCCAGTGTCCTCACACTGAGACTGAGCTGTTATATTTTTATGCTCTATGCAAACTGCAATGGAAACAAAACACGGTTGGCACACATGTACTATTAAATCTGTACCATTTTTTTCATTTTTAAATGCTTAATGTAATTCAGAAACAAATAAAATACCCACATAATCACAAATAAACCCAGTAGGGAAAAGGAAAATTGATGGCTGATCATGTGTAATTCAATGCCCGAAATGTTTGCCATATTGCTCTGATGAGTCAATTCATTTTTTTTTCCAAGAGGAACATTATTTTCAACACTCCCTATCACCATCAACCACAAGTGTTTCATCTATTTAAGCCACCATATAAAAATGTCATGAAAATTTACTTCTCCAGGCACAGAAGCTGTTCAGTGGCCCCAAGACAGGATGGTTGTTGCTAATAAAAACAAATAACTAATAATATTTTACTCATATTTATGCACCATAATCTAGTTACTTGGACAGCAAAAACTTTGAAAGCTGGTTTTTGGTCCCCAAATGTCTAGTTGGTGATTGATAAAACCACACATATCATCTGTCTGCCTGAAGTTCAAGCAGTGTTGTGCTCACTTTACTAAGCACAACTTTGATGTCAGCCTTTACTCCTGATCCATAAGCTTGAACAAGGACACACAGCCACCTTCACAACTCACTCAGACCTCTCACGGATGTCCTAGATTCAAACAACTTCAAGTATGAAAAAAAAGAAATAAGGTAAACACTGATAGTGAGCTGGGGAATAACTCCATTAAATCACACAAGTGGAGGATCTTATCTCTTTCATGGTCACCAAATTCACCACATACCATATTGCATAACACAACAGGAATCTGTACATTGCTAACTGCCCAGGGAAGGGTAGGAAATCTACCAAGTCACCCTACCATATCTCTAATTTTATCAGAAAGACTGAGGAAATGAAACAGCCTCTTTTTTCTTTTTTTTTTTTAAAAAAAAAAGGTAATTTCCTGTAGGTTTTTTGTTTTGGCTTTTTGTTTGGTTGGTTTTTTTCCTAGCTGACAAGCTCCTAGTGAGACTGTTTTGTTCTTCTTTCAGCCCTGTTTTCACCAGCGCTTTAGGCTCAGTCCTCTGTAAGTGGGATCTGCCTGTTTTCACCTTGCCTTTCAACTTGGCCTTGACCCTCTATCTGGCTGCATCAGGACCACATAACCTCTTCTTCCCTACAACTGTTATTCAGCCTGCAACAGCAACACCAAACATCACCTGGACAGATGCTGAAATGCCAATGGTAGGAAGTCTGAAGTACAACAACCTTCTCCATTTATAAAGAAAACCACTATAGAATCACACTATCTGCCTTTATGTTGCTGCATTATGGCTGTTATCCAGAACTTAAAGCTTTACTCAAGGAACTGACATTTTTGATAGCTCAAAAATAAGAATCTTCTCGGTATCTTTTATTTGGAGTTGGACCTAAATGTATATGTTATAATCTTCAAAGACAGTCTAGAATCTAATTATCCCCTACTGTGCATAAACCGACCAACACCCCATTTTAATTTTAGTTTTCCATGTGCTGTGTTTTTAAAATTGCATCTTTCTGATAAGAAATGAGCAAGCAGATATTACTGTGGAGGAATGGTTACAAACTTGGGTGCAGGCACATGTTCACACCTTTTTAGTTGATATTCAAGTGGGACCTTTCCAAAGAAACACTTTATTCTTCTGCATAGCACCATAATAGGTTTTCCCTAAGGCTCAGCATACTATTTTGAGGGGTTCTCAGTGAGTAATTAAGAAAAGGAAGTTAATTGACACTTAACAGCAATCCACACAAGTGACATTTCTCAAAGAAAGTTTATCATAGTGCATAATTTTATGGGGACCATAAATGGACTGTTCTATATTGAGGAACACAACATTTTGAGGAAAAGTGTCTCAAAACCAACTCTAAGCTGTGGTCGAGTTGGACTGAGTCCCATCAACCCAGCAGCTCTCATTCATATTCCCAGTGAATCCCAAGTGAGTCTGAGGTATATAAGTAGATCAGGGATATAGTCTTACCTGAGTAAAGTCTTGCAATTCTGGCCAAGCCATTATTGGCCATTTCACCCTTGTATCTGCCCAACCAGAAGCAAACAACTTCTCAAAGGTATCATCTTACCTGAGCACTTCCATTTCCTAAATTCACTCTCATGGTCCATAATAACATGTGAAAATGGCCAAGTCAGCAGCAGCTCTAAAGACAATGAGCAAATGTTTTCACAAAAGATATTTACCTTTGACATTAGAGGATAAACCTGGCAGAGGAGCACATGGCTAGGGAACAAGGCATGACTCATTTTCATTGAAGGGGAAACCCTGTGGAAATGCCCTGCTGTCTCCTGAGGAGTGTCCACATTTTCCACTTAGACTCCAGAAGCAGAGACTGCAGCCAACAAATGCCAAACATGAACATGCCCAAGAAAAATAGAACTTAAAGAAAAAAAAAAAAAAAAAGAATATAAATTACACAGCTGATAACAAATTGCCTTTTTTTTTTTTTTTTTTTAATTTCTGCAGCTCCTGCAATCCATTCCAGTTGGGGTGGGTCAGGTTTATGGCTGTGATAACCCCTGGACTGGGGGAATTTTCCTGATTGCTTTATTTATCTCTTCTCCACTTATTTGTCTGCATGCAGCAATTGGATCAGCAGTGGGGATGCTGGCAGGTAAGGATTTGATTTGTGTCACAGATTTATATAAAAGCATGGAGGATAAAAGAGGAACCACAATGAGTGGAATACTTACAGTCACAACTGTTTCTTCCATTGGAGAATAACTGCTTGAAAAAAAATGTATATATATACACTTCTGTTTCAAGAATTCTTTTCATTGACTTTTCCATTCTCTTACCTCATTTTATGATGGTGAAAATCTTCAAAAGTAAGAAGTGTCTTTTTTGACTTAAAAGAATTTTTGTCATTAAATACTTCATTTCTGGATATATTGTGATGGGTTTAGGAGCAGCTTAATAACAGTCATAGCCATCAGGCTGAATATGCAGGCCTCAGGGATGCATTTAAGGTTCACATATATGCTTGTTCACTCATATATCTTCTGTTGAAATTGCATGGATAAATTCAGCTCAGCAGCACCAGGGAAATTCTGACATGATTGCATTAGATTAAATTAAAGCCATTAAAGTGGCTTTAGTCTTAGACCATAGCAACACAACTACAAATAGGAACTCCATGTATGTATATGGGCTAGAGTCCTTAAAAAGCTGTATTCATGCCAGTTTTTCAGCTGCTTTTATCTTTTTGGCCACGGAATGACATAATCTTTGATTTATTTTCCAGCACTGAGCTTAGCAACACCATTTAGCAAAATCTACTCGGGCTTGTGGGGCTACAACAGCTCCCTCTCATGTATTGCCATCGGAGGCATGTTCTTCGCTTTCACCTGGCAGACACATTTGCTGGCAATTGCCTGTGGTACGTACCCGACGGATTTTCACTACCGCCATGGTTCCTTTTGAAGTGAGACAAGGTGCATGTATACTGGAGGAGGGCTGAAGCCAGGTGGCTACCTCTAGACTGGAATATGGATTTAGATAAGATGGGAGAATGACTGAGCTGTAGGTTGGAGCCATTGCTCTAAGGTACAACAACAAAATACAACCAGCGCTTTCGCTTTCAGCCACGAGTTGTGTTCAAAATGAGATGCAATCTGTGAATATTGATTAACTAAAGTCTCTAAAATTAGACACTTATTTTTGAGGCATTAATTGTGTTTGTTCAACATTGCTGGATGAATAATATTGTTTTTTTCCAATCATAGATAACAGCTCAAATTCCTTCTTTGGAGAAGGACATATCTAAACTTTGAGAAAACTGGAGCTCAAGATCAGTTTGCAACTGTAGTTAGACAGTACATACCTGTAGTTAGACAGTACATACCTGTAGTTAGACAGTACATTTTCCCCAGTCTATTGAAATGGATACCAAAGGCATGAGCTGGGCAACACAGAATGATTGAAGAATTATTTATAAGGCAATTCTATATGAAATTTCAATATTACAGTGAGCTGGGAGTGAAACTATTGCTCATTCAGTGCTCATATAAAAAAGATTTAGCTTTGTATTTCATTGACCCACCTTCCAGCCCTAGAGGCAGGTGAGATGGGGTGGAAGGGTTATTTTCTTATTTAACCCCATCCATCAAGCTACATACTTTCCATGTTATTGCATTTTTCAAAATCTCTGTTTCCATAGTCACATTTTTCATCGTTCTAGTTCTTTTTTTTTTTTTTTGCCTTTTGCATGAGCTCCAGGTTGGAGGGGACACAGGGTAAATGAAAGAGCTTTAAGAAGGGGGTGTCCAGGCATGGTCATAAGCATTGATTGAGCTACCCAAGGCAATGTGAGATAAGTTTGTCCTTTCTGGTCTCCTCCACGAGCTACTGAACTCACCAGAAACTACCTTTCTTTTTCACAGCCCTCTTCAGTGCCTACCTGGGAGCATCAGTGACTAACATGTTGTCTGTGGTAAGTAGTGCACTAGCTAAGGCCTTTTTTTCCAAAGGCAGATTTGAACACTGTATATTTTCATGGCTTGTGAGGCAAAACACCAAGACCCAGAGAACAATTCAGCCAAAGGCAGAACTGCTCTGGGAAAGAGTCTGCCCAGGAGGTTGGTGTGGTTCCCACTGGAACCAGCATCAACACTTTTCATCCTTGAAGCTTGCATGAACTTTCATAGCACAGCCCTCAATATCTCTGAGATAATTATATGTCTATATTTTATGCCTGAAGTGATTGGGAAAAGGGCCCTCTGCAAGTGTTAAAAAACCTCAAATTTGGTTTAATTGCTTTGCCCAAGTGCCAAAAGGCAGTCAGTACAACAGCCCAGGGAAAAGCTGAATGCTGCTGGTATCCACTCCTGTCTCATCCCCATCCACTCCTATCTCATCTGCACCCAAGAGAAGGCAGCCTTCCACCAGAGCTGGTAGATGTTGCAGGTTAATGTACAATGTCAAGATCCCATAAAAAACCCTGACTCCCCAGGCAGATACTCCATACAAAATCAAGCCAACTGTTCTTTGAGAAAGCTTGTTCCAAGCTGCCTGGTTCTGAGTTTTGTTCAAGGCTGCTAGATCAAATGAAAGAAAGACACATTTAATAGGTGGTTTGTATTTCTCTTTGCAGTTTGGGGTGCCATCAGGAACCTGGTCTTTTTGCCTGTCTGCACTGACTTTCCTGTTAATAACCACAAATAACTCTGCCATCTACAAGCTGCCACTCTCCAAAGTCACCTATCCAGAAGCCAACCGAGCTTATTACCTGAAGATGAAAAAACATCAGAGGTCTTGCTGTGAGGTATAAAGACCCAAGAAGAAAGATACTTTGCAGATTTTAAGGCAAGAATGCAACATGTTTCCCCAAAAAAACATGATTGGTGTGCTACAAAGTCAAAAGGCCAAAAAAAATTTGCCACTTTCTGAGTGGAGAGACTTTTTCTACCACATTCATTTGCTTTATCCTATTACATAGGACTGTGCTCTGCTGGAAGGTCTTTTCCCAAGACTAATCTGTAATTATTTAAAAGCACATATGCCTGAAAAGACACTTGAATTTTAAGCAATGGGGATTTGACTTAGAAGTTGAAAAGAAAAATTTGTTTGTGAAATCCAAGCCACAGCCACCAGACATAAAGCAATAAAGAGCAGAGCATCTCTCAGCCTGTAACAGGACTCCTAATTAGTGGCTAAAACCAGCTTACAACAGCAATAGGATACATCTTAGAGAGCTTCATAGTAGCAGAGAAGTGGAATAAAGGGTTCTCTTTGCTAAGTAGAAAATAGGTGGTAAAGAATTCTACCTGGAGGATCTCTCAAGTCTGGTGGAGAGACATGTGCATTAGCAATCATCACACACAAGATGGACACAGATATATTGCAGGCAGCGTTGCTAATGCTCACAATACTTGGGGTAAAAATCACAATAACGTTAGGGAGGGGGGAGTCTAACAGCCCCAGGTGTTGGATGCATTAGTTTGCACTAGGCTACCTAACTTTTCATGGAAAAAAATGTTTCAGGCCTACCCAGTTGCAGAGAAAAGTCTACAAACCTAAGGCCAAGGAAGCAAATGCCAATGAAATAATTTTGTTCTAGAAAAAAAAAAAAAAAAAAAAGAAGTTTAATGATTTTACATTAATCTAATGATTTTTCTTAACACTTGAACATGGTCATGGCTTAGCAAAGGAGAGGACAGCAGCAAAGTCATTGCTGTCCCTTTTCTACGCAGTAAAATGACCCTGCTTAGACTGTGCACATGTAGAATTAATTTGACTTGATCTTCTTGACCTCTCTCCCTACACCGTCCTCCTCAGCCCACAAATACCAAGCAGCTAAATGCTACACTGTCCTAGGCTGCTGCTAAAGCTGCTGCTCTGCCCTGTCTCTCTGCCCTGTGATGGGAAGGGGATGGTTGTGGCACTGGTGGACATAGCAGAGCTCTGCAGCAGACCAGCTTTGTACCACATGGCACAGGCTCCAGGGTCTGCAGGTTGGGATGGAAGAAGTTGACCTTGCACTCAACAGGCTGTTAACTCAGCAACCTTTTTTCCTGGCTCATTGAGATACTTCATCTCATGATGAAGCTGACATCTTCACCACAAATACTCCATACACTCAGGTCCTTCACTGGCATTACCCTACATCCAGTAATGTCATAGAATGGTTTGGGTTGGAGAGGACCTTTAAAGGTCATCTAGTCCAACCCCCCTGCCATAACCAGGGACATCTTCAACCAGATCAGGTTGCTGTTCCTAGGAAAGTAGATCAAAACCTGTTCCTCTTGTGGCAGAGGAAATAAAAAATAGCCTGTGAATAGTGCTACTGTTGATTTTTGAGGCTGGGACAAAAAACATGTCTTTTTAAAATCACCAAAAGATCTGAGTGAAAAATATTTAGGATGAACTGCCAGCAGTATTTTCTGGTGAAGTGTTAGATTTGCAGATGTTTGACAGTATTTCTGTATGACTGACACTTCAGAGATTTCTTGTAAAATGTACCATTTGCCGTGTTTTACTTGGTAAATATCTTCATAATATTGTGTGGAGCTGATTTTTAAAACAAATATTCCTACTTTTTTTTGAGTTTGATGTAAGTTTTCCTTTATTTATCATCACTAAGCTCTTCCAAAGACAGGTTATCAATTAAATACATAGTCTAGAAGATGCTGGAAAACAAAATTATGAAATCAGTGTATGGGGGATATTTGGGAAACTTCTAGCTTCTGTTCTTTGTACTTATGGCATTTTGCTGTATTAATAACTTATTAAATGTGCAAGTGCAAAGTCTGCTGCTGTACAGGAGGTACAATGAGCTGAAGGCACTGTGTGGTGCCTGCAGACCTACAGTTGGGCTGGAAACCTCCTCAAGACCAGACAAGGACTCATTCCTAGGGGAGAAGCTGGACCCCAGTCTGGGGTTAGATGAGGTTATGTTCTGTCCAGAGGATGCACCTCTCCATTTGTCGAATTGTGAAGGAAATAGATATTTTTTGGTGTCTGAATTGACATGTCCCCACCCAGGATCAAGCACACCCCAGAGAGGTAATCCTACAAAGGCTACCTTTCACTCTCATGTCAAAATCTGCACACAAGTAGGAGTGCACACTTTTTGACCAGTGTAAATCAGCACATTTTCTCCAACTGCTGCTGTTTCAACTTGTTGTTGCTGAGCAACGGGGACATTTTGGCAGCACCATAAAGAGAAGCAGAAAAACAACAAAAGATGAAGGCCACGTCTCAGCCATTAGAAAGACTTTGGCTGTCATTCAGAATTAATTCTTCATTTTACACTATCCAGAGAATTCATTCTTCCCATCACCCCATGCAAAATAAGAGTTATTTGGTAATTTCACATGTATGTCAGTCAGAGTAGGCATATCATGATTTTTCCATTATTGTTCATAAACCAGTCTTTGCTAACAGGACTAATTTATCTTATTATTAAAACTGTTCTCTTTTTTTCTTTTTTTCCCCTCTTTACATCAAATAAATGCTATTCAACTCACAATTTTTTTTCAAGCACTCTTTTTGCGTTCTTGTTTTTAGCACATAAGTGATATCAGTCTCATAAGAAACATTTGTGTAGGGCAGGAGTTTTGGGGGTCTTTCCTGGGTTACTTCCCTCCCAGTGCCAGCATAACACAGCAAAAGAGATGTGACTGTATTTAACATTTGTAAAATTTAAAAAAATATTTAAAAAAAAAAAAAACAAACACCAAACCACTTGAAAAAAATGACATCTACTTGAAAAACAGATTTCACCCAAAAGTCTAAGTCAAATGAACCACCTTGCAGTCATTTCCTAAGTCACTTACATTGCTTCTTTATGGTGTGCATAATGTGAGCAAAGATCAGCAGCTCTTTGCCAGCAGACCCTGCTTCTTCACTTCCCAAAGCAGTGCTGCTTCCCCAGGGAGCCCAGGGGATGCTGGCAACGCCAGCATTGGTACCAAGGCATGGGCTGCAGCCCTCATTTCCCCTTCCCCCAGCAAACCAGTATCTGGACAAGTGCAGAAGAGGCCAATATTTAGCCAACCAGCAAAGACACTGCTCTCTTGGTCATGCTGAGCTGGGAGGAAGAAATGTTCAGCCCATACAATCACAGAATCATAGAATGGTTTGGGTTGGAAGGGACTTCAAAGATCACCCAGTTCCTACCCCCCTGCTGTGGACAGGGTTGCCAACCACTAGATCAGGCTGCCCAGGCCCCCATCCAACCTGGCCTTGAATGCCTCCAAGGATGGGCATCCACAGCTTCTCTGGGCAACCCGTTCCAATGCCTCACCACTTTCTGGGTGAAAAACTCTTCCTAATGTCCCAACTAAATCTCCCCTCTCTTAGTTTAAAACCATTTCCCCTTGTCCTGTCACTATCTGACCATGTGAAGAGTCACTCTCCCTCCTGTTTATAAGCTCCCTTCAGGTACTGGAAGGCCACAGTGAGGTCTCCCCGGAGCCTTTTCTTCTCCAAGTTAAACAAGCCCAGCTCCCTCAACCTTTCTTCACAAGTGAGGTGCTCCAGCCCTCTGATCATCTTCCTGGCTCTACTCTGGCCCTGCTCCAACAGCTCTACAATTTTTTTGTGTTGGGGGCTCATGTCAGTTTTATCATCCACCAGGACTCCCAAGTCCTTCTCAGCAGGGCTGCTCTCCATGAGCTCTTCTCCCAGTCTGTGTACATACCTGGGATTGCCCCAACCCAAGTGCACAACCTTGCTCTTGGCCCTGTTGAACCTCATGAGGTTCTCATGGGCCCACTTCTCAGGTATGTTCAGGTCTCTCTGGATGGCATTCCTTCCATCTACTGTATCAACTGCACCACTCAGCTTGGTGTCATCAGCAAACTTGCTGAGGGTGCACTCAATCCCACTGTCCATGTCATTGATAAAGATGAAGAGCACCAGTCCCAAGGCTGACTGCTAGGGGACACCACTTCAGGTCACCTAAAGACCAGGCCCAAGAGTTGGTTGCAGAAGCACAACCAAAATCAGGAGGGATAAGTGCAGCACAGCAGGATTTTAGATGCTCAAATCTGGGGATATGCAACAATACAAATCTCTTTCCTCTTTCCCTCCAGAACTGCTGAGGGTTTTGTTTGGTTTTCCCATGTTGTACAAGAAATATAAGCAGTATAAAGAATGCTCATGTTGATAATTACCAAATCTTTTGAATCTTGACATTTAGTATAAAGGGTAGAACTGGCATACAATTTGGCCATAGCTAGGAATAATTCACCTGCTAAGAAAGATGCCAGCCACGAGGAAGTAGGGCTGTGCGTTCAAAAGAAATACTTGATTATTTCCCCCTCCCTCAGAGCCTAAGCATTGCAAAGACCACTATGGCAAGTGAATTGTTAGACACAAATGAACACCTTTCTGATGTTTTCTCTTTGTCTTGCCATGGACACCTGCCTTCAGGTGGTAAGGTGTTTTTTATTGCCAAGCAGTTCAGCTTACTCAAGATTTCAAATGAGATGGAGAAACATTATTAACTCTCAAAGCAAAAATATCCCAATGACTTAAGACTCTCACTCTGCTTATTGTCAAAGGCACAGATAGATCAAGGTAATTAGTTTCCCATGCATAGAAATGGAAAGTGTTTAAGCAGGAGTTGGAAGTCTTAATATCTCATAGAACTGGGCCAGCAGACTTGGGCTTAGGTCTCCAAATGCGACATCCATACTGGTAAATGAAAAGGATCAGGTGCTGGCACACAGACACCCATCCTGCTTTACTGAATGTACATGCCCTGGCACAGTCCCAGCCTTTGTCAACCAGCATCCCCCAGATGCTGACACAGCTCAGCAGGCAGCATGGACCACTCCTGGCTCCTCAGTGCTTCCTACACCAGCTAATACTTAAAGACGTTTTACTTGGAATGGGGCTCTGAAGGTTAAATTACCTACCTTGAGGTTGAACCCTCCTGACTTGCTATTGTATTTCAATGCAAAGCAAAACAACTTTGCTTTATAGCATTCCTGCACTTTTCATCAGTGAGAAGCTTTTCATGCCTAACTGTTTGCAAGTGCAGCCTCCTGGTCCTGCACAGGCTGAGGTTTAGCTCCTGCACTGTGAGTCTGCTGCCCACCCCACCTCAATCATCAGGGCCAAAGTCATCCTCAGCACACACAAGTGGCAGACCACAGCAGACAGTGACATTGAAGCCTTGCTCTTTGCCTGACACAGAAGCACTCACTTGGGGTAGAAAGAGAAGTAGAAATAAAGAGGGAGAGGGAACATGAGTAGCTCTGCAATCTGGTGATGCTGGGCATCACCCAAGGGCATCGCTGAAGCAGGATGCCACCAAGAACAAGGAAAAGGGAGGGTGAAAGGGTAAACGTGATGGAGGAGCTCATGTTGCTTCATGTGGCACGGCAAGAGCCTCAGAGAATGGGACAATGAGATCTGGTCTGAGATCAGATGAAATCCTGCCCACAACACCAATATTTCAAACTGCCCGAGGGAGTGATGCAGCTTGAAAGCTGGTCCCAAATGCAGAGGGTATTCAACTGCCATGAGAAGGATTTATGAAATCATATCATCATAGGATGGTTGGGACCTTTAAAGGTCATCTAGTCCAACCCCCCTGCAGTGAGCAGGGACATCTTCAACTAGATCAGGTTGCTCAGAGCCCTGTCCAACCTGACCTTGAATGTTTCCAGGGATGAGGCTTCTACCACCTCTCTGGGCAACCTGGGCCAGGGTCTCACCACCCTCACTGTAAAAAATTTCTTCTTTATATCTAGTCTGAATCTCCCCTCTTTTAGTTTAAAACCATTTCCCCTTGTCCTGTCACTACAGGGCCTGCTGAAAAGTTTGTTCCCATCTTTTTTGTAGGCCCTCTTCAAGGATTAAAAGGCCACAATATGTCAAACACTTAGAAGTGAGCAACAAACTCAATCCTGCAATCAAACAAAGTACCTGTGTGGGAAAACAGGGCTGAGTTGCACATGTAACATCAGAGTAACTGCTTCCACCTTTGGGCTCAGTGAGGTCCATAACTTTTTTTTTTTTTTAGTAAAATAAAACTGCATCTGCACATGTTGCAAAACTGGGAGTTCAAATGGAAACATTTTCTAGGAAAATCTGTATTTTCCTTTCTTCTGCCTCTCATGAAAATATATAGATTAGAAAATGGATGGGAACTATAGGTTTAGAAATCTGACAAACTACAAATTCCCTCACTTTAGATTAAACATTCTTGGATCTGTCACCAGTTTAATCAGATAAGACTGAGATCAGTGGGAGGTTAAGGATCAGATTTGCTAATTAGTATTATTAAAGATATAATACTAGGAAAAGTATGCATCTGGCATGGCACACTGGGAAAAAAAAGAAGGAATTTTTTCAAGTGGAATTTTCCAGCAAACAGTCCTGGTGCCTCAGCCATAAAGTAGCTATGAAACACATTATAGAATATAGTTGTTGTGGGGGAGGGTGTGGTACTTTATAGGAAAAATGGCCACTCTGGACTCCATTGCTGCACAAAGGATTTGCTGCAGAGGAAGTCACTATGCACAGCATTACACCACACTGACTGTGCTCTCGTACCACACAGACATACCAAAGTGTAGGACCACCTAGAAGAGTAGTTTTCAACTTTATAGGAAAATCTTTTAATGGTCTCCTAAAAATAGATTTTTATATTTAAAAAAAAAAAAATAGTCTCTTAGTAAAGGCTGCATTTAATAGAAAATAAAGTTCAAAGATATAGTGGCCATTCTAATAATCTCATGCTACCTTCCCTTTCCATACTTACTGCTTATGAGACACAGAAAGAGTAGGTTATTTAAAGAGATAACAAAACTTTAATACTAAGTTTCTAAGAACCAGAGAGGGAAGTTACAAACTGATGTGAGTAGAAGTAACCAACCTCTCTGATCCCTTCCTGCACTGTCACTGCAAGTTGTGCTGGAATTCACTCATGCACAGGGTGAGACTTTCTCCTCTGCCGGTAGGTTATGTTCTGCTTGTGTATTGCAGAGGTTGCAATGTCTATGAAAGGTCCTAAATAAGCCAATCAAACATGCAGGGCAAAACAATTACACCTGTCTAGGACAAAAAATAAGGAAGAGCAGACGCATCCCTAGTTCTTAGAAAAAAATGGTTCAGAACACTAGTGAGCTACAAATTTAACAGCCTGATTACCATTACCCACACATTCTTGGCAAACCCAGTGTGTTCTTCTTTCTCATCTCTAAAAGGAAGATATATCAACACTTTTTCAACTTGCTTTGCCTGTCTTTACTCCTTAGATTTCTCTGTGGTCAGGCAACACTTGAATCCTACTGCACTTTCTGTGATAAAAGTGCCTGGAACTCACCCAGTCCTGTCCCAGTAGGGCCCAGATATGCCCCATTTGACTTCAGAAACTCTTGGTGAAATGTCAGACTTTGGGGTCTAGTAGCCACAAACATTTCATACAATTCATAGAGAGAGAGAGAGAGAGAGAGAGAAATTCAAGGCAAAGAGAGAAGCACTTCAGTAAAATAATACAACCCTTTCTGAAATAGCTAGCTAAGTAGAAGCAGCTTATCTTTCTCTATTGACTACAGAAACAGCTGAGGGCAATTAGACACCCACTTCCACGACAACCAAGTCAGGTGTGCCAAGTCTGGGCTGCACATGTAGATCTACAAATGGTCCAAGCCTACAATGAAACAAGTCACAAGAGATACCTTGTGAATCTGTATTGGCTAACAGAAAATGTAAGCCTAAATACAAGATTAGATCCTCAAAAGCCCTGCCTAACTGTGCTTTACCCATAAAGAATCCAGAAGGCTACATATTAAGAAAACAAAATTTATGTTCCTACGTGTTGGCATATTATGTGCATTAAGTGTCAAAGTCCTACTCTAGTCAACAGAGATAAATCAATGCAATCCATGGAGTCCAGAGAGCAATTCAGCTGGTTAAATGTGGAGGTCAATTTTAGGGTGTGCTGAATCACCATCTAGACCCCATGAACAATATTGACTAGAACTACACTGATCCTAACAAAAGCACAGATGACTACTCACATGTAGACAAACCAACAAGCAGGTTTATCATCTTGGAAGATGACCCCACACCACACTCACAGCTCCTTGCTCTTGGACATGTCCAGAACCATCTGCAGCCTGAGCCACTCATGCCTGAGCAATAACCCTCCTGAACAAAGTGCTCCTTCTGCTTAACTTGCCTAAAGGGTCTAACCCAGCAGGAAGCATGAACATCTCAAAGCATGCTCACACACTCACATACACAAAAAGAGGAAGAAGTTGTTCCTTTCTCTGTCCTGAACTGGAACCTGTATTAAGCACCATACTACATAGGCATATGCTACCTTTATCTACCTTGCTATATGCTCTAACTATCTCATGTTATGTAATCCCTGGAACAGAGCCTGGAATCCCTACCCTACTTGGTCATTAGTGATGGAAGATTTCTGAGAAAACGTGAAACAGCTTAGTGACCTAATTCTAGATGGTAGATGAAGGAATGGGCAAAGGTTTTGAGGGACTGATGTGAATCTTATATCACACCTTACCCAAAGCCTTCCTACTGGGTATTCCAGGCAGCTCCCTGCCCATCATGCTGCTCGTTTAGGTCCCCGGTCATGCCAGTGAATCATAGGAAAAGCATGTAGAGGGTAAGGGATGGACCAGTGAGGATCTCAAGAGACTGAGAGGAGATCTCATTGTGGTTTATAACTGCTTCACAAGGGGAAGAGGAGAGGCAGGCGCTGATCTCTTCTCTCTGGTGACCAATGATAGGATCAGACAAAGTGGCAGGAAGATGTGGCAGGGGAGGGTGAGGTTGGCCATGAGGAAAAGGTTCTTGAGGCAGAGGGTGGTGGAGCACTGGCACAGGCTCCCCAGGGAGGTGCTCATGGCACCAAGCCTGACAAGATTCAAGAAGCATTTGGACAAGGCCCTCAGACACATGGTCTGAACCTTGATCTCTCCCTGCTCACACAATCCTGTCACAGCAGTGACCATCCATAGATGTCCACAAGCAGGACCCTTGTTGGAATTCACTCAACCTTTGCTGCCCTTTGCAACTCTTTGGAAAGTACATACCATTCATTTCTCTCCTGAAACACCCAAAGGAGTGGTGATTTCATCTCTGTGGGGTGGAGGATGATGAAAGATGTGTGACCTGGTAAGAGAGTCCACAGCACCAGAGATTTGCTCCATCCAGGCAGGAGAGCAGTGCTCCCAGGGGCATAGGACAGCAACAGAACTATTACAGAAGCATCCAGTGAAGGCTTCATGCAGGCAGACTACATACCATTTGATCACTCTTCATCCACATGATACAGAAGACACTGTTTATAGATACAGATTACACTAGTTTAACTGGAAAAGACAAAAGAATGGATTCAGGAAAGAGAAGATCCATGTTGCAGTGCAGCAGACAAACCATCTCATCCAAAACATAGTGGGGATTTTACATAAGGAAGTATGAGATTGCATTCAGTCAAAACATGAGTGATGCAGCTTTGGGATGAATTTGACACATTATTATTTATTTTGCTAAGTCAAAGTTGAAAGCTCATACAAAGCAGAGAGAAAAACTAGGTTAGTTTCAAGTGAGCAAATGCCCACTAACATATCAAATGATAGATGTTGGGAACTGAAAGTCGTGCTGGGAATTAAGAGCAGAACAGCAGGAACAGAACAGAAAAGGAGATCTATCATTATCTCTGAGATGTTTGCAGTTGTGTTCAAAAGAAGCAGAGGTGCATCACAGAAATATGTGACACCAAATGTGCTTGAGAAATGGGCTCAGTTAGACTGAGATCCAGACTTTCTCCAATGAATACCAAAGTGGGGTGTTTTGTTGTGGGTTGTTTTGGGGGGTTTTTTTAGTACAAAAATGTTTATTGTTTTATATTTTTCCTACAACAGAAGAAAACCTTTCCTCTGACTGATACCTCCTGGAAGCTGAAGTTGCCTCTCATCTGCAGCACAAGCAAGGCTCAGGAGCAGTATGTGCCAAAGAAGAAATTACACAAGAGGGATTCAGTATTTGTAGCTCCATCCTAAACTTTGCTGGGGCCTTGTGAATGGTCCTCCTCAGCAAGTCAAACCATCCATCAGCTCCTATCCAGCATAGCTGAAAATCACAGATGTAAGCATTTCACTGCCTCCCGGGGTGCCAATTCTCAAACAAGCAGGAAATCACAAGCCTCACACAGACCAGCCAGGCAAAACCAGTGTCACCCTTCAAGCTGGAGAACATGGGAAGCCAAGAGTTTTTGAAGCTTACAATAGCAAAGAAGGAATGCCATGCAGAAAAAGGCACATTGACCTTACAACAATCCTTCTCCCAGAGGAGGTTGCTAACCTGCATGTTGCAGGTTTACGTAACGAAGCCAAGGAGGTAACTGAGGCCCCATTAGTGATGTGACCGGTAATCACGCCAGCACGTTTGTTTTTCCCATTGTCCTTTCAAAGAATGATGCCAATTTGTAAGACTTGCAGAAACTTGTGCTTTCAGCAAGCAACAAAACACACCCAAACAGCTCTGACTTCAGATATGTGGGGTGGTTCATGTGCTCCTCAAGTAGACATAGCCAGATTTCTCCTGATCACAGGAGAGCTAACCACATACCAGTGCTAGAGTAGACAGCTGCTTTCAGACGCACGACAAAGCCTTCCAGGATTTAAGTTCTTCTAGGAACCCATCCAAAAGCATTCAAAGGGTAATTGAGAATTGTTTATACACTCAGATAAAAAGGGCCAAAGGCCTGATTATTCAGAATAATCAAGCCTGACAGGCAAATGAGTGATTGCACCCCAGAGAATGCACATGTCTGTTCTTCCTTCCCTGACTAAATCATGGGCTAATCTTTCTACAATATGATTATTTGTAACAAAGTAATGCCTTTTGCCTACAAGAACTTGTCTCTGTTTCATCAACATGGGCTAGACCAAAACCTGTCTGTATGATAAGACTGGCACAGGTTGCCCAGTGAAGTGGCAGGAAATATTCAAGGTCAGGTTGGATGGAGCTCTGAGCAACTTGACGTAGTTGAAGATCACAGAATCACAGAATTGCCTCAATTGGAAAAGCCCTATAAGGTCATGGAGTCCAATGATGAACCCAACACTGACCAGTCCCCACTGACCCATGTCCCTCAGCACTATGTCTACACGACTCTTTAATCCCTCCACAGATGGGGACTCCACCACTGCCCTGGGCAACCCCTTCCAATGCCTCAGAACCCTTTCAGCAAAGAAATTCTTCCTCATATCCAATCTAAAAAAAAGATGTCTTTGCTCACTGCAGGGGGAGGCACTAGATGACTTTTAAAGGTCCTTCCAAACCAAATCACTCTATGTTTCTATGACAAAGTCATCTGCAGTCTACTCCTTGAAAGCCTACCTTTGGATGGCCTTAAACACCTAACTCCTTAGCAGAAAGAGAAACCTCTTCTCCTCTCTTACTGCTGGAAACTACAACATGGGCAATCTAGGGTCATGTAATTTTAACTCTTTAGGTACTGAAGGACATGCTGCAATAATGCACAGTGATTTTCAAACACACCAAGATAAGCACACATCTAACCCAATGGATTGTGGAAACTCCAGGAAGAGTTTGCTTTCAGGGACTTCAGAGCCTCTCTAGTTAACTTAGCTAAGGTTTCTGAGGATGACAGTGAGAAGCAGGGTTTTGTAAGAAAGCCACCTGCCAAGAAGTGCCATTAACTGCTCGTTCCATTCATCATGTCCACTCCTAACCAGCACATTCCCCTCCCAACCTGCTTTACCCAGTTCCCAGCTTCAGGCTACCAGTATTTTATTTACCCTGCAGCACGATTAAATTTCATCTTGTTGGTGCCCTGGCTCCATCCTACTGTCCTTTAAGGCAAACCTTTTGCCAGAGGGACCATGATCAAAGGTCACGATCCATAAAGGAGGCTCAAGATTGAGGTAAATGACTGCACAGAAACGTCCACCTCATTGAAGGGCCATCCTCCCCTCACCTCCCAGGCTCTGATGTTCTCTGTCACTGTAGCATCATCTACCCAACACCAAGCTGCATCTCCTCTTCACCCTACTTTCTCACCATGCTTCCTCAATTTTCCTGACTTTGCCACCTCTCTGTCAAGCAGCTTTCCTCCTCTGGTGCAACTTCACTGTCTAATCTTGCCTGCACAGGAACTCTGAGCTTTCAACAAGGTCCCTCCAGTGAGTCAACAGCCACTTGCACACATGGTTGTGAGCAGGGGATATTAAGTGATGTAAATTGATCTATTGTTTACTTCAGCCCAGCATGTGGTGAGAACTGATAAGAACAATGAACTCCCCACAACACTTCTGCTCCACATTATCAGCCTCTGATCTTAATCCCAGGGAGTCAATGTTGTAATCTGTCACTGTTAATGAGTATGAGCTCCCCTAGGTAGGGACTTTATCTCACTTGGTATCTAAAGGGCCGTTTGAGGTTATGGCAATAATGCAATTAAATAAAGTTTACATTGGCCTGAAAGTGTTAGAGCTGGCTCTTTGAGAACACTTCTACGTTATCAGAGACCAGAGGAAGCAAAAGTCAATGCCTTTATATGCTTCAATTGGCATGTCTTTTCCTGGCACTTCCATCACTGGGACCTTCCAACCCAGCAGATCCCAGTACCAACAACACAGAAAGAAAAATTGCCAACCTTGGGCACCTACCAACACAGTCATACACAAGCAATGTGATTTGAAAGCAGGACTGAGCAAGCTGGAAAAGTGCTGAAAACAGTTTATCATTTATTGCCACTAAAGGTTCCATTTACTACCAGAAATGTTTCCTAAAATGAAGATAAAGAGTGAACACAGAGGCAGTGAGACTTTATCAGTATGTCCTATTTAGCTCTGTTGCCTGCATCGACCAAAATATCACACCCATTAAGCAAACTGAATTCTGGAAAAACAACCCCAAATAAGATGAAACTGCAACACAATCCCATCTTCAACCTGCCTTCTGGGCAACCTCTGCCATAGACAGTAAAAATTATTCTTTCTCCTGGCTCTTCCAGGGGTGGGTCACTCCATCAGGTCGAGGAAAGTTACTACCTTCATCTCATCCAATTCCTGGCTAGAAAGGAGCTGATCTTGCACTGACAGGCTCTGACAAGAATTCAAGTAAAGGTTTCCTCTTTCTAACAGTATCTACACTGCCTGACCTTCATACAGGTCATGGGCTACCTAAAAAAATTATTTGCAGTGGTCCCCTTAAAGGCAAAAGCGTCTACAATGCCCTTAAAACACACTTATCTCTGCTTATGACTCAGCTGCAAATTTACCTGCAGTGTTGACAATCCTGGGAAAATCAGGTCAAGGCTGTCAAAGAATATTGCCTCCAGACACAGTTCATTGGAAAGAGTGAGCACTCAGGCTTGCCTCATTTATTACCTCAACAGCTTGGCTTCATATCTGCAATTCATTCTTCTTCCCATGCTTGCTCAGCGTGGCTGGGCAAGGGCTGCAGGCACTGGGTCTTCCCTCAGTCCTTCCTACCTACTCAGTACTAAGGTCAAATACAAGCTGGAATTCAGTTATGGAGTAAATGGGTGAAAAAAAATAATCTGTGTCATGCTAGAAGTTATGTACCAGGTCATATTAGATAGTCTAGTGGTCTCCTCTGGCCTTTCAACTAACTTTTGAAAGTCACTGCTTTCAAATAGATGTTGGGCTATATTTAAGATCAAGCACGATGGTGAGATACTCATGCAGGATGGAAAACCTGTGCTTGGCACTTACAGATGGGTGAGCTGAGGGCAGTCAAAGCACTTCTGGATCTGTACAGTGGCAGATAATGCCAAGAAGAGAAATTCAACTGAAGTTTGCCAGTGAGCTAGGGGAAATGGCTAACAGTCCAGGCCTTCATCATATTACAGATGTATGACAGCTTGAGCACCAAGGTTAAAGAAATAAAAAAAACAAGCAAACAAACAAAAACAAGCAAAAAAACCCCCCACCAACAACAATGTTACAGTTACATTTTTATATTTGGATCAGTGAAAATGAAACTATGGAGTATCAGACATCAGGAAGCACAAAGAACAACAGAATGGCATGTTTCTTGGAGAAGATGCCAAACTAAACTTCAGGTTAGAGAGGCTGGGTGCAGGATCTCAGGCAAGGCAGAGTGTGAGTAAAAACAGGAGGCAGAGAGGTATTCTCCAGAGGCACATCCTAGAGAGGAGCATTTCTATTCATTGCTGCAAAGTCTAAGTGCTTTTGAATTTGCTTTGAGTCTGCAAAGTGAGACAACACAGAGGTGGTGGTGGCCAGAGATCAGAGCAGCCATCAGCCCCATCGCTTCACTGGCTAAGACAGCTGTGACAAAGGAAAGTTCAGGACCTGCTTCAGATTTCATGTGCACTAATGGACATAACCAGCCCACGTTCCTTCCCAGGCTGCAGCGCAAGGGAAGGTGCATCTTTCATCCCAGAGAAGGTCTGTGAAATCTACAGCTAAAGGAGCATAAATCTCTTCAATCTCCTCAACTTCAATGAGGCTGCACTCATTCAGCAGGGAAAGACAGAGCACATCCATCTGCACAGGCTCACTTTCAGTAGGAAGGGTGGGCAGGGACTTCTTTTCTGGTGGCACTTCCAGCACCTTTAATCACACACATCATTTGGATTAGGCTAAAGGACAGGTTTAACATCTTTATTTTGCCAGCTGGCTGACCTCCTTGCTCAGGTTAATCCCAGAGTAACATAGACACCAGACCTTCTGTGCTTATTGGGATGACAGGATGTCCAGGGCAGGGGAGGACAGTCAGAAGTTGGTAAGCTTATGTGGGTTTGAGGAGTGTTGGGTTCAGTCCTAAAACTTTCCACTGCTATCATTAAACAAGTCCATATATATCCCTTGCCAGTCGAAGGTCTCTTAGGGTGGCCATTCTTAATGGCCACATCAGGCATGTCAGGGCAAAGCAGTGATGAAATCAGACGTACCTACACTGTTGGTTAAGTCTGGGACCAAGCCCAGTGCTGAGATGAAGCAACCCCACTGTGAACTCTGCAACCCTGTAATAAACAGTTGCCCTGTCCTGAGCTCTAGTGGTGCTTGGAGAAGGCAGGCATTAGCATTATCATGGCCCAAGGCTCATTCTCTCAATGGTTTTGACCTACTTTGGTACCACCAAAGTTGAGCACACCACGTTTCTGCCTGTCTGCAGGTGTCCCAAATCCAATTCTCCTGGTCCTAGTAGAAGCTTTGAATAGTGAGTAGTGGGGACAGAAATGCACAGGTCTGAGAGGTCTATTCTTTATCTCAATACATGGATGTGACTGCAGAAGGCAATAGAACACGAGTTACTAGAGAAATGCTTTGTATTTCTTCTTTCAACCATGATAATCTACCTATAATCAGATAATGGTTTAGGTTGGAAGGGACCTGAAAGCTCATCCAGTTCCAACCCCCCTGCCAGCAGCAGGGACACCTTCCACTACACCAGGTTGCTCAAAGCCTCATCCAACCTGGCCGAGAACACTTCCAGGGAGGAGCAGCCACAGCTTCTCTGGCCAACCTGGGACAGGGTCTCACCACCCTCACACCAAACAATTTCTTCCTCACATCTCATCTCCATCTCCCCTCTTCCAGTTTCAAGCCATCACCCCTTGTTCTGTCACTCCCTGCCCTTGGCCAAAGTCCCTCCCCAGCCTTCCTGGAGTCCCTTCAGGTACTGGGAGGCCACTGGAAGGTCTCCCCGGAGCCTCCTCTTCTCCAGGCTGAACAGCCCCAACTCTCTCAGCCTGTCCTCACAGCAGAGCTGCTCCAGCCCTCGCATCATCCTCGTGGCCTCCTCTGGGCTGGCTCCAGTGGGTCCATGTCCTTGTGCTGTTGGTGGCCCCAGCACTGGAGGCAGTACTGCAGGTGGGGTCTCAGGAGAGCGGAGCAGAGGGGCAGAATCCCCTCCCTGGCCCTGCTGCCCACGCTGCTCTGGGTGCAGCCCAGGACACGGTTCTTGGCTCTGTGCTGCCAGCGCACGGTGCCGCCTCATGTGGAGCTTCTCCTCCCCCAGCACCCCAAGTCCTTCTCCTCAGGGCTGCTCTCCAGCCATTCTCCCCACAGCCTGTATTTATGTTTGGGGCTGCTCCAACCCAGGTGCAGGACCTTGCATTTGGCCTTGTTAAATGTCATGAGGTTTGCACAGGCCCACCTCTCAAGTCTGTCAAGGTCCCTCTGGATGACAATAAATCAGGTGCAAGCTATGTTTTTCATACAGTAATTGATCACTAGGAGAAAAGTATGCAAATATTCAGTTAACTTCCTTTAGCTGATGTTCACCAGAGGCAACAAAGGTTCACCAGCACCCCTGTTGCCCTTCCATCAATTTACCGCTGCCACTTTGGTAATAGAACAGCTCAAGACCTTGTAGCACTGACCTAGCAAGCAGGAGAGTTTCCCAGGTCAGATACCTTTGTAAGGGGCTTAGCAAACACCACAGGTGAGCAACTGAACCTGTAGACTTTCAAATTGGATCAGCAGAAGTATAACACAGCAGGGGCCATGTTCTGCAGTGGCACTTGGTGACAGGAAGCAGGATCAATGTCACCTACAGGAATGGTGTCTGATTTAGATATCCTCCATCCCTCCCACCACCTCTACTTTCCTGTAGGTACACCTATATATTTTTTCCCTCCAGCTTGGTGAGGATGAAGTGGATGCCCAGTGGGGACTGTCAGCCCACAGCAGCTCTCCAAGAAGCTCAGCACAGCTCAGCTTTCTCCTGCTCAGTTGGCAGAGACCAGGCAGAGGGAAAATTCCTCTGCCCTCCTGGTTTCACCTCCTAGCTACTTCACAGACTCAATCCCTTCAGGGAAGAATGCCAGATTGGACAAAAAATAAGGCTTTTGCGTCAAATATGTGCAGATTGGCACACTTGAAGAACTAGGGACAGGACTTACACATGCTGCTGAAGTAATTAAAGTAGAAAACCTTGGAGCTGGAATTAAGACCCAAATGGAGGGAGGGGGAACAACTGGCTCTACTTTGTTCCTTGAATAAGCAGGTGGACAGGTACACACACACACAGAGAAAAGCTCATTGCTTTCATCCTCAGCGACAAACCTGGGACCAGGAGGCAAGAGCTCTGTTGCGTTCACCTCCAGCTACGTGTTGCAACCTGGGGGCACATCACCAACACTTAGGACCAGATGGATGCTCAGATCACAGCAGTTTAACACAGCAGTCAGTGGAGAAGTATGCAAGGTAGCATGGAGCAGCTTCTCAGAAGTCCAAAGGGCTTGAATAACAAGTTGTTGTCTGCTAATGCATGTAGTGCAAAGGGTATCACTGGACAGGGGGCATATCTGCTGAGAAATCAACCTGGTATGCTTCTAGGTTGCCCTGAAAATTTTGTCAATCATCCACCACAAAACACTGTGGGCATTTCTCAGGGTGTTAGGAGAGGTGAACACTCTACAAGAGGCTAACCTCTACAGGAAATCAGCCAACTAAAAAAGGTTAAAAGGAGCTGAGAAATGCTGCAGGTCTGGTAAAACTTTCACATTAGCAAGATACAGCCACTGACCACTTAAATCAGTTTATTTCAACATCATTCTCTCCTTCTTCTCTGCTTTCTCCATCAGATCATGCTTTTAAGTTGAAGCCTATATGGTATGGCATATAATTCCTTACAGTGCCAGTGACACATAGCTACTGCAATCAGAGTATCACCCAGACACTATAGATCTCTTGCCTTTCTCAATGCCTCACAAGGCCATCACCTGGGCTCAGGGTAGGCAGAGGAGGCAAAGTCCAGGGGGGAAAGGCTGACATTGGCCTTCAAAACCACAGGACTGCTATTCAGAGGACCAGACACAGCCATGAAGGTGACAGGGACATGAGATGCTCCACTTCAGCTCCCAAAGAGCACATCATGAACTGGGCATCCCATTGGCAGGATGGCCAGATATCTCCCTATCCTTGGCTGAATATTTGCCACTGGCCTACAGCTGATTGCTACTTACTTATATTTAAAAGTTCCTCTAGCTTTTCCTTTACAGTTTGTTTTTTGTTGTTGTTTATTTATTTATTTAAATGGGTTCATCCATTTTCTGAGTGTGAAAACCCACAAGTTTTCACTCCCCATTCCATGTATTTTCATAGCACAAGAAAGCACCAAACTGGGGTGTCTCCAGGACCAGATCTGTGATTTTTGCTTCTTTACAAGCACCAAGGGAAAATACCAGTAAAGACGCATAACAACAGCTGTCATGACCTCCAGCCCTTAAAAAAAGTCTACCATGAAGAAAACCAGTATTTGATTAATATGGAAGGCATCCTGGTTTTGGTGTTGGAACAGAAGCAGCCCTCCTTACAGAAATTTTAAACAGTATTTAAACACAAAACTGTAAGAAAAGTTCACAGACAACAGAATCTGTGGATCATATAGACATTAATGTTTTTGTTTATAAGATTTTTTTTTTTGCTGACTCAAATAGTTTGCAAGCTTTTACAGAGATATGTTTTCAACTTTGTATTTTAAACATTAAAATACTTCATTGCAAATAGCTATCTCATGGTCTGAAAAGAAAATCAGTCTAGAGACAAAACTCGTGGTTCTGTACTGATTTACAAGATATTTGTCTAGGAGATGCTGGAATAAAACAGTGGAGAGGGAGAGGTTCACACTAAGTGTTAACTGCAACTATTCTTTACATTAATCATTTATGCCTCACAGTAACTCCACATTTTTAGCATGGATTTCACTTTAATCTTTTACTTCAATCCACTGAGTCCCACTGTGCCATGAGTTATGAAAAGCTTAAAAACAGCACCAACACCAAAAAGTTTACATCACACATAGATAAAATAAAACTGTATGTGGAGGAAAATGGGGAAAGTACACAAGAAAGGCACATAATGCAGATGGGATAAGAATACAGGTCTTTTGTTTGCTGTTTTCAACACCCATATCCTCAGATTTCTCTGCTGACAATGACATGTGTTACTTTTTACAGCTATTAAGGACAGTTTGCAAAATAGTTACAGCATGAGGTCCTGATCCTCCTGGTTCAGGAGGACAAATACAGGACTGAGCAGGTCTCTAAGTCATTAATCAAAATAATACCACCCTCTGCTGAGCAGCAACAGGTCCAAGCCACCGTGAATAATAGCTCAGAACCTCCTACAAAACCTCTGGGAAAATGAAAATCATTTTCTTCACAAACACTCTAACTTTGACCAGAAGAAACAAAGGGTTCAGCAAGCAGTGAGCATGCTTAATCACAGACTGGTTTGGGTTGGAAGGGACCTGATCCAGTCCCAACCCCCCTGCCATCAGCAGGGACACCTTCCACTACACCAGGTTGCTCAAAGCCTCATCCAACCTGGCCGAGAACACTTCCAGGGAGGAGCAGCCACAGCTTCTCTGGCCAACCTGGGCCAGGGTCTCACCACCTTCACACCAAACAATTTCTTCCTCACAGCTCAGCTCCACCTCCCCTCTGACACTTTCAAGCCATCACCCCTTGTTCTGTCACTCCCTGCCCTTGGCCAAAGTCCCTCCCCACCCTCCTGGAGCCCCTTCAGGTACTGGGAGGCCACTAGAAGGTCTCCCCGGAGCCTTCTCCTCTCCAGGCTGAACAGCCCCAACTCTCTCAGCCTGTCCTCACAGCGGAGCTGCTCCAGCCATCATATCATCCCTGTGACCCTTCTCTGGACGTGCTCCAACAGTTCATCTTTCCTGTGCTGAGGACTCCAGAGGTGGACAGCACTCCAGGTGGGGTCTCAGGAGAGCGGAGCAGAGTGGCAGAAACCCCTCTATCAACCTGCTGCCCACAGTACCAAATGCTACCAAATTTCCAAGTCCCTGCTCTGGGAACTATTGCACAGCAAGCTAAGAAGGGAACATATGCAGAGTTCAAGGAGAAAAGGTGGGGAGCAAAGGAGAGCCCTGGCATCTCTGCTGGGGGAAGGTGCTGGCTCCTGGCACAGCAGAAGTGGCAGCAACATCTTGTATTTGCTCTGGGAGCTCTCCAGTATCTGCACACCCACTGCCACCTACAATAGGAATTGTGTGGGTGCTGCTGTCCCCGTCCCCAAACAGGAGAGACACAACAAGACCCTACAGTGACATAGCTGCTGAGATGAGAAGAGGGTGTCAGACATCAGCCCTCCCTCCAGTCTGAAGAAAAAGCAGCAAACCTCAGCCTAAGCCCTGACAGGGAATATACACTCCAGAGTTAAACTTTAAAAAGCCACAGGATTGCTATAGGGGAGATGATGTGGAGGGGAGCATGGTCAGCTCTCCACAAGCCCCCAGCTCTGCAGATTAGCAAACTGCACAGTAAGTTTGCTGAAGCTAAGGGCAGAAGGGAAGAGCAAGAATTTGCACAAGGATTCTGGGCAAAAGCTGGAGCTCAGCTTATTTCAAACACAGGAGAATGATGCGTAACTTGACAAGGTCATGGAGTCCAGACAGAGCAGAGTACCAGGGAGCACTCTTCCACCACTGAACCTTGGCACAAATGCTCAGATGATTCTGAAAGAAGAAGGTTTTTTCACACTTAAGGATGACAATAACCAGTGATCACAAAGGAAAAAATACAGTTGGTTTACAGGCTCAGGGGTCAGGGCGATGAATGACCTCAAGCGAGGAGAGCAAGGATGTCATTTGCCATCTCCTCAGGTAGATTGCAAGGACTTGCTCCAGATTGCTGAGTTGGTGGCACTTTAAAGTCATTCCCCCTGGCCCCACTCCACATGGCGAGAGCATTTGCATCCCCAGTCTGCAGCCCCCTTCCTTTAGATGGAAAAGGGTAATACTCTGATTCCCTCTGTTGTTTTTTTCACATGACTGACCACAAAACTATTAATATCTGAATCCAAAGCTGGTTCAGCTAGACAACTCATTCCCTCCAGGGAGAGGAAAACCACAGCTTCTTCCCTCTCTGGAAAAACCTTTCGTGACTGCAACACCAGCAGCTCAGACCTAGTAGAGACGGTTCTGGTTTGCTGATCCATCTCAGTGGAGAACATCAACCAGCATGAGAGAGTTTGGATTGTTTCTTCTGTGCCTCCTTCGCATCTGCAGGAAGGGTGAGTTCTGAGCTTGCTACAAACCCCTGTCTGACCAGGGCTTTTCTCTGCGCTCTAGTCGAAGTGCCAGGGGAATTACCTGGTAGAATAAACTCTGCAAGAATTGCATCATCCATCACATTGCTTAAAAGGATCGTGAAATTCCAGGTGCATGTGAGAATACTGGAAAAACTCAAAGGCTTGACCCTGCAGTTGTCAGAAGTCTTTGATTTGGTGGGTGGTTTTTTGCTTTTTTTGCCTTTTTAACTTGCACAAGGATTTCTTCTTCATACAACTTTTCCCCTGCATTGTCAGTTGGTTGCAGCACATCCATCACCACCCAGAAGTGCTGTTTCATGTTCCTAAGAGTTATTATGCAACAGATACAATTTGCTCCACTTCCACTGAGCACTTAAGCTCATGTTTAACTTCAAGTAGGCACTTAAGTTCCATTAAAGTCAATGAGATTTGCTTAGAGATACTGTCAAACAGTGGTTGCTAGAGCAAGGATAGTGCCTGCAGAGGTCTCCAGCTCTTAATCTTGTTATTGTCTTCAGGACTTTTCCATTGACAAGTAACAGTTATACTGACCTGACAACTCCTTTTAGGATTTACCTCATGTGAGGTGTGTAGGCTCAGTGCCAATGGCCTTCTCTGTTTCTTGTGAGAGCTTCAGTCCCAGGAACAAAAGGAGGCTGGATATTAGCAAGAGGAAGCCATGCAAGACCTACCACACTGAAGCTTTAAGGTTAAGGTTAAATTATACACAAGATGCTGACAACTCACCCTGCTCATAACCGAGTCAAACTGTGTTTCCACAGAAATGGGTGGAGCTGGTAACATTTGAAACACTCATTTTTAAAATTATTTGTCATGTGGAAGGCAGGAGGATGTTTATGTGCTAAAAATAATGTTCTTTGTTTACTATTTAAAAAAAAAAATGCAAACCAAAAAGGTGTCAGAGAAAAGCAAATCATGTACTCAAAAGCACATGATTTGCAGTTCCCCAAAAGTAAGGGGTTACAGTGACATGCTGTAAAATAAACAAAATAACATTAAATAAACTAGAAAGCAATAGCAATTTCTGTATTCACTGACAGGCTTTTATGCCCAAAGTCCATGAACTTCCTGGAGTTCCTGTGGCCATGTAGCCTTGTGTATTAGATTACTGAGGTTGCAAAAGGTATTCATATCATTACAATGAATGACAAGGCAGCCCAGCTCCAGATCTCATAATTAAAAATACTGGCTTGGCCCTGGTTCCAGATAAATAACGTAATGGCAGTGCACTGGTCCTACGCTGGCCTCTGTCCATTGTGCAGCACACAATAGATTGATACAAACTGCGCTGCCACTGAGGTATTTGTCAATATTATGGAAAATAGATATATGAACAAGCAACAAATCTTTATCTCAGAGTTGCTGACAGCTGAATAGCCACAGACCGCAGTGAAATCAGCCAGAGCAGGGATGGGTGGCAATTTTTTACAGGACACATTTAAAATTTTTGCAGGCATTCTCAGTTATCGAGGGGAAAGCTCTTGATTTAATGAAGCCATCAGGTGAGTTTTGTAAGACAGGAATGTAGCCATAGAGGTTCCTAAAGACACAATCTGCTGTGACAGCTGTTGCAATTAGCAAGAGAGTGGAGAGGTACACATATCTACAGGTGTAGATAGCACTACCTACAGGTGCTGTTTGTTGGTGGTGTTGGTTCCTGGGGAAGGGAAGCAGATGAGGGGTAGAGTTTTCCCTCTATACTTCAGAGGTGGGGAGCATCCCATCAGGTGAAGGCTGTTTTTCATCACCAGACAGAAATTATCAGAGTGGGTCAGATGGCAACAAGGTTCAGCTCCCCAGACTGTGCTAGGATTTCCTGTCAACAAATTTGGCCAAGAGAGCAAAATCCCAACTGTTGGTGACATGTCAGCTGGAAAACTTTGGATTTCCCCTAACATGACACCAGGAGATGACTTGTCTGTGAAGATACTGGCAGCTAGAGGCTGCTAACTGCTAACTGGGAGATGCTTTCTTTATTGTCAAGGGCATCCTCCTTCCTATGACAGAAGCTGATGCAGGGAACTTGGGTGTTCTCACCAGCCCTTGTAAGATGAGTATCTCCAAGTTGTTATCCAGATCCTGTCGCATCTTTTTCATAAGAGGCTCCTTTGTGATGATGGCAGCATTGATCCTTAGAAATGTCAGCAGGTACTACCTTCCCCAGGGGTAATGCAACTGCCAACTCATTAGTGTTACAAATACTGTATCTCCAAATAGAATAGTAGAATTGTTTTGGTTGGAAAAGACCTTAAGATCATCCAGTCCAACTGTAAACCTAATACTGCCAAGTCTACAACCAAACCATGTCCCTTAGCACCTCCTCTACACTTGTTTAAATACCTCCAGGGATGGTGACTCCACCACTTCCCTGGGCAACCTGTTCCAATGCTTGACAAGCCTTTCAGTGAAGAAGCTTTTCTTGATATCCAATCTAAGCCTCCCCTGGTGCAACTTGAGGCCATTTCCTTTTGTCCTGTCCCTTGGTCCTTGCTTGAACAGACCCACCCCCACCTCTCTCCACCCTACTTGCAGGGACTTGGACAGAACCAGAAGGTCTCCCCTCAGCCTCCTTTTCTCCAGGCTCAGCACCCCCAGTTCCCTCAGCCGGGAACTCAGCACACTTGTGCTCCAGACCCTTCCCCAGCTCTGTTGCCCTTCTCTGGACATGCTCCAGCACCTCCATGTCCTTCTTGGAGTGAGGGGCCCAACACTGAACCCAGCACTCAAGTGCCCAGTACAGGAGGAGGAGGAGAACTCCCCTAGTCCTGCTGGCGACACTGGTGCTGATACAAGTCATGCAAATACATGCAAAACTTTTATTTTTACCTTTTTTTTAAAAAAAAAAAAAAGTATGTTCCTCCAGTTCCTCCAAGCACATAAATGTCTGTTAACTGCAAAAGACTGTGTTAAATGGTTAAGATGTTGTTGTTCACTTAACAAACAAGAGGCCTACTAAATAATTCATAATTATCATAATAATAATTCATAACAAACACTTGCAACATGAGCTAATCATTCCCCTTAGCTCTGCTACAGGCTGGTACCAAATCCAGCCATGCAACTGGGCTGCCCAATCATCTGCCAGTCCTCAGCAAGAACACCAAGCAGCACAGGGCCCACCACAGGAACAGAGCATCCATTTTCTGAGCAACAACACAGCAGATGTAGGAAGGATGCCCAGTTTCTCTCTAGATAAGTTGGTATTGATCATCTCTTTTTGCTTCTAGGTGTGCAGTCCAATGGCTGGTCCGTTCACGTCCCATCTGACGTTACTGGTGAACTTGGGAAGATGGTTATCCTGCCTTGTACTTTCACACACCCCTATAAAACATTTGACCGGACCCTCACAGCTATTTGGAGGATCAAAGAACCTTACAACGGCACGATAGTTTTCAAGTGCATCAGTCAGAGCGCCAGCGAGCTCTGCAAGACCGCCATCAGCCACAAAAACAAATACAAACTGCTTGGCAACCCTCGGCACAAGGACCTCTCCATCAGGGTTGACAACCTGACCTGGAGCGACAGCGAGAGATACTTCTGCAGGGTGGAGTTGTCTGGAGATATCCACGACAAGTATGAGAGCAGGAATGGGATAAAGCTGCATTTGATTGGTAAGAGGGCAGGACGGTCCAAGGAGGTAAAGCAACCCCGTGGAGCACCATGAGCACCACAAGAAGTGGAAACTGATGAGATGGTAGCAGAAAGATTACCTGAGATAGATAGTCTTCCAAGGAGTTGGCTTTTCCAGCTTTAGGGATAACTTGCAGCATCTGGGAAGGGAATACCCATTGCCTTCTGCAGTTTTCCAGTATGTATGAGGTGATGTGTACAATGCAAGGAAGGAAACAGGAACAAAACTAGTAAGAAAACAACCAGAGTCTGGATGATGGGTAAGAGCCAGACAAGTCTTTAGCATCCCTTCTCATCACGGCGGGGTTTGATTAGATGACCTTTTGTCTCAGGTGGAAGTGGAAGGACTTAAGGTCACTTAAAGAGTCACCATCAAAGATACTAGGAAAAAAAGGTGGGTTTAATATGAATTTATAACAAGTGCTACTTAACAGAGTTCAAGGGCAAGATTCACTCTATTACTTACTACATGGAAAAGCACACAAAAGGAAAATCAAATTAGAATTAAGTTAGAATGAGTTACACATGGACCAGGGGAAATTATTTACACAGAGATCAGGGAAAATCGAGTCAGAATTGGGTTGGTGTGATTTATACAGGGATTAGGAAAAGAAGATAAGGGAAACCCTCCCATTGAGTCACGAGGTTCAGAATGGACTCCCTTGCTTTCTAAACTCCTCCTCGGAGAGGACTCTGGGTGCAGCTGAATCCAGTCCTAGTCCCACACTTTGTCAATGGTTTATGTCTGAAGAGATTAGAGGCCGGGGTCTCAGTGTAGTGCTTTAACATGTGATTATGTGTTTTGTACAGCTTTGGGGTAGCAGCAATTTAAAGTTCATTAACATTGTTACAGTGAATCACAAGATTGGATTTTAGCTGGGGAGGGACATTGGCCAAGGGCAGGGAGTGACAGAACAAGGGGTGATGGCTTGAAAGTGGCAGAGGGGAGATGGAGCTGAGATGTGAGGAAGAAATTGTTTGGTGTGAGGGTGGTGAGACAGTGTCCCAGGTTGCCCAGAGAAGCTGTGGCTGCTCCTCCTTGGAAGTGTTCTCGGCCAGGTTGGATGAGGCTTTGAGCAACCTGGTCTAGTGGAAGGTGTCCCTGCTGCTGGCAGGGGGGTTGGAACTGGATGAGCTTTCAGGTCCCTTCCAACCCAAACCAATCTATTATTCTACACTTTGTCTAAGAAACTTAATTCTGAGATAACTCAACAAAGTTTCTTAAATCAAATCACATGCACACACAGAGATATAGATATAGGTATAGATATATAATGTATGTATAAAGGTATACCTGTTAAAAATTCCCCTTAAGTTCAGTGAAATACTCACTTCAAATGTCTCAGCATTTCTCAACAGGCGAGGGTTAAGCCTCAAGGAGTGGAGGGTTTAAGCCCAGGTCCTGTTGTTGGTCCTCCAGTTCCACATATCTGAGAGATCATGAGCTCTGAGAGGCTTCCCACTCAGAGGGAGATGCTGGTCACAGCCTGCTGCAGTCCAGAAGAGCTCAAAGGGCCTCCCTTGGGACCTCTCTTTATAGGGTCGTGAGAGGATTGACTTTAGGCATCGGTAAATTTCCATCCTGGCCACAATCCGGGCAGGTAGTTACTAGAATTCTCAAATTTCCAGTAACGCTGGTACTGATCTACCCGAGTTATAGTTAGATATGTTCCAGGCTGTCAGGGAATGATTAATTATCCCTGCTTTCGTTCCCCACCTTGGCCAGGCAACCAGTACTCCTGGTACACTCAGTGCCATCCCCGCCTTAGCTATGCAAGTCTTCCATACAGTCAAGGGACGCTTAACCACCAAACTCACTGCACAAAGGCCAAGGCTTGACAGGTATTCCTAAGACTGAAGAGTGGTTCAGGAGAAGGAGTGTGTGGAAATACACCATCACACCTTTAAAGGTCCCTTCCAACCCCAAAAATTCTGTGATTCTATGATCCCACTTGGATCTGTGCAGGCAGCAGAGAGGCAAGCTGAGGTCAGCAGTCCATGGGGTAGGGTGAAAGATGTCCTTGTTACCAGGATTTAAACTGGAGAGCCTGGCTGCTGAGCACACATTAGTGAATGCAAGCACAAGCAGGCCTGGATGGTAACAGTGGCTTGGGAAGATGGCTATCTCCCACGTGCCATACGTGTAAACTCCTCTGGAGAGGGAAATGTTAAGTACAAACAGCCTGAAAAACAACTCCAATCAACAAATGTCAAACCTGGGCAACCGGCAGCCCCTACAGCTCCTTGGGCTCACTCAACCATTGAGCTGCACCCAGATTAGAGGACACAAGGACGAGCTTCATTTCCTCTTGAAGGTTCTTACTATCTCCACCTTGGGCTGAAACACTGTTTTGAATCCTGAGCAAAAGAACCCTGAGCTCTCACCCACACCTGGCTGGAAGTAGCATCTCCAGCTATCATGGTCATACTTAGCTAAGCACACCCGGTCGTGTCCCTCTGGAGAACACACAGACCCAGGCTCCTCCAGTCTTTGCCAAGAGATCACTTAGAAAACACAGGAGCAACAGGCACAAGGCAAAGCATCCTTGAGACAACACTAGGCAACAATCACACGAGGTGAGAAGGCCATCCATGGGATCTAAGGATGAGCTTGGTTACTTCTTGGGAACTTCTGCATAGTTGAGTCACTTGGAGCAGCCCCTAAGCACCAACACACAGCATGACCAACGCTCTCCTCCACTTGGAGCAGCTCCTAAACACCCACACACACCGCATGACCAGGGCAGGGTGGCAGTAAAATCTCAGACATAAGCAGATACGGTACCCAGGCTGCACATCACTTTGAGAGTGAGCCCAACAGTATGAATGGGAGAGGTTAATTAATGCTTAAAAGGTTAATTTAAACACCAGAACACACAGATACATGATAACTAGCACAGGTAGCTTTCTTATAGATCAGTCCTCCATCCTCAAATCCCTCCTGCACTACACAGACAAGGGAAAAGGCGTGCTACAGGTGGTTGCAAGCTATGCATTTGCTGTCCAGCCTGACAAAAAATGAGATAAATATTGAGCTCCTGCTTTTCCTCCATGAGGACACTCATTTAGTTCCCTTCAAGTTTTCACAATGTCTTTAGGGATCAAATGCATTAAATGGACCAATCACAGAATCACAGAATGTTAGGGATTGGAAGGGACCTCAAAAGATCATCTAGTCCAATGACCAGTGGGTCCAAGAAGAGAGGACCACTGGGTAAGACCAGCTTGGCCATATCAGCTATGCTCCCTTAGCAGACCAGACCAAAGGTGGTATGTTTAACACTGCCTCTGAACGTTTTGCATGCCCCAAATGATCTGTGCTACTGTTCATTCAGTTACACAATCCCATATGCTGTAAGCACAGGATACAAAATTAGCAGCCCTATCTTGGTATTGATGTGCTGCTGATCATGCTGAAGAACCTACATCACCTACTGGGCTGTCACTAAAAGGTTGGAAGAATATATCAAAAATTGATTGTAGCAAAGAGTGTAAATGTTCCCTGCCAATAATTCACCAAATCTGGCAAGTTTCAGGCACCAGGCAAAGGGCTTGCACAAAGGTATCCCTCCCTGTGTGCTCTGGAGGTCAGGGACCAAGGGAACAGCCAGGAGACACTTACAGGAGAGCACCATGGTTGCCTTGTCCTGGACCATGTAGAGATGCAGACAGTCTGAAAAGGTCACCTGTGCCTACCTCAGGCAATTCATGGTGCAACTGTAAAAAACAACCTATCTTCAGGGATGATTGCCAGGCTACAGCATAGTGCCTCTGCCTTCTGCCACCATGGAAGGTCACAACAGCTGAAAGTTGACGAAAGCTGAGAAAACTGTGTAAGGCATGACCAAGATAAAACACCAATACAGTAAACATCCTTGCACCCAGGCTTCACTGGGTGAAACCCTTTGCTTCTTTATACAACAAGCAAAGAAGGAAAATACAGGGAAAGAAAGTGCCAAGAAAAATGAGGAAGGGGAGGCTTGATCCCAATGTTACCCTGATACAACACGCTGAGGTTCCACCATGACCAAGCCCTTGCTCCCGGTGTTTTGTGTTTGACCTGCCTTTGGAGCCTGACACACTTTCCCTTCCTTGTTGTGATCTCTGCAGCTGCCCCCAGGATCATCAACATCACAGTCAGCTCCAACGGGGATCACACCTTCCAGGCACGCTGCACAGCTGAGGGAGAGCCAGCACCCACTCTGACCTGGACTGGACCACCCTACAGCAGCAACCTCACCTCCACCTCCAGCACCAACCACCGTGTCACCAAGGAGCTCCAGTACCTGACCCATGATGGAAAATACACCTGTACTGCTGTCAACAGCCATGGGAGAGCAGAGGGGGCTGTGTACTTCTATAAATTCAAAGCATCCAACAGCTCCTTCTTCCTGATCCTGATCTTTGTACCGCTGGGAATTAAAGTGCTCATTTTGATGGTGATACTGGCCTTCACTGTTTTCTCAAGAGGAGGTACGTATCTCTATTTCCCTTGGTAGTCTTCCTCCATCAAACTGGTAACCAGCAATGGGATGTGGCAGAAAAAATCAGGCAGGAGGGGTTGGTTTTGTTTTGGTTTGTTTTTAACTATTATATGATTTTTCCCACCTAGGAGAAGGAGGTTCTAATGGGAAATGTGAAAAGAAGAAAGAGGGATCTCCTGGCTGGCTGGTCACAGACTGCAGCCAGGAGTTCTCCTTTGGGAAGGGACTTTTGAAAAGACAGAGGGAGCAGGAGTTTCCTTACACCCAAGGAGAAAGGTTAACAAATTAACAGATGGGCAATTAGCAGAGAACCAGATTTACACAACTAGATTTAATTTATTTATTTATAATTTTTTTTTTAAAGCAGATTAATTACTACCTCTTCCCCTGCCCATGGGTAGGATTTACCTTTGCTGCATCCTACACACCAGTTTAATCTCCTGGGGTGGATGTCCTCATTTTACAGATCACCTCTCTGGGTCCCTCGGGCCTCACTACACAGGTGCTTCCTCATCATTAGTGAAATCCCATCTTCCAGCCACACCAAAGCCATGAGAGCAGGGAAATCCTGGTTCATAGGAGATGAGCATCAGCTCATGGACTGAGGGACCTCAGACCTCCCAAGAAGCCCAGAGGATGACAGCCCCCAGCCCACCACCCCTGCTGTGGGATGGCAAGGGGAGGAGGGGACTAAGAGGGACTCCAGGCTCTGCCTCTCAGGCTGGACGAGATGTCACATCACCATGACTCATCTGTAGAGACAGTCTGATGTCAACATCCTGTGAAAACCATCACTTGACTCCAACTGTAGAAGCTGTAAGACAAATCAGAAATGCTTTGCTCCTTACATTCCAGTGCCAAATTACCACCGTCACGAAGGGGATCACTCACCCCACAAAAGGTCTTCTCCCCATTCATTGGGTGTCAAAAGCATCCTCCAGTGCAGCTTCCCAACAACTCTAGGTCAGTCCTGGCTCCACAGCTCACTCTGACCCCAGTGCTAACCCACATCTTCCTTCTCACTTCACAGGTCCTTCCTCTGCCCCATCCAGCCTGGCCCGGTAAGGACATCCTACCTTCTACTCATGTTATCCAGCAGGAGGGTGGATATGGCTTAAGGAGAGAAATGCAATGTGTCCTTGGTCTTGGCAACAACCTTTCAGTCTGAGAGCAGGCTCCTGGGACAAGGACAGGGTTGGGCTGATGGCTAGTCAAGCTGGTGCGAGAGACCAAGGCTTGGGCACTGCTGAGAAAAGACCCCATGGATGTGAGGACGAGATACTGGGGCAGGAGGTTGGAGATACCATGACATATGGACACTGTAAGAGCAGGGAGCTATCAGTTTAGGTGGCCCATAGGTCCAGAGTGTGGTAGGAAGCCACATTAGCAAAAGAACCACCCGTCCAAGAGACAGCTGAGGGGGACAGGCTGGGATGGGGTCTTTGCCAGGCTGATGAATGATCAACAGTAGAGGAAGACTGTGCAACAGAAACTTTGTCCCCCACTCTGCACCCCAGTCTCTTACTGGGGCAGAAGGGACCCATGTCAAAGCTGATGAGCTCTGAGCTCTACCAAGTGTGGAAGAAGGTATGGAGATGCCAAACAGCCCACTTCAGAGCTAGCTCAGGTGTGGTAGGGCCTGATTCTTTGGCTGGTATCCCTATGATGCACACATAGTATCCTTGGCATTTCCCATTACCTGACACAACACCATCCTTGGACACTCCTGACAGCTGTGGTGGCCAAGATGAAAAGGGATGGGGACAAAAAAAACCCAAAAACAAACAAACAAAAAAAAAACCCCAAGTAAACTAAAAAGTTAAAATCCTTAGGCTAAACCTAAAGAAGCTGTACCTGAGGTCAGTACAATTACAATCTGAGTTACCCCTATGTGATGACTCCTTCCCCCACCTTATCCAAGAAAGATGGCCATTTCAGCAGGGCAGTCAAGTAGGCAGCAACAACATACAGCTAAAGAGGCAATAGGAAATTTAATCCTACAGGTAAATTTGTTGTAATTATTTGCAAAAGCCTAGTTTTGACCATTTAACAGCGTCTAAACCATACTGCACCCTTGGTGTTTGTATAGATAGATATATAGATGAAAGCTTAAAAACCAAGATCCTCCATGCTCTATATGAGAAGATCCTTCTCAGAAGAGGTTTGCACAATCTCCTGAGGCTCTGAGCAGCAGGTCAGTAGTAGGAGTTAATGTTAGCAGTGTAGGAGATCACACTGGATGCTTTATGATGTAGAACACCCGTATTTAAGTATCCGAGTTGCATCTATCTGCTGCAGAGGGGAGGATCCGTATGGGACACTATTGCAGACACTGACTCTGACACTCCTCAGATGAAGCTACTTGGGAAGTCTAGAGCAGCCAGAAATGTGTCTTCACCTTATTCACTTCTTTCACTGCCAGGCCACAGCTGCAGGACTCCACCTACGAGAACTTTGACCGCAGACACGGCAGCGGCCAGACTTTGCCAACAGACAGAACAGCATCAAGACGCAGCTGAGGGCCTGGCTGGTCTCATCCGCACCCACTTGCACGGTTCCAATTCCTGTCTGTTCTGTACAAGCGTGACTTTTCCCACTGAAACAAAAGACTGCTGTTGACTGATGCACAGAAGGTACATCAGGCCTTGCAGGTGCATGTTCTCCATCCCTGTTCTTGCTGACAAGCAAGAGAAGCCTTCAAAGGGAAAGCGGAAAGTAAAAACAAAGAGGGATGGACCTGGAAGAGCACAAAAGGATTTACCTAAGTAAAGAACCACAGCTCTAACCAACCTGTGTGTTTTTAGCTCATATCAGATAGTGTTTAGCAAACAGATAGTCTACCATTTTCTCACATCTTTTTGCTTCAAGTTTTACTTCAAAAAGCAGTTTTCACCACTCTACTTGTCAAGCCACATGCAGCTTCCTAGAGGCAGCAAGTGAAGTATTTTCATGTTTCAGGTACCAGCTGTGACAAAAACAGCACTGGAATTTCTGCATGGGTTTATATTTTATTATTCTTATTATTCCTTAACTTCCAGAAGAGTTTATTTAAGAGTTTAGTGGAAATCTTAATTTTCAAGAGAAGTTCAAGCAAAAAGGGAAAGAAGTTTTCTTGAAAGCTGGTAGAGCTGAAAGCAAGACATGCAAAGAGTGATCTGTATTGTAACCCCACTGCAGCTCCCAGTGCCCATGTGCAAACACAAGCAGAATCTGAGAGCTGTATGACAAATATACTGTGAAAATGTTCCAAGAAACCAAATTGGCTTTTTTTTTAAAAAAAAAAAAGACAAAGAAAATTATTTCTAAACAGTTTTAGAAAGTTCCCTTGAGGCCCGACTACTCATCTCTTAAATTCTTCTGAGATGAAGTCACTATGACAAAGTCACTGACCATCCACAGACACATCTAACCCAATTGTAAACATGCTCCAGGACAAGAGGAATAGATCCAGCTTAAGATACAGGATGACACAAGTCAACCTGGAGTCTTGGTCAGACAAAGGTTCAGCAGCAAGCTGTGAAGAGCACTGGCATAGAGGAGGAGGAGGAGAAAGGACTAAAATACAGTATGAAGAGACAAGAATTTGCTTTTAGGTTTGTATCACTAGAGTCGATGCTCTGTGCAATCATTCCAGTGCAGCAGCTCCAAAACTCTTCCCCTAAGGATCCCACTTCTGCCAATAACCATCGCTGGCCAGGAGACCAAGCTGCTACTGAATCACCATCAAGCCTGTGGTCCTGCTTCCAAGCTCACCACCAGCTCATCACCAGCCTGGGAGTTATTATTTTAAAGCTCACCTCTTCATAATATCTGTACTGGGAAAGTAAACCACAACTTTAAATGACTTGGTCAGGATAACAAGGGAAAAAAAGAAAAAAAAAAGGCAAGGAAATACTTGAACCTGATTCTTTAAATCCCAGTTTAAAATCCCAGCATGGCAAAAACAGATTTAATAAAAATAGGAAGAGATGTAAAGAGAAAAAGGAAGTTATAGCAGACAGCATAGTAATGGACAAGCAAGCTCAGCTTCACGGGTGTCACAGGAAGAGACCTCACAGATATTAACTGGAGAAACTGAATTGAATTTGTGAACCCTTACGATTTATAGACATACATTAGAGTAATGAGAACCCATTTCTACCCATGTATGGGATTGGGACTTGGCTCACAGGATTTTTTCTCTTGAAAACTACTTCTTTAACTCATGTAGTTTGGGTCCGTATGGAAGCATCAAACCTTGTGCCCCAAAATCACCTGGGATGCAGTTTGCTCTGTTGTGTGTTGTCAGCACCCTACACTGAAAGTGCTGCCAGCACATGCATGGCACAAAATTGCTGCAGCAATTCAGATGAGAGGAAACTCATGGATCAGCACTGTTTGACTTTGACTTACTTGGCTTCCAGGGCACAGCCCACATTAGTGCAGCAAATGGGAGAACAAGGACATCCAGATACAGGAACCCACCACACCCCTGCACAGTAGGGAAGGCACAGGAATGAGTTTTCCCAAATCCTGCCCCTCTCCCTAGTGAGGAACCTCTTTAACCCATCCCTGCAGGACTGCTCCTCAATGGGAAGAGTCTGCTGTTAACGTTTGTCTCTTGCTACCTGGTGTTTCATCCTTTGGAAAGCAAAAGCTGTGGGGTGATGTGCATAATCAACAAAACGAGGTGGAAGGAGCCCATTTCAGCGCACCTGCACAATAGAGAAGTGCCTACAGGACAGTGTTGTGGAGAAAGCTCTTGTATCTTTTCTGAGTGACCAGCACAACCAGGTGCCTCTCAAGCAGGGGAACAAGCAGGAATTAAGAGGTCCATGTACAGTTGCAGGGGTACAACCTCACTGAGATCATGGAGATGCAGAAGGACAGCACACAAGGCTGGAGTGCTGCCACGGATGGATACCACCTCTTCAGGCAGGACAAGCTGGGACAGCGAGGATGAAGAGTTGTCCTTTATGTGAGAGTACAACAGGAAGGCACAGGGGCACTGGCCAAGGGTGGATGATGAGCCAGCTGAGAGCTTCTGGTTCAGGATTAGCAGGCCAACACAGTAGTGTGGTGGGTGTCCACTGCAGACCATCTGCCCAGGAAGTACTTAAGGGAGAAGCCCCATGTTGGCAGACCCTGGTCCTCACAGGAGACTCAAACCACCCACTGAAACCAGTATATACTGGAGGGACAAAACACAGCGCAGCACACACCAGGAGGTTTCTGGTAATGACCTTATTTGCAATAACAAGTGTGTTCCAGTTCCTTTCCCTTTTCCCCTCCCAGTTTATGCACGGTGAGGGTCTGGGTAGACTTGGGGATTGCTCTGTTGAGCACTTTAGGTTCCAGAGCAAATGGTACCAACTCCCACCACCACAACAGCCCAGCCCCTGTGGGATGCTGCAGAGTCAGCCTACGTAGGAAGCACTGTCTGTACGTTACATGCATTTTGCTGCTTAGACTTCTAGTTTTGCATTCCTTTGACTTAAGTTAATACTACCTTCAGCTTTACTCCCATTTCCTTATTTGGCCTTATTTTCTTCAGAAATATTTAAGCTGCAATCCACAGGCAGCAATTCATTCCAATGCAACAACTGCTATGCACATCAATCATTCAAAAATCCAGATACTCATTCTCCAACTAAACTGCACCAACCACCCAAAAGGCACACTTGTTATTAAGCAGCTGACATTCCGATTTCATCTCTTTCCCCTGCAACCTACAACACTAAAAACAACACAAAACTCGAGTTTTCCTTCTGCATTACCTGCTAACATTTATGATGTGAAAAAGAACATTGCAGTTAGGAGTAGGAGAGAGGGTGGGAGATGCTGAGAATGTGAAAATCTTTCCAGTAAAACTAGAAAAAATGACAAGTAAATCTGCTGGGCATCATTTGGAGAATGGGACTCCAAGGCCTGGCATGCACATCTGTGACAGAGAACTGACAGTGGATCTGTTAGTTCATAACCTGCTCCTCTGTGTTTGAGGAAACCACAGGTTCAGATTTCTACCACTCCCACGCTCACCAGGAAGCCAGCAGATTTGTTTGTGGGTGACATGTATAGCAAAAGTAGCAGCTCATGGTGAATTCTCCCTACTTCTTAGGATCTACCATAGTCTTATTAAGAGAGCATCATGATAAAACAAACCATTTTCATCACAATTATTAGATTAAAAAATGGGGAAAAAAGTCAAAAGCATCATTTCTATTACATTTTAAGCAGGAAGTTATTAAAGAAGCTGTTTCAGTGGCCAAGGCAGATGGATGTGATGTTGGTGTCGATGCTAACAGGACCCAGCCTGGTCTGGCATTATTTCTGCCATTACATACATGAGCTTTCTCCTGGGCTCTGGGAACAAACACAGGCTGTTGTGTCACACACATGTTAAATCCAGGATGTCAAAGAGAAGAGTCTCCAGATCTCCACCAACTGAGCAACTGCATGGCATTCCCTCATCATATTTTCATCTCCAAGAACAATCATGCATTACCTGATGTAGATTCTTCCAGCAACTTGAAAATATCATGGCTTTTGGCACAAACTGATTTCCCATTTTTATTTTGTATGGTCTTTGCAGACATAGCATGTTATAAATACAACATTTGTAAAAACTCAACAGCCGAAACAACATCTCATTTTAAAAGTGCATGTCAAACACATATTTCTGACTTTTTCACATTTTTTACACAACTGATCAATAACGTTCCATCTAATAAAACCAGTGCTTTTAAGTCTTTGCAGGGGCAGGGAAAAAAAGCAGCAGAATGTATTCTTCCAGATGTGAATTTTCCAAAAAGAGTCTGTTAAAAAACATGCTGCATCGATATCTGGTTAATATACAGAGGGATGTACATATGTGTGTGTGTGTGTATATATATATGTATGTATATATATTTATAGGCTCGCAGACAGAGCAAAGAAGTCTAAGACCACATTAAGATGAAGGTGATCTAATGACCCAGCTGGCATAGTTAGCAGAATCTGTCAACAAGAAGAAGGTGATTTGCTCTCCAGCACTGGAATCACAGTTAAAGAGTAACTCTTCAAAACATTATTGACCAGACAGTAGGTAGCACATTTCCATCCCCTAGTGACCACAACTAATGTTTTAACATGTAACCATGTTCTAAACACGAAGGCACAATTAATGAAGGAAGAGAAAAAGTGATCATTGCTCCTTCACAGATGTGTACAGACTGGGACTGCAAGGCCTTGGGCCACCTCAAATAGATCAGTGATAAAAGGGACAATGTTAGACAAGGAACTGGGGAAACTCGCCTTCTTCTTTCCCTGAACAAAGGTGCCTCTTATGATCAGACAAGGTAACAAAACCAGTGACCATTTAGCTGAAATAATAGATTTACAGGCTCATGGTTCATGCTTTGGCAATAGAATCTTAACAAGTGACCAACAAAATTAATACAAGAAAAATACCTTTTCACAGTGTCACCCAAAATCCTGTCATGCCATGACCAGCTAGGAACATGGTGTCCACCTGTTAAACCAGGATTTCCTAAACAACTAGACTTCCAGAATTAAAGAATCCTATCTAACATGAACATAACTGATTGATCCCCTCCAAGACACTAGGAATCCAGAAAATCAGTCTCTGGATTTAACCTGACTTATAAAGAACTTGGCTAGAAGTGACTTGCATTTAATAAAGCAATATGGATGCAAACTCAATAATATTTAGAAAACAGGAAAAAACCTAAGTTCTTTAGTTCAAATTTTAGGTTGTATTTACAGAAGTGGGAGAAGATTGTAGTCATGTCTTACAACTACAGATTTCTGTGGGATAGCAAAAAAAGTAGTCAAAATTTTAAATACTATCTTTCCAAATAAAGTGACTTTACAAGTCTCCAAACACACACACTCACATAACATTTATAGGGAGCACGGTTAATAAAATCAATACCTCTTTTATACACAATCCTCCACTCACTTTGAACTGGCCTGAACAATTACATGTTGGAAAATAAAAAAAGGCACAAAGCAAAAACTTAAGACACTACAGGAGGAGCTTTGCTGTCTAATGATTTGTATCAGATATCCCCTCTTCCTGTACGTGCACAGGAAGATTCAAGTGTTTTCAGTCAACAAAAACCTAAGCAATTTCAGAGGCCTACAAATCAAAAGAAAAGAAAGAAAACCTTAAAGAACAGAAAACTTGCCAGTGTGAAATTCCCATTCACACTCCTGACTTCATTAAAGTGGAACTCTGAAGGTAAAAACCACTTGTGCAATAACATTATAGGTAAACCAGAGTGATCGGCGTCACGCGGCGATTCCGCGAGCTCAGCGCGGCTACCGTATGCTGTCCAAATAATGCACTTCTGGGTACAGAGTGTTAATGAGGAGAGCCAAGAGATTATTGCCATCTCGAAGACAATGCTCTGGATGCTTGATGAACTGAGAAGCCTGGGAGAGCTGCTCCTGATAATCCATGTATTGTTTGTTTGATGCCATAGATTCAAGAGCATTCAGTGCCTATAGATACAAGGGAAAATTCTGTTAGCTCTGGGTACTTTGGCCCGTAACAAACCAGTTCCTGAGCCACCATGTGCACAATTCCACTACAAGATCCTTATCTACTGGAAAACCCAGAGTATCACAGAATCACAGAATGTTAGGGATTGGAAGGGACCTCAAAAGATCATCTAGTCCAATCCCCCTGCCGGAGCAGGAACACCCAGATGAGTTCACACAGGAAGGCGTCCAGGCGGGTCTTGAATGTCTCCAGAGAAGGAGACTCCACAACCTTCCTGGGCAGCCTGTTCCAGTGCTCTGTTACCCTCACAGTAAAGAAGTTCACACAACAGTGTTTCAAGTCAACTCATATTTTTCAAGCTGTTCTCTCCCTGAGATCAACACAGCAACTGTTCTATCAAGGCTTCCTAGGATTCTGTCACCCTAATATTGTAAGATATTTATTTAATGAACTCAAGTCGTGGTTTCAAGGAAATTACACCAAACTACAAACTGCAACACATTTAATTATCTACTTCAGGTTGTTCCTATGAATATCTTGACTTCCATAAAAGTATTATTTTGCTCTCATTAATATTACAGAGACAATATCAAGTTAGAAATCATATGTAGAAGAGCCAGGGCAAATGTTGGAAATGTATCTGAACAAGTGTCATTCATTTCTTAGAGAAGAGAAGCAAGTTGTACCAAGTAAGTTACTTCGCTTTGTTTCCTCATCAACTCCTCCTTCCCCTTCTCATGCACTTATTGAAACAGTAACACTGTCAGTGCATGTGCTAAAGAAGGAATGTTTATTCATCATAGGACTTTCAAGCCCTGATCTCACATAAACAAATGTTAATATGAATGCAGCCCTGCTTTGTCACTGCAAAGCAGTGCAATCGCAGCAGCACTGGGTTTTCATGTTTAAATTCCTTCTACCTGCTACATTCCAAGCTTTCTGAACTCAGAGTTTACAGGCAAGGTCATCTGCACCTTTTCAGTATGTAAGATTAGAAACTGATGCCTTCAAATTAATACAGAATGCTGCATCTACAGTTTTACCTAAGATCACTTAAGGTGAAGGCTCAGATACACAGTCCTGACACTAGAGTTCAGCAAACTCACATCATCACCTGGCCTATGCTGCATCTGGCCCTGTCTCTGGCAAGTTCCAAGACAGTGTTTTGATGTAGAGCAAAACAGTACACAAGTTTGTGATACACCTCCTTCCCTGAGAAGACAAATCAGAGCAAATCAAGCTATTTCTGAAATTCAGAATTTAGATCCAGATGTAAAGCAGTAGCAAAAAAAGATTGAGGGCACTGAGTGACAAATAAAATCAACAAGTTGAGAGTAGGATTCAGCTGGAAGCAACGCTTGCAACGACCCTTGTAAGCCTCAGCCTACAAACTGAGCGAGGACGTGAAGAGTGCATGTCAAGAAGCCAGCAACTGGCAGATTGTAGCAGCAATTGTACCTGCTGGGCCTTCTGAGACAGCTTTGGCTCTGACCCGGCTTTCAGGCGGACTTGGCTCTCTGCGGGAATCTGCACCAAGAGGAAGGCCGACAAACTGCGGGCAACCACACGAAACCTGGCGTGGGGAAAACGACAGACAGAGAAGGGGCTGTGAATTCTGCAAGTCCTCAACAGCAGATAAAGCTGGAAGTTCTAACCCACGAGATCTCTCTTGCACGAGGAACATGCTAAAGACTTTAGAGGGCCTTTTTCAATGCACTAGAAAAAAATAAAAATCTTTTAATATATACTTTATAGTATATCATACATACTACAGGATAATATAATACCATACCTACATCTGTTCCAAGCTTAGCTGAAGCCTCCAGATCACATCTGAAATACTCCTTAATTTCACCAGCTTTCAAACATCCTTATCGCCCGAATCAAAAGATGAGTTGAACAGGACTAAGATTTCAGAGCAATTTCAACAGGATTACATCCCAGAAGGTCTTCATAAACACAAAGTTATGTTTAGGAACTGTGTTGAATCAGTGTTCCATAAATATTTACATGTATTTTCTCAGCATTCTTTCCACAGTGAACTTGATTTTAATACCTAACAACCAAGCTTGGTGTCTCTCTATAGAAGGGAAAATGAACACCAAGCAAGCACATATTTCTCTGAGCTTCTCTTAACATTTCCAATACCTCAGGGTTAAGATGGAAAAGGAAACAAGCACATGATTGTACAAAATTCTTGTGATGTCAACAGGAACAGTCTTCTGCAGACCAGGTGGAAGTGTTGTCCTCCCATGAACAGTCACCCTACAAACTTCAGTGGAGAGGGACATTAAGCCAGAATCACAACTGCGTTTTCTTTCCTTTTCCACCACAACTTTACAAAAGTTCATGTTCACTACTTAACCAGATTCAAACACTGGCTACAATTTGTCTGTGATGTGCCAAAACAACTTTATAGATTTGAGAACAGCCTAAATTCAGAACTTCTTTTGACACTGCACTCTGGATCCAGGCTGCAGCTTTTTTAACATAATAACTCAAATTAATTGATTTCCCACACCTTCAACCCTTACCTGGGTGACAAAGGAGACCTCCTGCCCAGCCCAATAGCACCAAGTATCCCAGAGCTCAGTCTCTCCTCAGCCAGCTGACTCTGCCTGCCCTGGATTGCCAGCAGTGTCCGAATTACAGATTCGATCAGAATGGTGTCATCCTGCTCCATCTGAATCAAGGACAACTGCATGGCTTTATGCCACCAAAGAAACAGCTTTGCCTCTTCTTTTGCTGAGCTGTAGGTAAGATTTGAAGAATAAAATACAACAAAATATAAGTTTAAAAAGGAGTTGGATACACAGGTTAAGAAGTTTGTACCTCTCCCTATTAGGGCCATGAAGAATGTAGATGGTTAATTAATGACAGCTAATCTTAATATAGGAGGATAGCATAACTATACTCTCCCATCAGTTATTATACTGCTGTGACTGCTGTTGTTTGATGTAGATATCATCTAGTGGGTTTTAAGGGCCTGTAAGAGGACAAAGAACAATACTTTTAAGCTTTACAACTGAGAATAAATGATTTTGCAGCCATAAGTGGATTTAAACTTGCCTAAGACTTGGTATAAAAGGAATGAAGCTGTTATCTCTACTCTTTTTTTTTTTTCCTTTACTTACAAATAAAACACTTTAGAAAACACTAGCTGTTGTTTCCACAACAATTTGGACTTCTAATATGACCTTCTAGAAAAGGAAACACTGAAGTTTTCTGTTGAGCAAAGCACAAAGTGAAGTTCCCCCTACAATATTTTTAATCTTTCCCCAAACAGTTTGCAGTTTAAGTTAACAAGCTCAGATTTTCCACATAAAGCATCAGCATGAGTTTCCTGCCTCAGACTATTCTCCCATCGCTTCACCCAGCCATTTCCCAACCCAGGCACACTTAGTTTTGATGTTTAGAGCAAGGTTTAATTTACTGTGGATGGTGGCTTTGCTGTTTCCTTCACATTTTGGCAATCAAATTACTATGATACCTACCAAAGTGAAAGAATTCTTTCAATTTCAAGAAACATTCCCAAAATGTTCTTTCACAGCAAATATGAACATTATCAGCATTAATATGGAAAAATATTCACCACATTTGCTAAATCCTGGCAATTTCAGCAACTGTAAGTACCATTGTTACACACTTTAAGTACATTATCATTTTAACCCCAAAGCTATCCATCCTTTCCCACCAGAACCCTGTTATCTAGTAAGTTGTTTTACAGCAATTAGAGGTGTCTAATTCTGGGAGCCCCACCAGATTCACTGGGTTCAGATATGTTTCAGAGCTGCTGACAGTCCCCACTGAGCAGCTATGAACAGCAAGTCTCTCAGAGTGTCTAACTGAATATTTAGCACATAACTCATCCCATCTAGTGGACATTCTGGAAAATGGCATCCACAGAGATTTAGGGTTTGCTTAAGGTGATTTTAATTGAGCGCAAATCCAGGCTGCTATTAAAATCAAGCTTCTCTCAGTGAAAACTGACCAAAACTGTACCAGAAGTGTTCAAGTAAATAAAATTCCTTCTTCAGTTTAACCACTACTATTAGTGTTGGCACTGGAGTTGAGTAGGCTCCGTGATAGTGGACATAGAAGGACTAGTCATTTCATCCAGCAGCCTGGTGAAACTAACCTAATTAACCTGGCCACCTAATTATACCAGCTATACAACTACAACCTTATTTAAAAGTCAAGATTCAGAAGCCTTGAGTTTCATACCTTGGGTACACTTGTTCCAGCCATTTGTTGATGGTTAGCAGGATTTTCATTTCATTGGTAAGAGTTTGGTCAGTGTTTAGGCATTGCAGCAGATAGACATACAAGGTCAAGTAACTTCCTAAAGACAGACACTCCTGCAGGAATTCTTCCATGGTTAACTCAGGAACTTGGAGGGAGGCGAGTATAGGGCCCCAACCCAAATCCTGGTGGTGAGGAGAATCTGTAAAGAAAATAAAAGGAGAGAACAAAGAGCATGTGAGAAAACAGTACTTAGTAAAACCTAAGAACTACTTCACTGTGTTCCTTTAAATTACAGAATTCAGGATGGTTTAGCTGTTTTCCAGCTGATCAGTTTGTCATGTAACTCTGACGGAGAGAAAAGAAAAATTCCACTATCATAGGGTAGCTCCCTGACATCAAGGAGTCATAGAACACTATCTTCCTAGTGTTCAGTCAGGATTAAGTGTGAAAATTTTAGCAATGGAATTTAAAATATTTTTTTCAGGTGTACTGAAATCAGATGAATGTGGAAGAAATAACAATGTAGTTCCACAAGGATTATGTAAACAGGAAGAAAAAAACAAAAACTATACCACAGAATTTCAGAGTTTTACCAATTAGGACTACTTTTTTTTCTTAAATTAGCTTACAGAACACTACAGCAGGGGACAAACATCTGTTTTGTTCTCTTGGGATGATTTCCCCCCACACTTCCCAAAGAAAACATCCTCCCCTTTAGCTGGAAAAACGGCAACCATTACACAGAGCAAATCAGTCTTCACAGAGACAGGTATAGTTCTTAAGAAAATACACAATGAGAGCAGTTGAAAATCCCAAACCATGATGGCTTAACTTTTCGCCATTTAGTTAATACAGTGCATATATCTGTGACAGTTGGGAGCCATCAGATATAAAGAAAGGAGTTCTGATTATGGAAACCAGATTAAAACCCAGTTCCAGTACTAAGCAGAATGAAGCTACAAGGATTCCAGACAATTCATATCTGATGGGCATCCAAGACTTAAAGTTTTTGAGACAAGCAGCAGCAGAAGAGAGGCTGCTACCTTCATTGAAGTAAGCAGTGATACAGGCTTCTGTTGTCTCTGCCATGTGTCTCACAGAGGCCAGGCTCTGACACGCTGCTGTGAGAAGAGGCATTGCCAGCAACCCGTGCACTTTGCCTTCGATCCACTTCCGTAAGCTCCCCCGCAGCGACTCGGCTGTTGTAACACTGGAATTGTTCATCATCATCAGTGTTTCTGTAAAAAGACTGCTGAGGGCCATATGACGTGTTAGCAGATCCATATCTGAAAGCCAGAAGTAAGAGAGAGACTTGGTGTAGTAAATAGATGCTAAATGCTTGGAGTAAATAGATGCTAGAACCCAAATTCAACTTCACCACTGAGCCCTTTCTGTAGATACTGGGAAAAGCTTCTTGGTCATTACACACCTCAGTTCCTTTTCTTTACTTACAAAACTCCAATAAGATACCTGTTCCTCGCAGTCTCTTTCCTTGGTAAGATAGTTCATCATCCATTAAACAGAGAGACAGCTGATAAGACTGTACAGCAGAGCACACTGGAGCCCATCTTTTACCTCGGGTTTTTTACCATGACTACAGTACAAATAAATTGAATGATAAAGCACATTTACAGTTTCCAAGAAAACTTGGATATTAACATACAGTTTAAAGCTATTAGCTTCGAGTGAAACAACCAAGATTTTAGATTATTCAATTTGAAATATGACTGAGATGAAATGTTGCAATCTCCTTGTGCATTTCCACTCTTCTAGATTTCCTGCTAATCCCAGTGTCCAGCCCCAGAATAGTTTGGGGTTTTTTTTTAAATCATCTCTTGGCATTGCCTAAGCACGTTATCATGGGCCACCTGTGACAGTACCCTCAAAGCACAAACATTTCCTGCATGTGGCTCTTAAAGTCCAACTACAGAGCAGACTTTTGCACATATTGATGACAAAAAGCCACTACTGTTAAAAAAGAAAACTTTCAAGTAACATAGGGCATTGTAGAAGGAAAAATTTCAATTAGTTAAGAGTTGTGCACAAAGAAGGATTAATCACTGTAAAAACATCGCCCCAAGAGGCTGAGACCTCCACACCTGCAGATATTTGAAAGCTCAGCAGACAAGGCCCCAAACAACCTCATTTAACTTTGAAGAGAGCCCTACTTTGAGGAGGAGGTTGGCCTGCAGAGGTCCCTTCCAAATTTAACTATCATCTACCTACTGAGACAAAAAAGAAACAAAAACCACAAAAGCCCCAAAAGTCATCTATCACAGCACAGCTCTCCAATAAGGTAAACATCTTAACACAGACCAAACGACAAAGACAATGCCAGGAGGTTAATTGACTTACCTAAGGTCCCAACTAGTTTTATAGCCAAGTCCCACATCACAGGCTGTAGACCATCAAGCAGGACCACCACCAGACACACCTGACACCAGGGCCCACCACATCCCCTGGGACAAGTACTGGCACAGTGCCCATGTGAAAAGTCCAACTTTCTCCTCCCCAGCTGTTGTCAACAGAAGGTGCTGTCCTGGAAACTCTTCCAACAACCTCCATCAGCCCCTTCCAAACCTCACAAAGAAGCTAAATCTAATACACATCACCCATTTCTTGCCACTCTGCATCAGTGATCCTCCTGCACTCCACAGCCTGGATGACCAACATGGAGCATAGTGTCTTTCAGCCATTTAACACATGCAAGTGTACACAGGGGTTCATGAAACAGACATGCTACTCTTATACTGGAGCTCCTGTTTTTTCTCTTGGTTCTGTCACTCTTGATAGCTCCACAGGGTAACATTCCTATTTTTGTTTTGTGCTAATATACCACCTATATACACATCAACAAAGCAACATGCCCTGCTGCCCGTAAGAGAGACATTACATTAATGCAATTACACAGTCACAGATGTTCAGCAACCCACACAGCAGAATAAAAGATCTTGACAGCTTTAAAGTAATTTGCCACTTCTTTAACACAAACCTGGAGGATTAAAGATGACTACATCATCTAGCAACTTGGACAATTCTTGTTCCAAAACTGCAAGAGTAATCTTTCCGCTTTGTTCCAAGGTGCTGAGAAATTGAACCACCTGGCGAATGTATGCTTGGCACTTCAGTGTGGCATCCTGCTAATCAAAATTAAAATTTATTAGGGGAAAAAAAAAAAATTGTGCCATCATGCTAGAACTCTTTCCACATTCCACAATATACAAAAGCAGAACATTGCAAACCACAGGAACAGCTCAGAGACACTGCAAAACCAGTTCAACTTACAAGGTGGATGTGACTATCTGAAGATGCACCAAAGCCTGCTGAGATTTTCAGGAGCTTCACTATCAGTTCAGCTGCAGCATCCTTAGCAAGGATAACAGAGGGAGGGTAGTGACTGTTGCAGTAGCTGATGATGCTTTGGTAAGACGAAATGCCCACAAGCTGCCAAGGAAGGGAGCTGGTCTGTCCAAGCAGATTTATGAGTGGCGATTCCTGAAGATTTAAAGACATCAGTCTAAGCTCTACCTTCTTTGTTGTTTAATATTCACAGTACTCAACGTTGGAAGGAAGCTCAGACTCCAAAATTTGAAGGAGATGGAGCAGAAGCCCCACAGAAATAGATGACCACTGGGACTCTGTCTGAAAATCAACTCCTCATGCAAGCAGCAAGATAACACACATATGTCATCTCTAGCATTCACCAAACAGTACTCAGATTGCTGCAGCAGCTCTAAACAAGCACAAAAGTCAGTGGGAGAAATTCAAAATTGGCATGTAAACATACAAAGACAACTAGAAAGAAATGGAGACCCTAAAAGGTAAAGTCACTTCAGTAGAGGTTTAAAAATAGGTATTCAAAAAACTGTATTTAAAAAATAAAACTAAGTTCACAGTAGATGCAGGGACAGAAGCCAGGTACATCAATTTTCCATCAATGAATCATCTATCAACCTGGGGGATTCCTCAGGTGCTTATTCTCATAAATACCACCCTGAGCAGTACAGCAGCCTACAGCCTCCACAACTCACACAGGCAGTGCAAGCATGCAGATGGAAAAGTCTGTCTGTCTACAAGCAGCAGAGAGTCCAGCCTCAGCTCCTGTCATCCTCCTCTCAAGGGTCTGCATACATCTGCAATACAAAAAGGCTCCCCAGACACTAAAAAGCACCATATTTCTACACACTACAGAATGAACAAATATTGGAATTGTGTTGACAGTCAACATAACCTGAAGACTTTCAGCATCCAGAAATAACCCAAATTAGACTACATCAACCAGAATGTGACACTAGTACATCAAGTACTCCTCAAGTTGCACGTGGAACACAGGACAGAGAAATAAAGAGTTTGCAATGCAGGTCAAGGTGTCACAGGAGCGTTCTGGGAGGTAAAAAATGAGTGGTGGTGTGTCAGTTTAACACATTGCTGGAGGCTAGGAGGGAATTCCTGAAGCTGACTCATACAATGTGCAAGCAGGTATCTTTTGAAGCTTGAGAAGCTTCTGATAAGCAAATACATTCAGGTCAAAGCATGAACTCCAGTAATTTTCCTAAGCTGGAATATAATGTTGATCAAAGGCTGCTGGTGACATCTTGATACAGCATCACATAATGCCTCAGAGGAAGTGGGAAACATTTGGAAAAATGTTTGAAAAAAAAAATGGAAGACATTGCAAGTGGGAGAAAGCTGGTGGATGTGAAATGGGACTTCCTGAAGATTACCCAGCCCCTCTGAAGAGGCCTCCAGAAGCCATGGACTGAATCAGACTGTGCAAGTTTACTGACACAGAGCTCTTAGCAAAAGCAGGGTTTGGAAAGTTCATCCTTAACAGGCAGTGTTTCACTTTCCTATTCCAACAATTCAGAAATACTGGAATGCTACTATAAATGGGAAAAGGGCTGAGAAATCAGAGATTATCAAATCCTCCTTCAGAGCATGGGAACCAGAAAACTGATGCTAAGATTCAACAGATGAAGTAATCTGTCTCCAGTAACTCATCAGAAGCAGAAAGTGACAAGCTTTTTAAAGATATATTTGGTCTTCAAGTCATTACATCATTGTGTCTTGTAATCTGATCATATGGAGTTAGGATGGGAGCATTTTATGGTAAGAAATAAACATTTGCAAATGCAGTTTTGAGTCAGGAATGAGCAAGTTATTTATAACTTTTGAGAAAACATGTTCAAGCAGAAGAATAAATATTGATTTGAACCACATCAGACTGAGGGACAAGTATTTACATGTTTATTGGTGTATAGTTTTGAGTGATTGGAGCTGAAAGCCTGTACCAGTGGAACTCAGCTCTGCTTTAGGTCCTTAGTTAAAGGATCAGCTATCCTGACCCTGCTTCGGAAACAGGTACAATGGGCAGCATCAGACCAGCTGCACTTTTTAAAGTGGGGACAGAAATAAGACCTTGCACCTTCTTGGAGAGAGCAGAGGGCTACTGTGTAACATGGAAAAGCATAGCTGACCAGCAGACAGAGGACTCATTTGTGGAGCCTGGTGATGTACAGAGATGCAAATGCCTCAGGGTTCAGACTTGTGTAGGAAAATAACACCTGGATGAAGTGCTACTCCTAACCTCACAGGGACTAATCCCATTGCTGAGTTGTGCTTAACACAACTCACTTTAAGTATGACCAGTACTGAAGATCAAGTTGGGAAACATCAAAAATATGGAAAGTAAGACACAGTGCCAGGCATAAGCTTTTCATGAATGCATGATCCTTTACCATCCCTCCACACATTCACATTTGCCACTTAGGAAAAGAATTAAGGCACAACAGAGATTTATATGATTGGTTGTGACAGAACAAGCATGATGCAGCGAGTCCCAGCTCTTCTCACAGCACCATGGGTCAAACCTGCTCCTGCACTCGTGTCAGCAGATTGCCTGAACCAAACTGGGCACACACTAGACATCTTTTCACTCAGGCTGTCAGAAAAAGCTTCCCCTTAGGTTTTATGTAATATTGCACATGTAAATATATATATATATATATATATGCGCATATATATATATATGTGCATGCACAATACACATGCACCTATATATAGGTGCACATTACATGCACAGATATACACACACACAGATGTATCACAGGTGTATATGTAAATTCTGGCTAATTATACCTCTACTTTGCATGTGCTTACAATGTTCTCCAAAACCAGGAAAGAGAATAGGAAATGGACATTTTAATTAAGGGCTGGCCTAAGAGATAAGAAAGCTATACTATGCAGTACACCATACTTAACAATGAAAGGAAAAACAACTGTACAGTAGCTTTATGTAACAATAATTTTTTAAACACTAATGAAAGTATCATACATACTGCTTCTTTCCAAAACCTAGACTGTCATTTTGTAACTCCAGGAAATTATCTGTATTTACTTGCTTACTCTTTGCAACACTACTGAATCACAGCACCTACAGAAGCTTCTTAAAATGAACAGTAACTTCTTTTTTCACACAAGCTATACAAAATGCCTCACATAAGGAAGTATTCCAGAGATGGTCAAGACTAATATGTGGGGTATTTTACCTATGGAAAAAACACTTCTGAATTAACCATTCTGCAAGTCAGAAAGAAGTCACATCCTGTGCCCTTGCTGGCAAAAGAATATTCTTCTAAGACAGACAGGTATAAACCTTTTAAAAAATTACCTCTTTGCCTATAAGTTGTTCCTCCTTTGCCAACAGCACCATCATATACAGCAAACAGACAATCATGTTGTGAGTCTGAGGATGAGGATTGGGATTCCAGGCATCAGAGAGGACACTGACCCAGTTTATTTCACATAAAACATAACCCAAGAATAAGAAACAACTCTTGGGGCTGCCTCTTTCAATCTACGAAGGAGAAAGGAAAAAAAACACAGGTGCATAAACAAATGTAAGATACAAATACTTTAACACTTTACATTTCCTTAGCCAACTATAAATCCACAGCAGCATTTTAGGTCAGCAGAGAAGTAGATGGATGTGACTTCTCAATCATTTTGTTCCCCACCAGAAGAGTTGCACACAACTTTCTAAGTTGCTCAAACAACCAGTGCAGAATACCAAACTAACAACCTACTACAAACTCTTCACTTTATGATTGCATCCATTTCTCTTTACTCTAAGAGAAACTGAGAAACATTGAACTTGTTTAGAACTGCATGAAGAGCTTATGCCAAACAAATAAGCAGTAAATCCTGGAATACTTCCACATGTATCTGCAGATGTATGTTCTCAGACAACTTGGAAGTGAGAACAAGATGGCAATAGTCACATACATTAACTAAATACATATTAAATATCCATGTAATAAATGAGACACTCAGACAGAGCAATAACAGAGTACAAATACTGCCAGCTTTACAACTCACAACTTGTCTAAGACTCAGTAGCACTCCTTCACAAAAATCAATCACAAAAGGAGCATCTGTGAATGCTACAAACAAACTTTAAAAGCTTACTTGTTGAAAGAACTGGCTCCAGCTCTCTAGTTATTTTCAAGGGCAACACTGATTATGTACTTAATTAAGCAGATGTGGTGTACTCACTTTAAAAAACTCTTCCATAAGCATCTGGTCTGGATGCATTTCCTTCCATGGAAGCTTTCTGAACTCAGTATGGAAAGTATAGAGTATAAATTCTGGCATTTTAGGGGCTGTGCAACATTCACAGTAATGCATCAGATGTAACCAGAGAGCCCCATGGTGGCTTGGCAACAACTTATCTAGATTCAAAGAAAACAGCTGAATTAACAACAGAAAAAATTCAGGGAAAGCTTGATTACAGAAGGAAGCCAAATTTTGAAGATGAAAAACCATTATTGCAAGTTATACTAAAACACATTCATCAAAGAAAAAAAGCCCACTAAGCTTTTAGATTTTTTTCTCTACAAATCAAAAGTGGGAAAGCTTATGATTTCATGCCCTTCCTCAATCTTTTGAAGAGTTGCTGGACAATAACCTGAACTTACAAAATACTCCTCCCATGTAGAACTTTATTCTTTGATGTTGTGGTGTTTTGGTTTCTTTTAAAAAGATCTTACGCATTTTGAATATAAAACACACCATACTATGTTATTTTTCATTATTTATTTTTACAAGGTAAGTCTGAATCTAGTTCACTCCTAGAAGTTAAGAGGTAGTGTAATTATTTTTTTCCCACTCATGTGTCTAACTACACATTAGGCACCATAAGCAATGCTAAAAAGGAACTCAAAATGATCAGTCCTGGAGATTAAATTACCCAATATTAGCTGTTGAGACATATGTATTGGTCACAGTGACATGCTACTGCATATGTTGTATGGGAATAACACACAGACCTGGCATGCACTTCTCATGACAGCTCACTCTGTTTTGATTTCACTCACTTTAACATTGTTATCTGACATATAGGCATTTATTAATTACATTATCTACCCTTGCCAACAAAAACAAAGCTGTGTTTTAAGCACAACATAAAGAAATGCTCCTGGTACCACTGCCGTGATCATCTTGGCTAAGAGTTCCAAACTAACAAAATCCTCTCATGTCCCACATCTCAACCAAAAATCTTTTGTTTGACAGAACAGAAAGCATCATGACATAAAAACTGTGTGGATTTCACCCACCTTTAAAGCTCTCATGCAAAAGCTTGATGCAATCTGTAAACAAGCAGACCACGCTGGATGCTACAGGAGTGTCGCTCTCTAACCAAGGGTAACAGGGCTGGTTACTTAAAAGAAGTGAAGCAATATAGATTTTAGTCCTGAGTTACCAGATCATAAACACTTAAACAATTTAAATATTCTTAAGCATAGTAAATCTATATAGTAGGTAGTACACAGTAAATCAATACAGTAGATATCAGCAGGCCTTTAATTCAGACTCAATGCTTTAGGACTGCCTGTTTTTTCCCTAGAAGAGGTATGTATTTTAACCTCACACTGGAGATCCAACAATACCACTGAGTAAGCAAAGATGACTTGTTTGGTATTTCATACCTGATTAAATACCAAAAACACAGGAATTTCTGAATGACAGCACATACAACCTGCAGTGAACCTTCTAATTAAATGCTGAAGATACACTCACAGCTCAAACCTTTTGGCTTTGGAAGAAAGTCAAATTCAAGTGTTTAACTTTACAAAGAGGTACTTCTGAAGCACCTCCCTTATGAAGGTTGAGGGAACTGGGCTTGTTGAGCTTGGAGAAGGCTCTGGGAAGACATCACTGCATCCTTCCAGTACCTGAAGGGAGCTTATAAAGAAGAGGGAGAGCGACTTTTCACATGGGCAGAGAGTGACAGGACAAGGGGAAATGGTTTTAAACTGAGAGAGGGGAGATTTAGATGAGAGATTAAGAGGAAGTTTTTCACCCAGAGGGTGGTGAGGCACTGGAACAGGTTGCCCAGAGAAGTTGTTGATGCCCCATCCCCGGAGGCATTCAGGGCCAGGTTGGATGGGGCCCTGGGCAGCCTGATCTAGTGGCTGGTAACTCTGTCCACAGCAGGGGGGTTGGAACTCCATGATCTTTGAGGTCCCTTCCAACCCAAACCATTCTATGACTCTATAAAACAACTCTCCATGTGAGGACAGAGGTACACAAGACAGTACATCACCACAGGACTCATTTGGTCCAAGGTTTCTTTACGCACTATTGGCATTTGGGATTGTATTTGTTTGGCTTTTTTGTTTTGTTTTAAACAAAGGAATTATCAGTATATTAGAGAAGCCTAAAAAAGGAATCCAAAATTTAAATCTGAGTGTTTCCAGAACTAAGTGCCATCCATATCTTTCTCATCTCTGCTTCTTGAACAAGAGCTTGGTTACATTTCTTGTTACTCAATCCAACTCTTGGAAAATTTGACTTAAGCAACTCATTAATTAATTCTGCAATTGTTAGGAATATGACACAAGTCACAGGTATTTAATGGAAGGTCCCAATCCAGTCATGAATTAGAAAAAAATCAGGTAACATTGAAAGCCATTCTTAGAGGATTAAAGTTGTTATTTCAGCAAAAATTATTTTAATTTCCAAATGGAATATATACCTTGCATCTTCCCTTTCCAAGACCAGTATCCATGGTCTAAAAAGTCCAGCAATGACTGAATACAAGGATGGCAATGCTAGAAGAAAATAAAACATAGAAGTTGCTTTTTTTCCCCACTCAAATTAGCAGCAGTGAACATATTACAGTTTTCCAAACTTGAATAAAATATCCTTTGCTTATTGAAACATTAAGTCAGTTCTCCCTGGTCAAATAAGAATTTTAAATACAATATGCTAATTAGTGACTCTGGTTAACAATATGACTGTTGTTAAAACAAACATAAGCATTTTGCATTGTTCAGGTATTTTATTAATATCACTTTAACAGGTCTTTCAGATTGCAGGGGTAATCATTATTCACACTGTAAAGCTGCATATACTAAAATATAAAGTGTTTCAGCAATTTTCTCCAAATCAGAATCACACCATGATGAAATTCAGTAGTCCCTTCTTCGCAAACCTCTGCTCAGTGCAGAAGATCATAATTTTATTTGAAAAAAGTGTGATCTCTTAATAAAGTAACTGTAAAGCAAGCTCAAATGTAAACAAGCTTCCTCCAACAAGCATAAAGATAAAACATAAAGTTCCACATGGCCACTAAGTAGAATTAACATATCCCATCTGTATTTTAATGTTCACCTCATTGTACAAATGCAGAGCAAGAGGATTTTACTGTAAATTTAAATGGTCTTTAATGGGGAAATTGGATAAACTGAGTGCTTGTTCCTAAGTATTTTGCTTTTAAGACACATTACCTGCTAGAATTCTGTTACTGCCAACAGGCTCTTGGGCTAAATTAGCAACTTCAGTGTCAATAAATCGTTTAATAAGATACTCCAGAAATTTATTCATTTCAGCCACGTAAGGACTCCACTTTGAAAAGAGGCCAAAAGTTCTGAAGTCCGCTGAAGCCAGACGGAGTTTGCAGAAGGATGTGGAAAGCCATTCTATTGTCTCTCTGACCTGTAAAAGGAAGGAAACGAGTCATCAGCTACAGAAAAACTGCATAACAGTGTTATTTGTCACCTGTGGGCATCTGTTTCAGCTGCAAAACGTGATACATCAACCAGAGAGGCACCCACCTGTTCTGCAGAGAGAAGTACTGTTGCAGCATCCCGCAACACGGGACTTTCAGTAGCATCACCTTTCTGGAAGCTTGCCTGTTCAGTCACTGATGAACCACATCCCAAAGCTTTAAGTGATGCCTTCCAACAGTCAGGGCTTAGAAGTTGCTCTGAAGAGCCTTAAGAGAAAGGAAAGGATTGGTGAAAATCTGGAGAGGGATATTAATCTCTTTCTCAGTAAGAGTCAGAAAACGTTTCCTAAAACATTAAAAACAAATTAGACAAGGCCTGAGTTTGAAAGGCTCAAGTTTAAGGGTGACAGACACCTCTAATTCCCAAATATAAGTAATTTAATATTCCTTCCTACATCTACATGCATGCCTCTTAGAGAGTTTCCCAGGCACTTAGGACATCCCTGGCTACATGTCCATGTTAAGAGACAATTGCTGCCTCAAGACATGTGATTTGACAGAAAGCAAGGACTTTTGTTCTCATTTTGGAGGCACAGCAGATTATAGGTAGCATCTAATGTCAACCTTGACATTTTCAGCAGATTTCAGTAGCAGTCCCAGGTCTCCATAATTCCAGTTGTCAGACTGACACTGAGGGATGCTCAAGAATAAAGATGCTGCATTATAGAGAGTGGAATAATTACCAATGAATAAAGGCTTCCATTAATAGAAACCTCTCCTCCATCCTTCTCCTCTAATATGGGCTGAAAATATGTTGTCACTGATGTGTGTACTTTGATCTACAGAGGAACATTTCTTTCTAGTACAGCTAAAATATGTCTAGTAAAAATGTATCACATGGCATGCACATAAATGTGCATACAGAAACTTTTTTTACATTTTAAATCATCCTGTATTTGTCCCTATGTAACTCTACTGCACGCAGTTCATATCTTCAGTCCAGAAGAGTTCCATATAAAAGGCTTAGCATGCATTGATTCAGATACTCACTTTGCACAAACAACCTTAGGAAATCACTGTAGTGATCAGGGAACTGATACTGGAGAAGGTTAGTCCAATGCTTGCAGAAGATATTAAATGGCATCAGAATATCTTCTTCAGGTTCAAGGCCACATGCATTAAGAGCCAAGTGAATAGACTCCAGAAGTTTGGTACGTTCAGATAGAGGTGGCTTAGCAACGCTTAACCATTGCACAAGGTCAAACTAGAACAGAGGACAGGAAGCATTTTTAAGTAGAAGCTTTAACAGCCACAACGTCTTTAGGAGAAGGGAGAAATTGTCAGGGGGGAAAAAAGAAATCCCAAATTTTTTATACATTTAAAAAAAACCTAATGAATTTGCACCTCATTAGCTCAAAACCAAGGTAGCACTCTCTAAAGGTTATGACTCAGCATATTACAGAAATCCCTGAATTTATTAAACAGCCCTTAGTAGGGGTTCTCAGATTCATAAAAATGCACATAATTTTCCACACTTCAGTACCACTGCCAAACAAACACTTGCAAGCATTAGATGGGCTAATCTCTGAAGCCCATAAATTTTCAAGCAGAGGTGCAAAGCTTTTGTAGCCTACAGGCCATCTGTTCAGACCCAGGTCAGCAGGGACAATGTTGATCACTGCCACTAAGGACAGCTCAGAGTCATGCCCAAAACAGACTGCCCACTAGTCACAGCTGTCAAACTCTGTCTCCATGTAACTAATTAATAGAATCAGAGCAATACCAAAGCCTAAGTATAATAGTAATTCCTCCACTGGCAACACATGCAGACAGTATCATGCAGCCCTGAAATAAGAGATGTGTGCATCACTTGCTCTTACCTAACTCTCTGTTTTTAAGATAGGCAGGAAGGACATGAGTATCAAACAGATATGGGAGACTCAGGCACTGTTCCAGGTTTTTGTTTTGTTTTTAAGTTACCTGGGATTCACTGGCTAATTTGATGAATGTCTCTGCAGAGAAATCAGGCAGAAGAAACCTGCCTTAATTTCAAGAGTAAGAGTGCAGTGAAGAGTAAGCCCTAGGAAGCACAAACTGATACTATCTGGGCTAGAAAAGGGTAGCTTAAGCTTCCTATTTGCTTTTGCCTCCATTCCTTCTTAAACTTAAATACAACACATACCACTGAGGATGAGCAATGCAGATCTACAGAACCTGTCAGTGTTATTTTAACACTGTTAAAACAAAAATCTGTTATTTTAAAGTAACAGATTTGCACCTCTTCCTTCCTTAGCCTAAAAGCACAGTCTTTAGGGAGAGAACACATACAAAAGTAACCCACCAACCAGACACAATATTCACAAGTACTTTACCTTTGTCAGTAGCATGAAGACAACATCGCCGTTATCCTCGCTCAGAAAGGCCACAACTTTCTCGTATAAAGTCACAAATTCATTGGGAGAGGCAACAGGAGTGAAGTAAGGAGAAAGGAGAGTACAGAGCCTCCGATTCTGCAGGATGGTCTGGAGGAGACGTTTGCACTCCGATTTGGTCCCACTGATGAACACCTGAGGAAATTTGGAATGGTGAGAAAAATGAACCGGCTGGAAAACACAGCTATTAAAGCTTTTTGTCAAGACAAGCACAGTTTTGGTCCTTTCTGATCCAGATTTCAGCAGCCCTGCCGGATATTAGGAATAATTTAAACAGAACTATGGCTGTGAAGAGCTTTTCAGCACTTCAGCTGTAAGAGGTGTTGAAGGACAGCTGCACATAGAAACAAACTGTACCTAAAAGATTAAAATAAACACCTGGATCAAAAGCAAAGACTAATGCTTTTGCTCAAAGCACTCAAAGCATGTGTACCCCATGACAAATATTACCAAAAACAACAAGTATTTCTGTGCTCTACCAGCAAACTTCTAGTTGACTCTCCGCACAAAGACTGCTGCAAGGTTGTATGAGAGAGGTGTCTAAATACAGAGGTTGACAAGATATCCATCAGCTAGAAAGTGATCAGTAACAGCAAAATATATGCCAAAACACTCTTTTTGGCAATGAAATTGACCAAACATGTGATCAGTAACAACAAAATATATGCCAAAACACTCTTTTTGGCAATGAAATTGACCAAACATGTGATCAGTAACAACAAAACATATGCCAAAACACTCTTTTTGGCAATGAAATTGACCAAACACTAGTTACCTGCCCAAAAATCCAGCCTACCTTAGCATTTAATGAAAACAGTGAGCATTTATCAACACTAAGCAGGCATCTCAGAGCAAGATTTTTATTTTGCTTATATGCAAGCTTAAACTCCCCTAAAGACAGTGTATATTATACAATTAGTTGAAAGAAAAATGAGACAGAAGCTTGGAAGTTAATTTTCAGACTTCTCAATGCTTTAGACCCCAAATATCAGAAGGCAATTGGAATAAGCATTAGGCATCCAAAAATCAAGAGAATAAACTCACTTGGCCTAGAATCTCAATGCAGGATGTGAAGAACTGCCTCGTAGGAGGATTGCGTTGAGTTTCATCACATACATAGTCCACTAACATAAAAAACAGACTAATTCCAACTTTCTTAATTGCAGGCATAGGCTGCACTTTATAGATATTTATTAAGGCCCTGCAAAAAAAAAAAAAAGAGAAAAATTAAAAAAAAGAAAAAGCAGATTAAATTTATGTATGAAAAATAATCTGTATCAATAAAGAAAGGCTTCTTGCTAGTATATAGCCCTGAGATGGTTATTTCTGGCTTACATGATAATCAAGCATGGGTTCACAGAATCACAGCATGGTTGAGGTTGGGATGGATCTCTGGAGGACATCTGAACCAACCCCCCTGCTCAAGCAAGGCCACCTACAGATTCCCAGGACTACGTTTAGATGGCTTTTGAGTATCTCCAAGGATGGACATTCCACAACCTCTCTGGGCAGGCTGTGTCACCTCTCACTGCAAAAAGTGTTTCCTGACCTTCAGAGGGAACCTCCTGTGTCTCAGTTTGTGTGTACTACTTCTTGTCCTGTCACTGGGCACTCCTAAAAAGAGCCTGGCTCCATCTTCTTTGCACCCTCTCCTCGGGTATTTCTATACATTGAGGAGAACCCCCTGAGCTTTCTCATATTCCAGCTAAACAGTCCCAGGTTTAGGTCAAGTAATTTTGCTGCCTGAAATGTGTACCTCCAAACTTTAGAAAGTCTCCATAATCAGAGTCAGAAAGTGATCATCAGAAGATTTTTCACAGCATGGTTCCAACAGATTATTTCTCCCTCAAGTCATGTGCTCGTCAGTCTTAGGCCATCTCAACTACATTTGTACAGCAAGAAAGTTTACCTCATTTTACTTAACAGGCTCAGCAATAAAAGAATTAAAACAGAATCAATCTTTTCTTGTGAATTGCCAAGTAAATGGGTTTTTTTTAACTCAAACTCCCATCTTTTCTGAGTGTGAATTAGAACATCTGACGAACATGTAATTCCACAGATTTAAATCCCAGGAACTAGCTCATCCACAGTATTTTTCACATTAATGATCAAGAATGAATGTGTAGAAATAGTAACCAAGTATTTGTACTTACACAGTGAGTACACTCTGTAGGAAACTAGCTACACTGAAAGAACCTCAGTAGAAATCTAGATTAAGAATGGTGTGGCAAAACTGGACCTCTGGGAGGAACTCTAAAAAGTCCTCAAGACAAAGAGGGCCTTGGACTAATCACTTACTTACACAGACCCCTCTCCCTCCCACCCCAAAAAAATGGTATTATATAGTCCTCCTCCACTGCACAGTTTTGTTTCACATATTGAAAAGCTACTTCAAAACATAACCCTCTATTAAAGAACCATGTCCTGCACTACAACAGGGAAAAACCTACAGAGAGAGATTAAAAACATAGTTTGACCTATGACTGAGACAGCTGTGGTACAAGTTTGCCACTTCCTAAAGTTTAACACAGCATCCTTGTCATCACTTAACATGCTTTTGCAGGGTTGGAAGGGCTATTTTAATAGACAGTACAATAAACTGAAGTAGAAAACAATACTGTGCAACCAGTTGAGGCTAAATGACCTGAAAATACTCAGCTATCCCTTTAGAGGTGTCACAAACACACAGGTCTCAGGATTCCAGCTCTGTTGTTGACCCAAGCTGATAAGTATTACGAAAAAACACCCAAACAGGTTCCACATTTTAACTCTAACATACAGAAAAAGAAATATAAAACATCACTACCTAAAACAGTGTCTGAACAACCTACGTTATGAAATTTTCCACATGTACTGCTGCTTCCACAACACCCAGAGAAGGTGGCTTCGTAGCTTCTGCCTGCAGTTGTCTCACTTCTTTACGCAAAGCATGAAGCTGCTGGCTCACTGCTTCATTTTTATGTTTCCCTTCAAACTAAATGACAAAAAAAAGACACATATTCATTTTAGAATGATATATTTTGCTAAAAGTCTTCAACGTTGCACCTATCTGTAACAATGAAGCAGAGCCCAGTTAAGAGAACTCTGAATGTAGACTGTTTTCTCCTGAGAGTTTTGATCAGATTTAGTACATTGTGCCCAAGCACACATCCTTGGTCATTTTCCTATTTATTTATCACATTTATCACATTTATTTATTTATCACAATCACACTAATGTAATTCATGTCTTTTATGTTAGACTTCAAACCCACAGGGACTGAAACTTAGAGGGGAATCAAGAAATTCACATACCAAGCACCATGGGAATACATCTATAAACATTTTCATGATTCTATTCCTATGTGAGTGTATTCCCACATTCATACACTGGGAAGCAGATTGGAATGGACATTATAAGCAAAACAAATTTTATGCAACAACTTAATTCTTCAGCTGTTGATCTGCATCTCCTTTTGAGCATTAGACACTGGGTATTTCAGGGAACTATCATGCATGTATATGGATTTATCTGGTCAACTGCTACCATTCTTGTAACCATTCAGTCATTCCATTTTCATTATCCATGCCCAACAGCCCCAAAACAGAAGTGATGTCACTTCCCTGACCTGGATTGTCAGAAGAGCTGCTCCTTGGCAGCCTTTATTTGAAGTCCCCCGGCACTCCAAGTGGAGGGTGATCTGCTCTTCCCGATTGACGTAGAGTTTAGGGACTGTGTCCAGTATTTCACTATTGAGAGCAACATGCTGAGACTCCCAGAGAGCTGCAGTTCTGAAAAGCATTTATTAATAAAAAGTTACAAAATCCATACTAAACCCAGTAATGTTAATTTGTAAGCAAGAGATGAGACTTCAATATAATGTGCTGTACAAAGACTTGTGACACTTTTCTAGAAAACATAAATGTTATTAAATGAAACTGAGTTAAAACTTCAAAGTAATACCACTTCAAAGTAATAAAGAAATAGTAAAGAAAAATGCTCAAGTCTGCATGAGTTCTTTTTAACTAATTAGTGACAACCTGGAAGGAAATTAAATATAAAAAATGAAATTTTCCACCAGAAAAAAGCTGGACTGTCAACAAAAAAAAAGCCCACCTAAAAGAGCTGCTGGAACTGTTTAGACACATCCTCTCTTGTGCTCAGTAAGTTTTGTTTTGGTTTATAATATTGTTATGAAATTACTACCTTGGCAAGAACAGCTACAGATCCATCAGCTGAGTTTGAAAATAATTCAGTTGGATTCTCTTAGTAGGAAAATTAAAACCAGAAATTCTCTCACTCACAAAGCTAATAGTCCCAGAAATCAGATTTCTCTCTTGGAGGTTCCAGTGCTTCACACTGTAGCTACTACATTAGTGCAAAAGAGTTAACTTATTGTCAACAAATCTAGACTAAAGGGAGGCTCTATTTTAAGAAGTATGCCAAATGAGAAAATAAACTGTAAGAAGTTAGATGTCAGTTGATGTAAACTCAGTCATTAGATAAGACTTGTGTAGTCTTATCTTACTTAAAGGAGTGGAATAATAACGTGGTAGCCAGGAAGAAAATTAAAAAAAAGGGACAAGAAGCAGAAGTCAAGTACTGACAGTTTTGTGCCAACACCACCAATGAGGCTGCTGTAAAGGGCACCTGAAAACACTGCTAGACATGCTACTGAAGAAGAAGGAAAAGAAGCCAGGTCTTACTTGGCATGTCGCTGCAAGATGTTAAGGTCCACGCGCACGAGCTGAATTGCTTCTTTCTGACTTACTAGGCTGGCAGAGGAAATAACTGGCACGGGAGCTTTCATTGTCTGGAGCGGAAGAGGGGGCTTGGGAGTATCAAACTTCTTCAAATTGTTCATTATCCTCTCTTTGGCTAGAAAAGAAAGCAGAAGCAAGTCTTGTCAATGAGAAAAGTTGAGGAGAAAATGAACAAAAACTTTTTTTGCATGAAAAATGTAGCAGCAGACAAATATTTTTCAGGGTTCCTCCTTAAAAAAATACAGAAATCACTTCACTAATTTTCTTATTTTTGTTGACAATGTTTATTTCACACAGCTGATTTTCATGACCAGCTCCATCACATAAACATTAGGATCCAAGGCCCCACTGCTTTCCTTGTTTTCCCCTGCCACTCCTATCTTCTACCCTTCCAACTTTCTTCTTATCACTCCATTTACACCCCATCTATTTATCCATCTGACAGACACTCCCAGACCCAGTTTACTCCAAATTAATCTTCCTTTCCCTACAATTTATCCTCGCCTCTAGTGTTGTCAGCTCCAACTCCTCTTCAAAGCACAGACTCTCTCCAGGTCAGCTCTCTCCTCCTGCTCATCCCCATTCACTTCCTTTGCCCAAACAGTGCCAATTCACCTACAAAACTATTCCAGTTTCCTTCTGTTCCCTCCCTCCCCTTTTTTAATCAGCTGCCTAAAAAAATCCAGTCTCACCATACCCTTAATATACCTACCATGACTATTATCCCCTTCTGTGCTAGAACAATCCTTTCACCATGCCAACATTCCAGGGAAATGCATTGGGAACAATAACAAAAAAACACAGACAGTCTTTCTGTTTTCAGTTACAGTGGTTTTTGCCTTTGCTTGCAGCTGTCTCTATCTAATCTTCAGGAAATTTTAGCCTGTCTGGAGCACACTCTGTGCAGGGGAATCTTTGCAGAGCTCGCCCATGAAGTTCTAGGCACAACATGACCTGCTGTTTTGTAATGTGGCAAACTTTAAGCTAAAAACATTGATGTTAGCCTCTCATATCAGCATCTGAGTGAGAACACCATGAAAAAGTCACACAAAATACTGCACCCATAGAAAACTGTATTAACATCTTTATTCACAGACATCATTATGTTCCTAAAGAAACCAGGGTTTCAACATGCTAATAATCCTTTGGGGCCCAGTTTCATTAACAATATCTCTTATCTCTTACCTGATAAAGGGTTGGTGAAATCTGTTTGCCCTGCAGAAACACAGGTTGTATGTGATTCAAGCTGAACCTGCAGCCAAAGGTTTAGAGCTTCCTGAAACTCATGGTGTATCAGTTCAACATTGACATACTCCATCCACAAATCCTAAAGCACAAAATAATTAAATTATCATTCACATTTTTGTCAGTACCATTTACTGTGCATCCATCCTAGTAACCACAGAACTAAAACAAGTACATAAAACTAGAGCCTGCAGTTTTAAGTCATAGGAAAATTATCACTAGGGGGAAAATAACAAAAACAAAAAACAAAATTATACCAAAGAAAAAAGGGGCAGAATTTTTATCACATATATAGATAAGTCACTGAAAAGCATTCAGGACACTTAAGAGAAGAAATCTGACAAGTACACAGAGTACAATTTCTATCAAATAAGACAGAAAGGGTACAGATTATTAAAACTCTGTTCCCAAAAAAGGAACACAGAGGAAACCAAAACAGTCTACAACATCATGGCATGATTAACTGTCATCAGGCTAAAGGAGACTGCATTTCCAGCAGTCTGCTTTACAGGAATAAAAACAAAGCAGACATGAGGAAATGCCCTTCCAAAGTGTCCCCTCTCACAGCTTTTTTAACTAAACTAACTCTTTAGGCATACTGGACAGAATAATACGTTTTCCCCTCACTAACTTATACTTGAACCTGACATATTAGAGGCTACCAACACGAGCAGCTTGCTGTTTCCAGTCTTTTGTCATTTAAAGCTCCAACTTCAATAATAACTATCTTAGAACTGAAAAAGCATTACAGAACAATACAGAATAAGGACTTTGTTCTCATTAAGATATGCAAGAAATCTACTCATGAGTCATTGCTCAAATATAAAGGAAGGTAGTTGGGATACACAGGATTTTTAGGAAAGAAGTTAGAGCTGTGAAGGTAGCATACATGCACTACACATATTAAAGAGCAGTGACACCAAGTCTCTCGCTACTTCAGAGCACCCATTTTAACAAGTGAAGTTAATTTTGGATCCCAGTGTCATTAGCACTTCACCTGTTGATTCTGCATGACTTTAGCAAGTCTATGTACATCATATTGCTTTGGTAAAGAAGGAATGTATGTATCTCCTTTCTGGAAACTTTCTTCTTCCAACCACAAAACAAAAACATTACAAAGCCTGAGAAGAAAAACAAAGAAAAAGGGGAAAAATTAAATCAATGTGAACTTTAATTGTTGCATAACATGTATTACACAGTAATCTCATTCTGGGATTTAGAGTCAAGGCAACAAATAACGCTACAAGGTGACATGGCTCAAAGTGGAGACGTTTCAGATGCTGTGTGACTAGTTTACTAAGTGTCAGTTCAAAGATCAGCAGTGGAAAGAAACTATTTAGAAAAATAGGAAGGGCAATAACAAAGAATAAAAAGTCATATTTTGAAAGGGAAAACATTTATGCAAACTAACAAACACGACCCAGGACTGGAAGCATCTCTCACATCAGCGAATCATACTGACAACCCCACTGAAAAGGCCAATGAATTAAAAAAAGAGCACATTCGAGTTAAGTTCAGCTTCTCACCCCATGACTTCACTTGAGTGCTTGCTCTAAAAGCTCTCACCCAAGCTACATCTTTTAATTTTTTGTCAGACTCAAATTCACAGCTAGTTTATTCCCATTTCCTCCTCTGTGCTTTAACATAAATACACTTCCTTCTTCAACAGCATCACTCTTCTGAGGGGTACCCTTTTTACAATCATACCATCCAAGCTTTCCTCATTAAATGCAAAGGAGAAGTAGAATATCACTTTATCTTTGCACTGTGGTATTAATATCACTAGCAAAACTCCTGTTTTCTGTATCAGTATCACTGGTGAAAAACTGAAGTAGTTTAGTCCCAAGAGTCAGCTCTGATGGACTCTAACAATGTTTTTCCTCCCGTCTAGGTGGTCTTTAACTTCCTGAGTGTAAGTTTTGCTTGGCTGTAGAGGAGTCTGGTTTCATGTTGGGAGTGGGGAACTCCTTTGAAATGAAAGGCTGAAAACATTCATCAAGTTACACTCTGTTAGCATCTCCAGATTATTTTTCACAACTTACTGTTCTTGTTTCAGCCAGGATAGAGCTAATTTTCTTCCCAGCAGCTGGAATATTACTGATTTGGATTCAGTATGAGAAGAACATCGGTAACATGCTGATATTTTAGCATAAGCATTACTTAACAACAACTAAGTCAAGGACTTTTCAGCTTCCCATGGTCTGTGTCCTGGTTTTTAGCTGGGACAGAGCTAGGTTTCTTTTTAGAAATGTGCTAGCCAAGTGAACCCACCACGCTCTGTCAGCAAGGAGGTGTACCAGAAGCTGGGAGAGAGCACAGCTGGGACAGCTGATCCAAACTGACCCAAGGGATATTCCATGCCATAGGATGTCATGTTCAGTACATAAACTGGGGGGAGGTGACCAGGGAGAGGATCACAGCTCAGGAACTAGCTGGGCATCAGTCAGCAGGTGATGAGCAATTGAGCTGTGCCATCACTTGTTTTGTATATTCTGTTACTATTATTTGCCTTTTTGTTCTATTAAACTGTCTTTATCTCAACCTGTGAGTCTTACTACCTTTCCCCTCCCCCACCCTGATTCTCCTCCTCATCCCACAGGGACTGAGCAGCTGCATGGTGCTTAGTTATCAGCTAGGATTAAACCACACAGTCTTTTCTGCCACCCAGTGTGGGGCCTGAAGGGGTGAGATAACAACAGATCTGATCGAAGCATGTCAAAATAAACCTGCTGTAAGTATTCATTGTATTGGTTTAATAGTAGCTGGTCAAAATGTTGATTTATTTGCTCTCACAGTCATTAGAGCTGTGGGATGTAACACCTTACTTGCTCCCAGTTGTGCTGCTTATCAGTTCTGGAGCCTGGATCAAGGGTATCATTTGGCTGGGTTTTTTTTTTAGTCAGCATTGCCATCACCTCCGTCCTTCAGGTGCCACCTCCTGGAGACAATTAATAATTACACTTTCTACCCTTTCTCCTCAGAGAGCCAAGCTATGGAGGAGACATCTTCCCCTTTCCTGGCAGGCTAATTACAATCGAGAATTTTTGATATCTTTGGGATGTTCAAACCAGTATGTTCCTATTGCTATGACTTCCAAACGTGGTTCAGGTCTTGCTTATGGTTAAACAACTCTTTAAGAAGTTTAAACAGCCCAGAGACACATCCCCACGACTGGTACTGTGGATATGCAGACCCCAGTGATAGGAGATAATGCAGCTGAACAAGAGGTAATCACTCCATCCTTGTCCCTGAGTGAGCTGCAGGATATGCAAAAACATTTCAGCCATCATCCAGGTGAGCACATTATCACCTGGCTGCTCTGATGCTCAAAGGAGCTAGCAGCCTGGAATTAGAAGGTAAGGAAGCCAAGCAGCTGGGATCACCTTCTTGGGCAAGGGGCATTGACAAGGCAATTGGAAAAGGGACACAAGTCCTCCACCTCTGGAGGTGACTCGTGTTAAGTGTGAAAGAAAAGTATCCCTTCAAGGAAGATCATAGAATGATAGAATGGCTTGGGTTGGAAGGGACTTCAAAGATCATCCAGTTCCAACCCCCCTGCCAGCAGCAGGGACACCTTCCACTAGACCAGGTTGCTCAAAGCCTCATCCAACCTGGCCCAGAACACTTCCAGGGAGGAGCAGCCACAGCTTCTCTGGGCAACTGGGCCGCTGGAAGGCTGCTGGAAGGTCTCCTGGAGCCTTCTCTTCTCCAGGCTGAACAGCCCCACCTCTCAGATGTTATATTTCACCCAGTCAAGTGGACCACCATGGAGGTAGGTACCCAGTACCTAAGGGAATTAGCCATGTTTTTGAAATGATTTATTATGACCCAGACAATGCAGTTAGCCACAGATCCAGATGAAGTCCAGTGCACATGACCCATGTGGCAGAAATTTGTAAGGAGTGCACCATCATCGTATGCCAACTCATTGGCAGTGGCCTGGAAAGGTGAAGAGGCACCAGTGGTGGATGAAGTGGCTGCCTACCTCTGGCAATACGAAGAAAATCATTCTTCCTCCCTACAGGCCTGTGTCTCAGCTTTGGATAAACTGCCTGAAAAGTCAAAAAAATTAATTGGAAAGTCCAAAAACTTATTTGAAAAAACTGTTCTAGGGATTCTAGCAACTCCAGGAGGACCAGTCCTACTCCCCACCAGTACAGATCAGCATCTCAACTATTACGAGTAAGCGTTCTTCAGCTCAAGAGAGAGGACATAGAGGGTACTCACCATGGGCTACCCTGTGGTCTTATCTGCAGGACCACGGAGAGGATATGAGGAAGTAGGACAGAATATTCTATATGGCCAGTGCAGAATCCTAACAGAACATGGAGACTAACAGTAGACCATCATGGCCTGAATGAAGTCATGCTGCCACTGAGTGCTGCTGGGCTGGACATGCTAGGACTCCAATAGGAACTGGAGTCAAAAGAAGCCAGGGTAGTAGGCCACAGCTGATATTGCTGGTGAATTTTTCTTTAATACCTTTGGCAGCAGAGTGCAGGCCACAGTTTGCTTTCACCTGGAGGGGTGTCCAGTACACCTGGAATTGACCATCCCATGGGTGGAAACAGCCCCACCATTTGCCATGGACTGATCTAGACTGCACCATGTCTCCTGCCCTGAAAGACTGTCAGGACAGATGGAGCCCAAAGTCAGGGACTAAATGAACTAAACAGACATTTTAGAGGGATGGCTCATAGATTAAGGGAATAAAATCTGTGTGTATAAGTATCAAAGGACAGAAAAAATGGATGGTGATTAACTGGAAAGTGCAGAACCTGGCATGATGGGGATGGTATAGAATAAGGGGTGGATACTGTCCTGGTTTCAGTCAGGACAGAGTTAGTTTTCTTCCTAGCAGCTAGTATAGCACAGTGTTTTGGATTTACAGAATCACAGAATCACAGAATCACAGAATGTCAGGGATTGGAAGGGACCTCGAAAGATCATCTAGTCCAATCCCCCTGCTGGAGCAGGAACACCTAGATGAGTTCACACAGGAAGGCGTCCAGGCGGGTCTTGAATGTCTCCAGAGAAGGAGACTCCACAACCTCCCTGGGCAGCCTGTTCCAGTGCTCTGTCACCCTTACTGTAAAGAAGTTCTTTCTCAAATTTAAGCGGAACCTCCTGTGTTCCAGCTTACACCCATTACCCCTTGTCCTATCATTGGTCATCACTGCAAAGAGCCTGGCCCCATCCTCCTGACACTCACCATTCAAATATTTATAAACATTAATCAGGTCCCCCCTCAGCCTCCTCTTCTCCAAGCTAAAGAGCCCCAGCTCCCTCAGCCTTTCCTCATAAGGGAGATGTTCCACTCCCTTAATCATTTTGGTGGCTCTTCGCTGGACTCTCTCAAGCAGCTCCCTGTCCTTCTTGAACTGTGGGGCCCAGAACTGGACCAATATTCCAGATGGGGCCTCACCAGGGCAGAGTAAAGGGGAAGAAGAACCTCTCTTGACCTACTGACTACACCCCTTCTAATGCACCCCAGGATGCCATTGGCCTTCCTGGCCACAAGGGCACAGTGCTGGCTCATGGTCATCCTGCTGTCCACCAGGACTCCCAGATCCCTTTCCCCTTCACTGCTCTCTAGGAGATCATTTCCTAACCTATACTGGAACCTGGGGTTGTTCCTGCCCAGGTGCAACACCCTACACTTGCCCTTATTATATTTCATCAAGTTTTTCCCTGCCCAGCTCTCCAGCCTGTCCAGGTCTCTTTGGATGGCAGCACAGCCTTCTGGAGTGTCAGCCACTCCTCCCAGCTTGGTATCATCAGCAAACTTGCTGACAGTGCTCTCAATTCCCTCATCCAGGTCATTGATGAATATATTGAATAATACTGGTCCTAGTACTGACCCCTGAGGGACTCCACTAGACACAGGTCTCCAACTAGACTCCGCCCCATTGACCACTACTCTCTGGCTTCTTCCCACCAGCCAGTTAATAATCCATCTCACTACCTGCTCATCTAATCCACACTTCCTCAATTTATCAGCGAGGATGCTGTGGGAGTATGAGTATTTATGTGGGAGTATTTAGTATGAGAGAAGAAGTATGAGTATTTATGTGGGAGTATTTAGTATGAGAAGAATGTTGGTTAACACACTGATATTTTAGTTGTTGCTAAGTAGTGCTTATACTAAGTCAAGGACTTTTCAGCTTCCAGGTAAGGAGGTGTACAAGAAGCTGGGAGGGAGCATAGCTAGGACAGCTGACCCAAACTGACCCAGGGGATATTACACGGCACAGGACATCATGTTCAGTATAAAAACTGGGGGGAATTGGTTGGGGAAAAGTGTGATTCAGGGAAAAGCTGGGCATTGGGTCAGCAGGTGGTGAGGAATTGTGGTGTGCATCACTTGCTTTGTATATTCTATTATTGTTCTCTTCCTTTTTGTTCTATTGAATTGCCTTTACCTCAGCCCAGGAGTTCTACTTCCCCCACCCCCCAATTCTCCTCCCCATCCTACCACGGCATGGAAGTGAGTGAGTGGCTGCTTCGTGCTTAGTTGTCAACTGAGGTTAAACCACAACAATGACCAAGGAGGGTTTATGATCTCCCTCGTTTGTTTGTACAGAACTTACCAATTGCTTGGGGGAAGCACTTAAAAGAAGTTCAGATCCCATATGCCCAAACCCCTGAGTAAGGGACTCTTTCCAAATAATCCTTTCAGCTAGTTTCTGGGAATATTCAGATACTGTAATACTGCAATATTTCCTAAGGTAGACTTCTCAGACCAAAAGTCTCCATGTAACAGCACCACGGACTTTTGAACAGCAGCTACCATTTCAGTGTGCATGAGAAATGTAGCTCTTAGCAGTTACCACCCCTTACAAAAGTGAGTGTTCATGAACTCAGCGGCAGTGAGTGACCACACCCATCTCCTTAGCTTACTCCAACACAAGTCAGTCTTGTACTAAGGTTTTGGTTAAGCAGGCATATTACCTCCCAGCTGGTACAGAACACACTTGTCACAGCTCAACTTTAGCATGTTAAGTCAGTAAACCTGCACTAACTGAATCATGTGTCCCCAGTAAATTCCCTGATGAAGTAGTCTTACCCAGACATAAATTTAAGTCATGGTCTGTAATAAACAGATGTACACACACACACAGTAGCATTTTTACATTTAAAGCTAGTGAGGTAAGTACTGGTAGCAGATATGTCTAAACAACAAATATCTTACCAGCACAGGGATACCAATAATTAAAAAGCAAAGCTGTCCCCTAAGGGGAGCAACAACTCTTATCAACGTTTTATTTTTAGTAGTAAAATCAGCTCCCCCTCAAACAAAACAAGTTGTACCAACAGAGGAACAGATTTGATCACAACTATGCATATAACAAGTGTCTGTTGTACACCTAGGTCAGCCAAGGGTCACATTCCTTCATGTCTCCCACAGCTAAGACTGTGCTCTAGTAGTTGCACTGAAGAAGATGGAACTGAGCAGGTGTTTTCTTACCTCACAAGCTCCTTATGCAGTTCTGGTGAAGTCAGGTAATGTGGTGAGCAGCTCCCCTTCTCTGGTGATCTGTCAGTGCCCTCTGCAGGACTCTCCACTCTTAGTGCTTTACTAGCAGCATGATGGAAGTCTGCTACCTCTATCAAGCGCTGCTTCATTTCATTTAGTAAGTTAACATGAGCTGCACTCTGGAAAAAACGTCTTCCAATACAACCATCTACAGGTAATCTACAAATAAACAACAACAACAACAAAAAGCACAACAAAGTCTTGTTCAAATTGTCAGATCAGCATCTCTGTAAATAAATCAACACTTTGGAGAAGCTGCTGGTACTCAAATGTTTTCAGGTGAAGTCTTAGTGTGAGGCTCTTAATCTCACTTGCAGTGCAAGCAAACTTAGTGCTTTCTAAGGACTAGAGGATCTTTCAAGGTCCCTTCCAATCCCTAATATTCTGTAATATTCTATGATTCTAATCTGCTAGAAAGAACCCTTATGATCAGACTCACCCATATTGTGGTCCTGGTCGGTGAAGGTAAAGGAGGAAGAATTTCTGCCAGATTAGTGGCATGAGAGGGTGGTCAGCAGGGGTAGCAAGGGCCTGGTGAGCCCAGCGGTAAATCATGAGCCTCTGAAGGGAAGGTACGATGGGCAGCTTCAGCTGGGTCTGTGCTTTCTGCAAAAAGAGACATTTTCAGACAAGTGTTGTGCTGCTGTTCCCTGTAACAGGCTGTCAGAGCTTAAACCAACACATGAACACAGCGTGAAAACTCAGCAATTATGAAGGAGAAAACTTTGGAAACATTCACACATCTCTTACAGGTCACAGAGGAAGAGCTGCCCAGCTCAAAGCTGTGTTGGACAGCTAGAGCAGTGCTACAGCTCTGATGCTGAAAATAAAAGTAGCATGAATGGAGGGGCTAGCACAATGCAAGGCCAACATATGGGCCGTTGGTAGTAGAGTGAATTACTGCTTTTCTTCACAGAGATAGATGTTCTTGGTTTAGTCTTCCATAAGACCAGTGCTACTGGAAAACAAAGCAGCAGTAGTGGAGCAGGTAGCACATTCAAACCAGTAAAAATAACAGTATTAAGCCATGTGAGGACACAGAATCCTACAGCGTGCTACCTTTAGCTTTTTCCAGACTACATTCCATACAGCCCTATTGAAAATCTAAAATGTAAAGCAACACCAATATAAAGAAAGAATACAGAAGGATTTTTTTTTCTTTTTGCAAAAGCAGAACAAAGGCAATGTAACATGTGTGCAGGAGCACTCTGTGCAACACAGAACACGACTCCACAGACCCACTAAATCATTACAAAGTCATACACCAAGCTCCCATGAACTGTGCCTGAAGCAGGGGAATGGGAGGCTTCTCTGAGTTCCCACATCTTGCTGCAGACCATGGCATTACCTCATCACCCACACTAGACCTTGGAACCTTCAGCATCACACACCCTCTCCACATACTATCTCACTGTTTTTCAGTTAAATTAAGACATGCAAGCCAAGGGACAAATGTTTTCCAGACTAGTATCCAAGGATGCAAGACATGCACCCATTTGGACATAGCCAGACCTATTTTCATAGAGCTTCTAGACTACCTTGTTCATTACAACACACTGAAATAGTTGAGATGAAGGATCTGTGAAAGGCTGCACTTCAAGACTAGACAGCTTTGGTTTCCACTTGCTTCATTGCAGAATTTCTAATTGAATTTGGGCAAAGAACCTGGAAAATGCTGCAATATGGCTTAAAGTGCACCTGACAAAGTGCTTTGTTAAGAGAATAACCTAAACAGTTCTGAAAGTCTTGGAAAATAATTCAGCAAATATATGAAAAAGCCCAGACTTCTGCAAAATTCAAATAATCTGAGAAATGCTCTTTGAAATACAGACACATATTCCCACCTGTAAAATAAGAGTATCTGTACTGTTCATCTCAGTGATATAGAATAAATCCTCTGAAGGTCATGAGACATTGAGATGACCCAGAAAATAATGCAAGACTACTAATTAGTGACTGATGTTTCCTGTAAGCAATGGTATATTAAAACTCAGATATTTGCATGGTTGTTTTTAAATGTTCAACTCAAAGTACAAAAGAAAACTTTCCTGAGTTATATTTTCTCCTCAAAAGCCAGATAAAGCATTAGTTATGCTTTTATCCTGGTAAAGAATAAGCACATAAGATAAAAACTAAGCAACACAGGAGAACACTTTTATCCAGTAGTTCTGTCTAATAAAAGCAGATGAACAATTCCCTCACCTTCAAAGCTTGATCAGGAGTTAAGGCATTAATAACCAACTCCCCTTCCACCACTCTGCGCAGCTGTGAATCTTCTTCAAATATTGACTCCATATTTAACACCAACCACGAAAACCAGACCTATAAAAACAGCAATAACAGAAGCATTGATAACAAAATGGCAGGGGAAGGATCAGGGGGCTTGCTGTTTTCTTGAGAGGAATGTGTCTTTGCCAGATTCTCATGACATATCATATCTCAAAAAGAAAACTGGGAACTTTCCTCCTTATCTACATTCAAACATTCCCCTTGTATTTTGTAAAATCTTGGGAAAGAAGGGGAAAAAATTAGGGACAACTGACAGAACTATCCAGACACTTCTGGAGGAAACAACCTAATCAAACCCTGAGAAATAACATTGCTCTTCCACCTGCACTATACATCTCCATTTGGGGGTACTGCAGGTTTTTTTTTCTTTTTGCTCAAATAAGGAACTTGCTTAAGCAGAGAAAAAGCAACTAGTATTCAAAGTTTTTATCAGAAAAAGACTGATCTAATAGAAGAGTCAGGCTTTACAGACTTTCTTTCATTAAATATACTGAGAACAACTGAATATTAAAATAAGTTCTTACTAATAAATCCTATTATATGAATTCTGGGACATAGACCAGACAAGCTTTCTCCGTGCAAAGCATCCATGTTCCCTTTAGAGTAATAAATCCAAAATTTCTGGAGGCTAAATTAAGATTTTATCACAAGAAAATTCATAAACACAAGGATAGGAAGAAAGATGGAACAAGAGAAATATCTGCAAAAATCTGCAAAACCAGAAAAATCCCTAAACACCTGTATATTGCTTATCCCAGGGTTGTTCATACAACACCATGACACCACTTACCTGAGAGGAATTGGCATTGCCCTCAACAAAGGAAGGTGTCACATTGCCTGCCACGATCCAGCTGACAAGCGAAGACAGCAGACCTTTGTCACAGTGATAGCCCAAAGCATTCTGCTTGGAAACAGAAAACATTTGGGTGATGTTTTAAAAGCTACAGGTATGTCACTCTGCCTTCATTCAGGTTCCAATCCACCACATCTTGCTACTTTCCAACCTTAGCTCAACCAGTTACCACTGAAATCCCTGCTTGTACTTTATTTCTTTCTTACTGTAAAGACACTGTTATAGTGACAGCATCTGTGTTTTCATGAGTGGATGCTCTATTTTTGTTCTAAATACACTACTGAACATTTGAAATGCAAAGATCACAGACTAAAATACTGTGATAGGACTCATGAATGAGAACTGTGTTTCAAATAGGTTTTAAGTCTTATTATTATTATTCAAATATCAGATATTTTGTGGATCTTGACCTATTCAGAAACAAATCAGATCACATAACCCCGTTATCACTCATCATCGTTACCGCTTTTGTTATATTTCAGGAAAAGGCATTCACATCAAGATTAGAAGGAACAACACAACTGACTAATTGATCAACAGGGACACCATTACATCACACCCATTTACCTTGTGTTGTTGATAAAGGAGCTTTTGTACACAGTCCTCTTGACTGTACTGAAAAGCAGCTTTACACAAGTCATCCAGCAAGAAGAGTGTTGCTCGGTCCCTGTGCCACAGCTGCTGGCTGGTGAGGACCTGAACCCAGAACTCCAGTACTGCAGCTGGCCCCACTCCATTTGGCTGGTCACTTAGGAAAATGTGAGTCTGACAAATTAAAGGGTAAAATTATTCAACAGATTGCAGTTTCAACTAAAGGATAAGAATTTATTGAAAAACTGTTTAACTTGCATCAAGCTGTGGGCCTATCCTTAAAATAAATAATTTACTATTATGCTTTCTATGCCAATGGAAAAACAGCTTTGTCACCTCCAACCTCCTGTGGTGGTTTCTGGGTGAAACCACCACACCTCCAAAAGATTCTGCAGCCTGGAGAGCTGAGCATCTTGTGCTATCAGCAAAAACAAATGCAAAAGCCTAAGTATGACCCCTGTGTCCTGCAGGTGTAAATGACACCTATTTCTGAAGTGTAGCTCGCTGTTCCTGCAACAAGACTTCCCAGAGTGGATGCTTCCCTTTAGTCCCTATCCCTCTCCAATTTTAGCAGGCCTTGGTTCTTGACCTCTCTGTACTTAGGGGGGAAAAAAACGAAACAAACAAACAAAAAAACCCTAGTTTCCTAACACACAAACACTGGCATAGCTATAAATCAACAGTCAAAAGCAAAAGTTTTCAAACATTAATATACCTGCTGCACTGCTCAACTAACACAAGTCAGAAAGCAGTGCTGCATATTACACACCCCTTTTAGGCAGTTTTGACCTGGTATGAGAAAAATTGTTTTCTAAGAAGTCTGGAAGGCACATATTGTTGTTACATCCACCATCATATGTAATGTCAGATTTAGGCAAGTTTAAGTATTTCAGGAAACCAAACCCAACTACTTGTACCTCATGGCTGTATAACTGCCAGATTCAGTATCCTTTCTGACTTTAAGCACTAACTCAGTCAAAAAAAACCTACTTGTTTTTTAAATACTTACACCTCCTTTTTAAAAAAAATAATAATAATTTTCTTACCTGTATCATACTACTGAGCAGCTTAACATTTTCTCCATAGCTCACTCCTGTCAAGTGCTGTGTTACTTTATGGGTAACCTGTTGGGTCATGCCTTGAGGGACTCCACTATCCAGATGAAGGAACAGTTGGATGTGAGATAAAAACCTAGGTATGCCAAGAAATGAAATTAATTCTAAAATTCCTCCTAAAGCATAATACACAGAAAAGCTGCTTCTAGAAATTTTAAAATGAGCTCAACAGCACCGGTGACACCCATATATGAGGATTTATGATTCATAACCATGCTGCAGGTTTAACTGCTCCATTTTAACCATATCATAGGTACAGTCTGAGCAGTTCACAGCACACTGAAATGCCAGGCAGCTCATCAGGATTGAATACAGTTCTTGATCCACATCAGCACCCAAATATAATCTGGGAATTGCTTGGGAGACTGCCAAGGGGTCCAAGCCAAAAGCACCCCAGGGACCACACTACCCATCTACCAAGACTGAGGTCCAGTCCTTGAGTACACTCCCAGCTGCTCAACTTACCAGTATGAGCACAGTTATATAGCATTGGTGGCTTATCTTTCTCACTTATCTAAACACAACAGCTACATGTCAATACAGATCTCTGAACACCACTTCCATGGCACAGCAGTGGCATCAGTGATGACTGTCTGTACACACAAGGTCAGTAGGAGACACTTCTCCACCTAACTCCTCAACCACAGTCAATGTCAAATGTAACTCAACAAATAAACCAGATGTATTTTCCCCATCATCTGCATCACGTTCTCGCTGGATAAAAAAAACACAGATTGAAGCCTGACTAATTTAACAGTTAATCTTAACTTTCACTATTCTTTACCAATAAATATGTTAGGAAAATAAAATGCTTACTGTTCATTCTTCAGGAGATAATACTGGCAAGAGTAGAATAAGGGCAAAATTTTATCCAGTACATGGACTACTGTTCTCAGATGTCTAGACTGCACGAGTACACCCAAAAGAGGGATCCCTTCAGCACAGAACTTCTCAATGCTGCCAAAAAAAAAAAAAAAGAAAAAAAAGTAATCAAAACCATATTGACTATCAGTAGAAAGGGAGACAGGGTGTTCATTTTTTTTGTGAACTGAGACATAAAGCCATGCATATCTTTACATTTCGTCTTTCAAATCCTAAACAGCTAAATCCAGAGTGTTTTCTCCAGCTGCAGAAATCATTCAATTGCTAACAGATTTGATAAGTATCTCCTGTACTTCTGGGGGTTTGTGACCCATCTTCCAAAAATAACTGGAGATGGAGGTCTTCATCCATCAAGTTTCAATCAATTTAAAGCTCAGGGTTCTTGCCTGACCTAGCCAAGTAGCCTCCCTCTCCAGGCAAAGGAAGATTCTGCAGAGGGAGTTTCATGTTACCTACTCCTCAGGATGGATGATGCTCTGGAAATCTTTCTTCACTACCAACAGATGGAGCTCAGAGGGTTTCCTTACAGCAGGTTCTTAAATGGTTGCAGTCAGCTCACATGAATCCTACTCTTACTGTCCAGAAAACTCACTAGCAGCAACTTACTTGGTACATTGCTCTGCATCAAGTTTTGCTTAATGAGAAGGGTTGCACATTAGGAAAAGTTTGGAAACATTAATCCCATGTCTACTCTGAGGTCAAGAAAATGAAATATTGTATTAAGTTATCAGCATATAGAACAGAGCTTTTTTTCTTCTGCTCATTAACTTAACTACCTCAAACATCTGCATGTGATAAATACCAGTGTTACTGTTTAAACAGGAGATGGAAATCAAACAGTTCCTTGCAAGGACAGTGTTTGGAGGGGAGGTGGGCATAGGGAACCCTACTTAGAAGCAAAGAGGTTCCTTGTTTTTAATTCCATGCTCAAAGTCAGAATAGCTTTGTATCAGTCTCAAATTACTCTACTGCTTTGAAGAAGCACAAATGTATCTATGGCATAACCTTAGCATCAAGCAATGGCTGAGGAAAGGAAAAGAAAGCCAAGACAATCTCTCTTTAAAGACCAAAGCAATATTATATGCAGAAAACAGATTAGTCAAAATTTTGAATATGAGTAAGAGATGGACAGATTCAGGGAAAGCAGAGATTGATAAAACTATGCCTGGCTCTGTACTTTAATCATCTGGTACATTTTATTATGTTCAAGAACCTTACTTACAAACCAGCTGAAAGCACTGGAAAAGACTGTGTTGGAACACAGTCAGGGCTAGGAGGTTCAGTATCAAGCTTATAAAGCTCTCTATTTATCATTACCAGCACAAATGGGTTTTTTCTCCTTATTATTTTCTAAATGCTTTGCTGCAGCCCAGCTGAAACAAATTACTTGTAGAACGACCCTTTCAGTTAGTGTGGTTAAAAGTTATTCCTGTCCATAGCAATCACGCTAACCCCTCAGTTTCAATACTATTTCTAGTTAATAACTTGACCCTAATATGCAGAAAGAAAAAAAGTATTAGCAAAATAAAGGAAATGGCACGTTGTTTGAAATTACAGTCCCTGAAAGACTGCCCAACCTCTTGGATCAGATGTCCTTTATTCTTTAAACATGCATAAAGATGTTGATAGCCCTCAGCTCATCATTAGGTAGGGTTGCTCAGTCACTGAGGCCATCCACCCAAGGCAAAGAGGAAAAAGCACACTTACCTGTGACCCAGGGTGGTCATTGCCAGCGCCAGGTAACAGCCGATAGGGATGCCTGTTTTAACAGCCTTCACCAGGGGGTGAAGCATGACCGATGCCTCTGTCATGTCAAGCACACTGTCAGACACAGGGACTGCAGGCCAGCCACGCTGCATGCCACGGTCATTTCTGTGAAGCTTTAACCTCAGAATCAAACCCCATGCCCACTGATTAAAGGAAGTCTCGGGTGTTTCTCCGTATCGAACAATGCTGGCTAAGTAGGAGACCTAGAATAAAGCAGCAGGAACAGGAATGAGAGGAAGCACAGCCATACTACAGCATGTATGGCACCAGTCTAGGACTTGGGTCAGCTTGGATGAGTTTCCTCTTCCATCACAATGCTGTGACACAAGATCAGAGCAACAGTAGTTATTTTTCAGACATACCGTGTAGCACTACCAACTCAGTTTAGCTGAAATCTCTGTTTCTTTGGCCTTGATTTCCACCACCCCTCTCCTCACACCCACCCCTTTTGGTAAAGGCTATCAACCTATGATGCCTGGCTAAAGTTCTCCAAACTAGATACTGGTCTTGGATTAATTTTTATTTCTATTATTTAAAAAAAACCCAAAACAAACCCACACACACAACCTTCAGTAATGCTTAAGAATGATAGTGAAAGGAAAACAAAAAAATACATACACAGAAATAATGTAAGTCAACAAGAAGTCTCTTCTCAGAAAGAAGTCTGTAGTGTGGACAGGCAGAGTCTCTGTGCCATGTACATGTGTCCATTGCCATGAAGACTCTTCCCAGATCACAGGGAATTAAAAATCTCTGGGCAAAATGATTGTACATGCTCTGACAGACCAGTGTAAATTGCAGAGCTGGGAGTCAATGCAGATATTTCATCCTCTCTGAGTGAGGGTACAAGAACTTAAGCATTATTTTCTCCCAAACTCCAGTTACAAGCTCATGCAAGTCAGGACAGGTTCATCAATACAAGTGGCAACCAAGGCTGAAACAGTCTTAAAAAGAGAACTCATCTCACTGGCACGAGACAACAACCATGATTAAGTAATGCACAGAAGCAAGTCAGAAAACAGCAGAGAGAATAAGGAACATACAGAGTGTGGAAAGAAAAGACCAGGGAAAAAAAGCACAGGGGAGGAGGGGAGGAGAAAGCACTGTACAAGAAATATTGAGAACACAAAGCACAGCAATGCTAAAAGCTCTGAATAAATAAACAAAAGCATCTTGGATTGAATATCCAAAAAGAGGGATTTTGAACCTTGATCTTTCTATCCTTCCATTCCCCTTCTGTAACTTGGAGCCATACCTTCCTCAGTCACCAGTGTGCTGTAAAATCAATATAATAATTGTTTGTACGGTGTTCAGGTAGCACAGCACTGATCACTACTGAAAAACTCCTAGGTATTAACACTTGAGTCTTCAAGTAAGGTAGGAAGAAGATCTAGAGACACAGGAAGGATGTCTCTTCTGTTCACCAGAATTAATAATAAGTAGCCTTTCTTCAAGCAATTACTGTCCAACTCTGAATAAGTCAAGGATGCTTTGGAAGAACAGCTGGCAACTGTCCAACTATGGGCTGGATAATAACACAAACCCACAAGGGGGTCAAATTTGAAATGTCTATTTTCCATATAGATGTTCAACATAAGCCTAACAGTATTTTCAAATAGTTCCTGAGGTGCAAAAAATACTGAAAGTTGGTATATTATGATGTTCTAGTAGTATCAAGATAGCATAGCTTTTAAAAAGAAAAAAGAAAATAAGGTCTTGGCCTGCAGTTTTTCCTGTCCATCACTATCAATAAGCTATTTCCTGTAATTTTGAAGAAGGAATACCTGTTTTATGCTTTCAGAAAGCAGCCCAGCATATGGTTTCTGGGAGAGGTATTTCTGATATGCTTCCAGGACCATCAAGGCAACTTCAGAATGGACAGCTGGATCCAGATGAAGAGCATCCTGCTAAAAACAGAATTGCATCACAAAATTTTGCCTCATTTAAAAGGTCTCTACAACTGTACCATTCAGTTGCAATACAGAGAAATAAATCTCAATCTGAACAGCCAGAAGGAGATTAAGTATTGTAAATACCTAGGCAAAATCTTTGCCAGTAAGAAGAATTTCAGACAACAATGAAGAATAATGAGCTTACACTGGGCAATACAAAGCTCAACTGCTAGAGTTATTTAAAAAAAAAAGTGACCACAACCACTTGCCATGTGCATTTTGTGAATTCAAAGCAATTAATGCAAAGATCCATAGATGGCATTTTAAATTACATAGTGCAGACACTAGAAATCTTGCCTTCAAAAACAAAACAAAACCAAAAAAATGGTTTTGTATCAAAACATAGTAATTTCTCTTATCAATTGTCACATTAAAAAACTGTATTTTCCCTCATCAAGGGGTACAGACATGACACTCACTGCACAGCAAAGACCTCACAGTTGACTCTCCCTAACATTCCTTTGTTTTCACATGTCATCAAGACACAGGGAGAAAAAAGGAAGGCAATCTTCATGTACAAGCATCAGCACAGCAAAGAGAAGAGTTCAGTATGAGCAAATGCACAGACTAAAACACTAAAATGGATTACTGAACTCGGGCAACAGGACTTTTTCTCCACTCTGTTTCTGTTTCTCTCTGAAAAAGCATTCACCCTCGATTAGATCCTGAATTGATGGAGCTCCTGGAGTAAGCCATTATATGGAATATTTACCAGTCCCTTCAATAATGCTCAGGACTTGGAATTCTCTAATTTCAATTATAAGTTTCCTTGCATTGTGAAAAATATATGTGGGTAACAGCCTGCAAACTACAGTTACACCAGTCTCACACACACTCCTGGAGGATTCCTCTATTTCTGCAGCCACAGGTATCTAAATCAAGTGACTCACAAAAATTGTCCTGACAGCTGCTTCCTCTTGTTTAGAGAGAGGAAAACCCTGCTTAAATGTCTCTTGTAATCTCAGGTGCAGCACTACAAGAAAGTCACACAAGCAAATCCCCAGGCAGAATGCTGAAAAATTATTGTGAAGTTCCCATCCCACACCACTAAGTGTACAGCCATCCTATGAAGCACATAATGAAATGTTTCCAAATTAAAACTTTTGCTATGAAAAGCTGACCAGGATCAGGCTTCCTGTTGTCAATACATACATGCTCACCACATCCCCAGTTCAGCCCTTCCAAGATAATGCAGGCTAGTTTATTCTCCACTGTCGTTAGACTGTAATTTAATAACCAGTCACGAATCAGTGCTATCTCAGATGAAGAAGGCTTCCACAGGTACAATGGCAGTTCTTTAAACAGATATAAAGAAACCTTTGAAGACAGAAAACAAAAAGGGTAATCAGGACTCGGTATGGAATCATCAGCAGCATTATGCCCTTCTATCTTAAAAAGTGGTATGATCAAAAAAACATACAGACAGGTGATTAACATGATTTATTAATACCAAACTGTATCTTAGAACACAGTCTGGTATGGCTCTAGTTTTAACTGTGCCTGCTTTAATTGATGGACATCAGCACTTACCATCCCAACTTTCTCGATGGTCTCCCTAATTCGATCCAGCAGCACAGAAATAATCTGAGTATGGATGCTGGCAATCGCTCCCAGGAGTTCTCGACCAACTTTTGAAAATGTCTCTCTTGTAGAAAGACTAACATAAGATACCTGAGAAAGTGAGCAGAGAGAAGCTACTGGTTATGGCTGATCTTCACTGACACGGCAATAAAAGGCCTTTTGGAAAATACATAACAAAATTGCTCTTGGGTGATCTTGGACAAAGCTGATAAATGCTGGAATTAAACCTGAACTCACTGCCCTAGAAGGTAAAGAAAATATTACAGCACAGTGTCAAGGTCTAAAGCTAAACAAAGGAACACATCACACTAAAAAAAAAACCCACCAAATCAAATAACTAAGGAAAAAAAAAAAACCAAAAACAAAAACAGGACCTTGCATTTGGCCCTGTTGAACTCCATGAGGTTTGCACGGTCCCACCTCTCCAGCCTGTCCAGGTCCCTCTGGATGCCATCCCGTCCCTCCAGCGTGTCGATAAAACCACCCAGCTTGGTGTCATTGGCAAACTTGCTGAGGGTGCACTGGATCCAACTGTCCATGTCACTGACAAAGATGTTGAACAGCACCAGCCCAAATACCGCACCTTGAGGGACACGACTCGTCACCGGTCTCTGTTCAGACTTTGAGCTGTTGACCACAACTCTTTGAGTGAGACCACCCAGCCAGTTCCTTATCCACCGTGTGCTCCATCCATCAAACCCACGTGTCTCCAATTTAGAGACAAGGATGTCATGCAGGACGGTGTCAAACACCTTGCACAAGTCCAGGCAGATGACATCAGTTGCTTTAGCCTCACCCACCAATGTTGTAACCCCATCATAAAAGGCCACCAGATTGGTCAGGCACGATTTGCCCTTGGTGAAGCCATGTTGGTTGTCACCAGTCACCTTCTCATTCTCCATGTGCCTTAGCATAGTTTCTAGGATATTTTAATTCAGTATTAAACTATAAAGCTCAGAAGTAGGACTTTCTTGGTTTCATAGTAGAACAAATTACAGAAGCTATGAATGTTTCACACCTACCACTGTTAGAAAGAAAAAGTGTACATTCAACCTTTTCCCAAATAAACCAGTAATATTGCTCACCTCATATATCTCCAGAGCAATGATTCTGATAAAATCTTCATCAACATCAGCCCGTTTGGTTTGTGCCATCTGAGCAAATGTAGTGAGCAGACAAATTTCTTCTGAGCAGTTCATTGATTTGAGATACTTCTCAAAATTTTCAAGGTGCTCTGGGTCTAGAAAAAAAAGTCACATGAAAGAAGCATGTTAAAAGAAGTGCTACAGAACAAACATCACCAACATTTATACATTTATTCATGGTCCAGTCCCAGAGAAGGACTCAGTGACAAAGGAATTACCATAACCCAAGGCTTGGAAATTAGTATCCTGCCTTCAGAAGTGGCTGGTACCAGCTGCTTTAAAATAAGGTGCAAGAAACACTGTAATATGCAGTGAGCCCATAAAATTAACTAAATATGCTAGCAATTCATAATGAAAGCTAAAATTGCTTCAAGATCAGCTGGAATTCAATTTTTAACATTACTTTAACTATGCAGTGTTGATCATACACAGGAAGAAATGCTTGAATCTTTCTGCTTCTTAAAAATGCTACCACATTTTTGGCTCCCAATACATATTGAGGTAATTGGTGTCACAGATTAAGTCCAAATCATATGAAAAATGTTAGTTCTAATCAGCACACAGTCAAGAGAAAATTAAAACTAAGCCCATTCAACAGCAACAGAGAGGTTTTGATCACTTTGAGAGACTCTTCCTGTTCCATATACCATGCTCCCCTGAGACCCCACCTGCACTGCTGCATCCAGTTCTGGGGTCACCAACACAAGACAGACATGGACCAGTTAGAACAAATCCAGAGGAGGCCACCAGGATGATGCCAGGGCTGGAGCAGCTCTGCTGTGAGGACAGGCTGAGAGAGTTGGGGCTGTTCAGCCTGGAGAAGAGAAGGCTCCGGGGAGACCTTCCAGCGGCCTCCCAGTACCTGAAGGGGCTCCAGGAAAGCTGGGGAGGGACTTTGGCCAAGGGTAGGGAGTGACAGAACAAGGGGTGATGGCTTGAAAGTGGCAGAGGGGAGATGGAGCTGAGATGTGAGGAAGAAATTGTTTGGTGTGAGGGTGGTGAGACCCTGGCCCAGGTTGGCCAGAGAAGCTGTGGCTGCTCCTCCCTGGAAGTGTTCTCGGCCAGGTTGGATGAGGCTTTGAGCAACCTGGTCTAGTGGAAGGTGTCCCTGCTGCTGGCAGGGGGGTTGGAACTGGATGATCTTTAATGGTCCCTTCCAACCCAAACCATTCTGGGATTCTATGATCCTAAGCAGCAAATAAACTGGGGAGATCATTCTGTGCCAATTACAAATAAAAAGACTTCAAGCATCTAGCCCTGGGCCTAGATTATGTCCAACAGTTACAAGGAAAGGTCAGTTTTGTTTTCTCAAACTCAGTACAAGGAAATTCCTAAATGCATTAGTTTGGAAAATATCTCTGAAAACAGAGAACTGAAATTGCACAGGTGAGGAAGGCTAAGAAATGCTTGCACTGGAATTCAAGGCAGGTTTATTCTTTAAACCCCCTAGTAAGATGTTGCCAAATGCAAATAAACATTTCATTCCCCAAGGTGGAGGACAAAAGGAAGGTAAAGGTACAAAGAAACCTGTCCAGGCCTTTAAAATATTTTTTTTTTCCTTCTAAATAATTTTAAAGGAAGTCTGTGCAGCAAAACAAGCACTGAAAGCTGCATTTGAGCTGTAAAATGTTTTGAAGAGTGGTCTGCTTCCACTGAACCATCACATGCCAACAAACACTGTTGACAGTGATCTTATCACAGCAGTTGAATACACTGAAGAAGCACTAATTGTGGCACTCAACTACTTAACCTGCACAGACATGTGCCCAGCATGCTCGTGATTAAATACTTCCACTTAGTTTACATTCTATTTTAAGGGCTTTCAAGAATTTTGCAACTGTACTTCAACATGAGAAGGTCAAACTTGTACAGGCAAAACACCTCGTGAACAGTGTGCTAGAGGATTGTGCAATTTAAATAAAGAGTTTTTCCATATAGTAAGATAAACTACACTCCTGATAGATACAACAGACATGCAGGGAATGTCTCATCCATTCATCTTCCTTTTGTAATGCTATCTTTTATCTTACAGCAGAAGTTACAAAGGGTTTTTTTTTAAGTAATATAGAAGGACAAAAAAAAAATTAAATAAAGACTATGCCATTACTATATATAAAGGCACAGCAGAGTGACCCCCAGTGTGGGGAAAGGTTAGGACATGCAAGTCATGAATGCCTATGACAGCAATTGTCACATTAGCACCGTCATATGTGTGTTCATGTTTCCTTAGGCATAGACCAGCTAAGCAACAGAGAAGGGGTTTGGAGGGGGACAGAAGAGAAAAACAGGATCTGGGAAAGTTAAGAACAAAGACCATGAAAGGAAGGACGAGGGCTGGTGCCAGCTGCACACATGCACCAGACCTTCCCTGCTGCAAGTCACAGTCCTGCAATCTCCCAGCTTCCTGCTTCAGCTGCATCTTCTTCACTGCACCTGGAGTCACCTGTGGGCTCCACACGATGCAGACCCCACACCAATCTTGAATCCACACCAAGACACAGCTTGGGACCAATGGATGGGGATAAGGAAAAAGGCAAAAAGACTCCACCTAAATCCTATCATCTCACAGTGGAGCAATGACATCTCCACCACACAGCTGCTACTGCAGCCACTTTCCTTTCTCCTCTGCACACTCAATTAAACTACAATTCTAGTTCCTAGAGCTAGAGAGACTCTAAAAATCAGTGGCTCCTCACATCTTGGTAATGGCAGTGAAGAAACTAACCAGAAATTATGTTCAGCAGGTTCTCATTGCCAACTGCAATGGCAGAAAAAATAAAACTGTTAATTCTATATTTATAAAACTTACAGAGAACACATGCTTGTACTAACAGTTATCAAACATTAAGAAGAAACTACTAGGTATTTCCCTTGGGGGTCATTTTATACCTGGTAGCTCTCACAGTCCAGACATCATGCAGCTCTATCACTGCACCCCATTTCATGTCATTTCTACCCATCCCTGTAAAGCAACTATGCTCACACCGCTGTATGCACAACCCTAAAGCTTCCATCAATTACCAAGGCTTGCTAACACGTGTAGATTTACCACTCTTAACATTTCTCAAAGTTAATTTGGGAAGGGAAATCAATAAAAAAGGTTCTCTTCCAAGAGAATGTTATTGCCATGGTCTTCTAGGGTATGAATTAAAGGAAATTAAGTCAGCATTATACTGGTAAGTGTCAGTCAAAAGAAGCTATTTCAGAAGATTAGATGGATTTCACTGAAAGAACTGTTGATATTCCCTGTCTAGACATTTGTGAAGAATAGTATTGTGCTGACAGAACCCATCAAGGAGAATGATGAGGATAAAAATATCCTGCATCAGCATATCAGGGTCTTTAAAACATAGAAGTTAGCTAGAAGCAAAACAAAGCTTGAACAAATCAAAAGAAATTTAGTGTTTGTTACTGTCAGATCTGCAACCCACAATATAATCCTACATTCTCTTTGTCTGAGAGGCAGTCAGAGTGTCTTGCAAAAATAAACATAAAAAACAGTCCTACTGAAACAGTGTAACTGCTACTGATTAGCACTTGCCAGCCAAAGCAGAATGAGCACTGCCTAAAATGTACACAGGTATAGTCTTGATATCTCTCTCCCACTCTGCATAAATTGCCTTAAGTGTTAGCTGAGCTTGCACAGAGTCAATATGCTCAGTAACCTCTCGAGATCACAGTTTTCTTCTACCTCTCCATCAAAAGACTTGGTTGATGTGGTGACAGCTATCTGGGCTACCAGCTAGCTGAAAAGTAAAACTGACTGAGAGTGAGATTTGCTTTCCCTGAAGACAGCAAAGAGGCTGTGAAGTAGGGAATTACTGTTTTGTTTACCTGTCTCCCTGTCAATCAAGTCCCAAAATATTTTCCATGAAGGCAGCAGCAAAGGGAAAGTAGCATTCCAGCTGGCTTCTATATAACTCTGGTATAGCTGAAGCCACCACAATCACTGTGGAAATCAACACAGGACAGAAATCGAGGGGAAAGAGAAAGAAATGGTGGCATATAGGACAAGAAAAACATGAAAAGGTAGGTTTAGATAAGGGAAACATTTGTCAGTGCAGAAGATAAGCAGATGTCCCACAAAGTAAGTTAATGAAGCCAAAACTATTAAGTTCAGGGGAAAAAAAGAGGACTGTGCTATTTATACAAATATCAACAGCTCAATGGTCAACAAAAAAAAAAAAAGTGATACAAAATTTTTTACTTCAGGATATAAAACTCACTCTCCAAATACTATCAAAGGTCAAGATGGGACCTGATGCAAGAATACACAAGGTACACAATGTACCTACTGCATGGCACTTTTGCAGCTCTCTGAGGCAGCCAGTAGCAATCAGTATTAGAGAGAAAACTAAAAGGACTGTAGATACAACAATTCCTGTTAAAATAAGAGTTTGGTCAAACAAGTATTGGAAGCCCATGAACTGCCCAAAACATTTCTCAGGCCTCTGGACCAGCCATACTGCTGCTGAGGGTGTATTTAACAATGAAACCTGCAAAGAACTAAACCCATAGCTGAGGCAGCAGTAGCTGAATCAATCAGAATTGATTCCCAGTGTAGGAATTCTACCTTTGAGTCTTTGCTTGCACTCAGCAGGTTGCAGAGTAGAACAGAGCTTTTCCAGGTGCTCGCTCTCCGCGCAGTGCATAACGAAGAAGAGCCTCCAAAGCATGTTGCTGGATAAGGTTCCATAAGGCATCTCAGACATGAACAACCAGACTCCCAACCTGTTGGATTTGAAGAGGTGATAGAAACAGTTTCACCCTAATAAATCACAACATTGGAAAAGGAGACACATGCCCACATCTCTGCCATATAACGGAATGAGGAATGTGATGATGTTTCTCAGCATCTCAGATTCTGAGCTAATCTCACTCAGAACTGAACAAGCCCCCAGAGCTTCTGCCAGATGCTAGAATTCAAGGTGTAACTCATCTTAATACTACCAATATGCTGGAAAATCCTGCATGTTGCAGTCTTGTTTAAACCATTAAGTATTTAAAGCTACCACAATTCCTACTTTCAAACATCTAACTCCTCCCAGATGAAGCCAGCATCAGTCACATTGGACAGCCTACCTTTTTGCCTTCAGAACATGTAGAACAGCTCTAAAAAACAGCTCATCAAACTCCAGTTGCAACTTTTCTACAGAGTAGGGATGCGCTACTGGTCCATATTGTTTATTGCCGCTAACGTATTGGGCCCAGTGGTCACTCACATGACAAAGTGTCATCCTACACAGCAATACAAACAAGTCAAAGAAGGATCATTACATACTTCATCACCATATAAAAACACAGACATAGTCTAGCCACAGAGTTAGTCTAGCCATAAGAGACAAGTTCAACCCTGTGGCTTCCATTGATTTCCATACAAATAGCATTTCCCTCCCCGTTTCAGACACAATTAGTCTAAAATTCCTGTGTCAGCCTTCCCTGCAAGCAAACAATGCATAATATTCTTTTACACCAAATTAGTTTGTGTATGAACTGTGGACCTTTAAGGTAGTCCTACCTTACGAAGTTGCAGAACAAGCAAAGCTCACACAGGAATAATTATACTCAGAAAATTACTGCTCTCTAATAACACAACAAAAACCATGGAATTTGTTTCTAATTTAACTGTATTGCCCTTCAAAACACACTCACAGAAGCCACACAAAGTGAATGCTAGAGATTCAAAAATAAAGAGTAATTTTTAGGTTTTGGTTACATTGAAAATTTTCCAAGGAGCAAATTAAAAACCTTAAAACAAACAATTTGGGACAACAAGAGAAATAAAGTGGTAACACTGGTTATAAACAGAGGTGATTTGAGAAACTGTTGCATTTCAGTGACCTTTCAAGACAAGCCCAAGCACACCCCTGATGGAATTCAGCTTGGTGTTCACAACTCACCTGACTCCTGCGTAGCCATAGCATTTAAACTTTGCAACTCCCCACCTCACAGGCAGCTTCAGAGTCAAGGAGCCTGGGATTTCAGATTCACAGACTGGCTAACCCTAAACTGACCAACTCTTGGAGCACAATCTCCTCAAGAACTGTTTGGGCTTTTTGTTTTGGTTGGTGGTGTTTGGGGTTTTATTTATTTGGTTTGGGAAGGTTTTTTGTTGGGGTTTTTTTTTGTCTGATTTTTTGGTTTTTTGGGGGTTTTTTTTAAGCAGTTCTGAACTTTAAATGAGACTGTATGAAAGATTTAATGGTATCACAGAGAAGACATTCTCTTACTTGATCAGTTGACCAATTCGCTTCACAAACTGTCGGTACCGTGCTCTGTTAAATGTTTCTAGCCCTGCAGACAGAAGTTCCACTAAGGAGTTTGCAAAAGCAAAAATCTTCATCATCTCCTGGGGAGTTGTTTTTTCAGGAAAATAACCACCTAAGACCCAGACAGAAAAATAAGTCTCAAAAAAATGTGTGAATCTGCATTTTTTTAAGTAACTTAACAAACACTCCAAGCAACAATATCGTCATATATTGTTAGCAACAGTATCACCATACAGCTGGCAAGCAGTCCATTGTTAGTTAGAAACTATGCAGGTTATAAGACCTCTAGAAAGCAATTATCTTCATGTACTTTGAGTCCAGAGAGTTAGCAAAATAAAGAATGAATAAATCATTGGAGAAAATCACAGTAACGTTACAGCTAAGCAGCAAAGGGGAAAACTTAGTTCTGAAAGCACATCTGTGAGTCTATTTACCAAAACTAAAGGAAAGGACTCTAACATTTTGCATAACAGTCTTCTGTAAGTTTTTAAGTTATCCCATACCAATGGCATACACACCCATCTCATCTATTTAGTCTGTGAGCTGTTGCACAGGCTCATTATTACTTCACTCAGAGATTCCCATAATGCAGCAGCATTCTTGACAGTTTTAGTCATTAATACAATCACCGTAAGCAAAATGATGAGTAACTCTTTAGCAGCTGATTTACCTCCAGACTTAAACCCAAGGAAATGCTGAAAGAGTTCATGAAATGGAAACTGTGACAACACTGAAATCAAGTCATCTTCCCGAAGCAGAATCCAGCTTGTTTCAGGATCCTCGTCCTACAGACAAACACAGTCGCTTTCAGTAGCTTTGCAAGAGAAAAAGGGCTTCACTACTGTACTAATTACAGTTTGCTTGTAAGAGCAAAAAAAAACAAGGTACAAATGAACTCTCCTTTGCATACACACAACAACCTAAATTCCTCTTTCATCTGTTTCTACTTAAGAGCCCTCATCAGCGAGGAAACAGAACTAGAGGCAACGCTATGTTGGTCCAACCAGCTTCTGAAGGGAAGCACCTATTCAAACATGTGTCTCCTTCTGCATGCAATAGCTCAAATGTTTAAATTCTACCTATTAATACCCATTCCTGGAAGCTACACTGTCTACAGTTATATCACAGAGACAAAAGAAGAGTAAAATAGATCTAAGTTTTAAATTAGGCTTTTTAACTAAACATCAGGTTTTTTCCTCCATTTCACAAGATCAGTGCAACAACCTTGAGCAAAAGCACAAAGAGAAAAACAGAAAAAAAAAAAAAACAGAAGTAATTTACTGTACCTCTTCTCCTCCTTCATCTACCAGGGTCCAGTTTCCAGATTCTTTCCCAGATGAAGAGGAACTTTTCCTTTCGCTTGGTTTCATATGGCACATGAAGTCCACCCGATTTCTGATTTAATGAAAAATCCAGTTTAGAAAAAAATTAGAAAATTAAAAATTCTGAATTAAGTCATCTTTCATTTTAGAGAAGATATTAAAAAAACACATACAAGAACAAGAAATTAACAAGTACATCACAAAGCTGCCTGTCAGAAAAGGGCCTGGGGGTGTTGGCTGATAGCCACCAATGTGGCTAGGTGGCCAAGAAGGCAAACAGCCTCCTGGCCTGGATCAGCCATAGTGTGGCCAGTAGGACCAAGGCAGTGATCATCCCTCTGGACTGGGCACTGGTGAGGCCACAGCTCGAGTGCTGGGTTCAGTGTTGGGCCCCTGACTCCAAGAAGGACCTGGAGGTGCTGGAGCGTGTCCAGAGAAGGGAACGGAGCTGGGGAAGGGTCTGGAGCACAAGTGTGCTGAGTTCCCGGCTGAGGGAACTGGGGGTGCTGAGCCTGGAGAAAAGGAGGCTGAGGGGAGACCTTCTGGCTCTGTCCAAGTCCCTTGGAGGAGGGTGCAGAGAGGTGGGGATGGGTCTGTTCAACCAAGGACCAAGGGCCAGGACAAGAGGAAATGGGCTCCAGTTGTGGCCAGGGCAGTTGAGATGGGATGTGAGGAAGAATTTCTTTGCTGAAAGGGTTCTGAGGCACTGGAAGGGGTTGCCCAGGGCAGTGGTGGAGTCCCCATCCCTGGAGGGATTTAAAAGACGGGTAGACACAGTGCTTAGGGACCTGGTTTAGTGGTGGCCTCATCAGTGTTAGGTTTATGGCTGGACTTGATAAAGGCTGTATTTGAAGATGAATTGAATAAACAGAGTTCCAAACTATGAATCTCTTATTTGTCCTGGCTTTTATGACTTTACCTGCAAGGAACTTTCATGGTTTTCTAAGTAGATCTTGCATTATTATTCTCTACTCTTAAATAACCAGAATAAATTTAAAAAATCATATTTGTACTTACTTGACAGGAGACATAAGCAAGGCAAGAGACTGCATGAAATGAAAGACACCTGATGGGTTATCCAAGACTTTGATCTGAAATTAAATGCAAAAAAAAAAAAAAAAAAGGAAATTTAAATAAAATTACAGTCCAAGTAAAACAAAGGGCAAATCAGTTTTGTCAGATAAATTCAAATTTTGTGTTTCACATTTTTCACTAGCTTTTTGTTCAGATTAAAAAGTATATATAAAACACAGTTCCCACACCCTGGAAAAAGTATTGCTATGGCAAAATACTGGAAGTTTTCCAAAAGAAGTACTTATAGAAATTTAAAGGAGGAAAAAAGGAAAAATCAAAAGCTCCATAAAAAGACAAATTCTCTCTTAATTTTACGTGTACCACTGGGCACCAGGTGGAATTGGGATGGTGAGCACAGGGGAAGTTAGGACACTACCTCAAATCATCCTTTTATTCATTTGCTGCCTTTCCCCTGTTAGTGTAATTGCAATCCCTTTCCTACAGCTAGATTTCCAACATCTTCCCTTCTTGGAGGAATAAAAACATTCTTTGCAAGAACACCCTAGTGCCTTTGGATATCTGCACTCCCTCTGACCCATACAAAGTGAACCCTTGCCCTTGAAATAACCTAACAAACTTTCCAGGAAAACCAGTCCCATTTCAATGCACAGGCTATAAAAAGATGTCCTTTCTCATCCCTTATGCACTGCAGAGCTGCCTCCAACCTCACTTATCTCATATATAGTTGCTGCTCTAAATATTCTTTCCTTTTCTTGAAGAGCAATCCCAAAACCTGCTGCTGCATAAGTCCCTTTGAGGGGTGCCACGAGTCCTTGACTCCCTTTCACAGTGTGTCTCCAGCCAAGAGTGAGAAGAGCATTTCCTTGTTTACCTGCTCAAGGTTGGGCTAACATGGGTAAATACATCCCTTGACAAACCCCCTCACTTGTTACCATGATTCCACACACCTGGAAACACACAGCAGTCATGAGAGATTGACTAGGCACAAGACATTCTCTTCTCATACTCACTCCACTCCCACTCCAACCTCCCAACAATGAAGAATTAAACATTCACACCTGAATGAATGGAACAGCCCATTCGCTGATCCCAGCTGGACACCGAAGGATGTGGTTGAAGAGGAAGAGATGGTCACCTGGACAGCCAATTCTCTGCAGCACAGACACCTAAAGGGAAGTACACTGGAATCTTGTAAACAATTCCAAGGTTCATTCCTTTATAGTCCTGCTAACTAGAGTAATTCAGTTTTTTCATTTCTCTTCCCATGCTTTATAACAAGCCTCAATTTTCACAGCAAGTTACAAGAGAACAATATTTTAAAGTCTGCTTGCTTGACTTTTGAGCCACAAATCATTTTCTTTGAAAAATTACTTTACAATTGCATTTAAAACTAATTTATTTAGAAATCAGTACGAATAGAAGTTTCTCAAAAATTACAACAGTCATTTGAATAGTTTTACTTTCAACACAAGTAAAAGCATAATGAATATTAAGTCCACTTTGATCAGTGCTGGCTGCTTGGGTGCCAGTCCTCATTAATGCTGCTGACCTCCACTGACTGCATTACACAAGGGAATTCATTCTAGAGATTCACTAACAGATTCTGGTCCTCAAGTAGAACAAACACAAAAATAAATCATTGCACATGGGACAGCAAGAGAAACAGCACCATTTTCAGAAATAACTCCTGAATTCATCCCTCAAACAGATCCTTCCATGCTTAATCCCTTACCAGTCTCTGCAGCCACATGAGAAGGTCACTTTGAAACTGAGGATCTTCAATAACTCTGCGAGTAAAACTGAAAAGGACACTGATACATTCCTTCAAATGGCTCAAGTCTGAAGAAAGATTTTCTGATGGCTTGGAAACTGTAAATTAAAAACAGAATTAAGAGGCTTTGATAAGCAGTCTCAAGAGTAGTAGCAAAAGTACTGGTTTTGGGGCTATAGAGAAAGTTTGCTCTCTCTATCTACAGATAACAAGATATTCCAACACAGCTGCTTGCTAAATCTGACAGAGAAGAACATTTATTTAGAGTACTTTATTAAATCTTATAATTAAGCAATGGATGCTAATCACAAGAAGAATATACTACAGTTACTCTCATTAAAAGTTTATGTTGAGGGAAGGCCTTTTAAGAACCACCATCTACTATGCATATAAACTATCTAGGGGTTGTGAGGCAAAGGGAGGAGGACTAGGAAGGATAAATATCAGGGGCAGGAAGGGGAGGAATACTTTAGCTAAAAGATTATACTGGCACAAACCCAAATAAGTAAGACACCTACAATGAAAACTAAAAAGATTTCTAAGCATCAGAGCTGAGAAATTTCAAATGGTCTTCCAAGAGGAAATAAAGGAGGAAGAACATCTAGCTGATTTTAGAGTTGTGCATAATGGATTTGGAAAAGGGATGGTATTATTCAGTGCCTTTGACAAGAGACTAGAGTCTGGCTGTCCCATCCCACCCTGTGTTCCTCTACAGTAATCAGTGGCAGTATACAGCCTGGATGGAAGAAGGCACTCTTGCATTCAGCTTCCACTCTGCAGGTGAATAAGGTAAGAGAATTGTAGATTTTCTTGTGATAAAGAGTTTTGCTGATGTCTATGTAAGATGAGAAGATTTTAAGTGTCAGAGGAGATACACTTCAGTATACAAATTACACCACAACACTCCAAAACTGCAGGTGAACCAGGTGCTGGGCACCCTGAACATCACAGGCAGCAGGTCCAGACCAGCAACACACCTTGTTCTTGCTGCTGAAGAGCCACTGATCTCAGCAGGGACGAGCTGCTGAGCAACCTGTAGACATACGACTCCACTTGCAAGCGGGACAACACCGAAGTGTACGAGTGCAGCGCCAGTGTCTGATGCACGTGCTCTGCTTTGGCTTCAAACAGTTTCTTCAGCTCCCCCAACACGTTTTCATTCAGCTCCACTGTCTGGTAGCGATGGTGACCTGTCACTTTGCACTGATCTGCACAGACACCCTGAAAAGAAAGCAATTATTTTATGTAAGCGGCTTTATGATTTTATAGGGTCAAGCACGCTTACAGAAATTAACCTTGACGTAACTCTCTCCTCGACAGATTTCAAAGCTTTCATAAAAGGGCTCAGCTTACAGGTGGAAAAGACAAACATGTTGGAACATCCTATGTATTTTTTAGAGCTGCTGATTATTGAAGATTCATATCCCTGACTTCTGAAAAAAATTACTCTATAAACCCTCAATAACTCAGATTTAGAAACATACATGAAGCAACTTGTCTGTATCACCAACAGATGTGAACAAAATCAGGTGTCTCTACTCCCAGTGAGTACAACTGCTTCTGGGTTTATTTATTCCATATATATTCCATATGTTTATTCCATAAATACTTGGATCTGCTATTTTAAAGCTAAAATATGTACTGAAACAAGATAAATATTTTTCTAAGCTCCCAGAACTGAATATTTATAACAATTCCCCACTGTACATTTAAAATTTTCAGAAAGAACTGTACTCTTAACTTTTTAGCAAACTGGAATCAAAAGCTAATGCCACTGTTTCTTTGTCCTATCTCTAATTCTTCAGCACAAGAAAACCACGATACATAACATTCCTGTCATTCTTTTATGCAACCAGAAAACATGCTTCAGAGACAGCACTTTGGAAGCTTAGCTTGAAAGTATCCCCTTGTTTCCTAAGTCAGCACAATAAGAATCTTAAATTGGTATAAAGATAACTATTCTGGATATACAATAAATATATAGTGAATCAGGATGGAATAAAGCTAGCAGAAAGCTTACCCAAATACAGGATACCCAGTGGGGATGTAAGGGTGAAGCTAAAACTGCTTCAGTGTAGATAGCAATCAACATGAAACTGGGAGTCAAATGAGGTTCAGTGTTATTAGAAAAACAGAAAAGATTCAAATCTGCTCAGTGGATGTCTCTCAACATCTCATCTCTGAGGCACTGCACAGGAGAGGTACTGCACTCACAGAAACAAGAGTAAAAGCCACCACATACCGAGGTACTTGGACAATTTTGATAATGTGTTGGCTATAAACAGCACCAGAACTATTTCATTCACTCCCACTGTAGTGTCCAGCTCAAAAAACAAGTTACACAGAATGGCTTTGTGAGAAAATTTTTCTGATGTGTGTATCGAAGAGTTCCCCAGACCGCTCTGGTTTGTGGACAGGAATGCTACAGAGCACCATGACCACCCTGCAAGTCACTCAAATCACAGCACCGCTTACAAAGCAACAGTTACTGAAACTGGATGGACCTCGCAGAGGATCAGGGTCACCCACGAGCGTGACTCAGGCTTCTCTGCAGCTGCCACCTCTGACAGCGGGACAGTCAGGGATGATGTCAATGAAAACTGTCACTGCAGGCAGCAGGCCAGATGGGACATCACCGCTACAGTCATTCTGAAGTCCTGCTCCACCACGTACCCCCTGTATCTCCTCGTAGTAGTGTGATACAAACTTCACCCGTGACTACCAGCAGAACTGGCTGCACACAGCTCATTCTGACTGACTACAGGCAGGAGCCTGACTCCAGGAGCTCACCACCAGAGATCCCACTACCCTACACTCATCAGAGTTTAAAAATCAAACAACAAACTTGTCTTAATTCTCAACAGGATGATACTCTGAAGTACTGGGGGGGTCAGCAGAGAGACAGAAAGCAAAGGCAACTATCTCTTTTAAAACAAAACAGCTTAAACACAATAAACTTGACAGCAAGGAAAATTAACGTCTGGAATCATATCCAAATAGTTTGGGTTCAAAATTAGGTTCAGCAAGGGCACCTGCACAGTTTTCTGTTCTTCTTTAAAAGTCCACAATCTCCCCTTAACATTTTGGCAGTCTGTCGTCATCGTCTGCAGCTCCGCCTCAGCCAGCAGCAGCTGCTTCCTGCAGCGCAAGTAGTTCAGGAGCAGCTCGTAGAACTCGTGCCTGTCCTGATGGGCGACGCTTTCAAACTCCTCCGCGTAGGAGTCAACGTTCTCCAGCCACGAACACGGCTCAAAAATCTTCAGCTGCTCTCTGGTAAACGGCACCAGTTCCGGTTCGGACGGGAGCTCCGGGTACAGCTTTTCATTGTGCAAAAGGGGTTTAACTGCTATCACCGTTGGTCTCTCGTAGGACAACTCACTGGACAAGTTTGGATACAGTGGTTTCAATCCTGATCGCTGGATACAGGCCTTGGGTTTCTCAGAGAGCTGTGACATGCTAAGAGGAAGTTTCTCTGAAGAACAGACAAGAGGATTTTTAAATTCTTGTGCATTTTCAGTTTCCTTGTCCCATGCAAAGCCCGCTACTGCCCGAGAGCCAGCAGCACTGGAATGAAAGGTACTACTACTCAATAAAACAGAGTCTCCTGACCCACTAGCAACTGCTTCCACAGGGCTGTGAGGTTTGTCCAACTTGCTTTTTCTGCTCTTCTCAGCATCCCTCGCACATTCCTCACGGGAAGGGTCAGCTTTGAACTCTTCTGCACCTGTGGAAGGCTGGAGAGTCACTGTGGAAGATCCTTCACCTGCTGAAGATAAATTACTCTGGGCGATGTCACACACATCATTTATAGTTTTTCCATCATCTACTTCATCACTGAGATGAATTTCTGTAAATTCTCCAGGATGTTCCACTTGCACTTTAGAGGCTTGAGAAGACACTTCTGCCACAGGATGGAGGAAGACATCATCAGACTCTTGTGTCAGGGACTCCTCATTACTTTTTTTCTTTTTTTCCTAGGGTAGGGAAAAAATTAACAGAGTGTCACTACCAAGTGAATCTCTCTTCCTTTCATCCCAAATTTCACCATCACCAAAAACAGTATTTCTCAACATCACAACTCCAAAAACCCCTCTTAACACATTAATTTTCATATTATTAAAGGTAAAAACAAATGCACCAAAGAGATTCTGTTCTTTAGCTGTCCTTTTAAGACTGTCTACCAGCATCTATTTTCCTCACCACTTCTTGAACAATGCTTTAACATTTCTACATAGAAAGCTATAAATGTCCCAGGACAGAGTATTTCATTAACATATAAAATAATGAAAACAACAAGACCCTGAACTCAAAAAAAAGTCGCTGGATTTTATAAAGTTACAAAAAGTTATGTTGAGATTCATCTTAAATATTTTAATGAACAGAAAATTATTTTCAAAAAAGTACTTTCAGAACAAAGAAAGTCTGGAATGTATCCCCTAATTACATTCTAAAGCAATCACAAAATCTGTACAAATACCAAAATACTAGAGATGCAGAAAAACTTAGTAGTGATCTTAAGATTATCCACTTAGTATGGAGGTAAACAGTTCCCATAAGCCTCATCCAAGGTGTAGCTTAGCCTCCTTCCCTAAGCACAGCATGGGAAATAACACTGCACTGGAAATTAACACAGATTTTGTTAATTTGTAAGTCATAAAACAAAAAACTGGCAAAGTGTTTTGACGATTTATAAACTGTTTGCATACACCTACCAGTTTATTAAAAGCAAAACTGGTAAGAGCTAAGTTATAGCGCTCCGGTTTCGATGACCCAGATAATATAACAAAGAACACTGCTGAAATTAGTAAAAGCTCTCAACATTCCTCCACAACAGGGAAAAGATTACAGTTTTGGAAGCCTGCTGACAGTATCACATATACTTTCACTAAAGAACTCAAATGACTTCGCCTTAAGAGAGGGCATACATGAAAACAGCTCATATCAAGGCCCTAGCTAAACCCCGATCTCAAGCCTAATTTTACTTCAAACACGTGCTCACAGCTTCTTTATAAAATGGCAACACGCTGTCTTTGCTTTCAGATTGTGTTTTCCAGTGTGTTACCCTGAGAGTTTAACTGAGCTCACAGCCAAACAAAACACAGCCACTCGAAGCCTCCCTTCCCCTCCCACCCCAGGAAATGGGGAGAGAATTGGAGGGGTAAAGTTTGAGATAAGAACAATTTAATAATTAAAGTAGAATTAAAATAGTAATAAGAATGATAACGAGTACATCTGTATGAGTGATGCAGAGTCCAGTTGCTCACCAACCACTGATAATGATCCCAGAGAAGTGAAAAGGAATCCAAAACCAAAACTGCAATCCTGGAAATGTGATTCTGAGTGATTCCTGACAGAATCCCCCCACTTTCCAGTCAGCCCCAGTTAATGTACTGGACATGACGTGACATGGAATATCTCATTGGCACATCCAACTGTCAGTTCTGGGTTTTACTAACTGCTACACTTTTCTTCTCCACTCCCCCCTTCCAGTCCTCTGCTCTTGGAAACTGCCCAGGCACGGTGTCCCTGTAGTTATCAACACTGTTCTCATAGTAATTCTCACCAAAACCAAACCACAGTGCTTTCTAGCTACTAAGGAAATTAACCCCATCCTAGGAAAAACCAGGACAATTACAAGCTGTAACCATGCCTGATCACAAAATACTTCCGACACATTCCAAGGCTAGCTAAAGTGACAGGTGGGAGGTTAAAAATAGATCAGCACAATTCATTAAACTAGGACTTCTTGGTATAATAAACATTTCCTGACAATTAACTCAAAGTGATTTCCACAGGATACTGTATCACAAGATCATATTTTTGCCAGCGTACTGATCCATATACTTTACAAACACCTGCTGATCCCTTCTCCCCTACAGTCTCAAAGTTCCCTCTTGCAGTCCTTGTACAGAAAAAAAACTACCTTTATCTTTCAGCAGCATCCTGTATTCCTCCCAAACTTTACTGTTAGATAAAATAGTTCTTTTTAAAATTTATGAAGTGCCTTTCAGTTCTCACTTATGAGAAAAAATGCCATAATCGTTAGCAGGGATTGCGTCTGAGAGAGGATGAGAGAAGTCAGGGTCTGACCTGGCATGAAAGCAAAACCTGATGTTCTCTCTTCTGAGGGTTCAGCCACTGAGTCAAAGACAGTAAGTGCTCCTCAGCCTTGTCCTGTTCCCAACCACTGTCCTCTCCAAGCACATCAGTGAGGGAATGGCACCTCAAGCTTTGATTATTTTTCAGGAAACAACTCTGGAGTAACTGTGTGCTACCCACAGAGAAGCACACAGACACACAACCTCATCAGCCAAGGAGGCTGAGGGGAGACCTTCTGGCTCTGTCCAAGTCCCTGCAAGGAGGGTGGAGAGAGGTGGGGGTGGGTCTGTTCAAGCAAGGAGCAAGGGCCAGGACAAGAGGAAATGGGCTCCAGTTGTGCCCAGGGCAGTTGAGATTGGATGTGAGGAAGAATTTCTTTGCTGAAAGGGTTCTGAGGCATTGGAAGGGGTTGCCCAGGGCAGTGGTGGAGTCCCCATCCCTGGAGGGATTTAAAAGACGTGTAGATGTGGTGCTTAGGGACATGGTTTAGTGGTGGCCTCGTCAGTGTTAGGCTTTTGGTTGTACTCAATGATCTTAAAAGCCTTTTCCAGCCATCACAATTCTATGATCTTCACCAGTTCCAGAGTCAATGGTTTGCCTCCTCCCAGTGTCTGAATCAGTCTGGTGTTACTGGTGCTGGACAAGCTTAACTCTGAGGCTACTATTTTGAGAAAGCCCTGGGCTCCGTTCCACTCCTTGGCAGCTCCACAGCTGAGCCAGCCTTTCTCCCAGCTGATCAGAATTTCAGTTTTTCAAAGGATTATAGCTGTTTCTGAGGCATGGGAATGGAAAAATTCTTAATGTGACTGGGCCACAAACTGCATCCTTAAACACCCCTGCACATTAACAAGAGTTGAGCATAACAACAGTGACAAAAATACCAGGAATGGGTCATGTGTAACACTGAAGGATTCTGGATTCTCACATGTGACATTGCCAGCAAATTGTTTCACAGTGAATTACACCTGGAAGGGACATCCAAAGGCAGTGGCTGCTGGAGTCACTGTACACACGTCACTAATGGACTACCAGCTTCACCTGTGACTCACTGCCTTCCTGCAGGGAATTGATTCTCTTTAGCAGCAGTCTTCACATTTTACTGCCTTGCACGTGTTTTGGGGCTGAATCGAAACAAAAACAATGACACACTTACTCTTCTGGGACTGTTCTTCCTTCCAGTGCCTTGAGTTCAGGAGTCACAGCTGTAGCTGACTCTTAGATCTAACTCTTGTTTTACAGAACACTGCTCAATTAATTCATTACTTTATTTTCAGAGGGCTTTGACAGCCACCACTTCAATGTCTTTCCTCCATGTGGTGCAGTTTACAACATGCAGGTATTAAAAGAATTAAGAGAAACATTTCCATTTCAACTCAACTCTGAGGCAAGATATTTCAGTTCAGGTCATTTCCATCAACAAGTGAAATTCTGCACTGCACAGCTGTCAAGAAAGCAAAGCCTTCAGAAAGCTGTCAGTACTAACATCCTGAACAAGGAACACACAACAGGATTAAAGCCTAGGAAGAGTGATACTTAACAACAGTAGTACCAACTAATGAAGAACAAACACAGTTGTCTGCTATACACAGCCTCATGTTTTGAGCATTTCAAAGCCAAATCTATACGTTTAAGTTGCAGTAAGACTGTCATCCCACACTATAGTAAAACACTGTTAAATGGCAATAAACTCTATGGCTTCATCACAGAGGCAACTCCAGCTGCCTTGCTGTGCAGAGCTATTTGAGAAGGCCATCGGCCCTAAGAATAAAAAGCTTGTTTACAGTCTTTGGCAGCACAGGAACTATCACACTCTTCACCTGGCTGCCAATTACTCTAAATCATAGAATTACAGAGTGGTTTGGGTTGGAAGGGACCTGAAAGCTCATCCAGTCCCAACCCCCCTGCCAGCAGCAGGGACACCTTCCACTAGACCAGGTTGCTCAAAGCCTCATCCAACCTGGCTGAGAACACTTCCAGGGAGGAGCAGCCACAGCTTCTCTGGACAACCTGGGACAGGGTCTCACCACCCTCACACCAAACAATTTCTTCCTCACATCTCAGCTCCATCTCCCCTCTGACACTTTCAAGCCATCACCCCTTGTTCTGTCACTCCCTACCCTTGGCCAAAGTCCCTCCCCAGCCTTCCTGGAGCCCCTTCAGGTACTGGGAGGCCGCTAGAAGGTCTCCCCAGAGCCTTCTCTTCTCCAGGCTGAACAGCCCCAACTCTCTCAGCCTGTCCTCACAGCAGAGCTGCTCCAGCCCTGGCATCATCCTCGTGGCCTCCTCTGCGGCTTCACAAAAGTGCAGATATTCATCGTCTTTTTCAGAACAACAAACAGACACCAATCTAGCCGCTTTCAGCCGAAAAGGACGAACAAATACGGACATAAACACCGCCCAGATCAAACACCCCTTAAAAAACAAACAACAAACAGGAACAACGCCAAATACGGGGTTCAAGGGCCAAACCCTTTGCCCAAAGCCCCACGGCGTGTGAGAACACCCGACACCCCTCCCCACACCCCCGTCCCCGCTGATCCAAACCCACCTCACTGCTACAACGGCCGCCCGGACCCGCCACAAACAGGAGGCGGCGGTGACGGACCGGCCGCTGGGCCGAGACCTCCCGCCCGGAGAATCGACACCCAGAACCGCTCCCCGCCGCCACCCCCCGTCCCGGTCCCGTCCCACGCGTACCTTTGGCCGGCTCTTGGCGCGGGCCTTACGCGGGGCCCTGAGGGCCTCGGCCATCGCCCCCGCCGCTGCCTAGCTGCCCCGGCCGGGGGACGGGAGGGAACGGCGGGGGCGGAGGAGGAGGCGGGACCGCCCCGCCCCCCCGCGGGATCGCGCCCAATCAGCAGCGCGGAGGTTACGGAACGGGCCGAGGGACACAACGAGTCGCGGAGCGTCCGGGCTACGGGGGGCGGGGAGGAGACAGCGCCCCCTATAGGGACCTATGGGGAGGTCAGGGTCCCCTATAGGGTATATGGGGAGGTCAGGGTCCCCTATAGGATATATGGGGGGGTCAGGCTCCTCCATAGGGCCCTGAGAGGAGGCACAGGATCCCTATAGAGACCTATGGAGCGGTGAAGCTCTCCCATAGAGGCCTAGGAGGAGGCCAGGGTCCCCTATAGGGACTATGAGGAGGACAGGGTCCACTCTAAGGACCTATAGGGAGGTCAAGCACTTCCACAGGGGCTTGGGAGGAGGCCAGGTTTCTCTATAAGGACCTATGAGGAGGCCAGAGCCCCTACAAGGACCTATGTGGAGGTCAGACTCCTCCATAGAGGCCTGGGAGGAGACCAGGGTCCCCTATAGGGACTATGGGGAGGACAGGGTCCACTATAAGGACCTGTAGGGAGGTCAGGCTCCTCCATAGGGGCCTGAGAGGAGGCCAGGGGTCCCTATATGGAACTATGAGGAGCCCAGGTTCCCCTATGGGGACTTATGGGGAGATCAAGCTCCTCCATAGGGGCCTGGGACAAGTCCAGGGTACCCTATAGAGACCTATGGGGAGGTCAAGCTCTTCCATAGGCACCTGGGAGGAGGCCAGGGTCCCCTATGAAGACCTATGGGGAGGTCAGGTTCCTCCATAGGGGCCTGAGAGGAGGTCAGGGTCCCCTACAGAGACCTATGGGGAGGTCAGGCTCCTCCACAGGGGCCTGGGAGGAGGCCAAGATACCCTATGGGGAGGCCAGGGTCTCTTATAGGGACCTATGGGGAGGTCAGGCTCCTCCATAGGGGCCTGGGAGGAAGCCAGAGCTCCCTATAAGGAGCTATGGGGATGTCACGCTGCTAGAAGGAGTGTGTGGTGAGAATCCAGTCCCCTGAGATACTGAGAATGGGGAGTGTGAGGTCTCTTGTACCTGCACCATGGCAGGATCTGGAAGTGTCGTTGGAGCAGGCAGCTCCAGCCACAGCAGGGCTGCTGGCTCAGCCCAGGGGACCAGGCACCGCTGCCTCTCCTGATCCCGCCCCTGGTGCCCAGCCATCCCCAGGGAGCTGTTGCTGAAGCCAAGTCCAACCCCCACTGGGAGCAGAAGTGACTTCTCCCAGTCTCCAGATGGACAAGTCCCCGCAGAGCGCAGGTCCACCTTGCAGAAGACATCTCAGTCGAGGAGTTAATGATCTTGAACAGGCAACTTCTGCTCTATTGGACCTTGTACTTAGGGCTTGAGAAGCCCATATGTTATTGACAACTTCCTACAGATGTTATAAATTACAGGTAAACTGTACATGGGTCAAGGCAGTGTATCTGGAAAAGCAGCAAGAAGTTCTCATGTGAACTTCCTTTATGAAGGGAGCTGTTTTCTTGTGAAAATTTCTGTATTAGCTCACAGGACCAAAAAGGAGGAGCTCCATCTGACTCTGCCCAAAGGTGAGATGCCCAGCATCTGAAGGGACGTTAGATTTACTCACTATTTTTATTCCTCTTCTTATTCTATCTTATTAAAGCAGTTGCATTATTAAGGCATTTGTTCTCTCTCTCTCCCTGGGGAGGGAAGGCAGGAGCTGTGCAGCTGGTTACCAAGGTTTGAAGGGAGGCCAGGCACTTCTATAGGGGTCTGGGAGGAGGCCAGACCCCTCTATAGATACCTGTGAGGAAGCCCAGCTTCACTATAGGGGCCCAGAAGGAGGTTAGGCTCCTCCACTGGGGCCTGGGTGGAAGCCAAAGTCTTCTGCCCCACATGGAAGACAACCAGGCAAGGGAAGGTGCTGAAGAGAAAAAGCCATTTCAGCGTTCAAGGGCACACAGATTTACCTCCCAGTAGCTCCATGTCTGGACCCTCCTTCTCCAAGCCAGGGTTTGCTTGGCTTTAGGTCTATTCAAACAATTGGTGTGTTCAGAACCAGTACCCCTATTTTGGGATTACTTCTGTGCATTTAGTGAATGTGCAAGTCATGTTCCAGCCTCACTGGGGACCTCCTCATCAGCTGAAAAATCCCAATTAAGAAACCATCCAAGCTATTGTAGAGTAGATGACCCTCCAGGGGAAACAGCCCTATGTGATCTGCAGGTCATGGCTAATCACAAGTACTTGTTCTCGTGGGGTGTTCTCTCTCACAACTGTCTTGGCACTGAGCAAGTACTGAAATAAAGGCTAAGCAATGATATGCTCTTATGGACTTCCTTCCAGGAGAGGTAACTCATACCACCTGAACATCCTAAGGTGCTCCTTGAAGGTGTACCAGCCCCAACCCTGACAGAAAATGAACCTTTAAAAAAAAACCAAACAAAACCATATCCAGCACAGGAGTCTCAAAACATATTTTTAAAATATGTATTTAAAGAGCTAAGACTACAGCAGGCTCCTTCAGAAGAATATGTGTACACTTGGTCTTTCAGAAATAAAATAGGACAACTGATTCCTTGACATGTGGAGTTTGCACAGTTCATTATAAAACAGCAGGACAGATGTTGAAGCTCACCATGATCTTCTCCCCACAAGAAAATCCAGTAAAAGCCTGGGGACTGGTGGGCTCAGTGATGCAGATTCAAGATGAAGAACATCATACAACTGGCAACTCCTGCTGCTCCAAAGTTAGTCACCTAGCACCAGGTTTAGACAACTAAATTGTATGCTGGTCCCCATGTCCTGCATCCCTCTGTCCAGCGTTGTGAGGCACTGAGGAGCTGTTCAGCAAGGCTGCACACGGTGCCTTCAGAGAGACTAGCAGCCCTGAGGCATGTGAGCTTCTGAATCAAAGCCATACTCATATACACGGTAACAAAAAGGGCACAAACTTAGAGGAGACCTGGTCAGAAAAAAGGTTCCCTGGCTCCAGCCCAACGTTAGTAGCTGAGTTTGTTTCCAGCGGTGCATAGCCAGAACAAGTCCAGAGTTTAGGGATTCCCATAAGTTAATCAAATGGGCATCTCCAAAGCCTATCAGGGTCAAGTTATACCATGAAACTCAAAAACTGCTACTCCCCCTCATCAAAGAGGTGGTTGGAAGAGCTGACTGACTTCTTTCAGACCCTCATCAACGCTGTAGGGTGTGGGACTTCCCAGCAGATTGGTGGCAGCGCAGCCTCTCCCACAGTAGCTGCACTGTGGGATTGCTGCACCAGGCAAGATGCAAATCCCCTTCCAGCATTGGCATTTAACCCTGGAGCATGTCTACAGCTAAGCCAGACCCATGGACTCCTCCATGGTTGGTGCTCCTCTAAGTAAGCTCCCTGAGAGACACAACAAAAATCTATATTACAAGTTTAATCCCCATTAATGAAAGAATGTAGAAACAGGCAGAAGTGTAACCTGAGATCTGAGTGAGATAACGTGTGCCTTGAACACCAGCCAGCGTGCCCAAAGCCTCGTGCAGCAATTCCCCTGGCACACAGGACTTCTCTAGTTATCTGGAGCATGGGAGTCTCCAGCCTCTCCCATATGGCTGCACTTTAGAAAAACCTCAAATCAAAAATTTCTCCTGACTCAGAAGATCACCCTGTGTCCAAGTCCGTTGCTTACATCCCTTTTCTTCCCCTGAATGCGAAGATGGGATATCCATCCAAGGAGTTCTCTGATTGAAGGCACAGATTTTTAGTAGGCACTTTCTGAATGTACAAATAATTATCAGAATCCTCAAATACTTAAAATGGAGAAGCACTTCAGCTCTGTGTGGTTGGGAATAACTGGAAACACCACCTCTGCCACGCTGGCCAGATCGACAGTGTCTTCTGCCTGGAGAACCTACAGAACAGGATTGACAGTGTCTAAACCACAGCCCCAGCTCAGACAAAGCAATGGGAGTTCTGATGTGATCATCACTCCCAGTTGGTCACCTCAAAATGTCACCACTTAACTGGTGGCCTTTCTTTCTCCACTGTCCCTCCTCTGTGTAGCTGCATCCCATATTAAATCCTTTCTTCATCAAATGTGAGTACTTACTGTGAATATTAGTGATGTATCAAGCTGTAGCCGTCAACTGTGGCATAATCAGGCTCACCTGAAACACAGAGCACCAAAAAAATTAGGTCTGCTCATGAGAAGTGCTCATTATGAGACTTTGTGCAGGACAGAAACACCATGCACTGGCCACCTATGTTAGAGAGATGAGAGGTAAGGGGGAAGGAGGCTCAAAGAGATGGCTTGATTTGCCCAAAAGCCAAAGCAGGACCTTGTTTTACTGGGTCCTTCTGCAATATCACATCACTGAAGGATGCTATAGCATCTGAAGCAGAAAAAGGCCCAAACTGCAGAGACAGGTGGAATCCCAAGCTTAGACATCCTTAAGCTTCAGCAATGCCTACACACAGGCCTTTGATCAGAACTTCTCCTGGGTGAAACCTTGCCTCCAAAGTCAGTGTGCATCTTGCAGTGGGGACTGGACTTAACAGCGGGAGCTTAACGTAAAGCAATCCATTTAGAGATCTAAAGCTCATGATCTGATGGGGAAGAACAAGAGCAGAGAGTTCCTCTGTGGGATCAGAAACCCCATAAAGCAAGTAACTCACCTGGTGCACTGGTCGGGGTGGGTAGAGGTCCCCTCCTGCACAGAAGGAAACACAGAGCTGAAGATCTGCATGGCCACGGGATTCCCCTTGCCCTGACTCTGTGCTCCTAAACTGCTCTCCCAGAGCTGGTGGGAGGGCAAGAGGTTTGGCCAGCCTGGGCTTCATGGAGACCTGGTACCAAGGCAGGTGGGCTCACCACCAACAGCCTGCTTGGCAAACACAGGAATTGAAGCTGATACGGTGTAGGGGAGGAAAAATTATCCAAAAAAAGCACTAAGTTGGGGATATATTCACAAGTGAGCCTCAGGGCATGCCTTTTTGCACACCTCTGCCCAGAGTGAGACATCAGGAAGCCATAATTGGACATGACTCCTCTCCCAGTGTGACAGCCACAGTGGCACACTCATCTTTAGCAAGAGTCTTTGGCCCTGAATCCTCATCATCCCTGCGGGAAGAATCATCCTGCACCCTGTCCTCCCAGTTCTGTCCCAGAGGAGTGGATTTAGCTCTGCTGTTCCTCCCTCTACCCACGCGTGCTTTTAACTGATCCACCTCTCCTCAGATAGACAGACCACAAGGAGAACCATGCAAGGAAGCCCAGAAGGCTTCATTTTGGTAGCAAAGGCTGTTCTAAAAGGGAGCTCAGATGGTTTCCAGAGAGAGCAAGATGTGACATTCAGTACCCCCCAGGCTGCTTTGCTTTTCTGCTGTCTGAGCACCGCAGCCCCTCACCTCCATGCAAAGGACTTCTAGAAGAGGCTTGGCACAAGAGAAAACAAGCATACCCTCACCACAAGCACTTTCAAAGAATCCCACCCATGAGAAGAGAGAAATTACCCCAAAAGGGGGAAAAAAATATCTAACTGGGCTTGAGGGGGTCCTTGACAGAGCTTATAACAGGCAGCACATTGGCATAACTTCTGCTGTGGAGAGTGATGGACTGTACAGCATGGGAAATATCCTCTAATACTCCTAAATCAAGCCTCCAACAGACTGAAAGCAACAAAATACGGGGATCTTTTGTTGTTCTGAGGGCAACATTTCCAATAGTAATTGTAATTGTACATGTGATGTCCCTTACCTTGATATAGGTACAGGAACCGGACTTCTCACAGGAGTTGCATTTCTCTGTGTGTTATAGTAGTTTTCATAAACAACAGGAGCTAGGAAAAGTTAACAGCAGTAAAGTACAGACCTTTTATAAGCACATACTACTTGTCAACAGCAATATTCAACTCCTAAGTCTTTCCTCTCTCTGGGAAAATGGCTGATCAGGAAATTATGAGTTACTGAAAGGGAAGATTATTTTCAGGGGCTGGTGATAAGTGGCAGAGACTAGTTAATGAAAGGAAGGATGTTGCAAAATCAATGGTTTTGCATCCAAACCAATGCTGATCAGAGCAGCAGCTCCACAAGGAAGTCAGCACTACTTTGTGAGATGGTACTGAGCTCTTACCTGGGGCCAAATTTCCAGTTTTGCGTAAATTTACAAAAAAATCAATATCCTTCTCGATGCTGCACATTTCTAAACTCTTGCGGATTTCCTCGTATTTCTGCAAAAGGGAAATTAAAAGTATTTTTACACATCAGGTCAAAAAACAATAAGGTTTTATCCAATTGTTTATCACACATGGCATGAAAGCCCAGTGTACCCAGGACACAAGCTTCAATCATAGGGAGAATCACAGACTGGTTTGGTTTGGGAGGGACCTTCCAAGGCCATCCAGTCCAACTCCCCTGCAGTGAGCAGGGACATCTTCAACCAGATCAGGTTGCTCAGAGCCCCGTCCAACCTGACCTGGAATGTTTCCAGGGATGGGGCATCTACCACCTCTCTGGGCAACCTGGGACAGTGTTCCCTCAAAAAAAACATGGGAATCCCAGAGGAAACCTCATCTGCAAGAGCTCTGGCCAAAACCTTCTGCCTGCACACTCATACTGGTGGCCAATCAAAGGCCACAGCCCAACTTGGACATAACACAGCTCAGTACACAGGAAAGTAAATTGGGCTTTGCATCCCAAACAGAAAAATCATAGAATCATAGAATAGTTTCGGTTGGAAGGGACCTTAAAGATCATGTAATTCCAACTCCTGCTGCCATGAGCTTGTGTGGGCAACCTGTTCCAGTGTCTGACCACCCTCAGTGATAAAAAATGAAGATTTTCATTGGACATACCTCATCATTCTGGACACAGTCCTGGGAGAGCTGGTTGACATGGAGCCAGACAGCATTGCGGAAGTAATTGATCCGTTCGCACTCCTGAGTCTCAAAGAACTGAAATGACACAGGGTCCTGGTTTCAACTGGGATAGAGCTATTTTTCTTCTTAGTAGCTGGAGTAGTGTTTTGGATTCAGTATGGGATTTGCAATGAGAAGAATGTTGGTAATATGGTGATGTTTTTAGTTGTTGCTAAGAAAGCAAGGACTTTCCAACTTCCCATGTTTCGCTAGCGTGCATGTGCAGAAGGTGGAGGGAGCACAGTAGGATTAACAGATCCAAACTGGCATTTGGATGTGCAAGTGGGATATTGCATATCATAGAATGTCATGCTCTGTGTATAAATGAGGGTCAGAAAGCTCCCTCTCTCTTCTGGGATTATGGTCTTTGTTTGGGGATTTTCTCTCCTCTAAGATCAGGGCTGGACACTGGGTGGCTGATGAGAAATTACACTGTGCATCACTCATTTGTATATTCTATTATTACTATTATTAACATTATTGTTATAATTATCTATTTTAATTTTATTTTATTTCACTTATTAAATTGTTTTTATTTCAACCTACAAGTCTCCTTACCTTTATCCCCCCAATTGTCTCCTGTATTCCCCAAGGTGGGGGAGAGTGAGCAAGTGGCTGTGTGGTGTTTGGCTGCCAGTTGAGTTAAACCACAACACACAGACAAAACGGCCCTAACATCTTTAAACCAAGAGTAAATCTCTCTTATCCTGAATGTTTCTCATCCACAAGTACCACTACAAAGATGACTGTCCTCAGCGAGGAGCAGGTGGTGGTGGTCTCCTGTAGGAAACATGGAAACCATGGGTCCTCCAGCTCATCCAGAGGAGAAGTCATCCCTCTACACAAGCAGGTTTTTCAAAGATGAGCATTAAGCTCGGGAAGATCTGAAGGACCAGTGTGGAAGGGGTCACCTGGCACACCACTGCCTCTGGAGAGACCAAGCCAGCTTCCTAAAGTCAGTGCATGTTCCCTAGGTACCCCATGGTCCTGCATTCACAGCTCACTTCCCTCCCATGGGTATGGAGCAAGAAAAAAGCACTGAGGATGTATGAAAACAGAAGTGCATTGACGGGTTGGTCTTCTCCCTCTTTCCTGACTAGACTTTTTCCCAGCAGGTTTAAACCCAAGTCTTTTGAAATCTCCTGCCTAGTACACCTCAGTTTCACATGGCTTTACACATTGCCATGAAAGATAACCTTTCATCCCAAGTGTAGATAAGCACTTGTCATCAGTTATAACCTTTACAACACACTGAGGGGAAAACCTTCATGTGATCTGTCTGAGGAACTGAAACTACTGCTTCCCACACCCCACCATCAGAGAGGCTTTTGGAGACCCCAGACACTAAAAGCATACCAGCACTGAGACACCAACCTATGCCACACAAAACAGACAGCAAATGCCATTTCAAAAGGAAAAAGGTAAAACAGAGGCTTTAAGAGAAATAGTTTGGGGAGGGATTTGTGTGGCTGGGGATGGGAAGACCTTTCACAAGCTTGCAGCAGATCTGGGATAAAACCTGGATCTCTGCAGTCCCTGTCCATATCCCTGGCACAGATCACAGGCAGCTGCAAGACACAGGTCAGCAGTGGAGCAGCTGCACAGTCCTGTCACCAACAGCTCTGGATTTTCCCCACACATGGTAAAAAACCTTGGTAGACCACTTCACAGTCTGCTTTAGGTGAATACAACCACTCTGAGGGGTTCCCACACTACCACGTGGTCCATGAGATACAAGGCCAAGGGCTCCTGGTGCATGGGGATGGCTTCACCCAGCCTGTGCCCTCAACCCACCACCAGCCTCAGCTGCTTTCAGACAAGAGTCTGCTGGGTGGTCTTGCAGCTATAGGACATATTGGCCTTGAGTCACCAGCCCTGCAGAAGTGACCTTGACTGTGAATGTTCAAGATGATGGCCAGACCAAATGTGCAAGTAGGTAATGGGCAAAAACATCACTATTTAGTGTATTGACTTCATTGATTTTAAAAAGTGATGGAAACCTTGAAGTAGTGGGACCTTGAATCCAAAAGCCAAGTGTGAGACACATGCAGGGTTTGCTGCTGCACATCCTGCTGCTTCACTGCCAGGGAAACACAGAGAAGGCAAATCTGCACCATCCCTGACCCCTGCAGCAAGGGATGGACATCTAAAGGACTACACTGCCACGTGAAGGCATTTCAGGGCATTTACCTCACAAGCTTTGATGTGTTCATTCTGCCATTCTTCACGGATCTTCTCCAGTGTGGTAACGTTCTGCTGATAACTCCTGTCTGCGAGGGAAATCACATTGTCATCTGATTAACATTAGTTTTTAGAAAAAATAAATCTTTGCTAGAAGGTAATACGTGAAGCTTGAAATATCTGGGATGTCAGGGAGAAAGCAGCAGCAATGTCTGAGCTCAGCTGTGGGTGGGCACCGCAAGGGGACACAGAAGAGCCACACAGCAAGGTGGAGGGTCATGCTGTGAGAGCAGCCTTGGTAGGGCCATGCGTGCTTCTTCAGGGCAGGTGTCCACCTCCAGTATCTTGGGCATGTGTTTCCAAGCCTGATCCAAGAGCTGGAGTTCACCCGAGCCTGCCATGGCTTCACAACCCCCTGCCCCAGGAAACGCTTCCCTCACCCTCCAAACACTGTACTTCCATGCTCACCAGAGTCCTCCAGAGCTGATTTTGTCTGAGCCAGCTTCAGGAACAGCTGCCAAAAAATGAGAGAGAGAAGAAAGGTAGAGGAGAGCCCAGTGCATCACCTACAGCACTGCAGCCCAACTGGGGAACATCACCAGCCTTCTCATCTCACAGAATCACAGACTGGTGGGGTTGGAAGGGACCTCAGGAGATCATCCAGTCCAACCCCCCTGCCAAAGCAGGTTCCCTACACCAGGTTGCACAGGAAAGTGTCCAGGTGGGTTTGAACATCTCCAGAGATGGAGACTCCACACCCTCTCTGGGCAGCCTGTCCCAGGGCTCTGGCACCCTCACAGGAAAGAAGTTTTTCCTTCAGTTTCTCTGGAACTCCTGGTGTTCCAGTTTGTGCCCGTTGCCCCTTGTCCTGTCACCGGGCACCACCGAGAAGAGCCCGGCCCCATCCATTTGGCCCCCACACTGCAGATATTTACAGACATTGATCAGATCCCCTCTCAGTCTGCTCTTCTCCAGGCTGAACAGTCCCAGCTCTCTCAGCCTCTCCTCACACAGGAGATGCTCCAGGCCCCTCAGCATCTTTTGTCTCACCCCAAACTCAAAAAAAACTTCATCCCAAAAGCTGAGAAAGGAGTCACGGGGCAGGAAAGCTGCAAGAAGAAACACCCCGTTTCTCCTCCTGCCCCACAGCTACCCTGCTCTCCTTACCTTCTCCTGCTGCTTCTGCGTCACCAGGTTTGCGTTGCGGTGCACAGCCTGTTCCGCCTCGTCCTTATCCCTGCAGCGCTGCTCGTACAGCCGCTTGGCCTAGGAGAGCCACCAAACGAGGCAGGAACGTGTCAGCCAGCAGCGAGAGGCAAACACACCTCACGAGGAAGCCGTGGGAGGAAAGCACAGCCCATGAGTGAGGAGGTGAGCACAAGTGGCTAGCAGAGCAGGGGATGGCACCCAAGATACCAGATACTCTACTGCCTGGGCAAAACCGACCTCACAAGACAAGCTGCTCTTCACTCAAGACGAAAAGCTCATGGCAGTTGAGTCCCTAACACCTAAATCACTCATAACCGACCCTGCAAGGCTACCACCAGCCCCATGGCAGGTACAGTATCGGGACTTGTAAGAGAGGAGGAAGATCCCTGTGTTTAAGTCAGCCCCAGCACTGTGCATGTGGATGCTAGCAGCATTAACCCATATGGCAACAAACAGCAGCAGGTTTGCTTTACCTCCATGGTCTTCTTGTACTGCAAATTCCTGTTTTTGTGAATTGCATCCATTATCAGCTCTATCTGTGAAGACAACAGACCCAGAGTCAGCAGGTCATTAACCATCAAAGCTCCAGCATGAACTATGTGTCTTAGGAAAGAAAGAGGCGTGGAGCCAACTGAGATGGGTTCAAGGACCTTTGTCTACCCAAAACACCTTCACAAAACCAATACAAGTCATTAATCTTTTATGCTTCTATCTAAGCCTCCACTTGTGTATGCAAAGGAGCTCTACAAATGAAATCCTAGTAATCTATAGTACTGTATGATCTCCATAGTTTCTGGCAAAATTGGGAAGCCCACTCCCTTCTGCCAGGTCCAAACCAGTGATTCTGGCAGTTTTCCTTCATTTTCCAGACAAAGGAATTTCAAGCCAGAAGAAGTTAAAGAGCTTGCCGATTTTAGCAGACCCTATGGAGATCATACAGCACTATACAGACACTTTAAAAACATCCCTAGTTGAGGCTGGTGGTCCTGAAGATGAGCCCCTGCTATAGCTGGCCCCAAAAAGTACCCAAAGGAGAAGATGTGGCAGTGAGAAGAAGGAAGTCAGAGGTTGCTGCACAGTTCACCAACACGGTTGCAACATGTAGGAAGGAGCTCAGGACTTCCTGGCAGTGGCAGGCCCCAAGGGTATGGAGGGGGCTGGGGCACGGTGGGAGACACCAGCCTGGAGCAGCCCATCGCCAGGGCAGGACGGACACCCTGCAGCAAAGCCGTGTGCTCTTGTGGTGCCTGACCTTTTTCCGATGCAGTTTTTGCTTTTCCCTGAACTCCTCCATTTTCTTTGCTTCCTCCCGAAGGTTTTGTGCCAGCTGGATGTGACTTTGCCCCACATTGTCTATCTCTGCAAAGAAAAAAAAATATATATATATATATATTCCTAAAAAGAGTCTGTTTCTCAAGACAACTGCTGTAGCTGACATCAAGCTGACCCCACATCATACCTCCCCGTGCAGAAGCAAAATCAGCAGCCCTTTAGAAGCAGCCTCCAAGCAGTGCTTGCCCATGTAAAGATCAGTCCTGCTGGGGCCTGCCCTTTGGTTTAAGAAAACTCCAATCAACAGAAGTTACTCAAACAAGGACAGTCACATCTCCCCCTCATCCATTTGAATTCAGGCACATTTCAACATCTCCAACTCTGAAGCAGCTGTTGGAAGGAAGCATTGCCCTGGGCAAGCAGATGACACCAAACTGGGAGGAGCTGTGGACACCCTCGAGGGCAGAGAGGCTCTGCAGAGAGATCTGGATGAATCAGAGAGCTGGGCAATCACAACTGGAGGAATCTGAACAAGGGCAGGTGCTGGATGTTGCACCTGGGACACAGTGTCTCTGGTCACACACAGCCTGGGGAAGGAGAGGCTGGAGAGCAGCCCTCAGAGAGGAACCTGGGGGTTCTGGTCAGTGGCAAGTTGAACATGAGCCAACAGTGTGTCCTGGCAGCCAAGAGGGACCCCTGTGTCCTGGGGGCACCCAGCACTGCACTGCGAGCCGGGCCAGGGAGGGGATCGTCCCGCTCTGCTCTGCACTGGGGCGGCCTCACCTCCAGCACTGGGGGCAGTTTGGGCACCACAGGAGAAAAAGGATCTAAAGCTGCTGCAGAGTGTCCAGAGGAGGGACACAACATTGGGGGAGGGCTTAGAGGGGAAGGGTGTGAGGAGAGGCTGAAGGCACTTGGTGTGTTCAGCCTGGAGAAGAGGAGACTGAGAGGAGATCTCATGGTGGTCTGGAACTTCCTCCCCAGGGGAAGAGGAGGGGCAGGCGCTGAGCTCTTCTCTCTGGCCACCAACGCCAGGAGCAGAGGCCATGGCAGGAAGATGTGGCAGGGGAGGGTGAGGTTGGCCATGAGGAAAAGGTTCTTGAGGCAGAGGGTGGTGGAGCACTGGCACAGGCTCCCCAGGGAGGTGCTCATGGCCCCAAGCCTGACAAGATGCCAGCAGCATTTGGCCAACATGTGCCCTCAGGGACATGGTGTGAACGTTGGGCTTGTCCTGTGCAGGGACAGGAGTTGGCCTGGATGATCCTTGTGGGTCCTTCCAGCTCACAACATTCTGTGGTTCTGTGATTCTATTAACTTAGGGCACAGAAAAATTAATGCTAAAAATATCACAGGCTCAGCTTGCTGAAGGTGAGTGGCCATACCATGGAACAGCACACCAGCAAGTTCATCAAGGAAGCTCATGATGCAATCCCCACAGCTGTTTCAAACTCACAGATATTAATAGTCAGGTGCTGGAAGAACAGAACCTCATTAGGGAGGCCTGCCAAGAGACAGGGCAGCAGACAAATCTGGCTGGGGTGAAGGTGCACTCAGCAGAGGATAGCAGAGTGCTAGCTCTCGAGGTATGGGTGCTGGCTGCCTGTATCCCAGTGGGCTGTGACAAACGGCAACGAAGGGACAATGTAAGGCGGCCAGAGCATCATCTTTTAGATGCTCCAATTAGAATCAGAGAATCACTTAGGTTGGAAAAGACCTTTAAGATCATCCAGTCCAACTGTAAACCTAACGCTGCTGAGTCCACCACTAAACCATGTCCCCACGTACCACATCTACACATCTTTTAAATCCCTCCAGGGATGGGGACTCCCACACTTCCTTGGGCAGCCTCTTCCAATGCCTGAGAACCCTTTCAGTGAAGAAATTTTTCCTCACATCCAATCTCAACTGCCTTGGGCACAACTGGAGCCCATTTCTTCTTGTCCTGTCCCTTGGTCCTTGCTTGAACAGACCCACCCCCACCTCTCTCCACCCTCCTTGCAGGGACTTGGACAGAGCCAGAAGGTCTCCCCTCAGCCTCCTTTTCTCCAGGCTCAACACCCCCAGTTCCCTCAGCCGGGAACTCAGCACACTTGTGCTCCAGACCCGTCCCCAGCTCCGCTGCCCTTCTCTGGACACATTCCAGAGTCTCAATGCCTTCCTTGGAGTCGGGGGCCCAAAACTGAACACAGTATTCCAGGTGTGAATTACTGCATATGTGAGTAAGAGGGCAAGGTGAGCCAGTCCAACCAACTCCAGGTGACTTTCCCACACAGAGCTTGTGATGGACAAAGCAAGCACAACCTCTGAGCTGTAAACAGCCCCAAGAGATCCTCAAAGGATGCCCTGGGAGCTGCTTTCCCACTCATGCCCTTGAACACTCAAACTCTGCACTTTGGCATGAGCTGGGTGTTATTTTCTTTCCTTCCCAAGCCGTTGCCTGCAGGCTTTGGCACTCCCAAGTGTCCTGACACACATAAATAATTACTTACGTTGCTTGAAAACATCCAGGGATCTCTTCAGCGTGCTGAAAAACACAGGCAGAGCATTGAAAAGAGTAGGAAAGCATGGCCAGGCACAGGCATCAGCAGAGCACCTCTCCCAAACCACACAGCAAATCCCTCACTTGACATCAGCCAGAGCAGCTCAAAGCAGGTTTATTTACCCTCTTTACACCTCCACCTTCTTCCCTCTTGGCAAGTATAACACAGCTCCTTTGGTCTGAGATCTACTTTACATCTTTGTGAACGTTGGATGCTATTAAAAATCTTGACTTTCACAACAGATTTTTTCAGGCAACCCCCTAAAAGTATCATTTGGGACGTATGAACACCTTCTACATGGTGAATTGGCCAGTAATTTGAAATGTAGGGAACTTTTCTCCTTATTAATATTGTACAATAAAGATTTCAGAAACATTTTATGTGACACCTCAATATAAAACTGCAAATAAATTATCAGACTATCAGACTGGGCATGTATAAAGTACAGAAACAAAACAGGAAGCAGAACGTGCCAAGGGTCACTGGGGAAATGGGGACCCACTCATGGAGCCAACTACAGCAGCCACAGCAGCCCTGCGAGGTGGTAACTTCCTTCACTTGAGTGAAGGAAGTACCTGTACTTCCCTCTGGCCACAAACACAGTCAGGAGTGAACCCAAGGTCTCATGATCCTCAGCCCTCTGCTGAACCACCAGCCCACATCTCATCTGAGCATCTATGATGCTTTGGTTAGATCCATCTACAACTGCTGAGAACTTGGTGGAGTCCAACTCATACATTGGCAAAGGCCAACCCAATTGTACACTGTTCATTCACAGGACTGACTTCAGATCATCTTCTGGTAGTGTCACAATCACATTTCAACACTGTTCTGCTTCTCACAGCCTCCTTCCTTTGTTGCTCCAAGTAGAGACATCCATAAAAACAAAACACACACAGGACTGTGAACTTACTTCAGCTCCGTCTGCCCGCAGGGCTTCTTCTTCGACAAGTTAATGAGCTCTTTCCCATATTTTTCTTCTATAATTGCCCTGTTGAGGAAAGAGAGAAATGAGAGGAAGTTCTAATTTCAGAAACTGATACTTGTTTGCAGCAGAGGCCAAGACTCACTTTTAACACCCTCCCTATCTTCTGACCTGCAGCAAACCAACTGTGGACGGTTGGCTGAAGGAAGACTGTTGTTTGCAGTTCCCCAACAGCCTTTCTAGTGAAAACATTTTGTTTTCCTGTGTCTGAGGTCCTGATGCATTGCTCTCCCCACATCCCCAAGGCTGATGGATGCAAGGACCACCTCCACAGGAGATGGAGAACTGAGTTGCTGGTGCAACTTGTGGCTAGATGCAGCCAGGTGAGCCACCTGAGTCATTTTTAGCCCAGTTTTATACAGGAACAAGACTTATGTGATCACACATTTTCTGCAAGCTTGCATTAGAAGGTCTACAGGATAAAAAAATAGTTTCCTAAAATGCCTGTATCTCTTAACACAGATGCAGATGCCTATGCTGTTGATTTCTACAGTCTGGCAGTGGCTAGTAAGTTAGTTCACCTAGCTTAACTCTTTAAAAACTCCAAAAGCTTGTAGGAAAATGGAAAAAATAAAGATTATAAATTGATTTTTCCCTCTGTCTAACAATATTCCAGTGAATTTCCTTTGGAGACAAAGCAGCATATCCAACAGGCATGTTCTCCACGGCTGAGACCATGTAACAGTCGTGCTATACATGGAGAACTGAGCCATGTTCAGAGAGGGGTGCCAGTAGCAAATCCAGGTCCAGCCACTAATCTCCTCCTGGCTAGACACGTTGGTGGGAACCTCCACCTCCATCAACAGCAAAGAGGAATGGGGAACAGGGTGTGGAGGAGGCTTTTGCACTCTCTCTGTTGTCACAGATGAGTGGGACACAATTTTCAGTGTTCAGCAGATGGTTCCTTGGGCAGCTGGAAGGCTCAAATGCTCCTGGAATATGGGGTTACAGCTTAGACAGATGTAGGTGCATCACTTTTAACTGCAGGTGCTCCTCCTCTTCATTCCCATTACACTTGTTCCAGGCTGTTTTGTACCAAGTCTTGTATTCAGAGGTTTGTTTTCTCCAGTTCTCAATACCAAAATTACTTTAATTCAGAGTTGTTCTACGACACTCTTCATATTTAGCCATTGCTAACCAGATGAACCATAACACATGGCCAGACCATCTCATTTGTGCCTTTGTAGCCACAGAACTTCTCCTTAGGTCATATCCTCTGATTAATAAACACACTACCTAATGCTACTACTTCTTTTTAACATGAAATCTGTGGGCTGTGCATATTGTACAAAGACAAATTCAGGACAAATCTGTGCCTCTCCTGTGCCAAGGTCTTCATCTGATGTTCTGCAAGTTGAACTGCAAGGTGAACTTCATGGAAGAGCATGTGGCCTGGGCAGGCCACCAACAGCTGCACACACATCAGTACAGATGTCTGGCAACATGTAAGACTGGATTATTAAACTGCTCCTGATTACTCTTTCTTTTTAATAGACAGTTCAAAATTTAAACATCAAGACTTGGGCACCATTGATGCCTCATAGCTGAGGATTCCTGGGCATGGACTTCATACCACAGCACCAGCCATGCAAGGCAAGAAAAACAAGTTCCTTATCAGCCAAAAATCAAAGTTGTGTTAACACAGTGAACAGTTAAACAAGACAGAAACCAAGCTGGGAACACAAGGAGTAGAAGTAGTGCCACTGCCTCACTTCCCAGGTTCAACCCAACCCATTTTCAGAGGTAGCTCCATACCTTTCCTTCAGAAAGTCTTCAAACTCTTTGCAGTTCTTCCTGCCATCGTTCAGGTGTTGAATGATGCTGTCGTAACCAACTGTGCTTGTTAGATCTGTACTCTGAAAACACAAGAACAGGAGTCATCTTCTCATCAGTGCAGTCCATGGCCATTGCCACCTCCAGTGGCGCTTGCATGAGGGATGGCTCAGCTGGGAGCAAGTGTGCAAATATCTCTTTATGAAACAAGATGTTTCTCTTTTAGGGGTGGGAGAGGCTCCAGAATGAGAACAACAGTGGCAGTTTTGGATAAGGCACCTACCTGACTTTCAGAAAACAGAAGAGCTCTGTCCTACCACATCCTATTGCTCCCCTTTGGCCAAAGCACAGCTGGCCCCAAGGCACATGGCATCTCCTCATGGGAGATACTAACTGTCAGCTCTAACTGAATGAAATCAAACACTAAAAGCCCTCCAAGTCTCTAGATATAGCCTGACTTCCTACTGCTCCCCTCAGTTTCTGCAGACATGGAGATGGATCTTGGTTAGCATTGACTTGCACTGCTCTGGTCACCACCCTCACAC